>JBAJFG010000615.1:2092500-2700809 GCA_037903475.1 Ancylostoma caninum | reverse complement strand
TAAGCCTAAGCTAAACTCGAAGCCTAAGCCTAAGCTCGAAGCGTAAGCCTAAGCTAAACTCGAAGCCTAAGCCTAAGCTCGAAGCGTAAGCCTAAGCTAAACTCGAAGCCTAAGCCTAAGCTCGAAGCGTAAGCCTAAGCTAAACTCGAAGCCTAAGCCTAAGCTCGAAGAAAGTGATTAATCCCCGGTATAAGCGCAAGCCCCCAAGAGCCTCAGAGTTCAAAACTGTTAGAACACAGCAAAAACACTCGAAGGAAACGCAAAGTGAAAACACTTATCACTTCAAGGTTTGACAAAGATCATTAGGATTGAAATTTTTTAGCGGCAAATATTTGACTAGCGAGAAAGTTTCTTGGATCATTCTATCTGTCTCGAAGGTCCGCGGAAGTTCCGAAGCTACTTTCTACTCTGCGTCTCCATTCGGAACTTCCGCCAACTTGCGCGGAACTTCCGGAAAGATCGGCGAGTGACGTCATATTTCCGCGGAAGTTTCGAAAATCGGGCTCAAATAGTAAATCAGCCTCCGCGGAAGTTCTGAAAATCGGCAAGCTCCGCGGAAGTTCCGAAAGTTTATCTGGGTGTAGATTTGCGTATTGCGACCTCTTCGTAAATGAATACGGATACTGAAGTACTACTTCTTTATAAAGACTTTGCAGAAATGTACACGTGTTCTTCGCACTGTGTTAACTAGTAATCATTCTGCGAGTTTTTGCAGAGCTGTCGAAATCTAGAATCAAAAGGCGGTTTGGGTCACCTTCTAAAACAATGTTCATTGAGGATTGTATAACTATAAAAAAAACTTTTACATGCCATTATTAGGTTGTAACACAAATTTCCGCCGTTTTGAAATTTTGGACAAAGAAGTCCATGCTTGCGTGTTAAGCAGTCTGTGTCAACATTACCTGAAACCTCAATAATTATTGGGCGTGTGCACGCTCAAATCGACCCATCTTTTGATCTCTGAGCACTACGTGGTTTCTCGAAAGACAAAGTTCCGTAAAGCCTTAGCCAAAGCCTAAGCCTAAGTCCTCAAAGCCTTAGCCTTAGCCAAAGCCAAAGCCTAAGCCTTAGTCCCCAAAGCCTTAGCCAAAGCCTAAGCCGACTTAGGCTAAGGCTTTGGCTAAGGCTTTGGGGACTTAGGCTTAGGCTTTGGCTAAGGCTTTAGGGAACTTTGTCTTTCGAGAAATCACGTAGTGCTCAGAGATCAAAAAATGGGTCGATTTGAGCGTGCACACGCCCAATTATTATTGAGGTTTCAGGTAATGTTGACACGACTGCTTAACACGCAAGATGTCGATTCAATATCACCGAAATAACTTTGCGAATTTTTCGTCCACAGCTTGGTGGGGAAGGTTACTCATTCTATTCCTAACTGAAGACCACTGCTCCCCCTACTGACGAGCCAGGGAGTGGTTCTTTTCTAAATAAAATGTGAAACTTGTTAACCTTTTAATTAACTCCTTACTACTATTCACGTAAGCTTCGCTAATATGCTGATCACCAAAATTGTGGAAACTTTAATGAATGTGTCGGTGATAGTAATTGGCCTCAACTGTGTGAGATAGCCGAGGTAGCAAAACACCCGGACGAAGCCAGGTACGGCAGCTAGCCCTAGATAGGATTATCATCCTTATCAGTGTTCGATAACAAGGAAGATATCAGCATATGAGGTTCCATGACAGCTCGATACTGAAACATCTTAAATAAGATTATTAAATGCAAGGCTGGGCATAGACCTGGTTTTAGGCTCATCGAAACGTATAGAACCAAACGAACACGTGTTCTTGGTAAGATCCTGCTCTTCATTGTCCTGAGAACCTTCGTATGAAATGGAAAACGCAATTTTACAATGCTCAACAACTATAAATTGGCCCAGTGTTGAGACGCATTCCGAGGTTGCTTCACATTTCTTGCACTGAAACACTGTGGAAAGGTTTGAAGGCAAACATGGACTGGAATTTTACGTAACTATTCGCCATCTATTCATGCACTGAGAACTTTCGAGTGCATGCAGTTCAGTTACTAGTAGTTCCACGACTTCCAGAAGCACTGCATACATATATCCACCAGGCAGTGGCGGACGTAGAAAGTGGACGGGAGGGGGGGGGGTGGGGAGAAAACTGGGGTCTTCGCCGTTTCGGGGACCCAGACGGAACATAAAATTATTAAAAATATTAATTACAATGACAAGTAATAAATAAAAATTATATTAAAAATAATAATAAAAATGAACAGTTTCAAAAACTAATACAAGATTTTTATTTGTAATGTAAAGTAATTCCAAAAATTCGGCGACCCATTCCCGGGGGAGCACCCCCCGTTTCTCACCCCGCCCCCCTACGTCCGCCACTGTCAGCCAGTGCTCCTTGGAAAAGAGAAAAAATACGAATGGGCATCTGCAAGTAAAATATACTACGCTACGGTCACTTTCCGACAGAGCAGGCAGAATAGAAAGCTGAAAAAAATGACGTGAATGTGAACCCAAAAAATGTATGTTGTAAGTGTAATTTTTTAGGGTGGCTGCTGGAGTGTGAGCCCTACAGAGAACTTCGATGTGATCCCACAATGGGAAAGGAAGTATTAGTTTGAAGAGGAATTTTTGGGGAAGTTTTAGAGCTGATGTTACCTGTTGCCGATGTCAATTTTTCCGAACAGATTACTATCGTCGCAATGGATACTGGAACGAAAAAACACTTTTCGTACTTTTCGTAACGTACTACACTTGTAAACTACCCCATTTGTAAAGGATTTATGCAAAAGTATGCAAATTTCCACAGTTGCAGCTCACCCACTGCGCCGACTCTGCGAGTTTCATGGAGGTGGTTGTGGAGATTGTGGAGATAGTAGTGGTAGTGGATGTAGTGATTTTAGTGGAGGTACTGAAGGTAGTGGAGGTAGTGGAGGTAGTGGTTGTAGTGGTGCTAGTGGTTGTAGTGATAGTAGTGGTGGCAATGGAGGTAGTGAGGAAGTGGAGGTAGAGGAGAGAGTAGTGGTAGTGGTAATTCTATACCATTGCTATCATCACAATCACTTCTTGGATTTGGATGAGGCTTTCCTTTTTGAAGAGCACCGTTTTAAACTATAGCTTTCACATAATTAGATTTAATGATTTTCCAAGAACCAAAAGATTTCAACTATTCCGCATTCATTCTCGAGAAAGTGTCAAAGACGATACCGTTTTTCAGAAGGAGCAATCACTGCAGAAAAGCCTGATCTACATGTGAAAAGAGTAGACGATTGTCAGCTCAACAACATCGCTCTGCTAACGAGAACGTACGTAACTACGACTTTGAGGTGAGCATCACGTTACATATTTTTGCGTTTATGGCTTGCAGTCTGTATAGAGAAGTTCCAATCATTGAAAAAGCCTCATTCGATCTCTTTATAAGCAGCCATGAATGATGCATGAGTGCAGCACTCATTTTATGAAGTATCACTCTTCATTTGTAGGATTCTCTTCCTTAGCGTATTCCTAGGTCATTTTATTTTTCGAAAGGACACGTTCAGTATTCTGTAGATGTTGTGTTTGAATACAAGAATAACGGACGGTAAGTCATACTGTTGATTCATGTTTTGCCCAGTGAGAAGCTTCATGTACACTAATTAATGGTTATCTCCGCGACTTTAAAGGCAGGAATACATAAGTAATGAGCACAATGATTGCAACTTGTAGCTTCATGATTTGAGCTGAGGACCTGTGCAATGTGTGAAATTTTGCCGATGTGAAATCCTGCCCGACGGAGCATTACTGGTGTAAAATTCTGCACAGCTAGTAGTGCCACTGATGGTGTACCACCATTGCGAAACTCCGCCCTTTTAAAACCTTGTGGACTCCACCAGATTGTATTCTTGAACAATCATATGCATAATGATCAGAACAATCCTAGAAATAGTTAAGTACGAAGAAAAATGGAATGTGGGCTTGTCACAGGCACGAAGTGAACTCCAAAAAGATAATCTGTCAGCGAGAAGAAGCACATACTCCTGCTCCGTGTTATCTTCGTCCCTTTCAAAACTAGACAATGCCCTATTCTCTCTGCTGCGACCATTATAATCAAGCGTCTAGCTTTCTGCTAAACTATGTAGGGCGTTGTAACTACAAAGCGGTCACTGTTGGTGCGCGCTTACTCTGCACGTGCAAAGTGATTGTTCTTGTCTTCAAGAGAACCGTCTCAAACAAAAAGGCTATTGAAGCGGGATTTCCTTACATGACATAAAACTTTGCGTTGCTGTGGAACACGAGGCCAAGGGAATGCATCCATCCATCATCGAGTATCAAATCACAGAAAACTCAAGATTTCAAACATCGCACGTGAGAATGTGCCTGTAGTTGACTTGACAAGTGGTGGCATGAGCTGGTAACCTCACTCTTTACCTCAACCGGGAATTGTCTTTCAGCAATCGAGGCAACGGTAGTTTTGGGTCCACCCAATTTTTTCGGCTTTGTTTTTGTTGTCGGTGACTGCAGTTGACTATATAACTACATATACTGCCACCTATGAGAACAGTTCTGCAGCTAATTGTCATCGTGATATATTTATTACATGAGTTTCCTCACATGAGAATGAACAACAATATTTAGGAATCACAAGTTAAAACAACCCGAGGTAAAACAGCAATTAAACATGAAAACTATGAAAAACGCAAACATAGCCTGTAAGAAGGAAAAGAAAAACTAGGAAGTTTCAGGATTTTAGGTAACTATCAATTATCTTTTTGAATGATCGGACGCTGATAGGAATTGTTTTGTACTCTGCTTAGCCCTACGTAGTCGGAGCCTGTCCGATTGATGAAAAAATTAGATCTATATTTCAGTCCTGCTCTAGAAAGATATAGTTTCAGTTCTCCACACCTTGTTATTGACAGTCTAAAAGTGCAGAACTCCTTAGGATAACTTCACAAAAAACTCGGTTATAGATATTGTTAAATGTATAACCTTCACTGAGCGCCCATGATCTATTGAAAGAACCCCTCTTCTGTCGCTAACTGAAACGAATTAGTTTGTTTAGAATCGTCTGGGAATTCTCAGCAGCTAATTGTGAAACTTGAGCTTTGTGCCCTCAACCCTGGCTCTGAAGTCAACCAAAGTGAAAAAATCAGAAGCATTAACTCCTGTTTTTCCAGTTCCATTTTCCATACTTTGGTTACTCCGTTAGTCGTAGGATTTTGGCAGAAACTTGTTTTTACAGTATCTATGTTGCGAAGCAGCTAATGTACACTGTTACACGCTAATATTGTTTGAGTAGTGATTAGAACGAGTAAATTCAAATCATGTGAGGGATTCCATTGTCAAAACCACAGGATTCGAAGGAAAAGCTGCAGGAGAATGTTTCCTATGGAATTTACTAGTGTCAATTGAACCTAGAAGAAACTTGCACAAATTCCAATCATTTCACTCGAATTCTTATGCGCGCTCTCATCTTTAGAAATTTTGTCCTCGGCTGAGGTGTAAGGCTCGGGATTACGCTTCGAGTTTGGGGCTCACAATCAGGCATACGTTTAGCGTTTGCTGTAGGCTTACACATAGGCTTGGGTTTATACCAGGTTTTAGGTCACCTTTGGATTTGCAGCTTTTCCTCGTGCACTTCCCTTATTAGTAGTTTCGCCAAGGGCGAGATGCAAAACCGAATTCTTATCAAACTTTATTGTTACATACATAGGTCTCATGCCCTCCCTAAAAGTGCTACAACAAATCCGTAACTTCTCTTGAGATACATAATGCAAGGCAGTTCAACTTCTATACGAATTGTAGATACTCGTGCGGAATAAAAACAAGTTGGAACCTTCCCATTTTGTGCTTTCCACTTTTCAATAAAAATTATTCATGGAGGTTGAGGACTATACTTGGGTGATATCTTCAATCTCTCACAGAATAAGGTTTACAGGTGTGATCTAACATGAAAAATGGACAGATTTATGACAAATTTGATTCTGTGCAGCATAACTTGTTCGCTAGAGAATTTGTGCGCGCTGATCACCGGTTGACATCTATCTAGGTTGTTCGAAAGCAGTTAGCAGGGGTCCTCTATGGATGATTCTATTAGGTTGGTCCGAAAGTCTTGCACCTAATTTCATACTTTTTTCAAAAAATGTCGAGTTCATTATGAATAGATATGAATCAACGAAACAATCACCTTCGTGGGGTCTCCACGAGGTAGGGTCAACTCTTCACTAAAGCATCAGCTCCAGAAGTCGAGAACTCTGGTAGCTGCGAGTCTAAGAAGTGAATCTCCCTTTTCGGTTTGGTCCAATCACCGAATTTCTTTTCTTGTAGATGCAGCCTCAGGGCTCCGAGCAAGTGGTATTCAGACGGGATTAAGTCAGGAGAATAAGCAGAGCGTGGTAGATCCTCCCAACCTAATTCGGCTTTTTTTAGCGGGTAAGCTTTGCCACGTGAGGTCGGGCGTTGCCATGAAGTGGAGCAACATGGTCAATTTTTTCTCGCTTCAGTCAAGTTCCGTCTGCCAATTTCCTGTAATTGAGAACAGTAGACTTAGGCAGTCACGGTGGCCCAGGTGTCAGCAGTTCTCGTTACAGCATTCTCTCGGAATTCCACCAACAGCACAGAAAAACCTTCTTTCGTGCACATCTCCTTTCGGCTATTTTAGAAGGGGTTCGCCACATGGAAACCAACTTCTCTGTCGTGTATGGTTAACAAACAGCACCCAACTCTCATCTCCAGTAATGATCTGACAGAGAAAGTTCCTCCTGTGTGGACGCAGCAGCAAAGACTGGCACACACTCAGTCCTGCAAGGCACTCAGTTTGTGGGGGACCACCCAACCCGTCATCAGTTTTCTGTAACCCAGCGCTTCGAGATGTCTGGCAGTTTTTTGTACGGCTGCAGCTAGGTGTATCCTACAGTTCACATGTAGTGGCATTTTGATTCAAAGTTTATGGAATTCTAGGTTTTAAAAAACATCTTGGAGCAAGACTTTCGGACCAACCTAATATTATAGTGCCTTAGCTCACTGTGGCAGCTCCGTTTGGAGGACATTACTGCTGTTATTCTAACTTCAGCTGATTTGTTCGTTTTCAGTACCTCCCACAGCTCTTTGGAAAGCTCAAAATATTCGGACTGATTACGAGGGAGCGAGTAGTGCACATCCGACGGGAAGGCATTTTTAATTTCAATCCCATATAGGATAAAGATGCTTAATGATTTCTGGAGTGATGGTATATATATGTACTAGTCTGGCCGTCCGGCTGACGCCGGACTTCCAGTTTTCTATTGATGCTCGCTTTGCTCGCATACTGCACGTTGAAAGCAAACACAAAAGTGTAAATAGATTGATAAAATCTCTATCCTTCCACGCAGTTCTATCGCTCTCCTGAGAAGCTCTTGATCCCGTAGGTGGTAGCTTTCCCCCATATGAACGCAGTTATGCTCCCATATCAGCGAAGTTAGTGGCCGTGAGGAATTGAGTGTAACCAATTCAGTGCAAATGTTATCTTGAAATGAATTCAAGTGATAAGGGTCCACCGGTGTATATAAACGGAAAGGAAGGAGTGGTTCATTCAGACACAAAAGGAATGAGAAGAGAACACGGATACGAAAGGGAACAATGTACATCTAGGTGATTTAGGTAGGAGGGTCCACCGAAACAGGATAAGCATACCCCCCATGCAGGAATAGACCCGCCTAGCGAATTCCTATTACTTGTGGAAGCCGGCGCACCCTTATCACACCGTTGGACCCGACTCCAGGCGTTTTCCCACTTTTCGACGCCGGCGCACCCTTATCACACCGTTGGACCCGACTCCAGGCGTTTCCCCACTTTTGGACGCCGGCGCACCTTTATCACACCGTTGGACCCGACTCCTGGCGTTTCTCCACTTTTCGACGCCGGCGCACCCTTATCACACCGTTGGACCCGACTCCAGGCGTTTCCCCACTTTTGGACGCCGGCGCACCCTTATCACTCCGTTGGACCCGACTCCTGGCGTTTCCCCACTTTTGGACGCCGGCGCATCCTTATCACACCGTTGGACCCGACTCCAGGCGTTTCCCCACTTTTGGACGCCAGCGCACCCTTATCACAACGTTGGACCCGACTCCAGGCGTTTTCCCACTTTTCGGCGCCGGCGCACCCTCCAACCGCGGTGCACTCACCGCTCTCGACTTCCCCATCCTTTAGAGCTGCTCTTCATTCTTTGAACCTCACCATACCCGTCCCTATCATCTTGTTGACCCCGCAATCACCATCACTGACCAATCAGGGAATTTCGTTTCACACACACCCACACACACACACGTGACAGACTAAGCCCTTTATTATAAGTCGTGATATGTATATATATATATATATATATATATATATATATATATATATATATATATCAGTGGCGGACGCAGAAAGTGGGCGGGAGGGGGGGCGTGGGAAGAAAAGTGGGGTCTCCGCCGTTTTGGGGACCCAGACGGAAAATAAAATTAATAATAATATTAATTATAATAATAAACAATAAATAAAAAATATATTAAAAATAATAATAAAAATAAACAATTAAAAATAAACTAACACAAGATTTTTATTTGTATTGTAAAGTAATTTCGAAAATTTGGCGACCCATTCTCGGGGGGGCGCGCGCCCCCCCCCCCTGCGTCCGCCACTGATATATATATATATGTATATATGTATATATATATATATATATATAATTCATGCAAATACGAATTCGGCTAATGTGCCAGGAATATCTGCAAAGGGCCGTAGCTTAACTGATCCTATATAATCTTTTGGAGGCTCACTGCTGAGTGTACGCTATTGGTGTGAAAATGAGGCATCGACCTGCCGTCGTGCAAAATTCTTCGGAATTGCTTTTTTTACAGCTCGCAAGCTAGGTCGCCTGCTGGTTGAGTGTGCCGTTTGGCCACCAGCTATATTGCTATCTTCAACGGCACGAAATTGCGCCAAGCGCCACAGAAACCACCATAATAGAATCCATTTGAAGATACCAACAAGTTGGTTCGCGGTTTGCATCGGAGATGAGCTCTTCGAGGACATCAGCATCTATTAGGGCATTATCCGTACAGGCGTTGTTCATTTATGTCTCAGATTTATTTATTCCCAATATTCCTTAACTTAACGTCATTTCTGGAACCTTCAGTACAAATGTACTAGTTTATCTTGTCCTCGAAATCTTCAATGCACAACACGGACATTTAATCTAGCTGACACTGATATTCGCGATATTGAGAACATCTTTCACATACATTCCTTCACATACAAAGAGTGCTAGAGCAGAGCGTAATTTTGCTACTTTCATTAGATTGTTTTTCTTCACTTCTCTGCAGGCACGCTTGATCATTTCTTATAGGATCGTTTTTGCTTCTGAGAGGTCATCCAAGAAAATCATAATTTTCTTTTTAACTTTTAGACAAATGTGTAAATTTTTCCTGGTGTCGCTTTTTCTAGAGAACTAGAGGAACACCATTTTCAAGCTATTCATCAAACTTCTTGAAAAAGTGAAACCTGTCTAACCAAACCAAGCGTTTTCCCCTTCAATTTCTATCGAAGGCACCGCTCTAGTGAGAGAAAATCTGAGCATTTTTAGGAAACCATAACACAAGCAGGAGGCTATTAACGTAGCTTGGTAAGGATCGAAGCGCACTTCTTTGTTTTCAACCTCCTGCTTTTCATACGTTCACATGCATCATCACGTGAGGCATGTGAAAATGAGGAATCATTGGGTTGTCCCAAAAATAATGGCCGGCTGGCCATTATTTTTGGGACAACCTAACAATTCCTTATATTAATGTTAATTAAATCAAAATTAAAATTAAAATTAGTTAATTAAAAATAGTGGATGGCTGGTATCACGCGTGTGGACCGCATACGCAATGAAAAGATCCGAGAGCGGATCGGCATCGCCACGATTGCTGACAAGCTCCGCGAAACCCGTCTGAGATGGTACGGCCACGTACTGTGCGCCAACAAAGACACCGTCTGCAAAGTAGGCCTTGATCTCAGACTACCAGGAAAGCGACCAAAAGGACGGCCGAAGCAACGGTGGCTGGACACACTGCATGCGGATCTGAAGCATGTGGCGCCCACCCAGATCAGGCTCACGATAGAGCTAAATGGCGTCAGAAGATCAGAAAAGCGGACCCCGCCAACGAACGGGACAAACGCTAAAGAAGAAGAAGAAGATGTAGTGTTCTGTGCACGGGAAAAGCCCAGGAACTGTAGTGGAATTAAAATTCAGATGAGCTGCTATTTGAGTTCAGAGTATAGCAAAATTTTTGAGGAGAGTATTCGTTCCCTTTAAAGTGGATACTAAAAGGACGATTGATCCAAACTCTGTTTTTGTAGCATTTTTCGTTTATTCTTGCTTGAACGGACATTTTTTTATCTTAAAACTATAAAACTAATATTTTAGCGATTTCTACGAGAAAGTAACCATGTGATTCAGTTCGCGCATCCGGGCTGCTCGCGTTTCTTATCCAGACAGCCGGATGATTAGAGGTCTGAGCCAAGTGTGAATGCCACAAGCAGTTATTGGTACCGTATCCGACTGATTGATCTTAGGCCTTAGGTCCCACCTCTTGCCCGCCTCCTTGTCGCGTCGCCCCGTGCGATCACCGCAAGGGTCTTAGGAATTCTATGCTTCAAATTTCCGCAAAAAAAAAAACCCCAGGGTTCCGGAGTATGGTGCCACGGACGCAAGGGAAAACGTTGCGCTGCTGTTTTCACACATTTGATTAAATTTGAATACCTGCATTTTTTCTTTCAAAAATGCAGAGTAATTACAGATTTTTGGTCTTTGCCTATTTTTGTGTACATTTATGTTTAACTGCACATTAACAAGTTTTACAACTTTTCATGTACCTTCTCTATTTCTTAATTCCAATTGTTTATATGTGTTTGCAAAAAAAAACTGGTCATCCTTGGTGACCCATGTTGGCTCATTAGTGCATCGGAGGTGCGAAAACCATCGTGTAGGCATAACTAGTACCCCGCAGGCTAGCCGAAGGAGAAACGCAGAATGAGAAACGCAAAATGAAGGCATTATTATGCCACCAATGTTCGTTAAACAGAGATCGATTGAAAATCAAAGTTCAAACTCTTATGGGAGTTATCACTGGCACATTCAATTTTACTGAAGTTTGTTAACACTCAAGCGAAGATATTGAAACACTAAACTTTAACAAGCATTTCTGATATCCTCGCTCTTATTTGAACATTATTTGAACATTCTTTTATTTGGTTTTAAGTATACATTAATATTCGAACTTTTCTTTCCAATATTTGAATAATCGAATATTTCAGTTTTTCAAATAATTCGATTATTCGAATAATCGAATATTTTAACTTTTCGAATTATCCGAATATTCAAATAGTCGAATATTTCAACCTTTCGAATTATTCGAACATTCGAGTAATCGAATATTTTATATATATTTATATATTTATACATATATAGTTTATATATAATATATATATTAACTTTTTGAATAATTCGAGAGACGTGGAGCCGTTCAGGATTAGAATAAGTAGGATGAAGCAGGCACGAAAACTTGCGCCTTCTCCCCCTCTATTTAAATCATTCCTCTGAATTATAACAAAGATGGCCTGTTTTCGAAAAATCAGAGCGATACTTTTTGCTTCTGTGCTGTGTCATAGACTTCACTAAAGTTTAAAAGATCCTATCCAGCTAATTCCGGGGAGACCTGAGTTACGGAGTCTCCAGAGGCAGCGTTGACTTCGACTTCGGTAGAAAAATTGTGCTAAAATGTGTGTGTCCATGAATAGCACGAAATCACACCACTCCTAGTCTTGTTTTTTTTTCTAGAAAAACTGAAATCAGAAGTTTTAGTGTTTCAGGCGTTTGCCATTATTCTTGGATTGGCTTTATGAACCAAATATGAATTTTCCTCGCTCTTCCGGGCCCATTGTAACTCTTTTGAGCAACCCGTCGCGTTTTTTGCATCGCGAACGCCGCGCGCGGCTAGGATCAGAGGAGGATGGGTGAGACGGGCCTTGCTGAGACGCCGATCCGGATGACCTTCCCCAGGCAGTGGTGTGAAGGGCCATCCGGGTGTCTGGGTAAGAAACGCGGCGGAGCCGTTTAATACCATGGTAGTAAAGCTCAACTTTGCAGTTCTCGCATTGTCAGTACTTTTTGATATAAATTCGCAAAGATGGTTCAAGGAATGGGACAAGCAAAAAATCTGCATGTTTCGTTCGTCAGAGCTCATGAGAGGACCTCTTACGAAAGATTTCTACAAAAACGTACATAAGTCTACCTTCTATGTGTAACGCCGGGCACCCCTTGCCTGCGCAATCATTCGCTACCCCTCACCTTACACAACCACCCTTGCACAACTCTACCCTTGACTAAAAGTTTACTAAAATATGTCATCTATGAAGTTCTTTGTTTGTTTAGCGCCGTGTTCGCTCACACGTTCACTCTCACCACCTCACCTGGCCACCTGTCGTTCGATGCTGTATTGTCTCGCTTGCTTCCTGCTTTGCACGATGTTTAGGCCGTAATGCGAGGGATTCGGTCAATCAGTCGGATCGATGCTAGGCAGCCATCGTGAGCTTTGAACGTCTGTCTGCGTCTCACCACTCAAACTTCTCTTCGTGTTGAATGCTAGTTAGTAGCCGCTTCACTGGCAATTGCCAGCCTCCAATAATCGTCTTGATTTCGCCATGGCGTAGCTGGCTCGTATACACTTATTTCCCTTGGAATTCCACACTGACCAGCAAGCTATAAACACCTAATCTTATTCGAAACTGTAGAGGTAATCACAGGTTGCAAATACCGTTGTGGACTTCCTGAACCTTTTTTTTTGCAATCACGATCTCTTTCATCGACCAACTGCATCAATCAATAACGATGCGATGATGGATTCAAGCAAATGTACAGCACTGAGCTTTCCTGATTTATGCTACACATTCTGATTCTTCAGCAAGGATAATATTTGTTGCTAGCTCTGTTGAAGAGTCAGTATACGTAATTAGTTGAAGGATTGTTTGCTTCACGGTTTATACTGTTCGGATCCGAAGGTTTTTATGGATTGCTTGAATCTCCTGAAGTCTCTCTGCGGTTCTCCTTCTCAGGTTACCTTCTGTGTGCGTTTTACGTCGTGACTAGTCGCGATACCTAAATGAATGAAATTACGTCTGAAAGCGCTGCCTCTTCAGCATTTTGGATTGATCCATTTCTTCTTACTCCTACGCAACCGTAACCATCCTTCTTCTTGTACGGTGATATTTCCATCTTCTTCATCCATTGTTCCTGCTAACTCACTTTGTCGTTATCCCAAAATTTCACATAAAAATGCAAACTAAGCATTATGTCAATGAAGTTTTTCAAAAGTAGGGAGCCGCAAGTTCCATTACATAACTAGTGCTAGCAAATCAGGGTCATAGGAGCACCGCTTACTGTAATGAGAGGGATCTTTTGAAGGTTAAATCAACGTCGCACTTCATCTCCGTTTTTGAAGTTCATATGGTTGGACTCGTCTGAAGACGATAATCATAATGGTATACATAATTTTCTGTAAGAGCCTAAAGAACCGAACTCTCTCTCGGAGGGACAATAGGTATGAGGCATCCACGCAATACTGTACTTATCCCACGTGCACCACACGTGCGAGCTACACTCGTCTTCGCTAATGTTCGCTGCCAACGGTCGATAATCGCAAACCACTCAGAAGGTTAGAGGGTAGACGATGGCATTGAACATGCTCAAAGTGTAGGAGTGCTTCTGGGGTACATGCAGCAGAAGTCGTGCGCCTTCATGGAATTCCGCCCCATTTTTTCAACAGAGAATTGAAGACACGTTTGTCGTTGCTTTTAAAGCACGCATCTGCCGTCATTCTCTCTTATCGAGTGTGTGGAGAAGCAGAAGTTTACTTCAGGCTGGTTTATGTGAAATTATTTGTTTTCAGAGATGTGGGAGAGATTCTGCAAGCAATATTAACTCAACAATATCGTTAATAATGTTCTTTTCTATTGGGAACAAATGCGAGTGCTAGTCCATCAATGCCACGATTTGCCCTTTTAATCGGCCAAATGCTTGTGTAATGTCTTCCGTTAGAAGCGCTCCGGCGTCCGAGTGAGTATCAATCTAGCAATCGTTCCTCCATTCCGAACGCCTTTATTTGGACGATGAGGATCGCCAACTGTTTTTTGCAGATGAGATGCCCCCATATTTTGTTGGAAGGCAAATTTGATTGTTGCCGAGCAATAGCTTAACCACCTAAATATTTTGCTGGCACTTTCCAGAAGCGTCAACATAATTACTTAAGACGCTGTCAGCATCGCTGTCAGCTGCGTGATCCCATCCGAAATTAAAACTACTGACCATCAACTGCTCCATTCTTTTCGACAACGAGAAGAGAAGTTGCGTTTGCTTTTTCGGAACCCATTCAACTGTTTTAACGCCAACTTCATCAGCAACTATATGTGATCGTAGGCGCACGTTTTCGTGTGATTTCCTATCCACATCATTCACACGATATTTGCACATTACTTTCTACGTGAATTCTCCCACAGAGGCAGAGGCGTGGACTAGACCATTGAGCCAAAATATGTTTTGCCGCCGCAGGCTCACTGGCTTATTCCGGAATTCGAATTACACTGCACTACATGGCAGCTTTTTTCATGAACGTAGAGTGTTCTGTTGGAAAAGTCATGACCAGACACGAGTTCAACCCGACTCCAAAATGCCAGAGCTCAGATATTCATGAGGATGAAACGTTCACATTTAGATGCCTATGTAATAGTCGAACGCTTGCCCACGTGTTTATTCTTCTTTTCAGTTCCCAAATACACTTCAGTTTTCCTTTTTTATTTTGGAACTTTTATTGAAGCACTCTACATAGTACATAATTTCTCTCAACATCCGCTCCTCTTAATTCCTACTATTCACGTTATTTCCGGGATACCTCTCGGAAATACTCTGGAGTATCTCCATACTGTACAGAGCGTTCTTATACTCCTGAGAGACTCAGACAAAATGTCTGAAGGACCGCAGCAGAAAGAGATCTCAACAATGTGGTCAACAAGCGAGAGATGAAGAGACAAAAAGATTTGGAAGGTTCACAGCAGAATGTTTTCTGCTGCAGTCCTTCCGACTTTCTGCTGCGGTTCTTCCGAGTGCAGAAGGACCGCAGCAGAATGCAGGAGGGAGGGTGAGCTTTATCATACCCTTCTTATATACGGAGTTCAGTTTTGTTGCGACTATTGAAAATTGAGTGCTCTCAGGCTTACATCTAGGAATCAATGTTCCACTCGTGCCCTGTTTTAAAGAAGGACTCTGGAAATGATTCGTTCACCTCAACACACTTTTCTGTATTGTAGTAAGATGAACACTTCAATCCTTAGGGGATAATGACTCCAGTCCTCCTACCCTAACCCAGTAATAAAATCTTAAGCCCATGACATACTTCGCAGCAACACCGTCGCTGTAAAGAAAATGAATGGAAATGATGACAACAAAATGTTACGAATTCTCACATCTTACCACACCGTTTGCGTGGAATAGCGTGCTGACATAGGATGAGTTGCGCGAAAATTTTGGTGGTGGACGCTCGCGGCGAAAGCGTCGCTGTGAGGTATGTACATATGTCATAGGCCTTAACAAGTTTGTTCTTCTCTTTATTTTCGCTGGTGAATTTTCCGTTGCTCTGTAAAAATCCAGCGTATGTGTTGCTGGAGGAGTTTAGAGGTTGTGCCTAAAAGTTCGTAGCATTTCTCAACGAAATAAATGCTTAAATGTTTAAGTAAATATTTGTTTTATTTTAATTCTACATATATTGGGTTTATCAATTTCAATGGCCTACCTCTCCTGGTAAATAAACACAGCGCAATTTTCGCTTCAATGTTCGACTACATGAACTACAATGTGTAGTTTATGGCTGCTCGGAACAACTGTTTATAAGCGTTTTTTTTTTCTGGTTGGAAGAAGATTGCACAGCTTTATTCGCTATGTCATTTTTAGCGCTGAACTATTAAACCACTCTTCTCACACCTTCTTGCCCTTGTTTTCTGAGAACCATTGCAGGCTTATACAGCCAGGCTTACATCCAGCGAAGCAATTCATGCCGTAGCGCCTTTTTTCCAATCCTAATCAGCACCACACACAGCATATTTGTCGTACTTCCCGTCATTATGAATCGCATACGCACGCTCATCGTAGCCGCGCTGAACTCAGCGGTGAAAAGGCACAATCCATCCCGTGCGCTTTTGCTCACAGCCACACACTGCACTCTTCTTTCGCGGCTCTCACCTCACCGTCAGTGGTCTAATTATTGCTGCTTGTGCGCTGATGGATGGTTTCCCATAGCTTACTAGGTCTTGAATTAAGCAATTATCTTTGTCAAAATAAAACTTTGCCATCTGGTTTCTATGACTACTTGCACGACTACGCACCCACCTCGACGACGTTGTCACTTCACATAATAGTTCTACTTATTGTGCTGATCAGCCACACATTACAGATGAAGAGTGATGAGTGATGTCGTTAGTCGCTCGGCTTTTAATCGTTTTGTGCTCACTTATGCTTTTCGTGGAACCATGCTCTGCTCAGCACTGCTATTCATGCTCAGGAACCTGTCATAGTGAGCCGTGCAATTGCCAGGTGATTATTCTCATATCCTCTTATTCACAGTAGCCACAACAATCACTTGTAAATTGTGGACCGACACACAGCTGTGCTCCGAACAGAAGAATAGTATTATTGTAATCGAGCCAAGTGCCGAAGGAAAATCTGGAAATCGCAAGAATTTTATGGAAAGGACCTATAATTTCATCAAAAACTAACGGCATTTTCGGTTACAATGTTTGTGTTGCTGCTTTTCTCCCTTTTTTTCTGGAGCTTCTCTTAAATACCTGGTGGATATTTCAGTTTAGTGTGAAAATAAGAATGAAGCCTTTAGATACTGAAATTTTGCTCAGACTCAACTTTTCCGTCCATTGGTGTACGCCGGGCGATTGCCATGTTCTTGTACAAACACCTATACCTTCAGTTTTTCACTATTTCGAACCAGTAAAATAAAACAAACGCTTAAAAATAGGTTGAAACGAAGTTTTTAATTATTATGCAGAGTAAAACTTAAAGGCAGGGGTCCACCTCGTTCTCGTGGTTGAGCTAATGGCGGATTCTGCATCTCCTCGACATGCTGATTCTAGCGGTATACTTAAATTGTCCCGAAACGGTCTCTGAACCCGTTTTCCGGCATCGGGTCTGTAACAGTTTGCTAACCCGAGTTGACGTGTGAAGCCGTTGATCTTATTGACTGGACACGCCAAGACTCGTTGGCCAACGCTGCAGCCGTGGCAGGCAGCCAGCACAGCGATCGAACTTTGGAGCGATCCACCTCCGGGCTCCAAATTTACAGCCAGTTCGACACTTTCAAAAATGGGGTTTTCGTCGCTTTTGAGCCTGTTGATGTACATTACTGGGATCAACATGGCGAGAAGGTCAACAATATGTTAATACTTCCAACAGGTGGAGTGAGGTGAGCCCCTGCCTTTAAACGGAGCCGTTGAGCAAAGCAGTAAGTCCTTCCAAACGCAGGGTGTCATACCTACCGAACATGCTTGGGATTATGTGTTTATTTATGTATTTATTCTATACACCAGTAGTATGATCAGTGCGCCATATGTAACAGGGTCAGTTCAACCAGAAATCTTTTATATAAACACTAAAACAACATGAAAAAACCAGTCACTTCCGCTTTGATGTTTGGTTTATTGTTGCAAAGGATGGATAACCGGTGTACGTTGGGATATTCGATGATTTTTAAAATACTCGAACTTTCGAATTATTCGAATACGGCACAATTCAATTTATTCGAAATATGAATGATTCGAATAGCATGATTTTCTAAGTATGTATTGAACGAATTATCTGTGTACCAGACTTTTTGGACTAACCGAAAGCATGAGTAGCCGAAAAGAGGGATATTGGAGTAATAGATAATTCTGGAGGCCGAATAAATGAGTATACATATCTGATCGGAATATTCGGTAGTTTCGGTATTGAGTCTGCACTCTTACAAGTTCCCTTCTACCAGATCTTATGGCATTGTGGCTAACAATTATTTGTGAGAGTACTGAATTTTACATTTCACTTCATCGTTTGCTGGCTTACTTTCTGCAGTACATAGTCGAATGTTTCTTGCTGAGGTAGAAGTTAACCAATGATGCAGAATTCATGCTATTTTCTGATTACATATTTGCCTTGGAAACCTGACGTATGTCGTTTGAATTTCAACAAAACTCCCAGTGATGTCTTCAGCGCCACGAAAAGCATTCATTCAGCTCGGTGAGCAAGTAAAAGACAAAAAACTGTGACAACGGTTCTAGGTGGAAGAAAGCATTGCATCGTTATGTTGGTTACGATTACGAGACGATAACGCAGAATCCGCGCATGATTGTTATTTATGGTAACAGAGAACAAGGCTGTTTTAAAACTTGCTTAGATGAGAAAACCAAGCCCTAAATTTGGAGGATCACAGTTGACCCCAAGCCCAAGTCTGTTCACAAAATCTGGTCTTATTTAAAACTCTTTTCCTTCCTCTAACTTAATTCAGCTAATAAAAAGTGGCATGACAAAGCACGGATTTCCGGCGAAAAACACACAAAGCAAACGTTGTACAACAAAAAATGCCCTTCTGTATATTTGTCTGCACATGAAAAATATCAGAAGATGCATGTCTGCGTTTCTCTGAAGTCTCAAAGTTTTTCCTCCACCTCCGCTTCCATCAAGGATGCATTTAAGAAAAAAAAACATAAGAAAAACAAAGCTAGCCATCGTTACCATTTCGTGCTTGTGCACGCTTTGACGTGAATTTTTCTCCCATACTACTCTCAGTCATGCGGTCCATGAAATTAAGTTCAATGAAGTGCATGTAGATTATACATGGAAGCTCACATCTCACACATTCTCCGACTTTCTCTGGTAATTTCCCAGTCTGTCTTTTTTTTTTTCACTGTTGCACCTGTGAGTGCAACAAATAAATAAAAAATGGAATAGAGATCATATAGTTTCTGTGCGGGATCGTTTCCTCATTTATACTATTCCTGATAGGTACACTTGTCTGCTATTACCAAACTACAATTTACGCCTGCAAAGGTCTGCCTTGAGACATACTACGTTATAATAGACAATCTGCTTGAGATGGATGGGACAGCAACGAACCTTCAAGGCATGACCTCGTAAACCTAAAGGACGCTCGACGCTGTCCTCTTTCGGTATCATGACAATTACCGCTTCAAGTAGATCAATGGCTCGAACCTGACGAAATCATGAGGGATATAAATGAACCAGTCTGGCCGTCCGGCTGACGCCGGACTTCCAGTTTTCTATTGATGCTCGCTTTGCTCGCATACTGCACGTTGAAAGCAAACACAAAAGTGTAAATAGGTTGATAAAATCTCTATCCTTCCACGCAGTTCTATCGCTCTCCTGAGAAGCTCTTGATCCCGTAGGTGGTAGCTTTCCCCATATGAACGCAGTTATGCTCCCATATCAGCGAAGTTATGGCCATGAAGAATCGAGTGCAACCAATTCAGTGCAAATGTCATCTTGAAATGACTTAGGCTCAACTGGTTGTTGTGGTCAAGTGATAAGGGTCCACCGGTGTATATAAACGGAAAGGAAAAAGTGGTTCATTCAGACACAAACGGAATGAGAAAAGAATACGAACACGAAAGGAAATAATGCGCACCTTTATCACACCGTTGGACCCGACTCCAGGCGTTTCCCCACTTTTGGACGCCGGCGCACCCTTATCACAACGTTGGACCCCCGACTCCTGGCGTTCCCCCACTTTTGGACGCCGGCGCACCCTTATCACAACGTTGGACCCCCGACTTCAGGCGTTTCCCCACTTTTGGACGCCGGCGCACCCTTATCACAACGTTGGACCCCCGACTTCAGGCGTTTCCCCACTTTTGGACGCCAGCGCACCCTTATCACATCGTTGGACCCGACTCCAGGCGTTTTCCCACTTTTCGGCGCCGGCGCACCCTCCAACCGCGGTGCACTCACCGCTCTCGACTTCCCCATCCTTTAGAGCTGCTCTTCATTCTTTGAACCTCACCATACCCGTCCCTATCATCTTATTGACCCCGCAATCACCATCACTGACCAATCAGGGAATTTCGTTTCACACACACCCAGACACACACACGTGACAGACTAAGCCCTTTATAAGTCATGATTATTCGAATAACGCCATTCTCCCTAGTGAATCAACAATTTTTTCGAATAACCCAAGATACGCAAAACCCTAATGAATGAATTATTCGTGTAATCATACTTTAAAATGGTCGAATAAATTAATTGTTCGAATCATCACTCTTTCCGAAAAACCGGATGAATCACTCACTCGAATATTCGAACATTTCTTCGAATATATTCGATTCAGTCGCAAGTACAAGTAACGCTTCATGGCGCTTAGCTTAGCTCTGAAGTGGATTCCAGAGTCATATAGGTGTTAATAAAAAGGACACCCACGCTTGTGCGGGTGACGCTGCCTGGGTATGCTAGCGCGTCGTCCTGCGCAAGCCCATGCAAAGTAGCTGTTTTCGTGACTGCGGTTATAATTTTTCACAAGTGGGTCATCATCCGTTAACCGCCTTTAAACGAATAGGAAGTATCACGACTCAAAGGCGGAGTCCGACCTTACATTCGTTTTTGAGGTAATAGCAGATACACGTTGATTTCAACGTTGTAGTATGTATGTAAATATTAGGTGCGTGCAAAAGTTCCGGGGCAGTTGCACCTAATTTTTCAAGACGCCATAACTTGACGCAAAGTCAGCAATTTTGTTCAAAACAAAAAGCACTAGCATCTGCATAATGTTGCCAATATGGCGTAGAAAAATTTTTCCAGAAGCTAAAAATGTGACAGGTCTACACCTGTAATAGTTGCACACGTCGTTTTCCAGTAGGGTCTGTTCATTGGAAGTTCTACAGCGGAGGTAAAGCCGTAGAAGGTTGAAATGGGGGTACGCTGTTAGAGGCAGGTATAAGGACGAATATAGGTTAGGCTAGAATTTCGGAGCACGAAGAGCCAATTCTGTATGCGGTTAATACTGCAACATGCTGGTGTGCGTTATCCCACAGCCGGAACAGACCACATATTTCCGCCTGTGTCGGCCCTATGCTTAAGAGGTTTCCCGTGATTATTTTAGGGAAAAGCAACTACTACAGGGTAATTATTGTGCATTCATTAAAAAACAAATTCATTGCAAATGACTCACGTTGCTGACCATGAAAGATCAAAATTTTTTTAAAGGAAGGTAGTGATGGTTCTGTCATTTTTTAGGTGGGTGGCAGGAGCTCTGGCTTTGGGATGACCTCCTCCTATTGTCGTACCTAACCCATTCTCTATCAACAATAACAATTCTTCCATGAAACGAATTGATAGGAAATCTGAAGGTCGAATACCTGCAGACTTGCCAGTGTGGACGTTGGTGCTCTTCACTCAACTCACGCAAAATCCATCTACTCACCTTCCCCTTCTTACCGACTTCCTTCAGGTGACGAGGCATTGTTGACTAAATTCCTCGTAATGTCTTGCGCACTTTGCACAAGGTCTGGTTCAACCTGCTCTTTCCTGCCGCCTTTGCGATGACCAAATCTCTGACCAACTAGTGAAGCATTCTCCAGGTTCTCATCTTCGCTCAGAATTCCTAGGAACCTTTGAGCACCTGGAGTTTTAGAGAACATACTCTCCACAAACGCATTATTGATGCTATGGGTCGCTCCTCTTGTTGATCGTCTAGATTTGATTTCATAAAGCGAAATTCCTCAAATTATTGCACAGCCCACAACATTGGTTTTACACCCAAAACAGAGCAACGCTGTGACGTAGACACGAGCCAAAAGTGGTATAGGTAGCAGAGGTCTTAGGCTACCGGCATACATGAAAACCGTTGCAGGATATCCCAAACGCAAGGAGCAAAACGACGCTGAACTGTGAAATACCACCAACTGCCCCGGAACTTTTGCACGCACCTAATAGTATGTTTCGAAACAGCCCTTAGTCCTGTTTTGCGAGAGGAGCTTTGTATCAGTTTGCTAAACAAAATTGACGTGTGAAGCTGTTACCCTCATCGATTGGACACGTCAAAACTCGGTGGCCAAAGTTGCAGTCATAGCGGAAAGCCAGCATGGCTAGGAGCGATCCGCGCCCCGGCTCCAGGGTGCGGATAATTCGATCCTATCAAAAACGGTGTTCTCGTCATATCTTTCAATTCTGACTGACACTGTTGGAAATAGTCTGCTAAGGAGAACCAGAACCTGTCGATATCGTCCTTCTTTATTTTTAGATTTTTAGACTTTAGATTTTTCGTAAATATTGATGAGTGGGAGTTATCGATTTCTTAGCCTCTCTGAACTAGGAGCTCTCGAAGAAGGAAACTATTGAGCAGTCTAAAAATTACTGCATAGTTACAGACAACAATGTTGATTATAATGTCGTTTGGAGACGTTCGATAAAGCTATGATAAGTACAAAGAAGGTAAAAGTTTTGGACAGGACAGAATTTTCAAGGACAGAACTTCCCTCCAAACTAATAGATAAGAAGATATAAATATGTATGTTATTATATAGGGACTGTTTGTCACTGAACGCGCAATTCAGTTGCACTAAATACAAATACAAGCACTTCAAAATTTCAAAATAGCTTCGAATTTGTTATTCTTGCATCCATTCTCTTTTCCACCCAACCTCTCCTTGAACTCTGAATTTTGGTCGAGTTTTGTAGAAACGAGTGATCTCCACCCACTCATTTCCCCTTTAATTTTCCAGAAGTTCGATTACAAATTATTGTTACCACGAAATTCCATTTGGATCGATAATGACTCGTCGAGCAGGAAGTGCGGTGGCGTGAGCATAGTGTGCTTGTTAACGAGCACATGACCGGAAAAGCAGCGATTCGACTCTGGATGCCATTTACCATATCAAGGCGATTCCTTGGTTTCATCCCATGTCAATTTCAGATGGGATCATGTCCATCAAATCAGTGTTTCATCGAGAAAAAACCAACAGAAGAACGAGGTGTTTTTCGCATAACAAAAGGTTTGTGAAAACTATTGCACCTTTATATAATTCATATCCATTGCTTAATCCGTAAACGGTCGGCATCACTTTGTGTGAATTTTTGTTCATTTGCGGTGTCAACCACGTGAGCAGATAAGTGCTAAATGTTACCACAAGCTGCCCTGGCAGTTGTTGTTTATTCGAGTGAGCGAGGCGAGTTTTGAAGGATGCGATACTGAGCTAAGCGGATTGCAACGCTTTGGCAGTTGTACAGGTAGTGGGGTGACACCAAACATGTGATTGGAGAGGATGAAGGATCGAAATGAATGGACTGGAACAAGTCACATGTGAAGTTATTCCGGTAAGAGTTCCAAGGAAATGTGCAACTGCTTCGATCACCTTGTTCGGCAATTCAGTGCCTGGTGGAACAATGTACCTCAATCCTGCATTGTGCATATCTTCTCCAGACTTATACAGGTCTACAGGGTGGGCTATAAATACGTAACACAGAAAACTGCACACCGAAAAAGCATTTATATGTAATTTGAGGCACAGTTGTAGGATTTATGTTTACAAAGCCATGTTTAACATAAAGCAACCGTTCGTCTCGGGATATGCCCTATCAGCTCCGACACAGGCCCCAAGATACTGAGTAAAATCGTCTGACCGCAACGCGCAAGTGGTTGTGGTTCAGGTCATCCAATATTTTTAGAGTGCTTGGCCAACTTATCCAAACTCCGGATGGGTTATGAACAAGTCCTGGCCTTCCCTGCTGACCAACAGGATGGGTCCTTCTCTGCTGACGAACACAGGCACAGTTGAGAAGCCACTGTCTCCCTGACTGACAGTATAAAAACCCACCGTATGCGCGCTTGCTGGAACCCGGTTAACCGGATCCTCCCTGACGTCCGGACATTTGCTTCTTTTCAATAGTACTCATTCCACTGTTCTACCCTTATACCCTTCTACACTCACTACATTCAACTACTACGCACTATTTGGCAAGTTTCGTTCCAGAAATATCAGAATCAAAAAAAAATTGCAAAGTTTTGCCTTTAAGGCCCATGGCATACTTCACAGCGACACCGTCACGGTGAAGAAAATGAATTTAAATGATGAGAACCAAATGTTACGGGTTCTCATATCTTATCACACAGCTTGCATTGCTGTTAAGTATGCCCCAGGCCTAAAGCTACGTGCTCTGATAACTGTGCAGAACGAACGCAGACCAAATGCCGTAATGGTTCGGGTAAAAACCCTAGCAGCAACAGTTGCCAGTTGCTGCCATTCTTCCCTCGATTGCTACTCAATCTGTAGGCCCTTTAGCAGCAATTGCTGAGGGACGGCAGCAATCAAGGGGAGAATGGCAGCAACTGGCAACCGTTGCTGCTAGGGTTTCTAGCCGAACCATTACGCCGTTCGGACTGCGTTCGTGCTGCACAGTTATCATGTGTAGTTCATCGGAGTACGATCCGGTCGGGTAACAAATTATACGTATGATCGTCGGACAACGAAGATCAATGCGTTTCTTTTGTTATCCGACCAGATCGGAGTCCGATGCGCTATAAATGTGGCTTAAGAGTTATTTGATGAGCCGATCACGAAAAGCATGTTCATTTTGTACTATGGGGCCAATTCGAACAGTTAAGGTAGCGTCACTGATAGGAAGCGGAGAACAATGCTAATTTTGTAAAGATTGGACAGTGTTTTGCTAAATAAAGTTTCTACTCGTGGTAATCATATCAGACTATTCCACTGTTTCAGAGGATTCTCTGAGATTTCACAAATACAAGGTTACGTCGCCACAGCGCGTCGAATAAACGGTTAGCCAAACTTTGGTCGAAAATAGTGACTTTGATATTTTTGAGAAGAACTGCCGTGCAGATGAATACTAGTGAGTAGCAGGAGATTACAAAGGTAGAATAGCAGAATACTGGTGAAAAAAGCCATTTTCTCCACACCAGGAAGGATGCGGGCTAGCCGGGTTCTCGCAAAGTGGGCGTATGGTGGATTTTAATAATGTCAGTCAGGGAGACAGTTGCTTCCGCACAATTGTTAATTATCTGTTGGGATTTTTCGTCTATTTTTGGGCGTACTTTGCGGAAGTAATTACCCGGATTTAGTGACTTGTGGTGAATCAATATACCAGGAGACTACCAAACTGTCAATCAATAGTTTCTGGCAAAAAGAAGCCTATAGCCTCCGCCGGCCCTTCATGGACCTGCATGCAAAATTTGGTTCGGATCGGTTAACTCTCCCCGATTTCTATTCGGAGCATACATACAAATACACAAACTTTCACTTCTACATATACGGGTAGTTGAGCACATATGTAGCTCTGATCTTTCGCCATCTGACTACTACTTACTTCGATCGTAGAGTATGCACAGAATATAGGGTATGTAAACCTAAGAGATGCAGGACGTGAAAGTTCGTTTCCCATCCGGTTTCGTCTGGTTACGTGTTCACATTCACAGCCTGAACTCATCCATACGTAGCCAGGATCGTCCGGTAACAAAGCCAAGAAACAGGAGTGGGAACGTTTTTCCAATCCCCTTGTAGCCTAGAATGGGAAACTTTTAAACAGCATTTGTTCTTGTCGATATTTTCAATAAATTTTGTTTTTTTTTTTTTTGCTTGAACCGACATTCACATTCCCTCACTCCAATAATTAACGGTTTTCAGGTTGCCTTCGCAGGTCGCCACGTACTCTACCAGGTTGTGAGTATGACCATTTCTCCGATCACGTGCTTTGCGTCTGTCACGGTGAGCTGGTCTTCTCGTTATTGGGAGGAACTTGTGGAAGAAGAGTGTAAACGGTCACTTATGGCTTTCAATTACGAGCGCGCTTTCAAGAAGTTCTGCAACTATGGAATACTGGTATTTACATAGATGGCGCAAGATCAGGGCTATATGGTGAATGCAACATCAATTCCCACCGAAGCTCCAATAATTTTTGCAGTATATCCCTGATCTTGTGCCGTCTGACTACCACCTATTTCGATCGTTGCAGAACTATTATACTTAAGTGAGGAAACCTCTATATGATGAGGATATCAAATCTTATGTAGCCCGTTGTTTTTTGCTGAAAGAGACCAGAAGTCCTATGACAGAGGAATTATGAAACTACCAGAAAAATGAAGAAATGTAATCGAACAAAAGAGAAAATATGCCATTGATCAATGTTCTTTCATTATAAGATTATAATTTTTTGCAAAGCTTAAGGATCCTAATTACTTTTGTAACAACTCAATAGCATGGCCAGGCAAGTCAACCTGTGTAGGGGTGGGCACTGTTTCCCTTGCAAGTGGATCCATCTCGAGAGCGGTTCGAGCATCATAGAACAGATTAGAGCATTCCTCGTGCAGTTCTTTGACTACTGTTCATAACTTGTAGAACGAATTGAAATTTTAGGACAGGAATTGAAGCGCTGCTAGTAATATTTGCTTGTAATAGTGTGCTCAGATTGTATAACACAGCACAAAGAATGTAGCTAATATGGTGAATTTCATTACAATTAGTAACTACTCATGGATGATCAAGACCAGAAAATACTGAAGAGCTAATGCTAAGTCTGATCTCCTGGTAATAAGTATATTCCAAGCAACCAGCTAACGGGTGTGTATCATAGTCGGTCGCATTCAAATTCTGCATGATCATGTGTGGTGGAATCGTGCGCGAAAGAACGAGTCAAGCGTTGAGGGCGGGAGGAGGACTTGAAAGAACCAATCGCAGAACCATACCACGCCCCGTTTTCCCTCACGATGGTACACATCCCCGGCTAACCCTCCTATTTTGAAACACAGAGTAAGGACTGATGCAGGTTGATTGCACGTATAAATCAGGGCTCGTCGCGTTTCTTACTCAGACAGCTGGATAATTAGAGGTGCGAGCCAAGTGTGAGTGCCATTGGCAGACATCAGTATTGTAACCGACTGATTGATCTCAGTCTAGTCCCACCCCTCTGTCCCCCTCCTTGCCGCGTCACCGGGTGCGATCGCCGCAACGCTTACAGAAGCTATGCGCAAAATTTTCGCAAAAAAAATTTAGAGTACGGTGCCACAGAAGCAAAGGGGGATGTTTCGTTGCTGTTTTAACACGTTCGATTGAATTTGAAAACTTGTACTTCTTTCTAGGAGTTTAGAGCGAATTTGAAAACTTCTATTTTTTTTTCAAAGTTCAGAATTAGAGTTTTTGTCTGAGGAAAAGTACCTATTATTGCTTAGGTCAATGCTTAACTGCAGGTTAGCTACTTTTACAACTTTTTAGTTACCTTTTTTTCGGATTTCAGTTATGCCTCTATGCAAAATGTTTGGTGACCCACGCTGGCTCATTAATGCATCTGAGGTGCGAAAACCATCTCGGAGGTATAATTAGTACCTCTAGGGCTAGCCGTAGGGAAAATACAGAATGGAAGTATATCGCTGGAGGTATAATTATGCCACCAAAGTGTGCTAACACGAATATTGATCCGAAAAAAGGTTTATTCAAGACTTCCAAAGTTAGAGGTAGGATGTTACAAGCTTCATAGGAGTTGAAATTCAATTTTCATGGGAGTTTGTTCGCATTCAAGCAGGATTATTAACTGGCAAGGTAATTCTTTCTTAAAATCTTGGAATGAGTGGTTTGGTGGTCAATGATTGAAAATTACTGGTTTACTTGATGTCGATTCGGCACTAAACCTCAATAAGCTTTCCTGATATCCTAGCTCAATTTTTCTTTCATAAATGGAAATCAACTATGCGCCATGCGATTTTTTTTGTCAAGGTACATTCTCCGTTGTACTTGGATTGGCTTTATGAACCAAATATAAATTTTCCCCGCTTTCCTGGACCCATTTTAACGCCCTTGTGTAATCCGTCGCGTTTCCCGCATCGCGAACGCCGCGCGCGTCAGGATACAGAGTAGGCGGGGCTTGGTGAGATGCCGAATCGGTTGACCTTCCCCAGGCAATGCTATGAAGGGTCATCCAGCTGCCTAGGTAAGAAACGCGGCGCATCCGTATAAATCATGGTAAGGCACTCACATGCTCCCTGTTGACAGCTGACCGTCAAATGCAGCCTCGTAGCAACTGACAGTCTTAAGAAACGACCGTTCGCCGGAAGAGTTCTCGCGTTCACCACAGTGAATTGTTCCAAGTTTTATTCGCAATTTTCGAGTTCTTTCGTTACTCATTCGCTTTCCTCTGTGAAGCCCCCACTTTTAAAACATATCCGTGCTTTGAAAAAAATCTTAATGTTCGCAATGCCTCAGGACTCTGCTGGTGTGTTATGTCGTAATCGATGCTTTGCGAATGCTTGCGCATATATGCGTGATGAGAGTGTTCATGCATGTTTTCGGCATCCGACGAGTCGTAGAACCATCCCTAACATAACAATTCTCTCGCCGTACGAAATACCACCACTCGAAAGCGAAAGGGACTGACCCTATTCATATGTCGTGCTTTAGTGTGAAGTTCGACTTGCCGTATAGATGAAGGGTACAGTAGTACGACAGAATGCGGCACTATTCCACATCTGGCCCCCATAAATCTCATTCTCAGAAGAAAAAAATTTCCTCGAAACTTTGCGTGTTGAGGTTGCTTGAGGTGCCGAACACGAATATTGCATCCAATTGTGCCGTAACCACACTTTTGTGAGATTAAGGTAGATATTGGAAAAGCGATGGTCCCGCTCCAACGCAGCTCGGACGTGCGGCTCTCATAGCTGGGAACAAAGATGAGGCCTCCTTACCGGTTCCGAGCGGCATCACCAGTCCTTCGATCATCTGCGTGCCAACTGCTGCTAAAGCTTTTGATCTTTTAGTAGTAATTGCTGAAGGATGGCAACAACTGATGGGAGGATTGCAGCAGCTGGGAGGAGATACTGCTAGGGCATCACCATCTGAGTAGAAAAGAAATCAGAGGTGCTTCGATTATCAACCGGATGAGATTAAGAGTGAACCGTTTCGGATTACGATCACTTTCCTCATTTCCCTCCGCCTTTCAGTTCCACTCTGCACAGCTCGCCCATTTTTCCTACTGGGAGCAAACAAAATAGTCTCTAGCGCAGATTTTGACAAAATTGATCACTACGTTCGTTCTGACTATGGTGCTGAACCTAGGATTGCAGCAGAATCTGAGGGAGCAAAATTATCGAGTGCTATCTTTACCCGGCTGAGCTCTGTGACAACTGCGACATCGCGCGCGACGTACTTTAGGGATCGCGGCAAAGATCAGTTTTTCAAAGCCCGCCCACATGTCGTAATGGACAGTGCGAGTGATTTGGACAATTAAAGGCGCGAGCGAGGTGCGAAGACGCTAACGACCCTTGAAGCATATCTGGAGTCTCGCACCTATAATTGGACCGCAATTAACGCTCGCCATCCAGTGCGGCCTACCTCTGCGTGACCTGTCAGGATGCTCATCCATCCAGTCGAGGTGGATTACTTCCAGTACACCTTCCTTCTATGGAGACTCAGCCAAAGCGCCAACAGAGGGGCTACTCTGCTCCGTACACTGTTGTTACGCAATGTCAAGTCGTTGTAAACACTCTCTCGCCCGGAGGGCTCGAGACCGCTAGAGTAGGGTCCCGCCGCGAAACCCTGAAAGCACTGCTTGAACCTCTCGCTTCCATCATTGGAGACTGTATCCATTTTTCCGTCAGTGCCGCCCTTACGGTACCTTGTTAAGAAGATAAGACATGACGAGGGCCGGATGAATATCCCTCTGTGCGCAAAGAACATCAGATTAGGTGCTCTTTTGAGCACCTGAGAAGCATAAAAGAATGCCTTCAAAATCACTTTTGAAAGGCTGCTTTGCATTTTTAACAGTAGATGTACCGTAGATGCGATCACTCACATAATTCTTTCAAATTTCTACAAAGCAGTTGACTGAGGTGCCGAAACAGAATTATAGAAGGTGGATCAGGATCGGACTCGCATTCTTTAGAAATTCTACTGGACCTCACTTTAGAGGGTTATTCGATTCGCTGATCACGAGAATTGCGCTTATTTTGTACCCTCTCAGACACTCGGATCGTCCGAGCGGCCCGCGACAACCGGCCGAGCGCTCGCCGGGAAACCGGCTCAGCCGGTTCCGAGATTCCGCTCGGCCGGTATTCGCGGGCCGCTCGGCCGGTATTATAAAGGCGCGATTCATGACAGCATTCAAAATATAATTAAAAGCGGTATGAAACCATTGCAATTATACAAAATGAGACTCAAAAACTCGGATAGTGATAAAATTTTATTGCTTTACTTCTTTGGCATGGATAATTATCTATTAATCATCATCTTCTATGGCATTTAATAGCCATAACAAAAAGAATCTTCAAAAGTAGTGAACGAATCGGGGAGAAAGGATGCAAAAAGAGTCTTCAAATGTAACAAGCGAATCGGGGATCAAGGATAATCGAACAAATAGCAAAGATGACAAAGAGGTAATCGGCCAAATACATAATATACAGTGGAAAAACGAAAGCATGAAGAACAAAACAAACAATGAGAGGGGGGACGTTTTCGGTGTCCTCGCCATAGGATTGCTGGAAATCTTCAGCGGGCTGGGAATGAGCCCTTTTTGCTTTGCGCTGAAAAGAAAGAAATTAAGGGTCTGGGAAGTGCTGAAGCACTGCGTTTGAACTAGTGAACAAGCAGTACTAGAACTACAACGTACATTGCAAGACTGGTCTCAACAGTCCACATTACTCCATCAGCTTCCAATTTGAAGGGCTTATTGCGCAAAAAACTCAGCTCAGATTCCAGCCTAAACGCTCTAGGGACGCTGAACCGCGCTTCATGAGACGAGTAAATTTATATGAAACTTCATGGGGTAATAGAGCAGACCTGAAAAACAACACTTCCATCATCTGCGGTTACGGTGAGGAATAAATGGAGCCAGCAAGTATTGAATTGAAGTAGTTATCCGCATCCGACTTCTCTAGACTATCCATATGTAAGTAAAGTGGCTAAATTTCCCGCCTGCAAAAGCGTCTTAAGCAGGCCTCTAATAAACTGCTGCTCAACAAATAATTTAGAACTCATTCAAACCTTGAGATACGTCTTGGAGTAAAGCCATCTACCGAAACTGATAATATCACCCTCAACCGGTTTTCATTAAAATCGTCCTGAGTTTCAATTGCTGCGCGATGCCCATCAAAAGATCGCACATCACTTCGATGAGAACCGCATCCTTCCTAAGCAAAAAATTTAGAGTGCTGGAACCTAAGCAAATTCAATACTTATCAATGATCTAATCTTACTCCTTGTTCATGGATGGAGCGATGAAAGACATTATGCCTCTGACATGATCAACCAGCACATCTGATAACTGTGTTATGATGTTGACGACATGGACTTCTATTCGTTGAGCCGACATAGCTCGTTTAATACTTACACTAGACGAGAACTGATTGATAGATATGAAAACATTCTAGCAACCCATGGCAACTCACTGGTCAACTAACCGATAAAGAGAGCGTTGCTCATTCTCGCAAAGATCCCGCCATTCTCTCAAATGAGCATTGCATGAACCACAGAAAAAGTAGCGTTTACGTTTGTAAACTTCCAAGAGGCTTTTCTTTAGGAGACAGACGTTGCCATCGTACTAAATATGTTCACAGATAAGCTTTTGTTATAGCATTGTTACCACACGTGAAAAGTGAAAAGTAACCATGACTCACCTGAAGTCCCCTAAAAAACCCACTAAACTGAAGTTTGAAATGTAAAGACTTCGGCAAAATCTCCTGCTCTAGAATAATCACCAGCTGGGAATCTCAATTATTTCGAAACTCGCGCGCCGGAAGTTCAGTGTAATATCCCGTGAATCTCACGCACTCTTACACAACACTTATGGCGGGCCGCTCGGCCGGAGCGCTAGCATTGCGGGCCGCTCGGCCGGAACGCGCATGGCGTGCCTCGCTTGCGCACCGCTCGGCCGGTGCTAGGCCACGCCCAAAAGATTTCGCGCGCCGCTCGGCCGGAAAGCGGAATTCGCTCGCCGCCAGGCCGGTCGCCTAGCGCCGTTTTCGTAAGTTTACGCGGGGAATAATGTAGGAGAGTGAAATAAAATGCAATCTTCGACAAAGAAATCGAAGTAATGGCAGTGCCAGATGCTGTAGTCTGGCTAGCGTACTTGGTGTTACAGTACAAAGTGGCTGCGATTCTCATGTTTATGACATTCACTAACCCTTTCATCAATTAGTGGAAATTCCGGGGATTTTCTGAGCTCGAATGCGGGAAACCGCCTGATCAGACTTCCATTTCCTTGCCAGGCTTGACATTTTCTCTTTGTTTCTTACTATGACCTCGCCACATCCTTACAGAACGTGAATAGGATAGGAAAGATAGGAAATAAGTGCGATTTTCATGATCAGCGAATCGAATAACCCTCTAAAGTAAGGTCCAGGCTAGAATTTCTGAAGAATGCGAGTCCGATCCTGATTCACCTTCTATAATTCTGTGGTGCCGAACGTAGATTCCCTATCTTCTTTGTATCGTGTCTTTGTTTTTACGGCACGATATCTATGTGAAATCGAGAAGAGTTGTCGATTTCGTCAGAAAAAATGGCTATCTCATGCAAAACGTGTTCGCGATCAGCGTCTGAAACCATCCCTCCGTGCAAAATTTGAGAGGATACGATGTTTGTGTTTAAACCTTATGTAGTTTCGGCAGCTGTTTTTTTTTCAAATTTCGTGGACCCGTGTGGAATAGTGCCCAGAACTGAATGGGGAAGAAAAACTATGTACATACAATATAGGTCATAGAGAGTAACGCCGTCGTTTCAAAAAACAAAAAAAAAGAAAAAGGAAAATGCACCTATGAACACCATTTTTTAGGTTCGTTCTGCAATGACCACATTTACATAAGAGCTGTGGTTCGACGCAATGTGACCTGCCGCAAATGCTCCGAAAGAGATCCTGAATGTGAAGACAGGTGTCAGGGACAATGGTAAGCTTTTTGCGGTAGCGCTGAATACAAATGGAGGAATCAAGGCCCGTAGTAAAGTGTCCAGTGCGATCATCGCACATCACCTTCAGGGCGATGATCGCACTTCGCGTTGGAGAGGAGTATGGTGATCACCGCCACGGTGAATCGGACGGGCCGTACATGAAAAGTGATCAGATGTACGTGTAACCACGTACTCCACATCACTTCGGGACTGTTTCAGCGTGTGAGACAGTTAAGAACCATTGCGAGTAACAAACAAACAAACAAACAAACAAACAGATCGAGTACGACTTGTCAGAAGCACCAGAAGCATCTCTGTGCTTCTGATAAGTCGCACACGTTGAGCTTGTTCTATGCTGTTGGGCGAAAATCAACATGCTTGAATCCGTAGGCTCAGATGCATTCTGTGCAATTTGCGCACCTGATCGTATGATACGTACCTTCACACCATCACCAGACTCCGAGTGAGATGCTCCGGGCACTTCACTCGGCGTCTCTTAGCCCCACACACTATCTAGTCGCCACACGATGGCGATCATCGCCCTGCAGGGCGATGAGTTCAGCGCCCCGCTCATACGTGCTCGCAGCACCACCACGGATGGTGATGATCTTCCATCCCTCAGTGTTGGAAGGTCGTCGCGCGTGCGATCATCTCCCCAAGCGTGGCGACGAGTTCTGCAGGCAGCTGATCTCACCGCCATGACACTTTACTACGAGCCCAAATCTCACTTCGCTATCACACCAGAAAGTATAGATGGTCTTCTTGATATTGATTTTCTAGCTGGCGAATACATAGATGTAAGCGGAAGTAGAGGAGCTTTGAACTCCTTTTGTTGAGCAGATAGTTTTATTATACGCAAAAAGGCTTCGTCCGAGAAATCTTTGAAAGATCGGTGTCGTATTTTCTCAGTTCCGTGCAGGGTCGCATTCAGATGTGAACGCTAGGAATTTTTTTAATTGTTCGCTTGAAATGGGAAAGCTTCTAAACCCGAAAGCCGATAATATGAGAAAGAAGCCTAGCCACTACACGTCCGTTACAAAAATATAATCAACTAGACAGGTCCCGGATCCGTTCGATTGTTTTACGACTCCTGGCTATTATTTCAAACTTGTAAAGACAACTGCTGTGACCAATAAACTCATTTGAAATGTATATCATTTTGTTGGTTAGCACCAGAAAAAAATTAAATGCATTAAAACCAAAACCAACAAACCATAAGGGAACAAAAAATGCAAAACAAAAGAAAAAAACTTGGCGTTTCTTCAACGATCTACTTGCAAAAGTGTTATTTGCAGTATCTGTGTTCACCGTGTTCGAGAACCCCGGTGAATGCGTTCTAATCAATCCCAATGTAAAAACAAGAAAACTCTTTAGATCGTTAGCCTCCTGCAGTTCAGTTCTCACATTCATGCTCGAGGCATGGCAGAATTCCAGAAAGCACGTTTTTGCCGATCCTCTGATAAAATTAGCGAAAATCCCACAAAATCTGCAAATCGGTAAATAGGCACTTATGTCCAAACGACTGCCATACCTGTTCCTAATGTATTTTGTTAAAACGACCCCGAAAACGATGTGGAAGTACATGGAAAGCATGCGTTCGATCAGTGCGATACCGAGTCCGTGGTGAATGCCTATAAATGTCCTCGCTCGCCCATCAGGAAAATCGGAAGAAATGGCTAAAATCAGTAAATCGATATTGGCGAGTGTAGTGGTTGTCATATTTGTGTTCATCGAGTTGAACAATCCTGGTAGACACGTTCTCATCGACAAAAAGAACGAAAAAATCAATAAAATCAATAAATCGATAGGCGCTCTTTTATGTGCAAAACGCTTGTCATATTGGTGTTCAGCACATATCCTCACCGACTACTGAGCAGAAGTGACCGAAAACCAAAAAATCGACATTGTTTTTCAAAATTGTTGTCATATTCGTGTTCAGCATATTGGAGAAGGCCCGTAGACATGTCCTCACAACCTCATGTTCAAAAATAAAAAAGTCGATATGTCGGGACGACAGTTACCACCCGGTTATCTGTTTCTATTGAAGTGAAAGTTTGTTTGTATGTGTGTACCAAATAGAAATCATGGAGGATGAATCGATCCGCACCAAAGTTCTGCAAGTAGACTCTCAAGGTTTGGCGGAGGCTTTAGCCTATTTTCACCCGTTACTATTGATTGGCTTATCGATTGTGTCGATTTTATTGATTTTCCGCTACTTTTGCCAAGAGGTCGCGCGGACATGTCCACTAGGATTCTCCTACATATATGTTGAACACGAAAAAAGCTACCGTTTTGAGCGGAAGTATCGGTTTCAACGATTTCTTTCCATTCTGGTCATGGGTCGCTGAGCACATATCTACTGGAGTTTTCCGATATGCTGAACACAAATACAATTTATTGATTTCATCGATTTTCTCACTTTTTCTCAGAAGTCAGTGAAGACATGTCTTCTAGGGGTATCGTACATTCTTCTGGAACTCTGCGAACACTCTTCTCAGCAATTTGCAAGCCACGCCTTCCTCTTATGCGCGTTGCACAGCGTGCGTATCCGCAGACGATGTGGCCGCACGGGCATGGGACCCTAAGTTCACAAGGTGGTTTTCTGCACTTTTCAGCTAGGATACATACACCATTATAATCGGCACCGCCCAACACATTTTCTGATAACCAATACTCCAAATTGATCCTGAGTTTGGACACTGCGTTTAACTAAAGGGAACCGCCTTAATTCCTTTGCTTAGTTCATGCCCTCAGAGCAGAGGGCGCCGACGGACCAGGAACTAAACACGGGGTGTCTAGCAAACTGTTGCAGAAACCGGTTCAAAAACTGCCTTGAAACATTTCGTACACAGCATTTTAATCAGCGCGTTAAAAAGACCAGAATTTGTTGATAGTTCAGACATGAAAATGAGGTGAAACTTCGCCTTTAATGTACACCACAAAAAGTGTTAATTTGAAAACGTGTATATCTATATCTTCGCACATGACCAAACAGTTTCAACAATTGGCTGTGAATTGATGCATTGCAAAAATACTTCTGGAGCAATTCGAATAATTCGAGAAGTCGGATTATTCTACTATTCAAATATTCGAAATAATCGAAAAATTGAAATATTCGGTTATTCGAATATCCGAATAATTCGAAAAATTCCAATATTCGATTATTCGACAATTAGAATATTTGAAAGAAAAATTCAAAGACCACTATATAATTTATACGTGAGCAATATGGAAATCTTCCATTGAATGTGTAGTTTACAAGCAAAACATGACTTTCTGTAAAACAGAATCTAAGTTTCAAAGAACGCCACACTGTCTGCGGGAACGTACGTAATGTAACGCACGCGAGTGACTGCGTCGAGGATTGACAGAGTTCCAATACAATGCACAAGATGATGAATTCAACACTACAATGTATTTAAATTCGAATTAAGCTTTAATTTAAACTCTAAAAAATTTGCGATCTTAGGAAATGAAATATTCACGCAGGGGTTATTTGACATGCTGGCTACGGATTTTATATCTATTTTGTATCATGGTGCCATTTTTGAAGTGTTCAAGCGGTACAGTAGATACCATATTTGTCAGAATCTCCTGAAATTTTGTAAACTGAGGTTATTTGACGTTCTCAGTTTGGTATCTGTTTTGTTTCATGATGTCGTTTTTGAACAATTAAGGCAGGAGTGTTCTTCCTTTCCTGAAATTACAGGACTTGTATTCAAAAGCTATTGGATGAAGGTACTTTTGGAACAAAGTTTCTGCTTTACTCCTTTATCCACCTTTTTACTTATTTGAAGCTCATGTATGTACAAGAACAGAGTTTTTTCCTTCATGTTGGTAAAGTCCAAGAGAACTGCATTACATTTCTTGTGTACTGGATGGGATTAATCTGAGCTAAAGCCATATTTTCTACACAGTCACACGTTCGTTACATCTTGCACTTCCATACTAGCCAGGCTGGGGACACATGAACACATATACTCTCGAGACTCCTCCTATAGCTCTCAAAATACCTTTTACAAAATTTTTTTGGCCCTAAACGAAGTGAGAAATACTTAGATTCTCCGGTTTTTTAGTCATATAACATTATTGACCTTCCAGAACAACAATTCAAATTATTTTTGCAAAATTACCTATCTTGATCTAAATTCTTTTATCGTAACAGCGCAAAACTATGCGGGGCTCCGTTCTCAAAAGGGGTGTTGGTCCCACGCGCCGGACACGCGAAAATGCGCGCGATCGTCAAAGGGTTGAAATTTCCGCTCCACTACGCCCATAGCATGAGGTATTGTTTATGTTCAGTTAATATCGAATTGACGCGTTTACGTTGCATTCTTTTTTTGCTAGATTGTCTACACGCAAGCGCCATGAAAAGTACGAGTTCTAATTCGTCCATGTAGCATCTGTTGATGAGGATACTCTTTTTATTTTGAACATGAAAAGAGTCAACCACTCAATCGATTAAGAGTAATGCAGCCCCGCAAAAACGCTGTCATCGTTGTCGGAGGTTATCGGAGGTGCGTTTCGCGTGAACGACCGTGCCTGCGTCGCTTTGCCTCAGCACTTATGTACCCTTTCTGAGTTTGGTTTGGATGGCCCGAAAGTATCGTGGCTCACGGGTTTGAGAAAAAGCGCCGCCAGGCGGCATTTCGGCTCGGTAGTCTATTAACCACATCATTATGTCCTTTTACTCAATTTCCGTTTCGGTCCAAGCCCTTTAAAGCGTAGGTAGTCATAGAACTCCGCATTGGGGTTGTTCACTTTCTTGCTCCTCGCAACTACGCATAAATTTTGGACTGCCTCTTGGGAAAATTTTTGTTCTGACACCACGTGTCCTAACGAGTGTGCTACAAGACACCGTCGCCGCTGATAACTTGATAGGCCGCTTTATTCGCGAACACGCCCAAGTTCAACAGAGGCATTTCGTATAAGCTTTGAGAATGAAAAATGACACGAAGCAATCTAATGCTGTTGAGGTGTCATGAGGACAGCACTACCGGAGCATCTGGCTGTGGCTTTGGCCCACCTTCACTGCCATTTTTCTACAAAGGACCCGAGCTGTTGTATTATAGGAATAAGCTATGCGTTACCATATCAAGGTCAGTTCCTAGACATTTTTTTAACACAGTTGCATAACTCCATGCTATCACAAAATTGAATTCAGAGGTGCAGGCAAGCCACACAAGCACTGCATCTGCAACACGAACATGTGCAATGGGTTGGTCAAGCCAATGGAAAGGTATCCTCCTTCGATGACCAGAGATGCCGCTTTGCGATCAAGATCATTGGCGCTAAGGTGTGTACTTCTAGCACACAGTTATTTTTTCCTGGGGAAATATTCAAGTTTTGAGTGCACAAAGCGTTTTCAAAGCTGCGAAGTTGTTAAGCGAAACAGTGCCGAACGAATATGTAGCACATCACCAATTTTGGACGATGATGAGAATATAAAATCCGTAATGCAACCTTAGGATGAGCGATCGGAACGATATTCGATGATATAATGAGGCACAAAGTGCGTCTTCATTCCATAACCAGGGCACAGCACAATGTGGTCACTAGAGGTTGGAGACTAGTAAGCCCTGTCGGACTCAGAAACGGGTTACTAAGTACCTACCTATAGGGCTTTTCCAGTGTCATCGTTCCGATGATGCTGCCCGTGACCACAACACAATCTAGCCCCAGCCCTGAACACGTTCGTGACCGCATGCACGATCGGTCGTGCAGTATCCGTTTAGTGTCATATCTTTGTGAAATGTCCACAGTTAGCTAATTCGTTCGTAGTAGCGTAGTAATAGAGATGCTAGAATATCAAGCACGCAGTGAGCAAAGCAGACCTCAAACTTTCTTATTAGATTTTTCGTACTGGAACAGCTAGAAGAACAGTAAACGTCAAAAAATTCTAACAACGACAAATCAGTAGACAACAGAAATGGAAGGAACCTTTGAGAACTACGAAGGAAAAAACAACCCTAACGAAGAAATCTTGGTTTTTATATGCGAAGGAAAAATTGCTACCGCCTGGGACCACGTGCTCGACCGATGGAGCACGAGTCCCACGTACGCAAAAGCGCGTGTGTTACGAACGAGTCTCTGTACCCAGTACATCCAGGAAAAGAAGGAAGTACTAGAAAAGTGGTGTCAAAAGTTGATGCTGAAGCCTAGTAACGATCTGATAATATAATTTTGTGAATGTCCAACCCTTAGTCTCACTCTTCTGCGTTGTCTAATCTCACTTTCTAGCGCTGCCGACCACACACTTCCTCTTCGAGCATGTGTAAATTGCGAAATCAATTCACACGATGGAGGATCTGTCACCGCGTCCTGCAAGCAGAGTAAATGTTACGGTATGTGATAGAAGTGTACGCACAAGGAACTCCAACTATCGAGACTCCCACGAACCACTGGTGCGGCGCCATTTATTTCTGCCGCAACTCACAAGTGATACTCCTCTCTCGCTCCCTGTCGCGTTGCAGTGGACCCCCAAGACCGCAGGAGCCGCGACAGTTATGGTTTCCTGTCTATTGAAAAACTTAAGGGAATGTTGAAACGGTGACTGACTTTTCACCAATTCTTTTTCACATACACATACACATACATACATACACACACATCTGTACGAAACGACGAGTACGCCCACGCACGCGTGGACCGCAGTTGCTGCCATCCTCCGCTCAATTGCTGCTATACGCAGCAATGCTTGAGCAGCATAAATCGTAATGTGCTTCCATGTTCATTGTCAGTGTGCAGCATTGTGTTTTAATTCAGTCAGCTGAGATATTTCAGGACATTTCTGCACATACGTCTCTCAACGACATTTGAGCCATGGTATAGGAAGGTCTGGAACAGTGCAAGTAGTTACAGAGAAGCAGGGGTGCATCAATGTGACCGACAGTTCACAGGTAAGATAATTAGTCTTACTCCCTTGTTTTGGTTGTTGATGGTGATGATAATGATAGCAAAATTGACATTGTTGTCATGGTGAACATCATAGTGACGTCTACCTGCACACACACACACCTCGTACATTAATAGAGTTCCAAAAATATCATCTTACAGCCCACCCAATGGCCGTAAAAAAGAGCCATTGTTCGCAAGGTGTTCAAAACGGCTTTGAAGGTCTCGAGTGGCGAAACGGAGCGACACGAATCACCATGGCTGGCAAACGAAAAATCAGCAGCAATGGTTACTCGCCACGTCCTAGACGGACGAGAAAATCCAGAACTGCGATTACAAATGACGGATACGCGCGTAGACTTCCCTTTGCTTACCTTTTGTTTCCGACAGGGTGAGTGCTGCAATAAGACAATGTTTGACCCAAGCACATCTTCATGATGTCGTCTTGGTGAACATTCCGAACGCGAACATCAGACGGCAGCTTGTCCGTAACAGACTGTGCGACAAGGCTTGCTTCTCATGAAACTGTGTCATTTGCCCTAACGGAAATATTGGTGACTGCTCTAAGTCAGGGGTGGTTTACCAAATAGAGCGCGTATCTTGCCATGCCATATACATCGGTGAGACCGGTCGCTCTTTGAGTGTCCGCATAAATGAACATCTGGCGAGCAAAAGACGGCAGGGCTTGATAAGTCCACTTAGGAAACATAGAAAGGAAGACCACGACGGGAATGATTTCGACATAAGGTGCATCATTTTGACGCTCGAAACTGATATTTCGACCAGGAAAGCGGCGGAGGACAGAGACCGGACCAGCAGGCGGGAGAAGGGGTGCCTAACTAGGAAACGAGAGATCTGTAGTTTGCCTGACCAGTTTACGGCTGAACCGACGTTTTCAGATGTTTTCTAAACATTTTACGGGTCATCATTCGAATCGGCTCAATTTACGAGTGTTGCTTGATCACATTCCCGGGGGATTTCGCCTGACCAGATTACGGGTGTTGCCAGACAATTTTTGTATTCCCACCCATATTTTTCTACAGCGCGAAAACATTCAGAGCTGGAGCTTATGCCAGATGGATGCGTCCTTAACGTCCTCCCATAAAGTCAATCATTGTGCAATTTTTCGGTCAAAAAGGATTTTCTTCATACTAGCATACGAGTTGCAACCTGCAATATGTACGCAGCACAAGAAGGGGAGCCTCGCGGAGGAGCTGTTTCCTAAGCTCCGAGGCAGAAACTGCTGTGTTATGAAGTGGCTCGTGCACACAAAGCTGTGATTGGGTGGCTCATACACCGGAATTATCGAGGTAGAGTTTCATAGGACCCATTGGGACCTCACACCGCGTCCGAAATGTTGCCTAGCCATCTTGCGGCTGTTGCCTAGCCATTTTACGCGGCTGTTGCCTAGCCATTTTGCGCGGCTGTTGCCTGGCCATTTTGCGGCTGTCGCCTGGTCATTTTGCGGCTGTCGCCTGGCCATTCTGCGGCTGTTGCCTGGCCATTTTGCGGCTGTTGCCTGGCCATTTTGCGGCTGTTGTCTGGCCATTTTGCGGCTGTTGCCTGGCCAGTTTCCAGGTGATGCCCGAACAGTTTCCAGGTGATGCCCGAACAGTTTCCGGGTGATGCGCGAACATGATTGGTGAGACGCCCGCAGCAGTACCACCAGAAACACGATCATCATTGCGGGAGAAGACACCAGAAGACACGATCATCATTGCGGGAGACCTGAATGGCCACGCAGGAGTGACGAAAGACGGCTACAGGTGCCACGGTGGCTTTGGATACGGGGTGCACAACGGCGATGGTGAGCGTATTCTCGACTACGCCGAGTCTCACAATCTTGTCATAGCGAACGCGAAGTTCCGAAAGCGACCATCCCACCTTGTTTCTTTCTACAGTAGCAGCAACAAGACACAGATCATCTACGTCCTCGTGAGGTACCGAGACCAGAAGCGTGTCACGGACGCAAAAGTTGTGCCTTACGAGACGGCACGTTTCAGCATCGACCGCTAGTCTGATAAAGATCACTCCGCCAAATCAGAAGCGCGTCAAACGATGCAAACCGGCTCGAATCAGGTGGTGGAGACTAAGAGAGAGACAAGTAGCTGTCACCTCCAAAATGAAGTTGACACCTGTCACGAATGTAGATGAGACATGGCAAGGGGCAACCAATAATATCCTTGCAGCAGCTCCTTCTGAACTTGGCACTACCAAACCAGACCGACGGAAGATCGAAAGAAAGACTTGGCTTTGGACGGAGGAAGTGAGAACAAAAATCCCCAAAAAGAAGCGTTTGTACCATCTCTTCCTTGACAATAAAACGGCAGGCAACTGGAGCAGTTACAGGGAGGCGAGGATTGCTGCGAAGAAGGCCGTGGCCGCTGCGAAAGCGGCTCATTACGATGGAGTCAGTAAGAAGTTAGACTCGAAAGACGGTGAGCGCTTTATTTACCGACTTGCGAAGTTGCGTCAGCGCCAAGCAGACGATGTCGTGGAGTTTCACGGCGTTAACGATGAACAATGCCATCTTCTCCTGGACCGCAAGATGGCGACGCAACGATGGAGGGATTGAGGGAAGAATTTGCGCATCCTTCTGTTCCAGAAATCCCACCCACATTCGGACCGGTACAGCCGATCACCATCGAAGAGACCATGTTTTCACTGAAACGTATGAAGCTAGGCAAGGCGACTGGTCCAGATGATATGGCAGCGGAAATGTGGAAGGCACAGGGTTGGAGCTCCGCTGAATGGTTGATGAAGTTTTCAACTTGGTCATAGCGGAGAAGAAGGTGCCCGAGGACTGTCAGCGAAGCACCACCATCCCGATCTGGGAAGGTAAGGGCAGTCCCGCCGATTGCGCGAATTATAGGCGAATCCGTCTGTTGTCGCATACCATGAAGATCTTCGAGCGTATCATTGATAGCCGGATTCGTGAAATCATTCAATCATCCCCGAACCAGTACGGTTCTGGACACGGATGCGGCACTACCGATGCTATCCATGCTGCCCGTCTCCTGATCGAGAAGCATCGTGAGAAGAAACGGCCACTGCACCTAGCATTCCTCGACTTAGAGAAGGCCTTTGATCGCGTTCCGCACGAAGTAATCTGGTAGGCAACGTGGCTTCAAGGCATTCCGGAGGAGCTTCTCAGATGGGTGCAGATGCTTTACGACGATCACAGGAGTAAAGTGCAGGCGACAGCCGGCACATCGACAGAGTTCTCCATAACCGTTGGAGTACTCCAAGGCTCAGTTCTCTCTCCGCTCCTTTTCATCGTTGTCATGGATGCCCTCACAATGGATCTTCAAAGACCAGTGCCTTGGACGCTGTTGTATGCCGACGATGTAATGCTAGCATCTAAAGACAAGGGTGAGCCTGAACGGCAGACGCAAACGTGGAGTGACCGACTGGCACAGTTTGGCCTTCGCCTCAACATTAAGAAGACCGTGTATCTGACCACCGACGAACACGAGCTTGGCTCCTATCACTATGCAAGCTGTAGATTGGCGCGATAATCGCACTCATATACCATCTATGGTGCACAGTGACACCCAGTCGTTCGCGAAGAGTGTCTGCATCGGTACGAACATACGAAAAGCGGTGAATTCTAGAGGTTGGTTCGCCTTGCCCCTAAGAGTGGTTCTCTTTGTTGAGTCCAGAACAATGCCGGACTAGCCAGGAGGGAGGAAACATTTGGTGGCTAAGAACGTGAATTTGAACTCCACACCACTTTCAGGCCTTTGACAAAGACGTTCTCGTCGAAACGTTTGGCCAATAATAAAAGATCCACATAACAACTTAAAAGAAGCAGAAGCATCATTTCACGATCACCGAAATGCCCTGGTTCAAAAATCAGAGGGAGGACATGGAGATTAAAACATTTATTCCTTATTTATGCATTAGAAATCTGGAATAGAGAAAGGCACATTTACGAACGAAAACTTTTCTTGTGTAATTGTTCTCGATTGTCCCAAGATTGCAATGTCTTTCTTTCTATGATGGGAAAATGACGGTTCTGTTTTCAACGAGTGATCTAACATAGATTTTGGGAGCTCTAAGCAGGACTACGCTATTCTTGGAGATTGCTTTGCTACTACCGACAAATCCATTCAAGATTCTCACCACTTTGGTAATCAGCATGTTGACTGACCCGAATGGCCTTTTTTTAACTGACCTACTGGCGAAAAATGAAATAATGGAATTGTTTGGATAATAATTTTATGGAAGATGCATGCCATATTTGCTACCAGCTTTACTGAGAACCTCAGTGAATGCGCTCTGACTCTTCCCTAAGAAGAAGCGAAAAAGCCAAAATCACGACTAACGATTCGATGAAACCAATAACTCAATGTTTTCATGCTTAGTGGTTGCCATATCTGTGTTTAGCGCATTCAAAAACCCCAGTAGGAAGGTCCTCACCGATTCCTGAGTGAATGTTGTCGAAAGTCGATAAAATCAATAATTCGATACCGTGGTTCGAAACGCTTGTTCGTGTTCAGCACATTCGAAAACCCCAATGAGCATATCCTCACCGATCTCTGAGCAGAAGTTGTGAAAAATCGATAAAATCAATAAATCGATACCGTAACACAAAGTAGTTGCTACATTTGTGCTCAGCATGTTGAGGAACCCTAGTGGACATGTCCCTATCGACCCCTGGACAAAAATTGTGAGAAATCGATAAAATCGATATACTCGATAAGGTAATCGATAATCTCGGGTGTAAATTAGTCTATAATCTCGGTGGGCCCGTTGTGGACCTGCATGCAAAATTTGGTTCGGATCGGTTAACTCCCGCGCTTTCTATTCGAAACATACATACGAACTGGTGACCTTCCCCTAATCTTCAGGTGCAAATCGGATGTTCACGCAAATGGATGCACAACGAATACGAAGAAGTTCTGTGTGCTTGCGAATCGGACAATTGCAACAGGGATGACATTGCAGCGGCGACATCGAAGTCATCCATTGTATTGGTCGTTCTTGTCCCAATGATAGCATACTTGTTGAACCATACATTCTGCCACTGATTTTTACGAAGAAGCTCAAACTTGACGTGTCTAATTACTAGTCCGTGGATGGAAACTTGGTTGCGTTTCTTTTAATCTTGTTGGTCGTCGCTGCTTTCAGCATGACGCTGAAAGCAGCAAGATCACTTGCCTTATTCAGTGACCTCACCTTCAGTCTGCTTTCGCAAATGCTCTATTCCATCCCTTTGTTAGTGATTCTGTCCAAAATCTCATAGCGACGTATTTATTTCTGTGCCATATCTCACTTTCACTGGTATTTATTTTCCTGTTACCGAATGAACATGGTCCTCTACTACTTTCTTTGATGTTTTTTAAGTACGAGCGTCTGCGGACACGTACCACCTGCATGCGCAGCATCAGGCCATTTCTCCTTTCGAGCCTGGAAAAAAACTACTAAATCTGGTTCAAAAAATGTCTGGACTCACTTTAGCACTCTATTGATCTTCATTTATTAGAGCTAAGTTGAACTGTTCTTCCTGGGAAAAGAGCGGGAATAGCGGCTTTCTAAACACTGTTTAAAGAGGCTTGACGCGCGCGGGTGGTGTGTGCCCGGTAATCAAACACTTTAGTTTCAGCGGACATCGGAGCGCGTTCAAGTGGGAGTAAAAGCTAACACTAACAGTCTATACTATTACAATGAAGGTGTAAGAGGAAGAGAAATAAGTCCTAAATCCAGTCGCCATTAGAGAAAAATCCACACTAGGTTTCCTGATTCACGTGTCCACTTCCAAGAACGCGTATGTATATTTCAAAGGTCCCCACTTTTTCGCACATATTTTAAAGCTAATAATCTAAGCACAAGCGTTCTACTCATACGCTTCTACCCTCTTTAGTCAAATGCAGATCTCATTCACAGGATCTTGAGTCGAAAGCAAAAGAAAAAATGGTACAGTGAGCTTGCTACTGCTGTAAAACTAGTCAGAAGAGAAATAACGATAATCCAACGAAATGAAAAGCAGTCAAAACAAATCAGACGAAATCAAGGAAATTGAAAACTAGGCAGAATTCATAGAAACGAGCTTTATACTCAATTTATTTATATTATTATCATCAAGCCCAAAATCGACCTCTCTGAAGCAGACATCCACTTCTACTCTGCCTCTTCAACAGTGATCATTTCCCTTCAATAGTAATTTACACTCTGTTGACATCCCTAGCAGCTTCAGCTGCATTTGTTTCACTAATATAGTCGAACAGTTGGGGATGTCGGAGATGTTCGCTCCTATGGAGTTGGAGGATCATTTTTTGCGAAAGAAAATAAGACATAGCAGGATTTGGGGAAATTGGTTATAATATTTGTAAAGAGCAAAACAAGAGCTACAAGATGACCTATGATACGCAATCGAAATTAGTTCAAGTCCTAGTTAGAAATGAGTTGAAAAAAACTGCATGAACTTATCGCCCAGCTCAATATATTAGCTTGTCGGGAAAGTTCTCGCGGTTTTTGGAACAGCACATTTTCTCGACTTTTCAAAAACAGGAAAGCACATTGAGAAATGTATAAACCACCGTTACGTTCTATCACTCTTCGCTCATTTTCGGAAAGCCTTTTGATAACTTCGGCATTGAACTGTTCTGGAATTGACTCGGAAATCTTGTCCAACCAGCGATCCAAGTCATCTTCATTATCGAACGCTCTACCTTGCATAGCGTTAGAGAGGGACAGGAGAAGGTGGTTATCTTCTGGAGCAAGGTAAGGGCTATACGTTGGGTAAGTCAGCATTTCCCAACCAAAGTCGGGTAGCTTCTGGCAAGTCACTCTTTCAGTGTGTGGACGAATATCGTTATGTAAAAATCGGATCTTGCCGTGATTCGGACTCTTTTCTGCTATTTTTGCGGCCAATCTATCCGGTTGCTGATAGCGCAGGTCTAGCGTGAGGGCAGCGTCGCGTGGCAGTAGCGAATAGTGAATGATGCCTTTGCTACCACAACAAGCAGTGAACATAACCTTCAGAAGGTGATCACCTGTCTTTGGTTGCGCTGATCATCCTTGTCAACTCGGTGTCGATGGTGTTTGGTGTTGACGTACAGACACAACCTCTCACTACTGTGAAGATGCACTTCAGCTAGTTTCCAGTGTTTCTGGACAAGGGCAATTCAGTAGCCACCTCAGCACAGTGCCGGAGATCGCACCCGGTCAGAACATGATCACTCGCTGTGATATGTAACCGTGCGGAAACATTGAGGTTGAAGTCCCCAACACGAAGGCGTCTGGACCAATCTTGGGCAGTGCCTTCGGCCACTGTACCGTCAAATACAGCGTTAGTACGGGGGCTGGATGCGGTTGCTGATTCACCAGATGTGAAGCTGTATATAAAAGGGGCAAATGTACTGTTTTGAAAGTTCCATATTCCTGGGATTGTGCAGGAGTTTACAGGTAATGATAATATTAAACTCGCACATACCTGACTTCCTTATACATATATACACAAAAGATAGGTTGTTGCGAGGCAGCATAGGGCTGAAAAAAGCACACTTTCAAAAACCGCGAGAACTTATGTTACAACCTATATATATATATATATATATATATATATATATATATATATATATATATATATATATATATCAGTGGCGGACGCAGAAAGTGGACGGGAGGGGGGGCGTGGGAAGAAAAGTGGGGTCTCCGCCGTTTTGGGGACCCAGACGGAAAATAAAATTAATAATAATATTAATTATAATAATAAACAATAAATAAAAAATATATTAAAAATAATAATAAAAATAAACAATTAAAAATAAACTAACACAAGATTTTTATTTGTATTGTAAAGTAACTTCGAAAATTTGGCGACCCATTCTCGGGGGGGGCGCGCCCCCCCCCCCCCCCCCCTGCGTCCGCCACTGATATATATATATATATATATATATATATATATATATATATATACAGTAGCGAGCAAAAAGATTGCAACTTTTGGTTTCTCGTCTATAACTTCTTCTGAAGCAAAGCGTGGGAGCTCAAATTTTTTTGGGAGTTGTAGATACTCATGGGAGATAGAAATAACGAATAACCCCTTTACTCCATTGAGTTCACGTTCTTTAAGAAAAATTTTTCTCGCAGCGGCCTAAATCTGAATTTTGACACCATCCTCAATGTCTCATAAAATGACGTCTATCGTTAGGATCTAACCACGAATTGGTTCCTTGCAGTAGAGCCAACCCGTATGTGCTTGAAAATGTGCATGCCCTGACCACTGGTTGACATCTACAGACCTATGTGAGATTAGTTCAGCAGTGATCCTCTATGGGTGTTTCTGTCACCCTGGCTTCACCTATCGGCTCTATTTAAAAGGGAGGGATGCCCCTGATGGTTCTATAAGTCTGACTAGAAGTGTTCGGTTTCAACGCAGCTTATTGCTCCCGTAGTTCCGAAATATTCGGGCTTGTTGCCGTGCAGCTAGTCGTGCACATCACGCAAAATAAGTTTTGGAATTTTTTTCTGTCTCGAAGAGGAGGATACTGTGAGGATTCCATGAATGGTAAAGATCCTCCAGGGTCCCTGGAATATTGCGCGTGCGTAACGATTCATGCCGCCTTAGATTTATCGAAACAGGACTACTTGAAGTGAAGAGTGCTGTCACTAGCACGAGCATGTGTGACCCCTTGCTCCAGCTACGAGTTTTCCCACTTCGCCTAGAGCCTTCTGATTTAAAAATGTCTCGTGTAGTTTGTTTCATCTAATTCAAACTGAATTAGCCAGTTTTTATAGTGCCAGGTCGCAGTATCCCGCTCCCGTGATGTTTCGTAGAGTTCATTCCATTTTAGCAAGATCTACCTCATCAAATTCAAACCGGCATGAGTAGCCACGCACGCTGCAATATTCTAGGAACTCTGGAGAATCTTTACCATTTATGGGATCTTCAAAATATTTCCTCCTCGAGACAGAAAAAATTCCAAAACTTGTTTTGCGTGATGTGCACAATTAGCTGCACGGCAACAAGCCCGAATATTTCGGAACTACGAGGGAGCAATAAGCTGCGTTGAAACCAAGCACTTCTAGCCAGACTTATAGAACCATCAGGGGCATCCCTCCCTTTTAAATAGAGCCGATAGGTGGAGCCAGGGTGACAGAAACACCCAAAGAGGATCACAGCTGAACTAATCTCACATAGTCTTTGTAGATGTCAATCACTGATCAGCGCATACACATTTTCAAGTACATACGGGTTGGATCTGCTGTAAAGAACCTATTCGTGGTTAGATCCTAACGATAGACGTTATTTCATGAGACATTGCGGATGGTGCCAAAATTCAGATTTAGGCCGCTGTGAGAAACTTTCTCCTTAAAAAACGTGAAGTGAATGGAGTAAAGGGATTGTTCCTTGTTTCTATCTCCCATGAGTATCTACAACTCCCACGAAAATTTGAACTCCCACGCTCTGCTTTGAAAGAAGTTATAGACAAAAAACCAAAAATTGCAATCTTTTTGCTCGCTACTATATGTATGTATGTATATATATATATTTATATATATATATATATATATATAAGGATGGTAAGTTTTGACCCGATTTTTTAAGAGTTCCAGAACTTTTGATTATTGATAGGTGCCCATCATCTACTATGTGGATGGTAGTTGTAGACCAAACTCGGGGCTTCTCCATATTAGGCATACATAGCTGAATTGCCTTCTCTGACTTTGATTACGTCAGTTCCACAATAGGTCATCCTAGCTGTAATCAGTTTTTGCTGCTACACACACACCGGAAGGAGTTCCCGGAATAGTGGAGATTAGTGGAGATGAGAGCTGAGATCTCTACGATTCTAACAAGTATCGTGCCATGTGGCTTCGTCGAGGAGAAGTCACCAAATCGCACCCCCACCCAAGCAAGTGTTTCCTTTGCTATATATTTCTGAGATTTGCTCGGAATCTTATGAGTGTTACCGGTGACTATGTATGTTTGCTTCCCCAAACATACATAGTCACCGGTAACACTCATGCTAATCAGCTCCAGAAAGTCGCGGACGTTGTTCGAGAAAAACGGCCGAGTCGAGTTTCTTGCACACCTACGCCATGATGACGCTAGGCCCATATAGCTAAGCAGACCAGTGAAAAATTGGAGTTGAGCTGTTATCCCACCCACCCTATTCTCCTGACCTTGCCCCTTCCTACTACCACTTATTCCCCCTTAAAGGCAGTCTGTCACCTCGTTTTTGTGTCTGAACTTTTACCAGATTCTGAATCTTCTCGACACGCTGAATCCAACGGTATACCTAAAATATTACAAAAAGGTCTTTAAACCCTACTTTTGAACTTTCCTTCGGGATGGGATTTGTAACAGTTTGTTGAGCCGAATGGACGCGTGAAGCCGTTGATCTCATCGATCGGACACGTCTAGACGTGTTGGCCAACGCTGCAGATGTGGCGGGCAGCCAGCACATTCAGGACCGCTCCGCCCAGGTGGTCCGTGAACAGCACTTTTGGACCCTTCGGAAACGGGGTTTTCGTCATTTTTATGAGCTTTGACGTAAATCTTTGAAATTAGCGTGACGAGGAGGTCTGGAGTCTGTTAGTACTTTCAGCTCACGAAACGAGGTGACACACTGCTTTTAAGGCATTTCTAATTAAGAAAAAATTCACCAAAATTGGGGATTTTGATAGAGTGCTAAGCGATTCCTTTGACTCCTAGCCTCCCCAGTTCTGAGAAAAAGGGACCGCTGACCTGCCCATTAGGTGGGGCACTGTAGTGACTAACTATGGTGATTATACGCTGAATAACAGAATGAAGAAGAAAAAAGTATCAAACGGCTCAAGACTTTCTTACCAGCCTAATAACAACGGGCTCAGGTCAATGGCATACTACACAGTGACGCTGTCGGTGCGACAGTCTACTATCAAAGGATATAGCACAACTACTATGCCAGCACACTATTCCAAGCAAACTGTGTGAGAAGATATTAGAACTTGCTATGTTTTGTTCTCATCAATTTCTTTCATTTTCTTCACCGCGACAATGTCGCTGTGAAATATGCCATCCCAGACACTATCGCCGAATATGCCGACAGCAATTCTGAGGTACCGGGCAGGCCTCGGCCTTTAATTTTGCAGCAGCGGGCAGGCTCCGGTCAATGGTTTGAATGACGCGGGTATAGGACAATTTATACTGGATGCGTGCGATTGACGCGCGTGCGTCTCTATGATGAAGAATAGGCCCCAGTCGCATCGCAGTCGCAGCTCAGACGCACGCGTTCACGGTCTGGCGGCGGCCGTGCGTTCTTTTCATTGAGGATGTACAAGCCGTGTTGACCGGTCTTCGTGGAAAATCCCTCGTAAATGGATGCGTGCGACTGATGCGCGACTGACGCACGCAGCTAGTATAAATTACCCTTATACCAGGCAGGCCGCCCACATAACTCTAGCACCGGGCAGGGCGACGACAAATGGTAACCACTAGCGATAGCATGGATTTTCAATTCATACCTTCATTCTCGTTCTTCATCTACCACTGTGCGGTGGACACACGTCTGTTGTAACGGCCTTATGAACAGTAAGTTTGATGTTTGTTATGTCTTGATGTCTTTTTTAGGTTACCTTGGCAGCACCTCGGCCCCTTTTATGTTGCAGGGTGTTTGCTCCAGGAAGTTTAGATTGCTTTAAATATGTTGTCTCATAGTGACTCCAAATTCGACTTGTTGGCCCTGTTTTACTTATTTGTTCATTTATTAAAGAGGGCGCAAATAAAGCGTTCACACGGCAAGCACGTGCTAAACAACTTCAGTAGATTCAACATGTAGCACTTTTCTAATTATAAAGCAGTAACACGTTAGTTGTAGCAAATAGCAGCAACTAGCTAATTGTATGCTAACTCTGAAAGAAGCCATATAAAACTTTAACTGATGGGAATCGAGCTGCAGTAAGTTTACGGAAGCTAGCATTTAAAATTTTCAGGACTTGAGTGGCTACTCATTTGTACTGCCTGGTGATTAAAGATGACCGCCAGCACGTCACCAAGTACGTGATGTTGGAATCCTCAAGAATTTTGAAATACAAGGGTGTTCTCACAAGAACGTGAACGAAGATTCCGATGACGGATGGTGTAGAACGTATTACAGCTGTAAATCTATCTAGAACAATAAAGACATCGGTATTAGCTGCGTTTATTGACATTTTTGTTGAAAAAGCTATATGTTAGAGTAGAGTAGCTTAGTTAGGTTTGGGGTTTTACAGAGTTTCAGTTTAAGAATCGTAGGAACGTTTCAGATTGAGCGTGTCTGGATAGGTAAGCGGGCAGATCAAGATGAGGTCAAATTGATTATTGGATCCGGGTTTCCGGTGGGCGCATACCGCGCCTTTAAATAGATTGTTCCGTTACCATATTGCTCTTGTGCTTGTCTGTCTTGGTTGGCCATCGGGCCAATGTGTTTTTTTAATAAAAAGTTCCTTTGAATTCCCCTCCCACATCGCACAGGGAGATTCTCTCCCTGAGCCCCGAAGACCCACCACAAGAGGGCAACTCCGGCAGGAGCCGTGACTTTGCCACGAAGAGACCGGCAGACACCGGCTATTTATATAATGCATAAGGCCTATGGCATACTACACGTCGAAGCTGTTGCTGCGACCGTTCTCCAGCAAAAGTTTTCGCACTGTTGTGTCTCGCCTGTCTCCGGAACAGAAACCTCAACCAGTTTTCTAACTCTCTCTCTTACTCTCGAGGGTCCCTGCACACTAGTTACTGCTCAGGCACTTTCACCGGGCAGGCCGTCAGCAATTCAGAGGTACCAGGCAGGCCTGGCCTTTACTTTTTCGGAATCGGGCAGGCCCTGGTCATTGGTTTGAATGACACGGGCATACCGGGCAGGCCCTGGTCATTGGTTTGAATGACACGGGCATACCGGGCAGGCCGTCCACACAACTGTAGCATCGGGCAGGCCGACAAGCTGATTTACAAGTGATAACCACTAGCAATAATATGGGATTTTCCATTCATAACTTTATTTTCGGCTTTCACCTTCCACTGTACAGTGAATGTCTGTGTAGGATCTTCGGCAGCATTATAAAGTGTAAGTTTTATGTTCGTTCAACCATGGCGTCTTCCTTGGGTTATTATGGTATCATGTCGACTATCTTTATGCCATTTGGTGTTTCATCCATGAGCTGAAGATTGTTTTAAAGATAGTATCTTCACGACTCTAGGTCCGACTTGCTAGCGCCTTTAGCTGCATTACAAATCTGAAAGAAACTGATTGACTAGAAATGGTGAAGATCAAGCTGTAGAAGAAATTTTTGTGTGTGCACAGTAAGTTTACGAAAGTTACTATCCGAAGCTTCTCCAGGAATTGCAATGGTCTTTACTTATATTCTCTTGTAGGTTGTTAGTAGTGACTGAAGCAAGCCAATACTACACTGAGAAATCGATTATGAAAGTTTCCTGAAAAGATTTGAGGTGGTAATGTGTTTCCACAGGAAAGTCAACCAAGATGCCAATGACAAATTCTGCATAACGTCGAACAAATGTAAAACGTGACTATGTAGAATGAAGAAGGAATAGGAAATCACCGATATTAGTAGTATTTGTTAAGGTTTTGATTGGAAAAGTGATATGATGCGTAAAGGAGGATGCCCGTGCTGCACTGAACGGTTTACCGGGCAGGCCGGCTATTCATTACCAGCATATCGCGGGAATGCACCGGTCAGGCCACATTCACAACACCAGCCGACTAAGGTGCTTCGCCCCGTATGAAAGGAGCGGCTCGGGTTTCATTTGCGAAATCAGTGCCTCATCTCCCTCCCAGCGTTGTTTTTCGTATTTGTAACTTCGTATTTTATAACTTTGTGTTTTTATTTCCGACCCTTGTTGCTGCTTCAACGCTCATCGCCCATCTCCACCGTCGCAGAAAAAAAAACTAGGGGAGTTAACGGACTCTTCATCATGGAAGAGGTAATACATAACGAGATGTAATGAATTGATTTATGAGCTGTCTTCACCAATTGTACGAGTTTTTGACGGCTACATACAGTGGACGGCAATGGCGGTGGCCCATCTGCGGCCTCGAGAAGGACACAGCGCAAGCGCGCCGCGCGCGAAGGGACCGTTGTCGTCTGCTGCTGGAATGCTATTTCTACTCGCTTTCTTCCCGATTTGGTCAAGAATCCTTAAAATCGGGCAGAAAAGCTCTAGATATAGCATAACAGCAGCAGAAAACAGTGTTTACGACGCGGGCGGCGCGGTTGCGCTGCGTTCTTCTCGAGGCCGCAGATGGGCCACCGCCATTGCCGTCCTCTGTATGTAGTGTGGATCCATCCTGTGACGTCTTCCCCGTTATTGCCAGTAATAGATGCGTGCATCTGGCGCGCGACTGACCCACGCATTTACTCAGACAATTGGAGGGAGCAGCCCGCGCGCCTCATGAGCCATGCGGCCGGGAAGCGGCCCTAATTTTATGGGCCACCTCCCGGCCGCGAGCTACCCACGCCACTAGCGGCCGAGCGGCGGCCCTTAGATACCAGCCAAGCCAGCCACGCGACCATAACAATTGTGCATTAAACAATTGTGCACGTAAAACGCTTCCCTCACGGGAAATCGCACTAGAAAACACGGTACTCTTCCTCGTCATCACTTCAGTCTTTCTGTTTTTCTTTGTCACTAGACGGTGTATCCAGCTTCGCTCGGGTGTTCAATTTCTCCCGGCCATTTAAAGCTGATGACAACATTTGTTGAACCAAAAAATCCTTTCAAAATGTTCATCATTTGGTGATCAGCTCAAGTGACCCTCCTTCACCCTGCCCCCCCCCCTTCCCTCAAAAAATGGGGTGAAGTTGCTCGACTGGTAAATAAATTCTTATGAATTGCTTGCCTCATCCACGTTCAGCGTTTCGGAAAGTCCCAGATGGCACTTTTTCACCGACCCGTGTGCAAGAATGTCGAAAAATCAATATAACAGATGAATCGATATTTCGGCCAAAACGGTTATCATATCCGTGTTCAGCGCACTGCGATACCCCGGTTGACATGTCTTTACCGCTCAGTGGGCAAGAATAGCGAGAAATCAATAAAATCAATAAATCGATATTTTGCCCGAAATGGTTGCCATATCCGTGTTCAGCGTATTGAGGTGCCCCAGTAGACATATCCTCATCGCTTCCTGGGCAAGAATGGCGAAAAATCAATAAAATCGATAAATCGATGGTGTCATACAAAATGGTTGCCATATTCGTGTTCAGCGCATTGAGATACCCCAGTAGACATGTCCAAGATAGCGAAAAATCAATAAATCGATAATTTGGCGCAAAATGGTTGTCGTATTCGTGTTCAGCGCATTGAGGTACCCCAGTAGGCATGTTCTCGCTAGTCCCTGTCAAGAAGGGCGAAAAATCAATAAAATCGATATAATCGACAAGCCAATCGATAATCCCAGGTGCAAAGTAGCCTATAACCTCCGCCGGCCACCGAAGAACCTACATATATATATATACATGAACATACATATAGACGCGTACTTTGACGCCGCGCGGTCAGTTTCTGCGACTCGTCTCATCGGCATTATTCTGCTGTGATTCTGTGTGAAGTCTACATTGCTATACTACTACCTACGCTTGTGGCTGTTCTATTGCCGGACGTTGTGAGCACTCTAGTGGCGGAGTGTGCCGTTTTCTCGTTTTCACGCCACCATTAGAGGTACTTCCTTCTGTTTTTTCCTTGGAGTTGCCTCGCTGGCCTGATCGATTGCTTTATTCGATCGGCGCCATTCATTTGTTGATCTTCCCTGCGGCTGGGAGTTTGGTAGAAGCTTAGCCACCTTCTTAGGTCAATTTGCCTGATATAGTTTTTGTCCTTCTTATAATGGATACTCCGCTGGCCCCTCCCGTTGTTCAGAATCGGCGCGGCAAGAAGCATAAGATCGACTACAGTCCTCCTGCGCCTGATGCCGACTTTGACCGCGCTGTTGACCTGCTCCTCAACGATGCTAGCCTACCGCCCCATCTACGTACGGTGATGAGCCACTTGCTGGAGATCAAAGAACAGTTTTCAGTGGTGATCGAGATCAATCGAGAACTCACCATTGAAAACGAACGCATATCGAAGAAAAACGTCGAATTAGAAAAAGAAAACAGCTCTCTTCGTCTGGAAGTTGATCGTCTTAAGAAAGCTTTATCTTCACCTCCTAGGTCTGTCCCTAATCAGCCTATGTGCAATGATAAATCTCCTCCTGGTTCTTTCGAGGAAGTAGAGCGCAGGAGATCCATTGTCATAGCTGGGGTTCCCGAGTCCCATGCAGCTCTACCTTCTTCCAGAGTTATGTATGATTTGAATTGTGTCCGTCAGATATTAGACTTTCTTTCAATTGATTCTTCTCCATTGTGTGTCTATCGAATGGGTAGATATTCTGATCAGAGGCCTCGTTTACTCAAAGTTGTAATGCCATCCTCATATTTTGCTTCCTCGGTGATTAGACGTGCTCCTAAGCTCAGGTCTTTCTCGGTTCAGGGAATTTTCATCAGGCCATCGATTCCCAAAGCCGAGAGAGATCGGCTTAGAGCCGAAAGGCTCTTGCGCTCATCTAGGCAGACTGGTATTGTGACTGGTACATCTACTGTTGTTTCCGATGCCCATAATGCGTTAACTGTTCCTACTCAGAATTCTGTTCCTAATCTTCAGCAACAGCCCTGCAGTGAAAATGTTTCGCAGAATCTGGGAAACATGTAAGACATCCTCGGAACGATGACACTTATCTCAATTGTGTTGTAGCTAATGTTAGATCGCTAGTGAAAAACCATATTTCGTTTCAATTTCATCTCGAGAGATTCAAACCAGATGTAGTAGCACTCTCCGAAACATGGCTAAATCCTGATATTGACACGGCCTCCCTACTGGATTCTTGGTGTTCCCATTATGAGGTACTTAGGTGTGATCGCGCGAGCAAGAGAGGAGGCGGGGTAGCTTTATTTATAAATAAAATATTTTCCCCGGTCTTGGTCTTTAAGGAAGCAGTGGATGATTCGTATGAGATTCTATGTGCGGATCTAAGGGTATCTGAGCTGGAAACCATTCGTCTTGTGGTCATTTATAGAGCACCAAGCTGTGAAACTCCAATGACGAAACAATTGACCAAAGCCATCAGCGATATGGTGTCTTGTAATATCCCTTGCGTTGTGGTGGGAGATTTGAATTTTCCTGATATCTTATGGACTAGTCCTCCGAGGGTCGATAGCCAGGTATCCAAGGTCTTTCTTGAAATGTGTTCTACTCATGCTCTCTCACAGCTTGTAAAGACTGGCACCCGCGGCGACCACATATTGGACCTTATACTCAGTAGTGTTTGCAGCTAGATAAAAGATGTTGAAGTTCTCTCTCCAATAGGATTCAGTGATCATTCTTCGGTTCACTTCAAAATCAATTGCCTGCCTATTAGCAGGGATGATTATCTAGTAAGGAGAGACTTCAGTCTTGCTAACTATGACAACATAAAATGTTATCTGGAAAATGTTGATTGGTTCGGGTCTTTGAATTCAGTACAGTCTGTTGATGATAAGTATGAACTTTTCATTGCTATACTTCATCATTCCATACAGCTGTTTGTACCGTTACGGGAAGTACCTTCACGCAAGACATATCTTCCTCCATATCTTTGCTCGCTATTCCGTATGAGGTCCAATGCTTGGTTCAAAGCTAGGAGCCATGGCAATCCAACCAACTGGCTACACTTTAGGAAGTTGAATAAGATTTTCGAACGGAAATTAAGTAAGTGCAATGCACATGTCGAGAAAAAAATCGTGGAATCCAACGATAAAACTGCGTTCTACAAACTGCTCAAGTCCAAACTCCGTGATAGACCATCAGTTGGCTATCTCATAGATGAGGATGGCGAGGCTATGATCACCGATTTAGATAAAGCAGAACTGCTGGCCAAGACTTTTGCTGGTGCTTTTTCATCTAAATCTCCAACTATCTCCGACATTCATTCAACTGATCCTATCTTCCCAATTATGGGCGACTCTGTTTGGTTTACAAGAGATGAAATTCTAAGGTTGTTACTCAGGTGGCCCCAGTCTCGCTCGTCAACTCCGGACGGGATCCCGCTGTTTTTCATTAAGAATATTGCATCATCGCTGGTCCCCTTGAGTATATTTTTAATCTTAGCTTTATGAGGGCTGAAGTGCCTAGTAGATGGAAGCACTCCTACGTCGCACCCATTCCGAAAAAGCCGCCGCTAACGTTGGTCTCTAATTATAGGCTCATTAGCATAACATCTATATTTGCAAGACTTTTTGAAAAGATAATGAAAAAGAGAGTAGTTGCTCATCTCAGGTCCCAATCTATTATTTCGTCCCACCAGCATAGTTTTCAAGAAGGGAAATCCACGGTAACTGCTATGATCCAGTCACTTAATGACTGGAATTCCTTCTTGGATGACGGCAAAAATGTTGACATAATTTATTTCGATTTTGCTAAAGCATTTGATAGGGTCTCACATTCAAAGCTTCTGCACAAACTTAATTTGATTGTCATACATCCTCGAATAGTGTCCTGGCTCAGTTTCTTCCTATCCAGTAGGACTTTTTCAGTCCGTGTCAACGCATCTTATTCTGAACCGAGGCTAGTCCATAGCGGTGTACCCCAGGGAGGGGTACTTTCACCTACGTTGTTTGTTATATACACCTACGATTTGTTACTAGAACTCTCCCAACGTGGTGTATCCTTTTGCGCATTTGCAGATGACGTAAAAATTTATCGCCCTATTCATTCAAATGAGGATGCCGTTTCCTTGCAAGAAACCATTAATTTCATTCATCAGTGGGCGCAGGATAGTGAATTACCACTTTCTAGGGAAAAAACTAAGGTACTTCATTTAGGTCCGCGCAATATCCATCATGAGTATAGCATCGGCGGTGTTCGGATCACCAGTGCTGAGGAAGTGATGGACTTAGGGTTTCTAGTTACAAGAAACCTCAGCTTTGACAGGCATTGTGAAAGAGTGGCTAGTAAAGCGATGAAAGTAGTGCACAACATCTTCAGAGGTCTTACAACTAAAAATTGCTCAGTTTTACTTAAAGCCTATAAAACCTATGTACGGCCTATTCTTGAATATGGAACTCCAGTCTTCAATCCCCACAGTCGTCAAAGCAAACATACCCTCGAAAAGGTCCAAAACACGTTCACTAGGAAACTTATGATTCGTTCCATCGGCTTCCTTTATGATGGTATTCCTCCTAGTTATGAAAGGAATATAAATTTCGGTCTGAGAACACTCTGATTTCGTAGGAAGGTCAATGACCTACTTTTACTTCATAAAATTATTCATGGAAAATGCGGTTTGTTACCTGAAAATTTCTTCTCACTCAGAGCATCAAGCACTCGTGGAGGAACCATGAAATTTCAGCTCAGGAGAGCCAGGCGTAATTGTAGGCGCTATTTTTTTTGTGCATAGAACAGCTCCGAAATTCGAAAAATTTTGCAGAAATCATCAAATCCCCATTGGCTGCAACACTTTCAAAAAACTCCTTAATCAATGTCTCAGTCCGTGATGTCGTATGTGCTTCTAAGTTTTAGTAAGATTGGTTTTTTTATGCCTTTGTTGTTCGTGAGTTTTGTTAGTTTCAGTGGTTGAGTTGCTTGGTTCATGTGGTATGATTGCATAAGTTATATCTTATGTAATAAATATATATATATATATATATACAAAATTTGGTCCCGATCGGTTCATCCTCCGCGATTTCTATTCCGAACATACAAACATACAAACAAACAAACAAACAAACAAACAAACACAAACACACACAAACTTTCGCTTATATATATATAGAAGATTAATTGTATTGAGTATAGTATAAATTGCCCTTTACCGAGATGCGGCTCTCTTCGGGCATATATCCGTGAAAAACGCGTTAATTTGGGCCTTCCCCAAAATCTCATTATCTAAGGGGGACTTCCTAGAATTTGGGTTTCAGAGGGAGCTTCTTTCCCGTTCCGACCCTATGAAAGGCTTGGCTGGACCTCGTCTGGTTTTGAAAGCGCGGATTGGCGTATTTTGGCGTTCAGTTGGTGCGGGGCTGATCCAATCACAACGGCCGGTCCGCGTGGGGTGTACGCCACGGATGATGCCTCCTGTCCACATGCCATATACCGGACTTCCTTGCCGCCTGGCGAGAACTCGCTCGCTGCAAAACTCTGACCGAGGCTTTACATGATAAGGTATAATAATAACCTCATTGCTGTTGTGTAGTAGGGTTTTTATAAGTCGGATAAATCAACCAGCCCTGCTAGCAGCAAGAGTGCAATGCTTTCATGTGACAATGGAGTCTATTAATCTCTGCTCCGGTTCCCAACAGTGGAGGCTGTTCCAGACACAAGTCTTCCTCAACATCACAAATCTTATCTTGTTTTGTGGCTCTCAGTTGCTTCGCTAAGATACCAACACTTCATTTATTACAAAAGTTATCAAGTGATTGAATACTACAAACATCAATTCATTTATTACAATTATTCAAACATACATATGTCTTAACGATTGGGGAGGATAATGAACATGAGTATTTATAAAAACAGCAACTTCACCCATCGGACCACCAGTGCTAGAACCACAGATTGCCTAAAAGAAAAGCTGCAGTGTGCACAAGAAACTGCAAAACCTATCCGAGGGAGCATTTTTCTCTGTATACGACAACCACAATGATGGCAAGGCATATGCAACAGCGGAAAGGCACCTCATAGACGATGTTCATTGAATCAAGATAATGAAAGAAACGAAATTAGAGAAGATAAAAAATGGAATAGGTAGCGAAAATGGACCACGGATGATGCCATTATGTTGAAGGTGTTGCAGGAAAACGGGTGTTCCGAGCATTCCTAGCCACGAAAACACTCGCTTAGCATAAAAGCAAGTAATATGAACCGATAGATTTTAGAGCAATGCTACAGCGAAAGTAATCAATTCTGGTTTTTGATGAGACATGCAATAAATCCTGATTTTAGCAAGATACCAAGCAAATCAAAACGTTTTACTGGCCAAGGCCGTGGAAATTCACAAAAGAGGAAAATCAAGATCAAGGATTATAGATAATACAGATATCTGGTAGTACATATTCCGCTCCTGCCCTTTTTTTTTCATCCGCTAGAGTGGAAAAGGCTTGAACACTTCTTCGAAAGCAAAAATATCGTTCGATTTCATCTTCTTACTAACGGCATACAACTTCACTTACAATCTCTAGTTGGGGTGGCGTGCTCCCGTAGCGCTCACTCTATCCACGTCCGCACTGTTATCATTGCCAGCCATCCCCTCTAGCTATCAGTAACCTATCCATTCATGAGAGGATTGTTTGAAACAACGATATGGACGGAGGATGAGCCTTACAGAAGCACGCCACCTCAAAACTAATAGATCAAACAAAAGTGGACGTGAGGGAAACACAAAAAAAAGATTTGTAGCTAACAACATCATCCCAGGCAGCAGTACTGGACGACCCAAGGGGTATTTAAGCCGACCAAGTTTCCCAAGAAACCAGATTCTAAGCGTCCTTTCCACTGAGCTACATGTGGGCACTTGCAAGACGAATATAGTCTATTCACTGCAGATCACACTGCAGTCGGACGCCGCTGCATGAGAGGAATGACAGATCAGCTCTCTATTCGTTAGCAGCAAGTGATCGGCTTCTCGTGCCACGCCAGCGCGTTCGACTGCAGCCCAATCTGCAGTGCGCGCTCCTGGTGAACAGACTGCAGGTCTGACCATGGTTATGAGCGTGGCACAGTACCGGACAACCCAATATATTTCAGATATTTCAGAGACTGATTGAACCGAGGAAATTCTGAAAGAATCGGTAATGCAACTGCGTAAAAAACCAAGTTTTCGGCCATATCTCTCCAAGGTTTCGTTCTTTCTAGATGTTTCTTGTCCCCATCAACTGCTCGTATGAAATTTTTTCTCGCTTAAATCTATCGAGAATGTCGTCAGGGCAACCCCTAAGATTAAAAAACTAAGCCGTTTTTCGCCGAAGATTAATTTTTATTAGGCTAACATGGAAATATGAACTTGGCTCAAGTATGTATAGTCAGTTTCAAGAACGACGATAGCTGAGTATCTCTGTCTATAATCTGCATTTCTCAGCTCCTCTCCAAACGCGGCACTATTTCTTGCGTTCTCTATTTCTCTAATATCTTTACAGCTATGTTCCCCGGTGAAACACACTATAATAAGCCATGAAGCACTCGCTGTCAACGAGTTCTTTTGAGAACAAATTGAAAAGAATTATTAGACATTAACGCTGCAACAACCGTTTGATGTTTTGCCCCTCTGTCCTCTGTATGCCATCGATCAAGATGTGCAGCACCTAATTCGCATGAAATACTGCAGTTTCGGAAGAATATATTTCCAGTCACTTACTACATGCACATTATGTCCCTTATCCTCCTGCTAGGGTATTCAGTGAAGAATTTTCGCGTAACTCTTAGTGGCAATGGCAGATCACATGGGTAGAAATCTCGAATCTTGTTCAGATGAAGCGACGGGGCAAGTAATAAAAGCCCTGTGGTCACCCAGTGTTTTGCCTGAGATACTGCAACAGTGACTCGTGTAAAAAAATGGGGTTACAATCTCGCACATAACTAAAGCAAGGGTTTTCCTTCTCGCAGGAAGTGCATACAGTCTTTCTCAAGAATCCTTGCCTCACGCTGAATCGCCCGTCAGCTTAGCCACGTCGCATCACGTATGATAATGCATAGGTGATGCGGCGCGGCTTAGGAGATAGGCGGTGAAGCGTGTGGCGAGAATTTCTAAGAAAGACTGTACCTTAATCAGGAAACTGTACAATTTTTCCGGAAGTTCTCCGAAAAAAAAACAACGCATGACTGACGACCCAGTGACTGAATTTTACATATCCATATATACCACTAAATCCGTCTTGTGTTCCACTTGGATGCCTTGATCAACAGCATCGTACACCCTGAAAGCATTATATACTGGTGAGGGGAGCCAAGGAGACCACACTTCCGGTCTGGTTCAAGCCCCGAAACCGGATTAGTGTGAAATTTGAATGTTAGCCCTCGTCTAAATGTCTAATTCCTAGTTCGTTACGCTCAGGTATTGCTCTAGCATTGTCGTCGTAAAATCAACAATGTCAGATATGTCGATTGAATCATACAAGATTCCCACTTCATAAAACATTTTGATGGTAAAAATGTAAAGGTTGTAGAGTGCTGCGTTCAAATCAGATGTTCGATTATCCATTTCCATGAAATGTTCGACTGCAAGGTCGTTTCTACGTGGAATGCTCCACATTTCCCATTATTCGGATAATCGTTTGATTGAAAGTGACTGAGTATACAAATGCTTAAACAACCGAATACTTCTTGCTCTAATACTTCAAATATTTTCGCTTCCGAACATCCTAACGCTGTAAATAAACAAGTACTCGAATTAATATTTTTCTGGTTCTGTCGACATTGTAAATAAAAGCTTACTCTGCGATAAGACGACGCATGTCAGCATAAGCTTCTCGAGAAGTTCCTGGTCTCCCCAGCCAGTCAGCTACCTTATTTCCACAATCCTCGAGAAGTCGCTTGCTGTGTCGACATGAAATACAAGATCATTAATATCAATTGATGAGGAAAACATGGAAAGATAGATAGTTGACGCGCTGAAGCTAACAATAAGAGAATGAGACTACTTGGACTACGTGGTGTCCCATTCGCTCCACGAAGTATATTTTGGTCATGCACGCGAATCGCTTCCTCATACTGCTGCGCACGAGCAATGTACTCAGAAGTATTCAAAGTCATTCCGTCTAGATGAGACACATCGATGATATTCTGAAAATATCCGTCTGTCAAACTTTGTAGCGACTGTATAAGAAGTGAACGATGCATTTAAAGGCACCACTCACGGAAATTCTCGCTTCTGAAATGAATCGCTTGTCATGTAGCGGGCCCCTGGACAATCGCAACAGTAAGTTGAATCCAGTGGATGGCCACCTACCTGCGAAGATACTGCCGTGGACACATCTGCCACTGTCGACAAAAGGGTTTTGTCGCTTCAGCTAACACCATCGACTGGGTGTGCTGTGGTTTAGCATAGGGTGGTGTGTGTAACGCATATATATCATTTTCAAGGTTCGGAACACTCATCCGCGCTCCGCACGCATAAGAAATACCGCCATCATTTCGCGTGTTTTCCGCGTATTTCACGCCAATTCATTATCGTCGATGAGTGCATCGTCTCTAAAAATCCCGATATACCGCGAAATCTCTAAAACAGAATTTTCCGTGAGTGCTTCCCTTAACAAAACAGTTGAGCAACGAGTTCGTAGCGAAACTAGGGGACCAACTCAAAGTCATTTGACGAAATGATATCTACTAAATTCAGCTGTACAAAAAAGAACATGTACAATGAGCTCGATGGAAGTCAGCGGGTGTTGCGCGTTCTACCTGCAAAGGGGTGCGGCCAAGCTCTACGACTGGCCGGTTCACCCAATCGGCCAAGTGCAGGGCCCGTCAGCGACGCCCACCCCAGGCATAACGCTCCACATCCAACTCAGCCTTCTGCGGACGGCAGCGCGTCGCGTGCTGATTTAGCTGACTGTAGTACTGTTTGACGCCATTCTTTGTCACATTTTATGATTTTTTTCATGTACTTCCTGTTCCAAGCTCTTACATTCTTCTCGCAAGTTTTCTCATTTTCTATAGTAGCTCTCTGTAGTGGAAACTCCAACTCCTCACGACAACAGAAATCAACAATCAAAGGCACTAAAAGCAGGAAACTACACTTCCTTAAAGGCAGGGGTCCACCTCATTTTCGTAGTTCAGCTAACAGCAGATTCTGCATCTACTCGGCGCGATGGTTCCAACGGTATACATAAATTGTCTCAGAATGGTCGATAAACCCGTCTTCCAGGATGGGGTCTGTAACAGTTTGCCAACCCGAGTTGACATGTGAAGCCGCTGATCTTATCGATTGGACACGCCAAGACTCGTTGAACGACGCGGCAGCCGTGGCAGGCAGCCAGCACAGCTTGGAGCGATCCGCCTCCGGGCTCCAAATTTTTATCCAGTTCGAGCCTTTCAAAAATGGGGATTTCGTCGCTTCTGTGCCTGTTGATGTAAATCCCAGGGATGATCATGATGAGAAGGTCTAGGATATGTTGGTAAATCCAACAGGCAGAACGAGGTGACCTTCTGCCTTTAAGGAAGACAGGCAACAGGAACGTTCAGATGGGAGGAAGGCGCACCTGAGGTCGACAAAGAAATAATAAAACGATAAATAAACGCAAATACATTCCTACAAAAGAGTGTTACAGAGCGGGTGGCCCTATGAGAGCTGAGTTAATCAACGCTCACTGCACATGTTACTCGTTACTCAGGGCAAACAGGGGTATTCAATGCACCGTAAGGTTGCAAGTAACCTCCTTGTAAGTTGTTTGCAACCTTTGCATGAGAACACATAGGATATTCTTGTAAGACTTTACATGATATTATCTGTAGCCTGCACAAAAGCTTTATGAAAGTTGAATAAGAAAACCCCGAGTATGAACACTTGATATTAGGCGGACGCAAGAGTTCCTGATGTCTAGACAGTGAAAGAAACCTGTACAACGAACCAAACGCTTCAGTTATGTAGGTGCTAAAGGTGTTATCTGCTGTTAGGAGTCATAAAAACCAAAAAATCACGCAAATCTCTAAATTTTCGCTTCGGCAATGCCCATTTACGAGATCAGAATACCAAGAACCTGTCCATTTGGTGGACAATCGCTCTAGCTCTTATAACTTGGGGAATATGTGGAAAATATGGAGACAACAGAAATTCCCAACGTGACCTTCGAACCTATCTAGATTTCAACAACACACTTTTTACCGCTTAGTGGGAAGAGTTGCAAGGAACTTCAAACAGCCGTGTACAAGGGGCGGCATGGCACTCGAATTCTCTGCTGCTGGCGGAAGCAGACCACAGTCAGCATGCAGAGCGCCTGTGTCTCTGCCTAAGAGAGCAGCACCACGGTCCCGCCCCTTGCCCACGGCCGTTTGGAGTTTCCTGTATGTAAATCTCGCTACGAATGCTAAGCAAAGTTCATGCAAACAAATAAATTCTAGAAGTGAGAAACCCACATGTTGAGTATTCTCCAATATCCTATTTAGGGCTTCCTCCTCCTGCTGCTCCTTACTTTTTATCTGTTTGAGAGAAGACTCCCGCGTGACGTTATCGACCTCGTCAATTCCACGACTGAAAGAAAGGTTGATAAATGGATACCAGTTTGAAGAATTTGAAGCTGATCGCTGCATTAAATATGCATATTTTTTCTGTCATTTTGAACGTTTAAAAAACCGAGTGAAATGCAGCACTCCCAATCGTTTGGACATGAAGGTTCCAAAAGAAATACCCGTCAGTTGGAGGGAAGTGATCGTCACGCTGCTCGAAGCCATGGGTCTTCGTACAAAACCGTATTTAAAGTAACACCAGTTGGACAGGCTCAAAGTCAACTACGATTTCTTCGGTCATAAACGCAAGTGGAATTGCAGGGCAAAACGGGTATTGGTAGGCTATTGACATACACTTGTATGTTTTGGATAGAAAGTTCGAGAACAATCCCAAAAAATTTGGCAATACACGAAAGCAAGTGGCGGAAAACATTCGCGACATCATAATGGAAAAGCTACTTGAAAAGCAACGCTTTGAATTTGCCTGAAATGACAATTTTGGAAAGAACTACCCAAGAAAGTAGCAGCATCCCACCGCGTTAACTGTTGCAACCCTCTCCTAGAGAGAACTGATATGAAAAATGGTGCGAATGATGCTCAACATTGTTCTTTATATTCCACACAAGCTAGAGGAAATGGCGCAGTCGCACGAGGAACGCCGACCCAGACGCTGGATAACAGGTTAGGAAGAAGAAGACACCCAGAGCCACCAGATGAGGTCTGCCACGATTTCTTACCTGCAGAGACAATAATTTTTTTCTGTTGACTCTAAGTGAAGGCAGTTTTACCACTAGCAATACTTCCGACTGTTGTTGTTGCATAAACTGAAAACAAAAGGATTCATCTGCTGCTATCTTCGCAGAAATGCAGAGGTGTAATCATCAGTGCATAAGCCATAAATGACGGAATTCGTGATCAAAAGTTCTTGCCACGTATTAACCGCATATAATATGCATTGAAAACCCCTAAAAAGTGACTCTGCAGCTGCTTAAAAAATCATGAGACACTGGTAGAGAGCTCACTTTGATGACTTCAAATATTTTTTTGATGTTCCCCATACTGTTCAGTATTAATTTGTCTGAATATATGGTCTGTTAGCAAAGAGTGCATATGGAGGAAGCAGGGGGGGGGGGGGGGGGACTATGTCAGCAATTACGACCGCAGGAATATCGGCTAGCAAATCGGCTGGTTCGATCTATTTTCACATTCTCTTCCGTGAGCTTTTTGAAGCAGCCGATTGGCTGCCCGATACTACTGCGGTCGTAATTGCTGACAAAATCTAACCATAGACACCTCCTGAGCTAACAAACATTAGCTGTTCTCGTGGTCACCGAGAACAAACGTCTGCAGCGACAGACATTGGCAGGCGTCACCACCAGGGATGTGCGTAATTACGATTTACAATTTACGATTTACGGCAATTTTTGGCGATTTTTTTACGATTTACGAATCATGACCCAAATTTCGTAACAAATTCGTAAATAACTACAAGAAACGAATCTCGTCATAGCGTTTTTGCTTGGGGGTAAGTGTGCATAATTTTTCTGTGTTTGCATTTTGCAGCAAAGCCAAGAGTGAAATCCTTGTTTTGCTTGTAGTTTCTATTATTCGAAGAAGACGGCATATTGCAATTTCACTATCGCGTCCGTAGAGAAGATCTGTTGGAGCAGTGGAACTCAAAGGTTTGAATGAAGTGCGACAAGAACACCGCATTTTCAGCCTTGTTTTGCTTTTTCCGTAGGTGGGACAAGCTGTCCGCCCAGCGTGTTTCCTTCGGCAAAAGTTTTGCCTTGTTTTTCTGACTTCAACTGCTGTGTGATGTAATATGCGAAAAGGTTTTCTTCCTGGTCGAGCTCTCATGAACCAATTAGTAGTGTCCATAAACAATTTGATAAAATACAAGAAATAGTGCTTTTCAGAGATGCAGCACGCATCCTACTTTATTGATAATCGCAGAGGTATTGAATGCGCATGCGCCCTAAGCAGTGACTTGCTGGGACCACTGGATACCGAGTCAGCGCTTTAACCTTTCAAACTCCTTCGGTACCAATTCACCTACCCCACGGTGTGAATGGCTTGGTTCGCACGGAAACACATAGAACCATCGAACCACGTTTAAGTTTGCTTCAGAAACACCGACCAGGATGAAGAGAAGTTTCTCCAACGCAGCGATAAATAATACTTTAGAACTGGACAGCTCGCTTAAAATATCGAGAAAAAAGTTGTCCATTCATCACAATATTACCATTCTAGTGATAAGATGGCGGAGTTCAGTGATCAATTGTGCAGTAGATATATACCTCAGATCATTTTGAGAATGACTTTGTTGTGAAATGAGTTGAAATCACCTGAATCTTGCAATGGTACTTGGACCCTCAGTTACGATTTACGATTTACGATTTACGGCGGTTTCCGAGAATTTACGATTTACGAACAATCGTAAATAACTACAAGAAACGAATCTCGTCATAGCGTTTTTGCTTGGGGATAAGTGTGCAAAAATGAACAAACAAATGATGAAGAACAAAGAGCAGTATAGTCTGTCCGAAACGACGAGTCCGCCCACGCACGCGTGGATCGATAAGAGTATCCCCAGACTTCGCCAGCAATCGTGGCGATCGCCACGACCGCCGGCGATCGATACATGGACAAAGTGAATGAGGAGACTCCAGACGCAAGAGGGATGACAATAAATGAGGCATGGAGATCGATAGGCATCGTTTCTACTGCCGCTATCACTCACATCGCCAGTTCATTTTGAGCACATCCTCGAGAGTGCGGGCGATGAGCTCCGTTTGGCAGCGATCCATGGTGATGTAACGTGAAAATCAATATGTATCATTTCCACGATTCTTATCTCTTATATCGCTGGTTCATTTCGATTCATTTTGAACTGGCGAAGGCTGGGGATACTCTAAGCTGCCACGTTTGTCAGCGCTCCACATCACCATCCCTGATCTGCGCATCACGTTTCATCGTTATCTTCATGGTATTGACCAATGATTTGGCTGTGACGTGTTCGACTTGGCAGATAACAGCATACGTCCCAGCCGCGCCGTACCTCTATCCCCGCGTGCGTGGGCGGACTCGTCGTCGAGACGAGAGCATCTAGGTCTGGGCTCACGCTTAGCATTAGTCTAACGTCCAGGCAGCACTCACGGAAATTTTTGGGTTGAAGATTTCGCGCTATATCGGGATTTTTAGGGACGATGAACTCATTAACAATGATGAAGTAGCGTGAAACACGCGAAAAACACAGAAAATTATGGTAGTATTTGATGTGTGTCCATAGCGAGGACGAGTGTTCCGTGATGGTTCCCGCCACGGAACCCTGCAAATGGTATGAATTTCACAAACAAGCCCCCACTGAACCACCTGCGCACACCCTGTCAACGGCGTTAGTTGGCGCTACGGAACCCTAACGTCCAGAGCGGCAGATGTGTCCACGGCAGCATCTTCGCAGGTAGGCGGCCATTCAAGGTGTGCAACTTACTGTTGCGATTGTCCAGCTGCCGGCAACATGGTAAGCTACTCATTTCAGAAGTGAAAATTTCCGTGACTGCTTCCTTTAAGGGGCTTGCACATTTTGCCGCAGCGGTACCGCCGCCATCGCGGCAAAGGTAGGTGCGCGGCAAAAGTTGTCGCCTGGGGACAAAATACCCCCACTGTCATTCCTTGCTGCGCACCAGGCGTCAGCGCGGCAAAAAAGTATGCAAGCCCTTGTCGCCAGATCCTTGAAGCAGTGACGCCGCCGCACGTCACTGACCTATGCTTAACCATGGGCGACTGCCACCATGGCAAAAGTCTGCCCCTTTAGATTTTCATGCGGAAGCACACGACCCACACACAACTCTTCGCGATACTCGTTGCTTTCTTTAGGCTTCCTCATATTCTCCTGAGGAATTTCGAAGAATTGGTTATGCCGTTGGCGAGGTGTTCATGGATCTGCCCAAGTGCAGAATTATACCTGAGTGCACTGTTGTGTATTGCGAACAAAACTTCAACATTCGCATCTGTCTTTTCTGTGGAAACCTTACTTCGCTATCGTCGCCAATTGGTTAGTGGCACTGCTTCTTCGAAAAGGATGCAGATCAGGCTGAAGCCGATAGGTATGCGATGCAATTTCCCATCGAGTTCTATCCAGAACGGATAACTTTTTGTGTAATACCTCACGTCTAACATGTTCAATAAGCCACAGGAAATCAAAGAGGCGAGAAAACGTTTTAAATGTGCTTAAAAAAGATAAAAAATCAAAAAGAAGACGAAAAACAACGGGAAGAAATGATGGAGAACAAAGAGAAGTACAAAGCAAGTACACCACGAGAGTACCTCTAAAAAAATCCTTGCCTCTCGCACTGCACCCCCTCAACTGAGCTCAGGAGCACCAGGTACGATAGTGCATAAGCTATTTTGGTTGTAACATAAATTTCCGCTATTTCAAAATTTTCGATGAAAAAAAAAGACAATCAAGTAACAATAGGTACCAATCGATGTGTGGACCACCACAGCCGCTGAACTTTTGCCGTTTTTTTTTCAGCAGGAGCTCGATTCCCTTGCTACAGAAATCCGTGGACTACGAGGCAATGAACTGAGTCGGGCAGTGCTAGAGGTCATTGACTTCGGGAACCACACTGTTCGAGAGCATACACCTTCAACTAATTGAAACAGAAAAAAATCGGCACCTCATCTGGCTAGGTCTCCTGCTATCAATGCTCAACTACATACAACCATTCCTCCGAGCGCTGAGGAAAAAGGAACTACCTAGCGTGAAAGCGCAAACGTTCAACTATTTAAAACTGAAAAAAATCGGCACCTCAACTGGCTAGATCACTTGCTACTCATGTACATCTACAACCATGCCTATGAGGGAGCCAAAATTTTAGGTAGACATTTTTGCACGTTCGTACTGCTAGTTGTACTCAGTCCTGCAACCCGATAAAGAGTCATTTTGTGCACCACGTTTGATTACAGTCTGTCCGAGACGACGAGTCCGCCCATGCACGCGGAGATCCAGAGGCGGCGACGCTTGCCAGCACACCACGTAATCATCTCTAATCTGCATATCACGTTTCATCGTTATCTTCATGGTATCGAACAATGATCCCGCTGTGACGTGGACGACGTGGCAGCTAACAGTATACGTTTCAGTCGTATCTAATATCGTCATATCTCGAGTCCACTACAAACTCACGTTATTTTACGTCGTGCAAAAATTTTAGCCTTAGAGGGGGTCGAACCCTCGACTTCACAGATGACGTATATCGATATTTTTCGTGACAAATTTGAAGCAAATCGCTTGAATAAGGCTGAACTCACGCCTTCAGAGCGACATTCGCCAACCGTATACATTTTTGCAAAAACGACAGAATCGAACCCTTGACGGTGGACGCGATGGCTATCCTACTGCTGCTATAACGTTTGCATTTAAGTCCATACACTCGTTGAAGTGCTCCTGTGCATTTCTACCCTTGCAATACGTTCCTGGCCCTCCATCGATCACATCTGGGTCCCAACGCGATCCAGCTCAAAACCGCCCGCACAATGCATCTCTGTATATAATCAATTACCTGCTCTTAGCTGCTTTTTAATGTTCCTCTAGTGTCTGCATTTTCATTCTCATCGATCATCTCATTTGCGAACTTGTTTGCGAAAGGGGGGGGGTGTCGTATGAGGATCGACTCTTCATCATTATCACGCTTTATTATCACGCTTTATCCTTTGCCCTCATTTCCCACCCTTAGTTTCCTAGCTTGCATAGTCGAGGATTGCTGCGCAGGCAAATCGTTAACCATGTGCAGGACGTCGAAGAAAAGGCTACCACACCAGAAACCGAAGAAGATTCGTGGATTCGGCAGACAGGCGGATGATTGCACACAGAATGGAAGTCTTTCAGCATCCTCTGAGGGCAAACAATTTATATTTACAGAAAAAATCAATTCCAAAATATCTTCTCGAAAGACGGGTGCCGCATTTGCAAATTTCGAACAAGAGCACGTGCTGAAGTGGACCCCGGCAAAGCTTTGAATTGATCGTTTGAAAAGGAAATTGATTGAAGCGCAAAATTTAAGAGGCAATGAAGTTTGGGGTCAGCACTATGTCATATCTACAGAAATGTAGTCAGAACAGTGGCTTAGCTCCTATGAATTAGGGCCAAAAAAGAGAAACGCCGTTTATTGTGGTAGAATAGTGCTGGCCTCTGTTACTGCTTATCTCAGAGGGATTTTACATAGCCGTTGCTTGCTAATAATGATGAACATTTTTTCAAAGCTGGAGAAATGCCAATTCACTGGAAATGCCCAGATAAAGAGGAGAAAAGAAGCGCTGCACTTTGGAACAGTATCATCGCATACTCAAATGCTATCGTAGGCAGAATATCGCGAAAAAAGATCTCTCTCAGCCGCTGATTCTTCAGCACTGGCTACCCAACTCCTCTAATTTTCTTCAGAACTTAAAGCCTTCTTGTCTAGGAAGAAATTTAGATCGAATGACCTAATCTTCTTAATCTTGGCCGCGTGAGATTGTTTTGAGGACCTTAAAGAAACCCTTCGCATGGAAAGAATCAAAAACAGAAAGGAACATTGAACCAAGACTGCTGAGCTTCGACAAGATTGGGCTAAAAATAAGTTGAAAAATGAGTCTGGGTTGTTTTGTTTTCATTGTCATTCCAGGAACTTTTCAATCCACCCTCGTACAAGTGTTGATGCCGCTTCCATGGTAAACATTACGAAAATTTTGGACAATACATACATAGATAATACTCGCCTATTCAATCGAGCGTCTTCCCTTCGAACTGATGTTACGGCTGAGTCATCATAAAACCTCTCATAAGGAGCTCCATCCTCGTCATCCGCACCACAACAACAGATCGCTTTCACAAAATTCATTCCTAGAATTTAGAATGGCATAAATCGTACCACAAATGTTCAAATCCCCTCCTCAAAAGCAAACCAAATGCCCAAAATTGTAAGGAAAAATCCAGTATCTCTGTGAAAAGGATAGAAAATGAGATAGAAAACAAAAATGTCATATTAATGGACACGGTCGGAGACCTTTTCAAGGACTGTAAGAAGTAGTTTCTGCAATGCAGGCATTGCCCTTTGAGTTACGAGCTGCGGCCGGGCCCGAGCATGAGGGCTACCCTTTGCCAAAATCAAAACGGAGCCATTTTTGAAGAGCCTACCTTCCGCGAAGCCCTCTTTGAATATGCGAGCGAAAGGAATCATTTCAAAAATCAGAATCATGAGCATTCTAGAGCTAATCTTCTTCTTCTTAGCCATTCCTAAGGATTGGTGTCGGCATTCCTCGTGTAGTCGTGCCAATTCCTTCGATCAAAAGCACCGCCAGTTGTGAGCTTCACTAACCGCATGTCCTCCTCAATTATCTCTATCCGTCGAGTTTTCGGTCTTCCTCTCGGTCTGCTTCCGTCCACGGTGATGTTCATGAGTGATGCTGCGACTGAACTCGTCACTTCTCAATACACGACTGTACCAACGTATCGTCTATCCGAAACGACGAGTCCGCCCACGCACGTGGGGATCGAGAGGTGGCGCGGCTGGGATGTATGCTGTTGGCTGCCACATCGTCCACGTCACAGCCAAATCATTGGTCAATACCATGAAGATAACGATGAAACGTGATGCGCAGATCAGGGATGATGAGGTGGAGCGCTGGCAAACGTGGCAGCTTCTCGAACCACTCGTGCGTGGGCGGACTCGTCGTTTCAGACAGACTCCTTAGAGTAACCCACTAGAGGATCGCACTTCCTTGACCTTCTTTTTAGTAATGACGAAATGACTATAACTAAGCCTCACGCACCTTCAGCGCGATCGGCGTCACTCCGACCGTTGAGCGCACATCCTCGTTTCGGACTCTGTCGAGTCGTGTGAGTCCATCGGAGCATCCTCATCTCAATTGTATGGAGGGTCCGCTCGTGTTTCAGAGTGGTAGGCTAGCATTCTGCTCCATACAATGCTACGGGTCGTATAACTGTGCGATATATCTTCGATTTCAACTTCAGAGAGATCTCCCTATCGCACACAGGGTCAAGCGTGTGTTAAATTAATGAAATAAATAAAATAAATTAATAAATTATCAAGGGGGGAGGGGTCGTAAGTGGGGGGGGGTCGTGGTGGGGGGGGGTGGTGCATTAGTGTGGAATAGGAGGTAGAAAAAAAGGTAGAAAAAACGGAAGAAGTGGGACACTGAATTATCTATACACAGAATTTGTTTTGACGTGATTAAACGACTTTAACAGTATGATTTGAATAGTGAAAAGTGGGGGGTTATAGGCTAAAATTTTCGCACGTCCGTACTGAAAGTCCTACCCAGTCCTGCAGGCCGGTAGAAAGTCATTTTATGGAACCTACCCAATAGTGCTCTACCCCCGAGTTTCAGGTCTCCAGCTTCAAGAAGAAAGATTCAGCACGGGAATTACGGAGATGAGGTTTCGTCGATAAAAATGGCCTTTTTTCCATGTTTTTATCGACGGAGTTGAATCGCGGTGGGAGCAGCTGCGGAAAAACGAGCTGCACAGCCTGAAAGCGCAAACCTTCGACTATTAGAAACCTGAAAAAAATTGGGACCTCAACGGGCCAGATCTTCTGATATTCGTGTCCGACTACAACCATGTCTCTGAACGAGAGAAAATTTTAGGCTGAAATTTTCGCACGTCCGTACTGAAGGTCCTACCCAGTCCTCCACCCTGTAAACAATTATTTCGTGCTTTACGGTCGATCATCTCAAAGCTACTACAAGCGCGTGTCATTTTACGCCATGCAAAAATTCTAGCCTCGGAGGGGATCGAACCCTTGACCATGTCGATGATGTGTATGGTTGTTTTTCGTGACGAAAACGAAGGTATTTCGTTTAGAAAATCTGTACTGACGTTTTCAGACTGAAATTCGCTCACCGCACACGCTTTAACCCTCAGCAAAAATTTTAGCCTCGGTAGGGATCGAACCCTTCACCATGTAGGTGATGTATATACATGTTTTTTTCTTGATGTGTTCGAGCCTCATTAGTTACGTAAGCAACATTGCATAGTTGATGCACGTTTTTTGTCCACCGCGTACATTTCAACGTTTTCCAAAAAACTTCCAAACAAGTTAGATACAAAAGAGCCTCTTTCTCCTTCCTATGCTCTGGCTCCACCACACCTCTCGCACTACGAACACCTGAAATGGCCTGAAATGGGATATCTAAATATCTAAACTCTGCAAGCATAGAAGGAAATTTGTGTGCAAAGGGGGGGGGGTCATATTTTTGGTGGCTGAAAGGGGGGGGGGTCGTATGGGGATCGACTTTTTACCATCATCACGCTTGACCCTGATCGCACATGACTCCTGTTAACTCCCTCCACTTCATCCATGCAGCATTTGCTCGGCGCTTAGCTTCAACTAGAGGGCTACCGTCAGCGGAGATAGCGGGAACCAAGGTACTTGAGAGCAGAGGCTTTCGGAAGTACGGCATTATTGACGCAGCTAGTACCGGCCGTTTGCTCTCCACATTCGACGTACTCTGTCTTCTTGATGTTAACCCTCATCCCGTACTATTCCAGTTCGTCTTTCCAGGTCTGCACTTTTTGCTGGAGTTCCTCCCGAGTGCTCGCAAGCAATCATCACGTCGTCTCCACGTAGTGAGAGCCAGATCAGCTCACGTGGTACCCTGTCGAAGACTTTCTCGAGATCGAGAAAGGCTAGGTGCGCGGTTTCTTCTTCTCTCGATGTTTCTCAGTCAGCCGGACTGCGTGAATTGCGTCGGTCGTGCTGCAGTCCTTGACGAACCCACACTGGTTCTGCGTAACCTCAACGATGTCACGGAGTTGTCTGTCCAGAATTTCCTCATAGATCTTCATCGTGTGACACGGCAGCCTAACTGGTCGGTACTTTGTGCATTCTGCGATGCCTCCTTTTCCCTTTCAAATAGGTGCTGTGGTGCTGGTTGTCCACGAGTTGGGCAGTTTTCCTTCAGCTATTGTTTCATTGAAGAAAGAAGAGAGCCAACGGGATCCTGCACTTCCCGCTATCTTCCAGACTTCAGAAGGCAGGTTATCTGGGCCGGGTGATTTCCGTTCCTCATCCTTGCTAGAGCACTACAACCTTCTCCTCGCCGACCGGCGGTACTGGTCCAGACACCGAATTCATTGTTGGCATCGGCGGGTGAGGGAACTCCTTGCCGCACGTGGCATGGTAGTGTTCGCGCCATCGACTGAGTATGTCAGACAGGCGATGGAGTAGACGTCCATTATTGTCTTTAACCCATTGACGACCGCGTGGCTCACCGGTGAGCCGCGCTTTTTCGGTCGCGTGGGACCGCGCAGCTCACCGGTGAGCCGCGCCCTTTTTGGCAAGTACTGGACCTTATTTTCGAAGCATTTTGCAGCATTTCAATATGGAATGGTTACAATCGTTCCTAAAAAGGTCTCAAACAAGTGCAGTTCAAGGAGGAGTTCTCTCTTATTGCGACAAACATCATGAAAAGGATGGATTTTTGAGGTCGAGGAAGACTGCTTCACATTTCTTTTGTTGTGGATGGAATTACTCTGTGCAAAAGTCATATTTCCTACTCATTACATCCTGCGCTTCCTTATTAGTCAGGCTAGAGCCTTAGGAACGTGTATAGTCTCTGGACACTCCCTTACAACACTAAAAACACCCTCTACAAACTTCCTTCGGTCTTAATGGAATCCAGAAGCGTTTAGAATCTCTACTTTTTTGTCCGATAATACTTGCAATCTTCTGGAACTAGATTTCAGAATTGTCTCTGCAAAATGATCTGTTTTAGCCCGAATTACCTTATCGTAACGGTGTGGAACTCCGCGGGCGTCGCACTCTTGAAAGAGGCGTTGGTCCCACGCGCCAGACACGCAAAAATGGGCGCGGTCGTCAATGGGTTAATTTGCACAACATGTTCGAGGTCTTCTGTTGCACGTTATCTTGCCTTCGCCATGGGGTAGATCTTCTTCTCTTTCTCAGTGCTATTCAGGTCCTCATACAGGGCTCCGTACCTTGCCGTCTTTGCAGCTGCAACTGCCTTCTTTGCTTCGGACTTCACTTCTCTACACTCTCGCACGTTGTCTTCAGACCTCTGTCTCGCTCACTTCTTGTACGCGTTCTTCTTCTTCTTCACGAGAACTTGGACCTAGAGCTAATATAACGAGAAACTATATTTTCATCAAAGTCTCCGGATTGGTCCTCATCCTCCCAATCCTTATGACTCCCCTTAATACTCCACCTAAGGCGCTTAAAGGCAGTGTGTCACCTCGTTTCGTGAGTTGAAAATACCAACAGACTCTAGACCTCCTCGTCACATTAATTCCAATGATGTACGTCGAAGCTCATAAAAATGACGAAAACCCTCGTTTTCGGAGTGTCCGAAAGTGCAGTTCACGGACCACTTGGGCGGAGCGGTCCGTGAATGTGCTGGCTGCGCGCCACGTCTGCAGCGTTGGCCGACACGTCCAGACGTGTCCGATGGATGAGATCAAAGGATTCACGCGTCCACTCGGCTCGACAAACTGTTACAAATCCCGTACCGAAAAACGTTTGAAAGTAGGGTTTAAAGACCTTTTTGTAACATATTAGGTATACCGTTGGATTCAGAGTGTCGAGGAGATTCAGAATCTGGTAAAACCTCAGACACGAAAACGAGGTGAGATACTGCCTTTAAGGCACGAGCAGCCTCTCTGCAAGTAGTTCTTCGACCAGTCGCCTCTAATGCACCGCTCAAACCACAACTAACCTATAAGTAGAAGTAGTAACTTTTCCCCTGTCTTCGGACTTATAGTCAGCATTTCACATCATTAATGAATTCAGAGAGTAAGTATGTATTGTCAACGAAACCCATGTACATATTGTTATAATTTGAGTGTTTTGGATACAAACTGTCGTGCCGCATCACGATTTGTCCAAATGGCAGCGGCTGCCGCGCCCTACGATAACCCGGCGCAACGCAGCCGCCGGAACAAACTCAGCAACCCTGCTGTGGTTTGGTGACTCACCAATTGAAGTTGTGTTTCAGGAGAGGGCCTTGTTGTTTGTATTTCTTCACTCTCTTCTGTTGTTCTTTTTTTTCCTTTCTGAAAAATTGACACTATTCGGCTAGTTCTGGCTAGAGGGTTGCGGTCAGGGGTGTGCGGAATTTTCCTTTCTTTCGCCCATTTCTGGCCTTCCGTTTTACGTTTTACGGATTTTTGGCCCGGAAAAGGGAAAATTATGGAAAGAGAGGGATCTGAGGAGGGTTCACATGTTTCAATGCGCAGTGTACATGAGTTCACAACAATGGCGCCCACAATCGACGTCCAAACGCCTTTCCGTTTTCCGCTCATTTCTGGCCTTCTGTTTTCCGTTTTTCGTTTCACGGGATTTAAAATTTCGCCTCCGCACATGCCTGATTCCGACCGGTGCAAAAATCTATTGAGGGCGCCGGGAATCGAACCTGTGGGTGCTCTGAAGCTGATTTCTCTCATGTGCTGCTTACCAGTCCCGTTTTGACATGTAATGACGTGATCGTTCTTGCTGGCAAGTGCGGACCGTCCTTTGTCATAAAGTCATATGACAATCATGAATTTACATTCAATGGCCAAGCCACCCCTCTACCTACCCAATCCCCATCTCTCCAATACGATCTACTCCCCCTTCGTACATAACCCCTCGCATACGACCCCTTCATGGGAAATTCCCATCGGATGCTTGACCCTGCTCGTGGCCACGCTCCTTTTGCTGCGTGCGTGGCGCATAACCGCAGTTCATGGCGGCATGGTACCTTAAGGTAGGGACCCACCTCACATTTGTGGTTGAGGTAATAGCAGATTCTGCATCTCCTCGACACTCTGAATCCAGCGGTATAGGTAATTTGTCTCAAAACGGTGTTTAAACCCGTTTTCCGAGACGGGGTCCGTAACAGTTTGCCAACCCGAGCTGACGTGTGAAGCCGTTGATCTTATCGACTGAACACGCCGAGACTCGTTGGCGAAGCCAGCACAGCGATCTGGTTTTTTTTTTTTGGAGCGACCCACCTCCGGGCCCCAAAAATGTAGCCAATCTGAACCCTTCAAAAATGGGGTTTTCGTTGTTCATGAGCCTGTTGATGTACATAACAGAGATCAACATGGTGAGAAGGTCTAGGACATGTATATACTTCCAACAGACGGAATGAGTGGGCCCCTGCCTTTAGTTCCTGGAGCCGGTAGATTTATTGGTCCTTCTCTACCAGGTCTCTCGCCATTTTCATTGTTTGTACAAGTGTTTGTGATATATAATGTAACGAAACAGCCTTATTAAAAGCAATGAAGTGATTCATTGCTAAGTAACTTGCAACTTTAGCAGCTAATTTAGGTGCGCGTATTTATGAGTTACTTTACAGCTACATTTATGAGCTCGTTACTAGAGCTACTTTAATAATTCGGATCTCCAAAGCGATATGAACGGGAGCGTTCTTTCCTGTAAGAGTCATTAGCGATCCTTTCTTTTCCTTCTCTAGTGCACCTGCTGGGAACATTATTGTCTTCAGAGATATGTAGAACCTGAAGTTCCTTTTCCAAAGGCTATCATTACCAAATGTCGCTTTATTAGTACTCAAACTTAAAGTTATTTAGCGACACATCGTTTCATTCCTTTCTGTAAGGTTCTGCTACATTATTTGTCACATACACTAGTCGAAACATGGAAAAATGGCGGAAAAATCTCGTGAGATCCTCCGCGCATCGACGGGATGTGCGGGCGCTCGCACGCACCCAGTGTCTGAGCGTGTATGACTGCCCGCAGAGTTGCCGCACGTGCGTGCGGTGCTTCAGTGCGTTTGAGAGGTTGCGGGCGCCGCAAAACGTGAACGCGACGCCGTTAGCGGCGCGTTCGCTGCCAATTCCTTGCTCGAGAACGCTGCCTGCGGCAGTATGATGCCGCGCGGTGGTGCCGTTCCAAACGCAGATGCGTGCGGCCAAAATCGTCACGACAATGGGTCAATATCCATCGAATCACTCAAACGCAGGCAAGCACCGCACGTGCGGCAGCCAACTCTGCGCGCTATCTATGACTTACGCGTGCCGGCACCCACGAGCGTCAAACGTATGTAGTGCGCTTAGTCGTGCAGGAAACATCACCCTGATTTCGTGATTCTTTCGTGTGTTTCGCGCTATTTCACTTCTGGGTATGAGTTCTAGGTCCCTTAAAGTCCCAAAATGCAGCAGGATCTCGAGCACGGTTAGATGAGCGGGTGCTGCCTTTGAATGGGCTAGAATTCTTATCCTGAGTTTCTGGGAAATAGCCGAACCGGTTATGGCGCGCACGGCGCGGCGTCTTTCTCGAAGCCGTGCATGGGCCACCGCCATTGACGTCCGTTGTACACTATTACTGTCTTTGGTTTCGCGCTCCTAAGGTTGGCATTTTTTCTTGGACGATTTGGCGAATATTACCCTTTAAAAATATATTCTAGATGCGCATCCGGGATGATGACAACCTCAAAGTACTGGCTCTTTTTGCCAAATGTACGGAGTGTCGATGCACTGGATTTCGTCCTATCTTAGAAGACGAACAGGCTGTAGAGGATGGAGGGTTATTTTTGGTAAGTTTTTTTTTAGAGCGGTTCTATTACTACGGTACAGCCCTTGTCAAAATGATTTTCGAATGATAATCCCGAGGAGCATGGCAGAAGCCAAACTAACAATACAGGGGACGTCAATCACGATCACTACTCCAGCAGCCTGGAGCGCCGCAGCACCCACGTGGCGGAGCTGGATGCTGTGGATATCAGTGCTGCCTCGCCGACGCAATGTGGGTGCTGCGGCACTCCAGGCCGCCGGAGTAGTGATCATGGTTGACGTTCCCTGTGGGTATACGGTAACAGCATGCGAAAGTATCGAGTTGGTACCGCAACGCACCTCAGGCGTACCATCCGTATCATATTGACGCAGACTGAACGACCTCACTACTAGACAGTTGACTCGACCGAGTCAAATCGAGTCGAGTTTCGAATAAATCGACTTTCGAGTGACTCGAAATATCGACTATTCGAAAAAGGCCAAAAATCGAGTTATTCGAAATGTCGACTATTCGAAAAACCTCAAAAATCGAGTTATTCGAAATATCGACTATTCGAAAAACCTCAAAAATCGAGTTATTCGAAATGTCGACTATTCGAAAAACCTCAAAAATCGAGTTATTCGAAATATCGACTATTCGAAAAACCTCAAAAATCGAGTTATTCGAAATGTCGACTATTCGAAAAGGACAGTTATTCGACTATTCGTCGAATAACTCGATACTTTTATTGACTTATTAAGTTGGCCAAACTGCACGTTAAAGCTGGCATGAACGCACTAGTCCATCCATTCTAATGTGTATGTATTTAAACCATTTCCATTAAAGTAATTAAAGTTAAAACAAATAAAGTAATAGTTCTAAGTTGCAGTATACGACTACTTGTCATAGCGAAATGCTTCTGAATACTTCTTTGGTTTCGCCACATTTATCCAGAACTTTATTACTGGCTAGATGAATTTTTGGCTATAGGTTTTTGACCTGGTCATTCTTTAAAAGCGCCACTCACGGAAGTCTTAGCGTCGCAGATTTCGCTGTTTCGGTGGTTCAAGGGACATACAGTCCTGTAGATCAGGAGGGAAGGATCTCCGCGACGCTTAGAATCCTCCACGTCGTTATCTCCAGCAAGCAGATCGTGGGTCGACATGTTAGAGATGACTGCGTATCATGGTCGAACGTTGTCTTCAGTCATCTCCAACATGTCGACCCATGATCTGCTTGTTGGAGATAACAATGTGGAACGACGTGGACGATTCTAAGCGTCGCGGAGATCTTTCCCTCCTGATCTACAGGACTGTAGAACTCCTATTCAATGATGAAATAGCGCCCAAAGAATCCGGAAAAACGAGATGCCCTTTCCTGAGATGTTGTGCTAGCGTCTCTTGATACTCACATGTCCTGCCGCAATGATGCCATGCGTTCTTGTGAAAGTAAGCTGGCGCAGCGGACATCAAAAAGGCAACATTGACATTAGCGCTCACAATTTCTCCGCAGGTAATTTGTGATTCATTGTCTCGATGACTACAGTAATTTTGACTAAGACTGTACTTATGGAATCTCTCCTGTTATCATACTGGCCGCTTCTTTATTCTTTAAAGGCAGTGCCCAGGCAAAAATTTCGAAACTTAAATTCTGCCACCCCGTTACTCTGCTCGACGAGCTGATTGCAACTGTATAGATTCTACCCGTAGAAACCTTGAAATTTATTGTTTTTAGAAGGTCGCAAGTTACGATGTGGACGACTTGTCCGGTGCAAAATGAAAAGGAGGCAATAAGGCTTCTTGAACTCTCGAACTTTTGGACAAACGAGCTAAATATTGCTACAGATGATCCTAAGGGAAATCTTCTTGATTGCTTTTTGCTTTTTTCCATTAGTATTCCTACTAGTAACCATTTTTTTTTCAAAATTTGGGGCGAAATTCTGGATTGATGCTGATTAAAAACCTGTCAAATTTAACAATGCATGTTCAACAAGTTAGCGCATGTTGGTGTGAGTTCCATCCGCAGCATAACAGAATAGAGAGGGACCAGACTGTTAGGCAGTGAAACATGTCTTTACAATCTTAGGCATGACTTAACATGTTTTCACGAAATCTTCGAAGGGGCGGAGCGCGCACTGGATCGGCTTTGGGTACCAATAGTGAAGATTCTGCCTGGACACTGCCTTTAAGAATGGATCATCATTATCAGCGCTTCTGAGATCTCATTGATTTTCATGTCACAGTTTGCTTTCATTTTCGCAATGTGCCTTCTTTCATTATAATCAAAGTTATTGATCGAAGTTAGAAATCATTGTGTTTTGGATGCTCTAAATAAAGTTTGGAATCAATGATAACTTATTGTTAATATGTTGCTTCATGATTAGTATTGCTGACTAGACAAAATATCGATATGAATATTCGAAATCGACTATTCGAAAAAGGCCAAAAATCGAGCTATTCGAAATATCGACTGCTCGAAAAAGGCCAAAAATCGAGTTATTTGAAATGTCGACTATTCGAAAAGCCTCAAAAATCGAGTTATTCGAAATGTCGACTATTCGAAAAAAAATCCCGTCGAGTCAAACGTCTACTCACTACTATCATTATAATCGAATAGATGATCTTACTCCATATAAAGCCCCCCCCCCCCTTCGCCGTGCGAGAGATGACAGGTGACGCTGTCATTGATCCGCTCGCCTCGCCCCACCTCTTTGGCCCTCCGCCACCGGCTCAAATGCGAAAATTGAAACGCCCAATGACACGCCCATGGTATATGTATGTGTACAACATGAAATCTCTAATTAGGACGTCTCATTTCTAACTAAAACGGAGTATTTTGGACCGTGGAGGCGGAATGGGGAAACAATTGATGAAGCGGATGTGATTTCGCAATGCAAGCCGTGAATCATCCAAATGCGGAAGAGTTGAACGGAAATTTCTACTGCATTTCTTCCAAAGCATTATGTAGTAGGAGTAACCACGATTTAGCGGTCAATGGAACAAACCATTTACTCCATTACATTAATATTGTGTTTATGAAATAGCAAGAGAACGTTTGCACAGTTTTTACTGGTTAATAGCGGTTTGTGCCCGAACCATAAAAATTTGGGCTTTCATCCCTATCACATCACAAAACGATTTGACCTCTCTCTGGCTCTGGCTCGGGGTTCTTTTTTTCCAGGGTTTACCTAAGCCGGAGGTAACGTGGCACACGGGTCCGGGACAGAGGGTCTGGCTCGGTGTTTTCTATGTAGTACAGAGTACACTTGGGACCGAATAAACAATTGTTAGTTTAATCAATAATTTAGGAAACAATTTAAACATCAAGACAGTCAAGAATGAGAAAACTCTCGAGACTACATTGGTCTCCAGTGCTGGGACACTCGATTTTTTCATTCATTCGAAATATTTGATACTCGAAAGCAAAAATATTCGACTTCGAACAAATGGACAGTGCTGTGAAGGGTTTCATGCGAACTCGTCCGACCCCTTCTGTCTGATATAACCACTAAGCGACATCTACCGATTTTCACAAGCTCCGCCTCATGGCTCTGATGCTCTGGAGTATGAAGCAATTTTTCGGTTCTCTCAACATAAGATGGGTACTGAATACGTTCTTTTCACTCGGTATGCTGTCGCGCATCGCTATTTGTTTGTACATGCTCATAGCAATTGGCCTGCTCCGAGCATCAGAACCAGTGGGCGGAGCTTGCAGTTGTCCGCCAGAGCAGTCGAACTTCGTCTAGTGGGCTACACCCGTATCGCGGCCTATCCCTCATCATACAGCGCGGACAACTCTGAAAGCTGCTTTTCGTCCGTGTCGAGCTAAACTCGTCCGACTTCGAAAAACAACAGCTGAAGTCATATTTGTCAATATATTTTCGCATTTTCTGTGTGAAAGTCATTCCAATAGCGTTCTATTGCAGCTCCGGGCAGATTTTGTTGGATATCCCTGTCTGTATACTTCTTGAACGCGTTTTAAAATTTCATTAACGAAATCGAATTAATTAGTTCATTGTGTGTAACGTGGCAGTTGAAATGGTGAGTTCTGGGGATACTTTTATGATAATGAGACGCACGGATTAAAGTTGTTTTGATAAGGAACAACGTGTCCACAAGTGTTTCAAATTGAGATTTTTCTCGCCATTTGTATCCCCCATTTTCATACTGTCAAGAATCCGGGCTCGAATGAACCCGCCGACTGAACTCCAGCCGAACTGAACTGGACTGAGGAGCAATCCCGGCCAGGGCTGTGCGTTACTAAAGTAACGGATTAACGCATTAACGCGTAACGGCCATTTTTGGCCTAACGTAACGAATTCACGAAAAACCCCAAAAATCCGTTAGAGTCGATTCGTTAGGAGGCCAAATAGTATCCGAAATGCGTACTTTTCTCGTGCTACATGACTTTCTCATGATATACAGGAGTTGATACGCATAGTCACGACGATTGTGTAAAATGATTGCTGTAAGGCACAAGAAGGAAAATCTGCTTTCATGGACATCTCATCATCTTAGCTTTCATGAACTAAAGCCAGCGGCAGGTGTAGCTGTATAATTGTCGAGGATAGATATACGAATGAGAACTTTCATGAATCTGCAACTATTTAAGGAAGTAGTCGAATACCTTGCGCATAAGCCATCATTCTCTATTGATTCTTCTGAATATTAGAGCAGCGATATTGACACCACCAAATTCCCTCTTATTAAAATGTTGGCACATAAATAACTTTCCGCACCGGCAAATGAGTGCGAGCATCTCTTCAGGTTTCATCAGCAGGTTTGTGTTGGATTTAACAACCAGCTTGACTGTGGAATTTCGGAAAAAGAACTGCTCTTTTTGCACCTTAACATTCTTATACTAGGATTCTGAGGTATGCTTGCGCGCCTCCTGCTTTGGGTCTCTCACCTCTATGAAGCCTTAGATCTTAAGAGTTCTCATCCATTCAGTCTTACCAAAGATTTATTGTGAAAACTGTGAGGCAAAATAACAATAGCTGCTCCTAACCAAAGGCATCTCTCTCACTTGTCTTTTTTTTCAGTCGTCTGACATTACCGTGTTTGTTTTCAGTATGCGTTGAAGAGAAACTATCATTTTTAAATCTGATAAACTATTATTTTTAGATCTTTTCACCTTGCTATACCATTTTTTTCAGAGCCAGAAGTGACCAATGTTAGCATTTGTTTCAATTTTTTGTTGAATCTACTGCTTTTTTGCTCTGAATACCAATCAGGGGTCTTGAGTGCCCGTTACAGCTGATGAAACTTATCAAAATATACACAAATTTGTCTTCTAACGGATTAACGAATTAACGCATTAACGCGTAACGGCCATTTTTGGTCTAACCTAACGAATTAACGGATTAACGAAATCTGAAATTTTTCCAACGCACAGCCCTGATCCCGGCGCTCCTCATGTAGCGAAGGGGCGGAGCCTAACTGACGGTCCTGAGGCTGAGCGAGCTCGCGGCATACAGGCGGTTCAGAAATAAGTCGGTATTGGTGCATTCTTACGTGAAGAGATTAGAGGGGCTTTTGACAAGTCGTGCATGTTCAAGCTTGTTAGTCGCAGTGATTTTTAACTGCTTAACATGTTAGAAAGGGTCACGGAAATGATGTGGGAGTACGTGGAGCACATGTCTCCGATAAGTCGCATACCGACACCCCGATCGAGTGGGCGAGAAATCAGATCGATTATGAAAACGTGAGCTTTGTTATGGGCAAAAATTAGGGTGTACAATTCAAATAGAATGGCCTGTACAATTCAAATACAGCACACGTAGATCTAATCAGTAGTCGGGGAACGAGATCACAACTACATACAGGGAACGTCAATCACGATCAGTATTCCCCCGGAATGGCGCGCCGCACCACCCACGCGGCGCGGCGGGCTGGATGAGCGCTGCGGCTCGTGGGTGTTTGGGGGATTTTCAGCTTTTCTTTAGTTTCTGCGACAATTTCACTCATTTTTGGGCCTTTCTGGTAAATGTTTGAGATAGAGTGGCACCGATTCAGGTCTAATATATGAGTTTGAAGGAGATATCGTCTTTCAGTTTGTTTCCTACGAAGGGGCTTTTTGCCATTTCTTATTAGAAAGCTGTTGTATCACATAATTTGCGGTCTTCGCTCTGGCTGATGACTAGCTTTCTCCTATTCACGATTATTTTTAGATCAATCGTGTGAAGACATTGCATTGCGCGTTCGTTATCGAAGTTACTGACGTCAGGTAGAAGTTCTTACTGAAGCATCTGTGAAAGTTCAACTCAACCAAGGAACATCGGAAGAAGAGTGCGATTGCCCACAGCGCCACTCTATCTCAAACAGTTACCAAAAAGGCCCACAAATGAGTGAAATTGTCGCAGAAACTAAAGAAAAGCTGAAAATCCCCCCAACACCCACGAGCCGCAGCGCTCATCCAGCCCGCCGCGCCGCGTGGGTGGTGCGGCGCGCCATTCCGGGGGAATACTGATCGTGATTGACGTCTCCTGTACAACAACCACATGATGTCATATGTAAATCGCAATACATATTTTTCCATGCAGTGCTTTTAGGTAGAAAGGGTCATGCTATTTTCAGTGGGGACTTCGTAAAATCTGAACTCTTCAAAGGGGATTTCGTTTTTTGTACAACCCTACGACAGGCTCGTTCCGGATCCTGACCCGAGGTGACATTGTCTGCAATTACGACTTTGTCCGCAGAATGCGTTTGGGAAGAGATTTTACCAAATGGCAGTAGGGAAACATTAGAATGGAAGGAATCACACCATATGCATATAAAGAAAGTGTAAAAATCAGATTATTTGGAGGACTTCGGCATGAGGTCGTAATTGCAGACCAAATCGACCTACAGTCTGTTCCCTGAAACGTACACTGCAATCCTCGCCCCGATTGAACAAGCGGCGCGTGTGCGTTCAATCTGGGCGTGAAGCTGCAACAGCCGATCAGCCTCTCCTCGCGTTCTGAATGATCCGTTCGCGCCCTGATTGAACACACACGCGCCGCTTTGTTCGATCGGGGCGAGGATGGCAGTGTACGTTTTAGGGAACGCACTGTAGGTGCCTCCTTTGCACTACCAGACTGTACCTTTGAAGAGGCACTCTTTGTGCTTCAAGAAGAATTCTTTTCCAAAAATCTGTTCTGAGGCCAAGCAAAACCCTCACGGAAAACCGGGTCTCAACTATAAGATTCTTTGAACCTTTCTCCATTCAGCACAAAAGCGAAATGAAGAGTGGACCTCCTAGTGGAGAAATAAATCTGCAAATGTTGTTCAATGACTTATTCCCTCCCTCTTGTACGTATTGGAGAATGATTCGTGCGATATTTTTGAGACCAACAATACTGAGTGTTGGCGCATATTGGGCGTTTTCGAAACACACAACAGTGAAAACGGACCGTCGCGCCGCATCGGCACGCGGCGCGGCCAACTTTTGACTTCAGAGCGCGGCAATCACCGTACAGTTGAGACGTTTGCTCACTGTTGCGCCCTTCGAAGCAAAGTTCCACATTGTTTATGAGATTTTTCCTTTGTGAAACCCCCGAAGCACCCTAGTAATGATCGAAGGAGTCCCCGAGGAGGGCAACTTGTGCTTCTTCTTTCATTTATCTTTAATGTGAGTGTTTTTACCCTATCTTCATGTGAACAAACTTTATCATTGCTCCAAATTTGCATATTTCCATTGGGAAGGTTAACTTTGAAGCAAAATCTTCGCTCTTCGAATCACCGTTCCGCTTTGCTTATGAGATTTTTGTTTTGTAGATCTTCCGCTGCACCCTGGTAAAGAGTGGCCGCCACAGTTTAACATTTTCTTTCACAGGTCCATGCTATCGTATAGCATATATAGCTACAGTCCTGTAGATCAGGAGGGAAGGCTCTCCGCGACGCTTAGAATCCTCCACGTCGTTATCTCCAGCAAGCAGATCATGGGTCGACATGTTAGAGATCGCTGAAGACAACGTTCGACCACTATACGCAGTTATGTCTAACATGTTAATCAATGGTCTTCTTGTTAGAGATAATGACGTGGAGGATTCTAAGCGTCGCGGAGATCCTTCCCTCCTGATCTACAGGACTGTACAGCTGTCATATAGACCCTTCCTTATTTACTTTGCTTACGCCATCCCACTCGTATTTTTTGTGAACTGCGTATTTAAGCATAGCCGTAGCTCCAGGCTCTTGATACTTCAATTTTTTTGCCTACTCGTCATATAAACTACATCGTTGGAGTTCATCATAGTTCACCTTTTGTGATTATTGAGAAGTTATGATTTCTCATGTCTATTTTTGAATTCGTATTGACGTTCCTTTCAGTTGAAGATGACTCCTTGTTAAAAATAAGCTAGATTCAGGTGCTGCTTTCCTTTAAACATCCAACGATTAAGCGGCCGGCCTCCATAGCTGCAAAGAAATAAAGCACAACGCTTAAAAACTGCTTTAAAGTTAACCTTCTCGATGGAAATATGCAAATTTGGAGCAATGATAAAGTTTGTTCACATGAAGATAGGGTAAAGACACTCACATTAAAGATAAATGAAAGAAGAAGCACAAGTTGCCCTCCTCGGGGACTCCTTCGATCATTACTAGGGTTCTTCGGGGGCTTCACAAAGAAAAAATCTCATAAACAATGCGGAACGTTGCTTCGAAGGGCGAAACATGCGCAACAGTGAGCAAATGTCTCAACCGTACGGTGATTGCCGTGCTCTGGAGTCAAAAGTTGGCCGCGCCGCGTGCCGACGCGGCGCGACGGTCCGTTTTCACTGTTGTGTGTTTCGAAAACGCCCGCATATTGTATTGGTACACCAAGAGAATTTAAAGCAAGTTCTTTAGGTTGATTTCAAGCTTGTCCGTGCTGTTGATGGCGATGCTCTATGCCGATTATGTCACCATGCAATTGGTATATTTTCTTCCTTACTGGGGAAGTCATGCGGCTGTTATTCTTCTAGCTTTTCCTCAGATTTACATGCTGCTCACTTGGTCAAACCTGGGAGAGTGGAACAGGAGAGGCTCATCCAGATGGCTAATGATACGCATGGTCTGCACAGTCGAATGTCTACTACCGAAGATACAGACGAGCTGCACGTAATAATTATTACATTTCTTGTGTTTGACTTCTGTGCCTTAGAAGTTTTTAGGTGGAACACCTTATTGACCTTACGTTTCGGCCTGTCGCCGTCCTCAGAGGTCTGCAAAACGGTTGACTACGAATCATCCTACGTTTAGTCCACCAAGCACCTTTCCATCTTGTGCTAGAATCTCGATGTCATTCCAAGCACAAAGTGCAGAAGCCGTACATTGCCAAAAATCAGCTCACCAAGTGTTCCACCGAGAGTGCCCCATATGCACACGCGGATGATGATGTTCTATCACATGGTGACATTCATTGCTCTGAGTAGTCGGCAGTGTAGTAGTGCGGCATAAAAGCACTTTCGGTGGGACACTTGGTGAGCTGAATTTCGGCAGTGTACGGCTTCTGCATGTTGTGCTAGGAACGACATCGAGATTTTAGCACAAGATGGAGAGGTGCTTGATGGGCAAGACGTAACATGAATCACAGTCAACCTCTTTGCAGACCTTTGAGGACGTCAAGAGGCCGAAACGTAAGGTCAATAAAGTGTTCCATCTAAAAAACTTCGAAAGCACAGAAGTCAGACACAAGATCAACCATGCCGAGGTTTCTAAATAAGAAGACTTTTGAATTATTTCATTTCTTTTTCTTTCTCCTTTGATCTCATTGTTTGGCATGTTCCAGATTATCTACCAAGTCTTTCAATTGTTTCTAAGTGCTTTAAAAAAGTGGAGCACGAACGTGGATGTTCCATTTGGATTCCCAAACTTCGAGGCTATTTCAGCATACAGCATAGTTACAAACTTCGCTATTTCTCAGGAAACTAATGAGTAAGGTTTCATTTACTATGTATTTTGTTGCACCGCTCACCTGCAGTGATGGAGCGTAGATGGAAGTGCGTTTTTCGACGGACACACAATGCGACGGTGTCACGCTGGAGTCATTACCAAAGTAGCAGTTTAGGGTTTTCTTGATGTTTTTTTTAAATCGTATTCGATGTCATCTCTCGAGAAAATGGCACTATTCTACATTCGGGTCCTCAAAATTGTAAGGAGAAAATTTTCATTGAGACTTTGCATGGTGATGTTGCATGAGGTGCTGACCAGGAACGTAGTCCTATTCTTGTTGGGTTACCATAGCATAGATGGGTTCTTCGAGAAGCTGAACAGGGACATGCTCTCCATCCTGTACCCTATCATTTTTTTTGAAGGGATTCGGTTGGATAGCTGTATGAAATTGAGAGAAATTTCGACTTCGGCTGTAAAATATCAGCTTCTTTCAGAGTGATGTTGATATTCGTGATCAGCGTCTGAAATTATCACTTATTCCTACTGTAAGCAAAGTCCTGAATTCAGCGTGTCTCGTAATATAGTCTGTTTCGCTAGCGGTGATAGTTGAGTATTCGTGCACAATGTCTGTTTTTCTCTGCACCCTCTCCAATCTCTGCGCACTTTCCCGCCCTCTTCTTCTCTGCGGCGTTTCCCCAACTATATTCCCCCGTGCAACAGGCTGTACCTTCAACGTTAGGAAATACAGTCTGTCCGAAACGGCGAGAGTTCACCCATGCGGGGATCGGGAGGTGGCGCGGCGGCTATACTGTTAGCTGCCAAGTCGCACACGTTACAGCCAAACTATTGATCGTTACCACAAAGATAACGATGAAACGTGATACGCAGATTAAAGATGATGACGTGGATTGCTGGCAAGCGTGATCCCCGCGTGCGTGGGCGGACTTGTTGTTTCCATATGACTGTACTTTGTGAAAAGTTCCACCTTCACGGTATTGTTAGCTATAGCATAGAAAATAGGCGAGGAAAAAGCAAGTGATGTTCCATTCTCACTTTCTCAGTGCTCTTTAGGATGGCAGTAATACCCAGCCTTCTTCCGCGACAATTGGTCCAAGCTGTCTCGGCAGCTACCCTGACTAGAGAACGCAGACTGTGAAAGCAACGATTGTCAATGTTGCGGAGGAGAAAGTGAGGTGCGAGGTCTTCGCAGTTCATGTAATTAGTGTTCGATCGCACAAATCGCTCCCCACCCTACTTCAAAATTTCTCACCGCGGTACGCCCGAGGTGGAGAGTCTGTTTGCCATCGCAGGCATGTGCGAATCCACTGCGGGCATGTGCGGATCCGCCGCGAGAATAAGCATTCTCAAGAAACCAATTATTTTCTGATTCAAAGCTGTTTTCTTTCGCCCATATAAGTGTGTCTTCACGTATCTTTAGCGCGAGCCGGTGCAAGAGCGGATGCATAGTGCTGGTGCCCAATAACAGTTTCATTCATGCTCTGATTGAAACCATTGCAGGCCGGTAACATTTCTATACACTGCTCAGAACCCCAAAAACAACTTGTCAACAAGCATTTGGCAAGCAAGTATCTGATCGCATCTGAAACTTGCTTTTCCGAAAAGTTGCCGACAACTTGGTTTGCACTTCCTTGTCGACAGATTGTCCACCCAAAAGCTTGTCGACAACTTGTTTTTTTTTCTTAGTTGCCAACAGGTAGTCGACCGTATGAACTTGTTCTTGACCCGTTCTTCACTGAGAATCTGTCAGCTCTACACTACAAAATTGCCCAAGGTAAGACCTGTGCCTGTGGAGGTTTTCAAAAATGTCATTCATTAGGAAGCAAACGCTTTCCTAGAACTGTAATATGGCAACCATTGCCTTGGTGTCCTCAATGGTTGCATCATATGTTACGCGGGTATGGGAACATGACTCTCCCTTGTCGACAGGTTGTTAAGCTAAAAGGTTGTCAACAACGTTTTCCGCCAAAAGCTTGTTTGCAAGTTGCTTTTTAGAAAAGCTGGTCGACAACTTGTTTTTTCTCTTCCTTGTCGACAAGTTGTTGGGAGAAAAGGTTGTCGACAACTTGGTTTTGGGTGGCATGATGACCTCAAACTTTTCGACAACGATTTGCTAGTTAAAAGCTTGTTTGCAAGTTGTTTTGGGCAAAGCTGAGCCGACAACTTGTTTTTGGGGTTCTGAGTGGTGAGTGAAACCATTCTAGGCTTACACAGCTATGCTCCCGCCTTTGCATCAGCTCGCGCTAGTGATGCGTGATAACATAGTGCTGTGGCCGCAAAGGAGCAGCACAGAATAGGAAAGACTATGACTATACACCACTGGATTCGAACCTACCACCCTTCTCGAACTGCTCTGAAATTTCTACCCGCGATGGATCCGCGCCACAGCTGCATGTCTGATCCACCGCGTTTCAATGGTACTAATGTCGTCGGTATTTTACGGGAAGTGATGTGATTTTCGAGCCATGCGCGGCCCATTTCTTATAACCTTTACTGTTAATCATCGCACATTGTCACTATTAATCCTTCTATTATATTTATGCCAGCGAAAGCAAACATTGCCTGGTAGGACTTCGCATGCGACACTTCGGCTGAAATAGTAAATCTATGTCGTGCCTAACCAAGAAAGAAAGAGCAAATTTCCTGTGGCTTCCCATTTCATCCTCTCATCTCTTCTCCACCAATGGATTTGAACCTTAGCGAACCTCTCGAATGCATACTTGGGCGTTAGGCTTTTTATTCATTAGGCCATACTTGTGGACACGAGTGGTGTGTTTGAGCTGAATCTACCCGCTGTACTACGGGAATGTGTGGGTCCACCATGCGGCATGTGCGCATCCACAGTGGGAAGCAATGATACTGCGGATCCACCGTGGGAAGCAATGATACTACGGATCTACCGCAGGAATGTGCGGGCATAGTGCGAGAGTGACGTCACTCCCGGTGTTCCACCGCGGGCATGCACAGATTTATCGAAGGAAGCCGCGAATGCATCGCGGATCGGCCTCATACCGCGGATCCCTCTCGGGAAGAAACTGCAGAGTGGTATTACTGAGTCCAGGTTCCCATCCGCTTGGCCATACATACATGTAAGAGTAATAGATGCGGACATGATGTACCAAATCTAAAGTGTACTTTCCGTAACCCTACAAAAATGGGATCCACAAAATGGGTACGGTGTTCGTGTTCAGCACCTCAAATAACCCTTCGTGGAGGACTTCAGCAAAAAAAAATATTGAAAATTTTGGGGACCTGGACATGGGATAGTGCCAAGTCAACTACATATCAAGAAAACTATGATTTACTGTCACGGTGACGATCCCGCGGTACGGCGCGGTCATGTCGAGTGCTTCTCGAGTCTGCGAAAAACCCAATTCTATGACGCTCACTTAACGCATTAAATGCTAGTTTTTGTTTTAAGTATCAAGGAAATACAACGCAATATTGACGTCGCGTCTAATTTGCTTACACTCATGAACACCTGGAGGGTCCCTCCGCCATCCATTTATCACGAAATCGGTGAGTATTAACTAGTATTATTAACTTACCGATTTGGTTCCCAGTTTGATACACTGTTATTCTATGATACTGAAATAGGTTTTAGTGCCAAAGGTTGATCGTATGCAATACCGTCTGTTCTACTCGCGATGGATGTACTACGTATTACTACCACAACAGTTCAAGTCGTTGAAGCAATATGAAACTGTGGAAATATTCGGGCAAAAGGCCTTACAGCTGTTTCTGAAGTTCGCTGTGAATCAAGCAGAGCGCGGTGAAGACGTTCAGAATAGGAGCAAAGTGGTCAGTAAGGTACAGAAGCCATTGTCTCTCGGACCCGGCCGCTCTAACCGTTGACCGTATCCGCGCACGCGCGTCGGGACCCAATGCGCGTCTCGCCCTTTGCCAGCCCCCATTATGCATGCGAGGAAAGATGCGAAACCATTGAGGCAGCCCATAAAGAATGGTGAACCAAAGTGATTAGTTGAATGAATTAGTGAATCACCTCAGGAACGGAAGATCTCTTCGGATTTGAGTTGAACACCACCGTAAACAGTATGATAAACTCAAATGGATGTTGAATACAAATGTAATAGGTTCACGTTAGCCTTGATGGACTTGCAAATATACGCTGCCCTACTTTTCTCAACTGTTTTTTCCATCTAAAAACGCATACAGTGGTTGTGCTTCATCACATCATTCTTGACTCACTCTACGTTTGCTTCTGCTAGTTTTTTGCTTGCACACCCATCGAAAATGAAAGGTTTCACCAATTTCAAGGACTGGTTGCGCAAGCAAGGACTTTGTTGTTTCGCCTCTGTTCTCCAAACATTTTTGTGGTGTTTATAGAGAACTATTCGTTATGCCTCAATGATTTCGCATCTTTCGCATGCATAATAGGGGCTGGCAAAGGGCGAGACGCGCATTTGGTCCCGACGCGCGTGCGCGGATATGGTCACCGGTTACAGCGGCCGGGTCCGAGAGACAATGGCTTCTGTAAAGGGGCTTTCATACATTTGCCGCGGCGGCGGTGCCTCCGCCGCGGCAAAAGTGGGTGCGCGGCAAAAGTTGCCGCCGAGCGGCATGTCGCGCTTTCACACAAACGTCGCCCAGCGACAAAATACCCCCTCGACCATTCTTTGCCGCTTGCCGCTGGGCGACGTCGCCGGGCGGCGCCGCGGCAAAAAAGTAAACAAGCTCTTGTCGCGGCGACGTCGCGCGGCGCCGCCGCCGCGACGTCGCCGGCCTATGCTTAACCATGGGCGACTGCCGCCGCGGCAAATGTATGAAAGCCACTTAAGGTACGTCCTGTATGATGCAGAATGTCCAAGCTTTCACTGTTTCAGTCGGTTTCCGAGCTTGTCTCCTTTATGACATCTCTTCTAAATTTTGTGGATAATCCAACGAAAGCCAACTTAAAGCTCAAGAATATCGTCCCCAGCGGAGTAGATTTGCCAAAGTAAGTCTTTCTTCAAGGTTGGTGTTAACAATTCATTTGACTGCAGTTGAGCGTTTACAGAACGATAGCTAGCTAGTTTAGGTGGTTCCCAAGTACGGTCGTCTTTGAACCGCGGCATACCTTCTTCATTATGGTTTATAAATTTGTTAGCCGTATACGAGATTCTAAGGATGTTTTATTGGCCAACGTTTCTATTCTTTGACTTTTCCCTGGGTGGCCGCATATTTCGTGCGCTTCCTACTTCTGATGAATGACGGAGTGGCCGCCGAAACATTGGCCAACAAAGCATACTAACAACCTCGTGTATGGCTAACAAATTTACAAACCATATTGTAGGTAGTGTCTGAGGGAGCAAAAAGGCAGTAGGCGCTACCTTCAGGAAACTTGAAATTCTGCCTTTGTATGGTTTCTTGAGAATCAATATGGTGAAATAAAGAATTGAAGATGTAATAGTTCGTTATCGTGTGCGAAAGGTGTGTGCGCTCCCTTAATCAGTCGTTCTCGAAAAGATGGATGGACTTCGTGACTGCAGTATCGCGGACCTTAAAGATGGGCGCGGAGAGAGATGCTTCAAGTGAGAAGGTCGATCAGGTCCCGACGCTACTCCGCGGCCACAACGCTATGAAGCCGATGCGCAATCCATGTATCTTTTCGACTAGGGCTGTAAATCCACACATTATGTCGCATCTTCCTTCGCACTTCTTTGGCTTCGTAAATCAGATAATAGATTTGCTATCGATTGCTAATCCTACTTTAACAAAACTGAATGAACGAAAAGAACAATATTACCGAATACGTCATTTTCACTGTGCAGAATGTCCCAAAATAATGAATGCGCTGTTGGGGCATCAATGGTTCCCACTACCAATACCAATAAAAGCAAGAATGAACCTTCTTAAGGGGTTTTTATAGTTCTTAGCAAGTTGCGTCGCGGCGCGAGAAGTCACTCGCTACGAGCTGACTTCTCGTCTTTCAACCAGGCCCCAGCACAGCTCTTCCCGGGGGCAAGCTGGGCTTCGTAAAAAAGCCGAAAAGCAAAGGGGGCTTTGTACTAAGGTCCGGGCGGAGCCCCGAAGAAAAAATTGTGGTTTTGGAAGGCATCGCGTTCATCAGGCGAGACAGGGGTGTTAAATAAGTTAAGTGACCGATTCATTACACTCTGTCAGAGGTACTGTTTTTTTCTGTCAGATTCACTCGTCATTGCGAAAAAGATGGCTGTATTGAAAATCGTTCAGAACTTCGCGAAGAAGAAGGGCTTCCAAGGAAAAGGACAAAGGTTGTTTTTTTTTTCAGTCGTTTTATGTTGTAGGCGCTTTCTTGTATTTATTTAGTTATTTATTTATTTATACAGTATCTACAGGAAGCTCCAAATGTCCGCAGTCAAGAGGGGCGTGGTCACGACGCGGCTTTGGGCAGAGACACAGACGCTCTGCATGCTGTCACTGGTTGTCTGCAGAGTCAGAGGAGCCAGAGGCAGCATAGAGAGCTCCTGTGTCTGATCAAGGAGCCGCGCCGTGGCCACGCCCCTCTTGACTGCGGACATTTGGAGCCTCCTGTACATATTGTTAATTGGCAGTTCATATGTGCACAGCAGACGTCAGTGACGGTGGCCCATCCGCGGCCTCGAGAAAGACGCTGTACAACCGCGCCGCGCGCACCGGGATCGGTGTCGTCTGCCGCCGGAATGCTATTCCTAGATGTTTTTCTTCCCATTCGGTCAAAAGTCCTTGAAACAGGCAGGAAAACTGCTAAAATAGCATAACAGCAGCAGAAGACATCGATTATGGAGCGCGCGACGCGGTTGCGCGGCGTTCTTCTCGCCACTGTATGTGTATGAGTCAATGTACCAGCCATCAAAATGGAAAATACTTACACCATCGTGTTCAGCGCGTCGACTTACATACGAAGATGTGGGCAATTTTGATTTTGCCTCGATTTGAAGGTGTTTTGGGCCACTTCTGTCATGTTCAGACATGTTCAGTTCTTTTGATGACCGAAAGTTGTTTTCACCACGGTTGGAGTAAATGAGACAGGCCTTTGATTACATCTGTATATATAAAAGTGAAAGTTTGTATGTATGTGTGTGTATGTATGCAATGAACAGAAATCGCGGATGGTGAACCGATCCGAACCAAATTTTGCATGCACATCCTTCGCGGGCTGGCGGAGGTTATAGGCTACTTTGCACCTGGGATTGTCGATTGATTTATCGATTGTATCGATCTTATTGATTTTTCATTATTTTTGCCCAGGGGTCGGTGGGGACATGTCTTCTGGAGTTCCTCAATACCCTGAATACGAATATGATGACCATTTTGCACGAAATATTATTCCATTTTCGCTTGGGGAGGGGCAAGGACATGTCATCTGGGGCTCCCCAATACGCTGTATATGAATACTAGCTGCCGTACCCAGCTTCGCTCGGGTGTTTTATTACCTTGGCTACATCATAATGCTAAGGCCAATTACTATCATCGACAAATTCATTAAAACCTCCATAATTTCGGTATCAGCATGTTAGCGAAGCCCAGGTGACGTTTCCCATCGACTTGTGGGCGAAAAGTTAGCAAAGCTATTTCGTTGACATTGAATCGACGTATTCGTACAAAGTGGTTGTCATATTCATACTCAGCATATCGAGGAACCCTAGGAGAGATGTCTTCACCGCTCCATTGGGCGGAAGAGCCAAAAGTCAATAAAATCGAAAAACCGATATTTCATGCAAAATGTTCGTCATATTCTTATTCAGCGTATTGAGAAACCCAAGAAGACATGTCTTTGTCCGTCCCCGAGCGAAAATGAGGAAAAATCGATAAAATCAATAAGTCAATATTTCGTGCAAAATGATTGTCATTCTTATTCAGCGTATTGAGGAACCCCAGTAGACACGTTTTTACCACCCCATGATCAAGAGTAGCGAAAAATCAATAAATCAATATTTGGCGCAAGATGGTTGTCGTATTCGTGTTCAGCGCATTGAGGTACTCCTGTAGACATGTCTTTACCACCCCATGATCAAGAATAGCGAAAAATCAATAAAATCAATAAATCGATAAATTGGCGCGAAGTAGTTGTAATATCCGTGTTCAGCACATTGAGGTACCCCAGTAGGCATGTTCTCGCTAGTCCCTGGTCAAGAATAGCGAAAAATCAATAAAGTCGATATAATCGATAAACCAATCGATAATCCCAGGTGCAAAGTAGCCTATAACCTTCGTCGGCCAGTGGAGAGTCTACCTGCAAAATTTGGTCCCGATCGGTTCATCCTCCGCGATTTCTATTCGGAACACACACACAAACACACAAACAAGCTTTCACTTTTATACATATATACAGATGACAACATTTTTGCACGAAAATCGATTTATTGATTTTATTGATTTTTTCCCATTTTCGCTCGCGGACGGACAAGGACGTGTCTACTGGGGTTTCTCAAAACGCCGAATACGAATATGACAACTATTTTGCATGAAATATCGACTTACCGATTTTATTGATTTTGGTTCTTCTGCCCAATAGAGCAGTGAAGACATCTCTCCTGGAGTTCCTCGATACGCTTAATATGAATATGACAATTATTCCATACGAATACATCAACTAAATGTCACTGAAATAATTTTGCTGACTTTTCGCCCACATGTCGGTGGGAAGGGGTTACTTGAGCTTCACTAATATGCTGACCGCCAAAATTATGGGCATTCTTATGAATCTAAGTATTTTAAGGCATATTACTGATTGTACGCCATGCCAGTGCTAAGCCTTAGCCTAATCCTATGCTTGAACATAGCTTGCAGAATCGTGTTCAGAAGATCGAGTTATTTAATAATAATTTAGTTATTTACGAGAAGGTGGTAAATTTTGATTTCTATCTTAGATGAGTTTTGGTCCACCTTCTGCCATGTTAAGACATGTTAGGTTCTTTTAATGACCGAAAGTTGTTTGCACCACAGTTGGAATGTATGAGATAAGCGTGTGATCATGTTATCATGTAGAAGGGAAGGAACGGGTGGGTTGCCTCTAGAAGGAAGAGAAGGAGCCAGACGGACGGGGAGTGGCACTGATGATAGGTGCGCCAACAAGCAGGCGAGAGGCTAGGTGCAGAATTCCGGGCACTGAGACGCCAACGGCAACTTCGTGAGTATCGTTGTTGTGGACGCAATAGGGACGCGCTACGGCGGTTCGTCTTCCACTTTCATGCGGTTATTAACCCTTCGACATCGGTGCAGCCGACATCACCGAAAGAAAAACATCGACCTCGGATCATCTCTATCCTGCGTGATCGACCCTCACGACGTCGTACGGGACTCTGCGTCCAGCCACAAATTTGCGCCGGCACTCAGTTGCGGGGGAGATGTCACGAACGGGTCTGCGTCCCTATCCGTTATCCTCACCGCTATCCGGGCTTTTGGCGCCGGACAACGCTGCAGGCAAGGCCGAAAATAGAGGATGCATTTCGCACGTTTTAAATGGAGGCAATCTTTCACTTCGTGGAAGGCAATCGTACGCTGCAGCGCGTTTCCCGTCACAATTAGTTTAGAATACTGAAACGATGTGGGAGTAGGTATAGATATGCAACTGCCCAGGAAGAAATGCTTTTGCTCAGGTTTTCTGGGTTGTCCGACAATGAGAGGCTATAAGCTCGAAATCATTATTCACTTGTATCATTTTGTTTGGCTAATATTTTAGCCTACTACCTTTCGTCATAGCCTGGAGCGTGAAGAAAAAACGTAATTTACGCCCGTCTCATCATCTGCAGAAAAAAATTCAAAAGATGTTGGAGAAAAATGCAATAGCCTGGACTGAAAACCATGGTACCATCCAATGACTTTGTATGCTGTATGTATATTTTGGTGAATGAATGCGGCCATACGTTGCTTGCATGACTTCCAGTGTAGCATCGGGGGAGCTGAACCTCGATATTTATTTATTTATTATTTATTTATTTATTTGCACGAAAAGTGCGCCGCAAGGAAACATGAAAGCCAATAACACGGTCACTGTCGATATATGGCAAAATAGGATTTTTCCGGGGCAGGAGAAAAACATTCGAATAACGAACTTCCACTGTTGAAGAAAAAAACCCAAACATGTAACAAAACATGGGACATGTAACAACGACTCTAAAAGGTGAAAAAGTGGTCCATCAGTCACATTGGAATGTAATAAGTTCGAGAAATTTCGGGAATACGGCCCGGTAGAAGGTTCTTATGGAAATGATAGATTTTAAACGGTTTTATCTTCACGTTTGCGTAAGTCCCTGTAAGCTGAGAGATCCAACATGTATGGTCTATTATATACCTCACAGAAGGCGCCTCACCCGACTTTGTCTGCAATTACGACTTTGCCCGCAGAATGCGTCTGGAAGAATATTTTAACGAATGGCAGTAGGGAAACATAAGAATGGAAAGAACCACATATGCATATCAAAAAAAAGTGAAAAAAAAAATAGATCATTTAACCGAAAAATGATGAGGTCGTAGTTGCGGACAAAGTCGGATCGGGCGCCCTCTGTGAGCTAATATACTGTACAGCGCTGGTCCATGCACCCACATCAGCTAGGAAGGTGCCCTCATTCTCTTTGGAGAGTCATCGGAAAGTGGTCAAAGGACAAGCGTTTGTTTAGCACAAGTGGCGCCGCGAAGCGTTGGCATCTAGATGGTGACCACCTAGTACAGCGACGTACGAAAACTCATCTACTTAAATGTTTTCAGTCTGAGTCAGTGATACCAACGGATGTGTTCATAAAAACTATTGTGAAGATTGTGAATGATGTAAGTGATTGCAACATATCTTGACGTAAAACTGGACACAGAACATTTTGGGAGCTTTGTTTTAGTCTCGGGATTCCCCTGTTGACGCATGCGATCCAACAGATGCGATAAACCTCGACGTATGCCGTGGTGAAGCAGCTCGATTAGAAGAAAAGAGCGGAATCATTGAGTGAGTTGTGGTTCACGGTGTTCCTTATACTGTTCACTTGCCTTCATTATGGTTTGCTCTTTCTCCCCCTTTTTCTCCAAATTTATTCCTCAGATTCAAAGTTATTGGAAATTCTCTCGAGGCTTTCCAAAGACGTGAAACCATGGTCTCGTTACTACAGTTACAAAGCCTATTCTCAGTTCAACTTCCAAAAATGCCTAAGGAGTACATAACACGCCTTGTCTTTGACGACAGACACAGGAGCATGGTCCTTCTCAAGAAAGGTTGTTTTGAATGCGTATTATTAATTTTGTGTACTAGTTACGAATGGTGATATTTTTTCCAATTCTTTCCAGGAAAAGGTGTCATTGGTGGTATTTGCTTCCGACCGTTCCCCAATCAGGGTTTCATCGAAATAGTATTCTGCGCAATCACCGCCAACGAACAGGTTTGTACAAGTGTTACTGAGTTGCATCAAGTGATTATCTGTACAACTATCAATCACGGTTGCACCTCTCCGGTCTTTAGCGCCGCACCACCCACGTGGTGATGGCGAGGCAGCATCCGAAGTTCAAAGAGTCCAGCCGCGCCACGTTGGTGGTGCCACGCTCCATGCCACGTGGAGGTGCAATCGTGATTGACTTTCCCTGTAGTATCGTTTTGAAGATATCCTCACCACTTATTTTTGAGCAGTGCCATTTCTTGTCCAATCGCGTTGCTAGATTCATGAACTTGACATGCAACCTCCTAAACCCCCAACTCAACTGTTGGCAGGATTTGATTGATATGTTTGATACGGAGGGCATATTTGCAATCACAATGTTGATCCACGAGGTTACAAAAGAAGGGCGAAAATCATCAAATGAGCAGAAAATCTAGGTTTAGAGGGAAGTCGAAAGTTTCTTGGGTTAATGGCAATATATCACCTCATTATAGGTATCGAGATATCAACGGAATCTGGTCCTACTCGAGGCGCTGATTCCAATGATATGTTTGAAGTCTGAAAAAAAAAAACGGACGGAGCCCCTGTTTTGAATGCCAAATTTGATATTGGAGTGGACAGGTTCCCTTGCGTTTCCTTGCTAGAAAGCTAGAAGAAGTGGAGCTGAGAAGTTAAGCTTAGACATTAAAATGAACTTCTCAGCAATAGATATTATTCACTGAACCAGTATCGCCATATTAGTATTGTAAAAAAAACCACCCTCAGCAAGCTTCTGTTGCGGAATGAACCTTCTCGTCTACTGGCTGAGGATTTCGAAATTCTCGGTTAAAGAAACCCATAACTTATGTGCTTTTTGATGTTTCAACGGAACTTAAACTACATCATTGTGCACAGTGGCTCGCATATGTTCTGACATAGGAATCTCGAACGCGGTCCATGAGCTGACACACTGCCTTTAACACATTCGCGACAACGCATATTTTCCGCTCAGGGCCACTTCGGATCAAACCGAGTTTGCGCTTGTTTCTCACCAGAATTGCGAGAATCAGGGTATATTTGTCATGCTAATCACAAATATGCCATCTATTTTACTTGGTAATACATTTCTGTAGTGTTACTGTATGTATACTGTAGAAACTGTAGAAAGAGATTTTCTATCAGAATTCAACCAAAATTTGCGCAGGAGGGTTATTTTACATACAGATTAAGAATATGATATCCATTGTCTACCGTATAGCATCACTGCGGGGTTACTGTAATCATACTGTAGGAACTGTGGGAAAGGTTTTGCATCAGAATTTGCCCGAAACTGGGCTCATTTCACACTCTGATCTCGAATATGGCACCTATCTCCAATATGGATCTCGAATTCGTGTTCAGCATGTCAAATAACCCCATTGCCAAAGTTTCACTGAATTTGGTGAACAAAATGCATCTACCGTATGCCTACAGTAACCCTATAGTACTGCGCTACGGTACAGAATGAATGTCAATTTCGTGCTCAGCATTCAAATAACCCCACTTGCCAAAGTTTCACTGAATTTGGTGAATAAAATGCATGTATAGTATGCCTACAGTAACCATACGATGACGCTACAGTAGCCTCACAGTACTGCTCTACGGTGCAGGACTGATGGCGTATTCATGTCAGCACGTCAAGTAACCCCAAAGTTCAAATTTGCTGTAGATACTGTGAGAAAATACATCAACAGTATCTACAGTATGACTACAGTAATCCTACAGTATCGCGATTACGGTACAGAATGGAGTCATTTCTGTGTTCAGCGGGTAGAATAACCCCTAGGGGCAGAATTTGGGGGAGCTCCACTTAAGAAAAAAGGATAAAACGGATACGACCCACCGGTGGGTCGTATTGTCTTCTACGTAACTTCCCGTACGACCCACCGGTGGGTGGTATTGTCCGTTATGTGTTAAGCACTCTCTGAGACAGCTTTGTAAGAAATCCGCTTGGAATAGGAACATTCGACTTGGCGAAGTACTGAAATGTTATGCGTACTAGAAAGGGCCACTCTAACAGAAGAATTTGTGACGAATGTTCACAAATTCCCGTTAGTAAGATAGTAACTTGATGGTTATGTGCTCATCTTCTAGATTTCGACCAAGTGAGTGATGGACGCCTTCCGAAAACCTTTTTTGAAAGTTTTTGCTTTGATCATTCGCTTTATTGTGTACAAGAGTTATGTCGCTCGCTATTTCTACGGAACGGAGGAATTCTACTACATAGTCATACACGTAATAAGTTCTTCTGTTCTAGGTCAAGGGTTATGGTACGCACTTGATGAATCATCTAAAAGATTATCAAGTGCAGTGCGGAAACTACCATCTGCTCACATTTGCCGATGAATTTGCAATTGGATACTTCAGGTATGAGTGGAATGATAACTTGTTGCAATAAATCTCGCAAGAAAACTTACTCCTCAATATTCTTTTCTCAGCAAACAAGGATTTTCTGCAAATGTAGAAATGCCTAAGAAGCTCTACCATGGTTACATTAAAGAGTATGAGGGAGCTACTCTGATGGGGTGTCAACTTCATCCGCAGTGAGTGCTTTCACGTTTGAAAATGCGTTCTGTTTTGTTTATCTTATTTTTTAGGATGCGTTATACAGAATTTTCATCATACATGAAGTTTGTTCGCGATATACACCAAACAATGGGTGAAGCGAAGTATCCGAATAAGACGCGAAAATACGGTGGAATTGAACATGTCTTCCGGCAACATGGTAACTGCATTGTGTTATTCTGCGGCCACTTTTTAAAGCATGTTTTGATGAGTTCATCCTTATTTCTCTAAGGTGGTCATGGACTGCGCTTCAAAGATATTCCTGGTCTGGAGAATTACAGTGATGATGAGCGAGCAGAGAAGGATGTTGAGCTGGACAGTAAGATGAAGTTGATCTTGAAGAAACTTAGCAGTGACAAATGGGGATGGCCATTTATAGCTCCTGTGGATGGAGAGATGGTACCACGCTGCCTGTTGGGGCCAAATACCTTTCTATTTCTCACATTTCTAGGTTCCTGAATATTATGACTACATCGAGTACCCGATTGATCTACGAACAATGTTGGAACGGGTGAAATCCAAGTACTACAATCATGTCCGTTAAACTTTCTCACTTGTCTTTGGATAGGTTGACAGCAACATGATTTTTGGGAATATTTAGCAGCACTTATTCATTGCTGATCTTTGCCGAATGTTTGCAAATTGCTATAGTTTCAATGGAATAGACACAGAGTACTATCGCTGCGGGTAAGTCCTTTTCCTTACAGTTTTTATTAGGTGCGTGCAAAAATACCGAGGGCAGTTGCGCCCAATTTTTCTGAAATGCCAGAACTCAGCGCGGTATCAATATTTTTCTTCAAGTTAGCAAACATTGGAATCTACATAATGTTATCAATACGATGCTCTTCTAGAGACCTACGATTTGACAGGTTTATACTCGAAAGAACGGCACATGTCGTTTTCGAATAGGGTCTATACATTTAAGGTTTTATGATGGATGTTAAGCCATAGGTGGTTGAAATTTTTGTGACTTAGATGGAGACAAGTACAGTAAGTACGCAAGGTAAGTGGGAATTTTGGACCCCAAATGATGATTTTTTTTTTGGACGGTTGTAGTGCAACACGCTGGTATCCGTTATCTCACAGCAGTAGTGGACCGCCTTAGTTTGCCTGTGCTGGCCTTATATCTAGAAGTTTTTTTGATGATATCATTAAATAAAACAACAAAAAGCTACACAAGAGACACTCTATCAGGTGGAGATGACCTACCAAGACGCAGAGTCACTAATCATTGCGATTTCTCGAGTTTGTGCACCTGCTTCTACGATGCTTATAAAATTGCAGCCATGGTGACGATTGTGAAACAAGTGATGTGAAGCAAGTGAGGAACAAGAATCAACACATTTCTTGAAGAAATTTCAAACCATTGTGTCATTCGCATATAGGACGTATGGTATTATTGAAACGTAAAAAAGTTACAAATTTTGAATGTAGAAGTCACCTTTCGCTATTTAGAACAGGATTTTGACACGTTTCTCGAGGACATGGTACAGTCGATGAACTACACCGGTAGGAATTTTTACCGGTGGAGTTCATAGATAAATTAATGCATTAATGCGAACATAGCGGTGCGTGCTCGCAGCGTATGGAACATTGTGAAGGCACCTTCGCGAGTGCTCTTCATTATCATGTGGTCAAAAATTTTCTGTACTCTGTTGTCACTGTGAATCGTTTATTGATCCCACTACTATCGAGGCTAAAGTGCAATGTACTTCTCCAGTTATAGAACGAACTTAGTTATAGGTTACAGAAGGCACTCGGCCAACCTGCCCTCGAAGCTCGAAATTGTGATATGTTTCAATTAGTTATCCTATGAGCGGATGACGTAACGGTTTGAAATTCCTTCAGAATTGCGATCTTGCGTTGGTTCCTGTTCCTCACCTACTCAGAACCCCAAAAACAACTTGTCAACAAGCATCTGGCGAGCAAGTTTCTGATCGCATCTGAAACTTGCTTTTCCAGAAGCTTGTCGACAACTTGGTTTTGCATTTTCTTGTCGACAAGTTGTCCGCCCACAAGCTTGTCGACAACTTGTTCCTTCTCTTCTTTGCCGATAGGTTGTCGATAGGCGTAGGAGTATGACGTTTCTGACAAGGGAGGTGCAAGAGGTTTGGCTCGCAGATCGGAATGAAACCTATCTGGCTTGAATCTTTGTTCAAGTAGGTGCTACACCATGTATTTCATTACTGCCCTCGACTCCAAAGAACAAAAAGCCAAGAATGCAAAGTGGCCGCTCACGACGGGCTTCGAACCCTCGATCCTCTGCCTAACAGTCCAGTAACTTCTCCACCGGGCCACTCCGTCGCTGACGGTGTGCAGGAACGCATATAGTAATGTAGTGGGATTTCTATTTTTTGACCCCGCTGGCATTGATGAAATATATGCTGTAGCACCTTCTCAAAAAAAGATTCAAGCCAGATAGGTTTCATTCCGATCTACGAGCCGAACCCCCTGCATCTCCCTTGTTTGAGGTGCTACAGCATATATTTCATTACTCAGACAAACCCTCGCTGGTCGCGCACACCTGTTTGAGGTCTCCTCGAGAAGTGACCCTTGCTTCGCTTCGTGCGGAGCAGAACGAAATAGTACAGTTTCGAAAACGGAGGTCGGTAAAGTCTCTCGCTTCTGCCAGAGCACAATTTCGCTGGGCGCGGAGCAGACGAGGGACGATTTACGAAGAACACAGACGGCGAAAGACGCGCGGAGAACATCGCTCGGTGAGTGCGAGAACACAGCTTCACCAGCAACAAATACGAAGCAGCATTAGTGGGACTCCGCCGGTAAGTGCTGCGTACAGGTTCGGTTTCTGAGGGTGTAAAGCCTATTTTTTCTCAACCACTAGCCGCCCCCTCCTCTTCCCCCATCCATTGAAGAGGAGGTCATAGTGGCACATTTTTGTAAAGGTGGTCATCACCATCAGTACACGTGGTGAGGTCTTGTTGCTCAACATTCAGCACCTGACAATCATCCGGTATTGACCTGTCGTGACGTCATCGCTGGGCGCGCGCCCCAATCTCGCTTCTCCCGGGGCCTTACCTGCGCGCCCACCGAGATAGTTGTACGCGCCCAGCAAGGGTTTGTCTGAGTAACGCCCACGGAGTCAAAAAAGGAAATCTCGCTTATCTGAAAATAGGCGTTCAAACTCCCAAAAATTCATTTTTCTTGCGCAAATTCTCATTCAGGTCTTCGCTTCTGCTGGAATCTCCAGTTATTAGGTTATCGGAAAATGATTGAAGCACTTAACCGAAAATTCTTCCTTGTATCCCTCCCACGTGACCTGTCTCCATGGTACGTGAATATGTGATACCTTGACCTCTGAGCATCTTCGCCATGACTATGTAAGGACGTGGCGCTGCGCCGTTTGTAATCCAGGCGCGAAAATGGACGAGCAACCAATTCGAGCGATTTTTTTTGGAAGAGCTCCTGCGGAGCGCAAAGCGAGCAAGAGGGACAGCAAAATCATCATGACGTTCGGACCGGGGATCGTCAGCAATGCAACCGTGAGCCGTCGTTCGTAACGCTTCGTTTCGAGCGATATGTCCCCTCGAAACCGTTTTCTTATTTTGCGATTTCCTGATCTCAAGTGCGCGGTTTGTTCTACCAGAATCACCGATGAGCAACATGATGGGCAACATCAATATTTACAATAGTCAAATCAGAGCGATGGCCGTGCTCTTGGGGAAACAGAGACATCAACGCATTTGAGGGTGCGTTTCGCTGTACAAAACGCACCCACAAATGGCTTTATTATTGACTCTAAAAACCTGAAGAAAAAGACATAGATGTTCAGACGGCTTTTTTTAGCTCAGGCTCCCATCTCAGGTGCACTCCCCCCCCCCTCTCACCAAAAGCGATGTTTCCCTCCAGGGTCAACCAAAACTTGGAAGTTGGGTGGGACTCATTCTCAGGTTATTCCACTTATAAACTTCAAAATAGTGTCAGTGTGTAGTATTTTGAAATTTTTGTGCTTGCGTTTAGTTTTTTTTCAGAATGTTTTGTCATGCAATATACATAATCATTTCATTTCAGTTATCGGTTAAACAAGCTTGCGTATGAGTTGATTTCTAAACATTTCCCTGATTCTCCGCTCCGTCCGGCATTGCCGGAAGTTAAACCTACTCTGGATTAATTATTCCTGTCTCCGCTAGTGTCCAAAGGAGTATGGCCGTATAGGAAGAGCCATGCCGGAACGCTTATTCTCACTCGACATCGTTATCTCTAGTGTGACATTGAATATCATGCTCACCACTTTGATTATTTTGGGGATACCGACAAATGACGTGGTTGCCAGAGATAACGATGTGGAGGAGGATGTTGGTTGTGGAAGTCAGCACAGTTTTTTCTCGAAACTATATTTCCTACGAATCTTCCACAGAAGTTTAGTTTTACCTCCGTTTATTGGTGCTCAACCGGCTATTAATTGATTGTTGGCATTCTATGTTGTGAACAACTTTCAATTTTTTTGTAAATTTAACATATTTAATAATTGAAGACTGTATTTGTACTGAGTGGTTAAATATGTGCATTTTCAAGTAATAATGCAAGCTTTTCCAAGGGGTCAGTTGTTCTATCGGGTTGGGGAATAAGTTCGTGCGATTTTTCATGGGCATAGAAACTTTCACTATTCAAAAACATTATAAACCACACTGAATGGGTTGCATAGCCCCTTCTCTCTTCTATTAATGCTGCAAGAGACAGGGCAGCTTGTCACCTCCATGTTTACGAAAAATTGCTTTGTTTGAGGTGACTCAATTTATAACCCGCAACAGCAACTCTTGGATAAAGTTGATGAAATCAATAGAAAACTGAGCAAAAAATGAGCTGTGTATGACTGCATTAAAACGGTAGAGTCGGTAGGGTAGTAGTGAAAGACTCCTACATTCGAGTTTTATTCAAGGTGTTTTGGTGAAATTTGTACAGAGAAGGTGAGCATACCCAATGTGGGACGATCACCTCTTATTGAGCATTTTGGGGTTTTGCACGGAATGCACTAGCTAAACTTACACATTGTTGAGAATGAGCATCAGTAGTGATTATTCCTTATATCTAAAGCAGTCTTATCGGATAATCGTCTATATGTCCCAAAAAACGGGCGTCCAGAACGAAAAGCAACTTCAAAGCCAAATTTGCTCTGTTTGAATTGGGTTTAACACTTCTGTGCTGTCCTTTCAGCAGTAAAGGTTCCTCTCCAAACGCGTTGATATCCCTAGCCAATTGAGCCACATTTGATCCACGATTTAAGTCGAACGGTATCGGTTGCGGGAATGTTCAATTTTGTCGACTTGGGTGGCCACAATCCATGCAGTAGAAAACAAGGTAAAGCGAGAACTGGAAAATAAAGTTGCATTGGTTGCAAAGAGCAAATCAAGAGCCACAAAATGGACTACGGTGGCATGTAAAGCAAGGTTCAAATTATCGTGAGAAAACAAGTTGAAAAAAAAAAAAACGTACGAACTTATTCCCCAACCCAACAACAACAAGTAGTAAGTAATGACTTGTTCACAGCGGATGCATGGTTGTTTACAGGTTGTCGGGAAAGTTTTTCACCACTTGTTTTTGTGTACTTCGAAAATTTTCAGGATTGTTCTGGATCATTCTATGCGTATGTGTTGTATATAAATGTTGGCAATAGCCTACTTACACTAGAATTGCCTCAGCGTTCCGTTACAAATTTGTCTGAAAGAAGAATCCTTAACTCTAAGCTACTTCGTTTGTTCTTGTTTTACGAATTTGCGTAGCATAGCGACACAGGCGAATCGGCAAAAGACTTCCAGTCGGGTAGCTCACAGGGGGCACCTGATCCGACTTTGTCCGCAACTACGACCTCATCATTTTCGGCTAACTAATCTATTTCTTGCACTTTTTTCGGTATGCATATGGTGTGTTCCTTCCATTCTTATGTTTCCCTGCTGCTATTCGCTAAAATTTCCTCCCAGACACATTCTGCGGGCAAAGTCGTAATTGCACACAAGGTCGGATCAAATGCCCACTGTGAGCTACCAGACTGTAGGTTAGATAATGGACCCTCCCCTATCACACAGCAAGAGTTTGATTTCGCAGAATCAAAGGCGGCAGTTCAGCCTAAACGAGCTACGCCCTGGTCGACAGGCTGAACTAGGTCGCGAGGGTCTCTGGAGGTGTTTCGAGATAATCTAAGATGTAATTTCCGTGAGCTGGTTGACGAACTTCTATCCAGATACAGTGGCTGTTCATCAGCATTACTTTAAAGGTACAAGGAATTATGGCGATGCATATTCCGTGATGAGCGTGGTCCCAGTTTCAGGCGCTAAGAGATGGATGCATTGAACTTGTCCATATTTCGATCGACTTTTGCTTGTCCCGACAACTTGGATACCGATCGCAGAAATAGATTCTTTACGTGAATCGCAGGCGGAAGCGCGATAATTTCATTCTCACTATCTATTGCTCAACATTTGGTGTAACTGCAGGGCTGGGATTCATGAAACGATAACTTAGCAAACCAACGATGGTTAGCGTGATTGGTTATCGTATAGAATACGCAGTGTTGACAATGAGAAACGTGCGATGTGAAAGTTGGTTTGCCAGCCAGGCTTCGCTTGGTTATGCGTTCATGAATCCCAGCTCAGAAGGGGCGGCGGTCAAATGGCGCAGTCAGGCGCCAGTACGAGGTCTTCCCCGTGCCAGAATCAGAACGAAGCCCCCTTTATCTTACGAACCCCTTTGAATAGGCAAGTTGCAGAAGCCATTTTGAAAATTAGTAGAAAATGTCAAGTGGTAAAAAGTTAATTAACAGAAAGAAATGGAACAAAGAAACAAAAGAAAATCTCTGCAATAACTACAAAAAATACTACATACAATTGTACTGTACTTGTGAACACATAGACGATAATGCATGTTTTGGGTTTTCAGCTACTTTGGACCAACGCGAATTTGTGCTTTATTCTCAGGGAGGAAGCTGCAGGAAGGGTATATCTGGTGCGCTGATAAGGAATATGAAGTCGATTCTTCATGTGTAAACCTTTCTATTGGGTTACGGTTTTCATACTGTAGGAACTGTACAATACTGCTTACGGGACACGATCGCTCCGCGGAGTCACCGTCGCACACCGTCGCTTTGCCATAACTTTCGTAGAACTGCACCAATCCAAACGATTCGGTCACCATTCGATTCATCTCAAAGAGATCTTCCAGGCGACCTACTTACTGTCGAGGAAAACTTTAGGTTTACTTTTTTTTGTCAAAGTAATCGATATATCGATTGATGCCGTGTAATGGATAGGACTAGTAGTAGCTCAGACATGCGGCGATGAACTGGATTTCAAGCTTAGATCCGATTATATATTATGAATTGAAGCAGAAGCCCCCAAAGTAAAGCATCTGGGAGCTGATCTTGGCGGACCGAGCGACCTTGAGCAAGAAAGAATAATAGGTTCAAGGCAACTCTTTGTGAGCTTCGTGATCTGCAAGTGCCGCTGCTGCAGACCTCCTAGTCTTGTTGTTACCCTTGCCCAAAATACAAACTTTCGTTGGGCCTCGTGAAAACCTCGATGTTGAGGGAGCTACCATCCACTAGTGAGATCAGCTACGGATCTCCTAGGAAAATCTTATAAAGAACACAACGGGTACTTCTAAAAAGTGCAGTTGATGCGGTTCTATCATCGTGTGCCAGTTGGGACTGCACTCATTTTGCAGAAAATTTAGTCGCAATCCTATAACCTTCTCTAGTAGCCCTAGAAGAACGTTCGGATAATGGGAGCCTAGGCATTTTGAGAGAGGTCTCCAACCTCCATGTCCTGGGCCATAACGGGAAGTTTTCGAGAGATACGATTTTTTGGCACCTTTAGCTGCTGCAAGACATCCCGGCGGACCCTGAGCATGGGAGTTTGTCGCGTTTGTGGTGGCTCCCAGGTTCAATGCCTGCACGGAATTCTTTTTGCAAAATGTTTGAGGGAGTAGTGCTGTATGAGATTTTTTCCGTTGAAGCTAACACCCTGCACTTAACTAGGCAACCAGCGTGAATTTTTTTTTGGCAATTGCAGTGTAGTAGTCTATAAGAATGATAGACTCCACACATCGACAACATCTGCTCAAAGAAACGCTCGAGAGCTTCACATCTCAGAACAGTGTTGATACTTGCTCAAATCACCGGAAAAGGGGAGATCTTTGAGATAATCCGTCGCTAAGAACGCAACTGGCAGAACACCATTTTGGGGTGGTCGCGATGGCGACTACTTGATCTAGTACGAACCCCAGGCGTAAACTTAGCTATATGCTCGCAGAATACTACGCTCTCGTGGGATCATGGACCAAACACTGTGACGAAGGCTCGACTTACAAGTGATATCTACTATATACATACGCTGTTATGTTGAACGGAGTTACACCAATTGCCGAATAAGAATACGATGGGAGCCCGTGGAACAAAGCATGTGCAGAAGTGAAATAAGTTTGGTGATTGTCAGTGACTGGAACTAAGGTAAGCCATCATTCTAGAATGAATACAGCGAATAGTCAAACTAGTGATACCATGAACACTCATCTGATCGTATGAACTAGACTGGGATTTTAGAAGTATGAAGTCTGAAATCTACTGACCTCACTCAAACATCGGTAATATTCCAAAGATACAAGTCATCAATTTTAGCTAAACTTTACGAAATGTAGCGGAATACTTATACAAGGTTATCTCTTTTGGCAGCAAGCTGAACTATGCGCGCTGTTCGACAGGCAGAGGAGTTGAATGTCATAGAGAAACTTTTATTGTTAAGTCTGCGATACTGCAGCGAAAACAGACCCGTACGTTCACTAGCTGGCCTAAAGCGCCAGTTCTTACTTGCCCTCAACTTTGCTTCGAGGCGAATTAATCGAAAACAAAGAACTAGATCACTGACAACACGCCTTTACCTCCAACTTTCTGTTTTAAGAGTCACGAGTCGAGTCTGATAGGATGGTAACGATTGAAGGTAATTAGGATTTGCAGAACACCTATGAAGCATGATCCTTGTGAAAGTTTCTTGTACCTTTTCCAATTTTTTGATATTTTTCTTCAGGAAAGGACTCCAAAAGGACTTCAATTATGCCGTTTCTCTCTCTGGAGTTGAGTAAATTGAAGTAGTATCTCTTCCACTGTAATTAGTAACATCAGCCGTTTGCGAAAACTGTTCGGTAGAATTTTGGGCCAATTTCAATTACACCATTCTGCCATACTGCGGAGGGCGCCTTAATTTTGTTGGTCGAACTTTCCGGGAACGAGCTCGCAGAGGAATTTTTATTTACGCATTATGTAGCACAAATCTGACTCTAGCCGACGGCTTTTATCAGATCACAAGAATGTCTACTGTATGAGAACCAATTTGCCAAATTTAATGACCTCCAACACTGCCCGTTCTGTGCCTCGTAGTCTACAGATTCCTGGCGCAGATGAATCGAGCTGCTAGAGTAAAAACGGCAAAAGACCAGCAATTTTTATGGAGCATACTTCGATTGATATAAGGGTATCAAAAAATTTCTGGCCTCGATCTATTCCATCCCTTTTTCCTTAAAACTTCAAGCAATAGTGTAGCCTGAAGTCTTAGAGCCACCATTTCTCATTTTCAAGCTGACTCGTTCAAAAACGATGGCGCTTTTTTCTAGCCTAACCACAGTGGGTTTCACATGCTTCTCGACAGCGCACCCCTCCACAGATCAAGGATTGCTGTTGCTGTCACACTAAAACGCGGATGTGAATCAGTGAATCACACATCCCATCGTCCGGCCCTGGCATCCAGCAACGACTATCTGCCGGGAAATGTGGAGCAGCATCTTCGAGTAATGAGATTCAGGAATGAAAATGAGCTGAAGTCGGCTTTTGGAAGATACTCTGCCTCACGCGATAGAAAGCGCTACTTAAACGGTTTAAGGAATGAAAATTGAGCTAAGAAAAGTGCATGAGTGTTCGAGGGACCTATATTTTAATACAGCAAAATTTTGTCGCTGTAGACATTTTGGAAGTACAGTTTTTTGTAGTCTAGGCCGGAAACTTTGTGATACCCCTATACCTTTCGTACAATTAGTGAGGTATTCTTTTTCTAGCTGTTTTTGCCCAGATTGTTACAATTCTTTATTCTCCACTTCGGCTAACGTTTCGGCGATGTCGCCTTCGTCAGAGCCTGGAAGTCGAAGGCGAAATTTTCGACCATCCTTTCAAAGGCCACATCGCCTTGCAGAGTGCAGTTCAGTCACAAGGCAAATCAAAAACAAAATTAAGAACACACAGCCCGGCTAGTGCTCATCTTCACTGCAGTAGAGATGGTATAAAAGCAGACCGCAAATGCCGGGAACTGTACTCCTACTGCCTTTTATAGTGTGCCTCAACAATCTGTCATAATCGAATCAGAATTCGCAGAGATTGTGATACAAGGCAACTCATTAGTGATAAAAGCACACTTATCTTTTCTGTTCATTTTAGGGCTTTTGGTGGCAATCCAGCAGGCTTCTAATGTTTTCGCGCCATGATATCAGGTTCTAGCCTCAACGTCGTGACTCCTACTTGGATGGCAGAGTTTTCATGGCGCAGTATACGATGAGCTCCCAGTGGAGTGGAAGGTCTCGATTTGTTGAGCCCATCTAGATGTTCTTTTATTCGAATGCAGAGAGGTCGGCCTATTTCTCGTACATATTCGTCCTCGCGAGATTGACAGGTGATGAGATAAATTACCCCTGACATCAAACAGTCACCGGTCCTGCTATTTGGACAAATAACGCATCCGGGTGTATTGCAGAGGCGATCGTACGCACGATTGCAAACTAGTTAGTCTCCTTTTGGGTTTTGTGGGTGGTATAACCGCAACCATCACCACAACTTGAAAATCCGCCTTACTGAGACTTTTCCGTACCGCATTACTCATTTCGTCTGAGATGAAAGATAGTCGGAACGAGATCTTTTCAAAGTTGTCAGACAAACGGGCACTACGATGAAAACTGGGATGTGGAGAACTCTGCTTCGTAGGATACCCATTTGATGCTGCAATTTGGTGGGCTAAGTCTACTGACCATTTTTGCTCCAGTTCGCCAGATGTTATTCTTGTAGCTGTGCGACACATGTTCCCTGTGATTGCTCTCTTTACTTGGGCAGAGTGTGCGGATATGTAGTGGATAAGGATGTTTTTACTGGCAGGTTTTCGATACCACTTAGTCCTATATTTCTCATGGGCCAAGTCTATCTGTACCTTAAGAAAAGCCAGCCAGTTGTCTTTGAGCTTCCCTCTGGTGAATTCAATGTGGGGGAACTGTTGGTCGAGGAGATTGAAGCATATGTCCGTGTCTGAGTCGGTATATTATGCAACAATCGTCTATGTATCGACAATATAGTAAAGGTCTTCGCTTCAGCATTGGCTTTTCCACTTTAGACATGAGAACGATGGCCAGAATTGGCGCCAATCTTTGTCCCATAGCGAGTCCTCTAACGTCCTTATAATATTGGCCAGCCCAGCGGAAAATAGAACAGTTTAGGCATTCGCTTAGTAGGTCATCAATGGCCTAATACTGAACCCATACATGCTGAGGGGAAGTTAATGTTCGGTGAGAAATTCGAAGATGGCCTGTAGCGCAGCATCGTTTGGAATGTTTATGTAGAGAGAAGTCACCTCAAAGATGCATTCTCCTTCCACGCCTGTGTTCCGTAGTCGCTCGAGAAACATGTTGGTATTCGAGAGATGCGCGGGGACATGTTCCAAAAGTTGGACAAGAATAATGTTGAACAGCCAGGAAATCCTGTCTGTTAGACCACTGATTATAGGTCTAACATTGTAATCGAGTTGGTCAGGGAGGTTTGTGAGCTTTGGTAAGGGTATAGAGGAAAGGGCAGATGGGTAGCTCATTTCTAAGGCGCGCGATGGTACGTCTGGTCAATCCTGCGGATTTGGCTGTTTCCGTCCAAACCTTATTTTCCGTCCAAACCTTATTTAGCCGGCGGTATTGTTCCTGAAACTTAGCGGCAAAAGAGGGCACATAGGTTTTATCATCTTCCGAGTGGTATTTGGTGATTGCCATGCCCAGTTGGCGTGATATTACAACAAGTTCTCCCCCTTCATCGCTTGTAGAAATCTTTACCTTTACCGCGGCGCAAAGATCACTTATTTCGCGGAGTCCACAGTGCTATGCGATGGAAATTTCTGTATGGGGTCGTTTTTTCGAATAGTGTATTAAAGTCGAGGACAGCGATGTTACAAATACACTGAGCTTGATGTCTACCGATCAGACGGTCATGACCAAATTGGAGGCTACCCACGATCTTGCGCGAGACCCATGGTCCGACAGATTGAGTTGGTGCAAAACCAGGACCGAGATTCAAACCTGAAAGTGCGTCATTCGAGATGGATATGTCACCAATAATAGATACTCGAGATGAGTTTGGCACTTGGTAGGAGGCAATGCTGTTATGATTGCGGTCGCTGTCATTAAGGGTCGTACTAGCTAGTCCCTGCGATTTTTGATTCTGCTCTGGATCCACTAACTTCCTGAACGTCTCCTGCAGGTTAGGTTTGGCCTCAGAGCAGATGAAGTCACAAATGCATCTTGAATCTTCCAAAGGTGAGAAGGTACGAACCGTTTACAACACTTCTCTTTGTCCACACACTTCAACAACAACGAGTACATATGATCTTGTTTCGTTCTCAATGCGGTGTGTAGGAGACCTTGCTCGATTTTGTGAACTTCTCGGCATTCCTTGGAGAGTCCGCTTACTACGTGAAGTCGCTTCCTTCTTATGAAGTTGGGAATGACTTGATGTTCTTTACGAATTTACGAAAAAGTCTCAGCAAGGGGGGTCTTCAAGATGTAGTGAGGGTTGTGGATATACCACCCACAAACCTCAAAAAGAGACTAGTTCGCAATCGTGCGTACAATCGTCTCTGCAATACACCCAGATGCGTTAATTGTCCAAATAGGAGGACCAGTGAATGTTTGACAGGGGTAATTTATCTCATCACCTGTCACTCTTTCGAGGACGAATATGTGGGAGAAACGGGCCGACCTCTCTGCATTCGAATAAAAGAACATCTAGATGGGCTCAACAAATCGAGACCTTCCGCTCCACTGGGAGCTCGTCGTATACTGCGCCATGAAAACTCTGCCATCCAAGTAGTAGTCACGATCCTGTCGCTAGAACCTGAGATCATAGCGCGAAAAAACATTAGAAGCCTGCTGGATTGCCACCAAAAGCCCTAAAATGAACAGAAAAGATGAGTGTGCTTTTATCACTAACGAGCTGGCCTTATATCACAATCTTTGCGAATTCTGATTCGATTATGGCAGATTGTTGAGGCACACTATAAAAGGCAGTAGGAGTACAGTTCCCGGCATTTGCGGTCTGCTTTTATACCATCTCTACTGCAGTGAAGATGAGCACTAGCCGGGCTGTGTCTTCTTCATTTTGTTTTTGATTTGCCTTGTGACTGAACTGCACTCTGCAAGGCGATGTGGCGTTTGAAAGGATGGTCGAAAATTTCGCCTTCGAATTCCAGGCTCTGACGAAGGCGACATCGCCGAAACGTTAGTCGAAAAGGAGAATAAAGAATTATAACAATGGCAAAAACAGCTAGAAAAAGAATACTTCACTAATTGCACGAATAATGCCAAAATTTAAAGAGGGTCGAACTTGGGACGTATGCCTTTCGTTATTTGACTGTTTATATAAGACTTTTTTGTCGAAAATTTTGGAACAGCAGAAACTTATGTTACAGCCTAATACACACATACGCATACACATATACACACATACACATATACAGGGTGCGTCATAAGTTCTAGCACACCATATGTATTTAGTGCCACCACAACAGCAGAATTCAACATAATGGCATGACCTCTAAGGCCACACCAAGCCAACCCAATAACAACTTAAATAACCTATAAGATCGGGAATTTGTCAACATCTTTTGCATACAGCTCAAAGTCGAGTGGGAGGAGCACTCATCGCGGCACGGTGGTACTTCTTGTATGAATCCTCCCAAAGCTTTTCCTCAGCTTTATAGTACGAGCTCAAATTTTTGTATGATGCGGCTTTCGATTTGCCTTGAACATTGTTAGCATGCAACGGTCTATCGATTCAGATTAGTGCTGCATGAGAGATGTCAGCACAGGATTTTCTCCGCGCACCACTCTAGTAGATGCACTTGCTCCATGAGCAGATTTCGAGTCATACTGAAACGACCCTTTCATACTATGCAGTATGAATTCAATGCAGCAAGATCTCCTCTCAATTAAAATGCTGTTCAAATAAGACTGAGCGTGACGTCGATGTTGTGAGCCACAAAAATCTAAGAAAATTTGAAAAAAAAAAACATGATGAAATTCTTGAAGGAAGAGCGAAAACGGAATTCCGCTCCCAACCTAGAATTCTCCACTGCTTTTTACATCCAGCCCATTTTTCTGATGAGAATAGAACAGCTCTGTCCTGAAAAGTGGCTGCAGTTCTAAGATGACAATGTTGTTCGGTGCCGCGATGTGTGCGCCTTCCACTCGGCTTTGAGCTAATAAAAAAAGCAATTGGCTACATACTGGATACTGTGTCATTTTTATTGCAGAACGCCTCCAAGACGTTGACGACAGGCAACTTGATAACAATCAAATCGTTCTTAGTATTTGCCATTCAATCAAGTTATAATGTTAAAACTATTTGTTAACATAATACACGTTCAAATGCGGCAGTATATTGGCCATTGGCTCGAAAGTAAGGAAGAGGTCAAAATTATTTAGGGAATGACTGAAACAGAAAACAGCGCTCAGAGCATTGAAATCCATAGAAATTTGTATATAGCACTGGTAAACGTCATGATTTGTGCAGTCTAGTGAAGGATGGGATTGAAGGGATTGATCTACACGTCCATGAGTACTGAAGCTTCTATATTTTCGAAACAATGCTGGGTAGGAAGAAGCAGTGTTCTAGCATCCGCTGACGGCGACATTCGACGGGCATTCACAGCGGACTCCTTCTTGACCAGGAAGGCACAAGTATGAGCAACCACCATTCTCGACAGAGCAACCAGTATGTGCTGAAACAAAAAGGACTCGCTGATATCGAAGAAATCTTTGATGAATTTTTTTCTGGTGAACATATCCATCAGAAGTGTCTTCATCAGAAGTGCAATGATTCTTTCAGAATTTCAATTTTTATTGATGTAGAAAAAGTAGTAATACTCTGCTCCATTTTTCGTGTCTCGATCCCCAAGTGGATCGTGACCAGGGCTCTGCGGTGTTAAAGGCAGAGGTCCACCTCATATTCGTGGTTGAGATAATGGCAGATTCTACATCTCCTCCACACGCTGAATCAGCGGTATAGGTAAATTGTCTCAAAATAGTCTTTAAACCCGTCTTCCTGGACGGAGTCTGTAACAGATTGCTAACCCGAGTTGACGTGTGAAGCCGTTGATCTTATCGATTGAACACGCCAAGACTCGTTGGCCACCGCGGCAGCCGTGGCAGTCAGCCAGCACAGCAATCGAATTTTTGGAGCGATCCGCCTCCGGGCTCCAAAAATGTAGCCATTTCGACCGCTTCAAAAATGGGGCTTTTGTCACTTTTGAGTCTGCTGATGTACATTACTGGGATCAACATGACCAGAAGGCCTAGGATATCTCTTTAACTCCAACAACGGAATGAGGTGGCCCCCTGCCTTTAACGTAATGAATCAGCGCACTAACGCGTAACAGCCACTTTTCCAATCACGTAACCAATTAACTAGCCTAACGAGAAAACCCGAAAAATTCGTTAATTTCATCTCGCTAAGGAGTCAGGTAAATCAGTTGGGAATCACTTGAACATTGACACAAAAGCTCGTCATATTCTTCTATGAAAGACTGACGCACTTTTCCTCACAGCACCGTGGTGTTAACTGAATGTCACGTTGTAGTGAATGCGAGCACAAAGGGTGGTACGGATGTAAACATACATGTGAACAAAAAACATGTGAACCGTAACTCTACGAAAACGAAGTAACAGTACGGTTTTCATCTCCTCAAATACTCCCCTCCCCCTCCCCCCCCTCTCCTAGATGAAGTTTGGGAGAATTCTTTCACTTCCAAATTTTGGGGCATAACCACCCGAATAGTGCCGATCAGTCTTTATTTTTCAAAAAGGGCATCCCTCTGCTTGATGAGATTTGTTTTGAAGAGCAATATGTATGTAGTGGTATAATTTGCCGAATTTGATAAACTGATTTCATGAAATGCCTATAATTTGAATAAATAAGTTGAAGATTTAGGAAATATCAAAGAAGACATGTGGTAAGATATGTATATTAAGAGGTGAATTAGTACTCAGAGAGCTCGAAAACTCACGCCCACTACAGTGTTTTGGTACGCCGAGGATCCCGTACACTTTGCCCGATCCTCCCAAAGAAATCGGGAACGAAGTGTAGCCATCACCGTAGATGCCAACGGAATGAATCCGGTTACTGCAACAGGAATTTTCTATGCCCTTCTAACTCCAAAAAAAAAACGCACTCCTTCCAGTCAGTCCAGTAGAATCGTGCTTCACTGTTGTGTGTCAATCCGAAGGGATACTGTAGTGGGGCAAAAACTACTCGGCGATTGTTGCCATCTAGTCCGATACAAGAGAGCCTGTAATAAGTGATGACAGTACATGCCTCATTCATGTAGAAAGCGAAAAAGATAACAAAATCTGCAGATGTTAAAATGAAAGTTCACTTGCGTGTGTTTGCAGGTTTGCGTGTTTATACGTACGCATGAGAGCCTCTAAGTTATTGTACAACTTTTGCTCACTTATTTCTCGGCCGTAGAGTTATGTTTCATCGTGTTCTTGATCTTATACAGAGAAAGGTTCGAAGTATTCTTGAGGTTAGAGAGGCTCTTTAAAAGGCCTTCGCTTGGGCGCAGTCGGCCTCGAGACGCTTTGAACGTTACCACAGTTCATTTCACCTGTAAAATTCGCAACTTCTCCAAGGAGAGATCTGCTGCTTGAATCATTCCAAAAGGGAGTGCTTCTCTCAAGGATACATACGGTTTTGCATAAGGGTAATGAGAAATAGTACAGAGAGGAATACGGCTACTCCACACTAAGGTGATGGTCAATTCTCACCCAAATTGTTTTCGGGAACTTTCCCCTTTAAAGGAAGTGTCTGCCTCACCTTATTTTCAACTTTGGGATATCAACAGAATCTGGACCTACTGGATGCGTTGAGTTCAACGATGTACTATTGAGGGAGGGGGCATAAGTTAATGTACAACGTTTGCTTACTTTGTTTATTGCGGCTGTGTGGTACTCTACCAAGCTTGTCTCATTCAGTAGAGCTGGATTTGATCTGTTTTCTTACCACAAATATGTATGCCCTGAGAACTTGCGAAGCAGCGAAAAAGATTCATCGGAAACTTTCAGTGCAGGCTCTTGGTGCTGCAAAATGCATCGATTGAGCCCGCGAATCGAATCCATAAATAGGTTTGCATATGAGCAATTGTGACTCTAAAATCTAGGGCTTGATTTCCTCATCCAAGTATGTAATTTTTAAAATGACCTTCATCCTCTGCTTGTATAAACTACGATCCAGTGTGGATTTCGCGTGACCATCTCTTAATCGTCATCGAGAAGACGATGCATGGTTTTTCCGGCCTAAAACCGTTATGAAAAACTGGTTCTTATCACTAAATTACTCTAAAACTGCGGGGTGAATCTGTGCACTTAGCGACACCGAAAATTTGCTTTTCTCTGAGATTTTCGGTGCCGAAAAACCACTGATTCAGCCCGCAGTTTCAGAGGAATTCAGCGTCAAAAACCAGTTTTTCACAACGCTTTCAGGGCGGATAAAGCGCTGTGCAGGAAGCGTCAATCACGATCACTACTCCCGCAACCTGGAGCGCCGCAGTATCCACGCGGAGCTGGCGAAGCAGCACACGAAATCCACAGCATCCAGCAGCGCCATGTAGGTGGTGGCACGTTCCAGGCCGAGGGAATAGTGATCGTGATTGACGTCTCCTGTATCATCTTGTTGATAACGATTCATTCCACAGCAACGTTTTGCCCGCATTGCTTTACGGATTCGAAACATGAATTTCGACAAAAGCAAAAGCAGAAGAACGACTTTTGCAAGTAACGCGGAGGGCAATAGAAGGTAGATGGGAAGAAGTAGGATGCAGAACAGAAGGAGCGAAGGAATGAGAGATATCAGTGAACTCCACGACACTCGACCTGCTTTACAGGAGGAAAAGGCGTGAGCAGGCACATCGCCAGAATGAAGGACAATCGCTGGACAGTGCGAATTTTGCACTGGTACCCATGAACAGTAAAACATCCAACTGGGAGACCCCCAGCGGTGGATAGACCAGTTATGGAAGCCCGCAATGGACTGAAATCAGTCAGAAGTAAGCAACGTAAGCATGCAGCAAATTTCCAGTGGGAATTTGTGACCAAGAAATAGATCAGACCCAGCACTATTAGATACAATTTAGCCTTACAGCAAGAGACATCAATCGGTATATCGATTACTTAGAGGAAACCAGTAACCCTGGAGTTTACCCCGATATCCAGTAGGTCATTTGAAAGATCTCTTTGCGATAAATCGATTGGTGATCAAAACGCTCTGACTGGTGTAACTTTAAGGAAGTTATGGCAAAGCGACGGTGAGCGAGCGTCGTTTTGACATCTCGTGAGCAATATAGTACAGACTTAAATTAACACCACAGAAAAAAAGATTACAATGGGGAGAAAATAGTTCGGTTGTCGTGGTTTGCATGTCGCATAACTCCCCTCCTCCTACATAAAGCTTCGACTGAAGTTTTTTTTCTTGAGTTTTATAAATAGGAATAGCCAAATTGTGTCTAGTTCTTCCGCAGTTAAAGAATTGCATCACAGATCAATTCAGAAGTGAAGATTTCACTGAATAACCTTCAAGTGCTAAACGCCCCTTTCTTGCAATTTCTCTTGCGATTTGTTATAGTTAGAGAGTTAGTAATAAAAAAATTATTTTGGAAACTATCTCTAGCCTAGGCTGGGAACAAGTTGAGCAGCGTCTTCAATCCGCGCTAACTCGATAAAAGTTCCTACACTTGGCGCTTTCTTGCCTTTTCATGTGTAGCTATGAAAAGTCGCTTGCAGCAAATTACCTGTGATTTCCTGCGTCCACCCAGCATAGTTCTCTTCTGTTAGGCAAGATTGTAATCCCGTTAGGAAGATGAATGTCATCGTTGAGGAATATCCTATTGTTCTGTCCATCCATGTCGACTCTTCCGATTACTGGATTCTCTCGATGCCAATCGGTGTAGTACAAGTGTCTGCAAGAAGGAAAACTCGAAGACTTCGGCCACAAATGGAGTCAATGAATTCCACCTGTTGTGCATGTCCAAAGCCAAAGCTCTGGGATTGACCAGCCCTTCGGTCACAAGAGCCTTCTGATATTTTCCATCCAGTGAAGCTACTCCAATCTCGTCATTCAAGGAGTCAGCGTAGTAAACATTTCTGGAGATGTACTGTTGCTAATGCTCTAGAATGATATGAGCAACAGAAATATGTCACCTCGAAGACCAGTCCACAGCGATTCCCTCCGGACTACTGAGTTCGCTAGCATAGAACGACTTATGATCGGTGCCGTTCAAGGAAGCGGATCTAATTGAGTGGCCAGAAATATCACTCCAGATAATGCGGCCCTCTTTGCAGTCATAATCCAAACCAACGGCTATATGATGTGGTATCACGATCAGCTGGAACGGGATAAATATGCAACTGAGTTTTAAAAGAGGGTGTTTTTTTTTTCGAGGGAAAGGGGGGAGCACTTGAATTATTCAGCGGTCTATGACGAAAACTACAGAGCCAAGTGCAGCTTCTGACGCAATGTGAGAAGCTGTAGTGGTTTTCCTATAATCTCAAAGCAAACACTCATTAAAAATTATAAACGCCAGTTGAATAGGTGAGTTTTCCATTACATGTTTAAACGGGGACGACGGGTCAGAAGAGCAGTATAATTGTAATTGACGCTCCCTGTAATTTCCATTTGTAGAATGGAAAATTCAACTGTGAGCCACCGACTAAAATGGCTCACTCACATTCAAGATCTTTGCTATCCATACTATTATATAAAATATCGGAGGAGCATCAGAATTCTTCAGGACATAACCGAAGAGTAGAACCGAATTAGGATCAGCGTTACAAAACCTTCCGCTGGCATACACTTCATAAAAGAATGCTGGGTCACACGATTGTTTCGTTGTTGGTGGGAATATAGAGATTTCTAATTCAAGGTACTTGTTTTCCTGGTGTTTCAGGATTCACTCCTCGTTGGAATATAGCCATTCCTCTAGATACCAGCAGTGTGTCGTCCTTGGATTGGAAGTCCGCTAAAACGCAGAACAAATTGAAGATAACGGTGGAAGAGATACTTTGCTGCAACCAACGATGCAATGAGCACTCACGAATGCACGTCCTTCCATTGCCCTGGTACCCGTAGTGACAGTTACAAACGTAGTGCCCTCCTTCACCAGGTACGCACTCAGCATGTGAATCACAAATTGAACGGTCGTCCAAACATGATGCTGAAAGTCAGAAAGTTTCATTCAGTTCCTAGTTGCCTCCAAAATGGTTACTTCGCTTATGTAGATTTTTTTCATTAGGAAGAAAATCACATAGCTAGAATTTCTCAACAAAACAAACGAAGACAAAAACTTACACGGTAGGGCAAAGTATAAAGCGATAACTTCCTGTTACCGCTTTCTATACTATAACTACTATTTAATAATTAGCCTTTCCTCACACCTACACTTAAAGTAGTGGCCCCTTCCACATCAATCTACCCCAAGCAGCGAAAATAAAAAAAAATTACAAACATAACGTGGATCAACGAATCAACGCATGGATTAACACACTCAATCAACATCAGCAAAATCTGCAATAGCTGAGGTTACAGTAAAAGGTACATATTAGTGGCGAAAGCAGAAATGGGCACCCCATGGGGTCGTGGAAAAAACTGCGGTGTCGCCCACTTGGGGACGCGAACTACCAAAATATCAAGAACAAAACTACTAAACATATGAAGACTAGCACTAGTAATTAAAGTATTAACTAATATTAATAGATTAGCAATTAAAGTAAGTATTCAAAACGAAAGAAAAATCATTCTTGAGGCCGTTTGACGTCGCGCGGTCGTTCTGCACTTTGCTCTCTCGATCCTTCGTCGGTTCCTATTTGGAGTATTCTGCTGCTCTTTCGGTTTAACACATTCGGGACAACGCAGGTTTTCCGCTCAGGCACACTTTGGACTAAAGCGAATTTTCGCTTGTTTCTCACCAGGATTGCGAGAACTAGGGGATATTTGACATGCTGATCACAGATATGTATGTCATCTGTTTTACTTGGTAGATCATTTCTGTAGAGTTACTGTATGTATACTGTAGAAACTGTAGAAAGAGCTATTTCCCTCAGAATTCAAGCGAAGAAAGGTTCATTCAGGAAAGGGTTCACAGAACGGTTACTTTACATGCCCATTTAGAATATGATATCCATTTTCTACCGTATCGCATTACTGTGGGGTAACTGTAATCATAATGTATGAACTGTAGGAAAGGATTTGCATCAGAATTTACCCAAAACGGGTTATTTCACACTCTGATCTCAAATATAGCATCTATCTCAAATATGGATTTCAAATTCGTGTTCAGCATGGCAAAAACCCCCATTTGAAAAAGTTTCACAGAATTTGGTGAACAAACTGCATCTTCAGTATGCCTACAGTAACCCTACACTACTGCGCTACAGTACAAAATAACCATGTTAACTAGCCTCACTCACCAAAGTTTCACTGAATTTCGTCACTAAAATGCATCTATAGTACGCCTACAGTGACCATACAGTAACATTACAGTAGCCTCTCAATACTGCACTACGGTGCATGCAAGATGGATGGCGTATTCATGTTCAGCACGTCAAGTAACCTCAAAGCTCAAATTTGCAGTAGATGCTGTGAGAAATACATCTACGGTATCTACAGTACACCTACAGTAACCCTTCAGTATCGCAGTTACAGTACAAATTGGATACCATTTCCTTGTTCGTCGGGCAGAATAACCCCGAGGACCGGAATTTGGGAAGATTCCACCTAAGAAATAGGGTTACAACGGATACGACCCATCGGTGCACAGTGTGTAATTTCGAGAATCTAACCGATCAAAATTATTTTTCTAGGGAACCGGTGGATAAATTCCTTTACTTTTCAGCATATACATATACTCTGTCTGGTCTGCTACTTCTGTGCACCGTAATGACCCATGGAAGCCAAGGATTAAGGGGCAATTTCTAATACTTCTGCAATAGAGCCTGAGATCACAAAATCAATATTGAAGAGTAAATTTCCGCGCAGCAACTGCGCCTCATAGATTTGAGTCCCTATGCGTGTTTGCACACAAATAAGCATGTAAAAGGTGAAAATGCGTTTCAGTTCCAAGGTTGCATATATTTCCACATGGTGAGCATGACGTGATCGAACATATTAAACTGCCGGACATTTTGTGGAGGTTTGCAAATAAGAAAATAGTAATTCTAGGACAGTTGCTCTTATAAATACATAGCCTAGTCGGCCTCGGAATGTAACCTTATACGAAAATCTTATAATTTTTAGAAGTTCTAGTACGATTTGTTAAGGTTTTGCCTGATAAAAGTGGTCGCATGTAGAGAAGCCCACCATAGGATGTCTTTGAAGACGACATTATTCCATTTTTGACTGGCATTTTCTCCACCAAATTTTCTATTTCCCTTAATTTTTCTCTGAGTGGGCTTTACTTCCCCAATTTACGTGCTTTTCTACTCAAATTATGATCTCAAAAATGACGTCTTGCACTTTCTCACTCAAAAAAAAAACTATGTGCGCTGTGGGAGAGAGTCTAGCAAGTGTTAGGTGTTGTACAGATGCCTCTCTTGAACAACAAAAGTCTTGCGTTCCATTATTCGCAATGACGTTGTGAAAACAATACTGCTTGTGGTATTGCAAGCCCATTTCTTCAAACATATCGGAAAGATCTGCCCTAGAGGGTAGCGGTTTCGGCCCACATAGAAGTGTTTTCTGTAGAGGGTCGCAGGTGGTTGCAAAAATAACACACATAATAGTGTAAAGGTAGATTACTAGCTAGCCACTACACATATTTTTTCAACAGAATCTCGTGGAACTTTTTTTGACTTACCCGAAAACACAAATAGGTCATGTGCTCAATCGCTCATTTCTCAGACAAGCTTGCATTTCTTCCCCATGCCTGAGCAAGTATGGAAGCATGTTCACTGTTCTATTAAAGGAATTCTAAATAGGAAATCCAGACGAAAACATAGACGACAGAGGCAACTCATGAAGTACTCATCTGTTTTGCGTAGGCAGTGTTAGGTTGAAATAGTATCTTTTCATCAAGCCTCGCCGGGTGATCATTCGTCAAAAAACCACTTGTATCGTATGCATGAACTATCGGCGAGTACTTTGGTGCACTATTGGCGACGTCGTAGGCCGAAAAATACATTTCGAGCGGCTAGATTTGCGAAATCGCACACTGTGCGGTAGGTCGCATTGTCCGTTGGGTGTTAACAGTCTTAATTCAACGGTGCAAGTCCATAGCGGTAAGTGGACATATTAGGTGTTTTTCTGAATTGCCACTTCTCAAGGTGTTTTTTGCCTTTTTGTTCGAAGTGTACGTTCGGTTGACCAGTGTTGGCATATCGATAGGGCAATTTTTCGATTTTTTGGTCTACACACCTACCGATCGGCTAAATGAACCCTAACCAGAGCCTGCTACTTCTGTTGACGGAAACGGTCGAGAACAATCTAGCCTGATTCATTGCTGTCTGAGGACCAAGTGAAGCGCATCAACGACGCGTCAAGATGGTCATCGCCGCCATTGCTGTGGAGCTGAATTCGGTTCAATTGGAGAACATCTCCACGGGAAAGTTATGGAACTACGTAGTAGGCTTTTAGCTCCGCCACCATTAACAAAATCTATACCTAAATAACCAATAATGAAGATTCTCATCGGTTGCTGTCTGCCACAGGACGTTTGGTCACCTGGTCCAAATTGTGGCACGCTCCGCTGGCGCCGGAGAAAACACAGTTCATGTATCTGAGTCTTGATAACTCTATGTCCTCCTTTCTGTACCACGTCCAAAACTACAGGATTGCAGAGGTGGAGTCGGTTGAGGACTTAGGTTTCATTTACAACAACACAGTGGATTTCTCTGGGCATTATTCAAGTATTCGTAGACAGCTCCCACCTTCGACATATCCAGATCCTTGTCATAATCTAATAAGTCACTGTTACTGCGTGCTTATAAAGTTTATGTAAGAATGATTACTGAGTATGGTTCCGTGGTTCTTCGTCCTTTCGAAAAGAAGGATATACTTTCTTCTCAACAAGCTCAAAACAAGTTCACACCCATGGGCTTATGATACGACTAGATTTCCATTATGGTAGGGTTCCCAGAGCTGAATCAACGACTGCTTATGTCGACCTTCCTTCACTGGACACCTGTAGCAGGCTATTTGATGTATGCATGGTCCATACGCTTTTTAATTCCAGTGGAGTCTCATATCTCTCTGAAGCTTTCACGATTGTCGCTTCTCGTACCCGAGGGAGAAATCGGAAGTTGATCTACCAGCGCGGTAACAGTAAGCTCAGAATACATTCTTTTGGGATTGAAGCGTGTTTAGATTACTTAAAGCAAAGAATTTGCTGCTCATCTTCTCTTGGTCAGTTTAAACGCGTTATGGCAAGAAAGTTGTTTAGCCCACAGAGTTAGACCGTGCCTTGCTCACTGTTGCTGTTTCCCACGTTATATTCGGTTTTCTGATATGCTGAGTTTTAATGTTTTTACTGATTGTACTCCGAGTTCTTTATTTATGTGGTGTTGGACGTCCTCCTTAGGAAGCGTAGTAAATAGAATAGGATAGAATAGAACAGAAAATGAAAAAAACAATGATATTTAAAAATAAACTGATGTTAGGTAGGTGCAAAAATTATGTTCGTTTTCAGGCTTTTACTTTCGAACCCTGTAAATCGCTCCAAAATCAAGTATTTCAAAGAAGCTCAGGATCACTGCAACTCAAAAATCTTTAGCAATAAAATACACCAACCTGATCGCCCGGCTAAAGCTCTCAGGCTTTTTTTGGGGTCCGCTTCGCTCGCCTCGCATTCGTGTGTATGTTCCCCTCTACTGAGCGCTGGCATACCACTCCCGCAGGTGCGGACCCGTACGTGACGTTCTCTCCACTGCTGAGCGCCTGCGCACTACTATCGCACATGTGCAACCATTTGCGACATCTTCCCCACTTTTCGTCGCACCCCTTCCACACCATTGGACCCAATTCTAGACGTTTCCCCTCGTTCTGACGGCGTGACCTCCACTTAGTGCATTTTTGGTCCCGGGTAGGGTTCCGGTGCTTCTTCCTCGTTCAACCATTCAGGAAGGTACTTTAAAGGCAGCGTCCCACCTCAAGATCGTTTTTGAGATTTCAACGTGAAAAGAATCTCCAGGAGCTGATAATCACAATGGTATACGTGGTTCCATGCAAGACTGCTGAAAAGCCCCATTTCCGAGCCCCAATTTTTAAGGAGCCTTTGGGCGGGGTCAGGGGTGGAGCTAAGAAAATTTCCGATTAATTCACTCCAGGAAGCGCACCTCCTGACGAAATTCGTATTCCTCGTGAGAGTTCCTCATCGACTTCCTAACAGAATAGAAACTGTCCTCCATTTATGGCTAACAAAGGAGTGCGCGGTCCAGTAACCCTAAAATTCCGCCTTGACTCCGGAGCCAAAGTGGGATTGCAAGGTTTCCGTACAACGTCCTCCCTTGCTCGCCGCAAATGGAGCTCAGTCTCTATTGGATTAGGGAGTTGATGAGGAACTCTCACGAGGAATACGAATTTCCTCAGGAGGTGCGCTTCCTGGAGTGAATTGTTCGGAAAGTTTATTAGCTCCGCCCCTGGCTCCGCCCAAAAGCTCCTTGGAAACTGGGGTTCGGAAATGGGGTTTTTCAGCAGTCTTGCATGGAATGACGTATACCGTTGTGATCGCCAGCTCCTGGAGATTCTTTTCACGTCGAGATCTCAAAAACTATCTTGAGATGGGACGCTGTCTTTAAGCTGTCGTAAAGGGTCTCTTCTTTACCATATATCATAAATTGATTGAGATATTGTCAATCAATGTCCAATCAGTCAGTTCGTGCGGCACCTACTCGTCAAGCCTTTTTATACTCCCATTCTTTCCCTAGACGAAAACGACCTAATGGGGAAGAACGCGCACCATTCTTGCACCAACTTAACACAATGAAGTTGTTTTTGGAAACTCGGTGTCCGCTACGTTATAGTTTTTGGTAACATGTCTTATCCGATCGATAAAACCAAGAGCGTAGATATCTTCAAACTTCAACACTATGAACAGATAGAAATCGTACGAGAGAGTGAAAGAGAAAGAGAGAGACAGAGAGAGAACAAAGAGAGAGATGAAGGCAGTGTGGCCATGTACACCGGCGCAGTTGTGCATTGGGTGTGAAAAACCACTGTTTACGAACAGAAAGACGGATAAATTGCAGGTGCTGCTCGCCTCCTTGCTCCTTCTAACATGTACCCATCCAATTAATTACCATTTAATTATTATTAATTATTTTAATGTCGCTCCTGAGTAGCATGCTCATAAAAAGGACACAACCGAACATTTTGTCGACTGAATGTTAGGAAACTTCTTCGTGAAAAATTCCTCAAGAAGACTTACTCATGGCTGCGCAAACGTGTCCATTCCCATGATAACCAGCGTTGCACCTGCACTGCCATCCACCGCTAGGCGTTTGACTACAGTGCGCATGCATTGAACAGTTAGAACACCGAGGTGTTTCTGAAAAAGTGAATTCTTTAAAATTACCCGAAAAATGGGCGGCGGATTGGCATACCTTGTGTTTCGCATTTGTGGTATCCATCGCCAACAGAACCAGGTTTACAAACACAAACAAAGGTATTTTCATCGTGCTTGTAAACACACTGTGCGTTGGCGTGACAAAGACGTGGCTCTTCTCTGCACGTCTGAGGGCGAGCGTGAGGAACACAACGAACTCCATCACCAGTAAAGCCTAAAACAAACCAGGGAGACGTTCGCAGTTACATTTGCTGCTCACCAATCAGCGATCGCGAGCGCGAGTACTCAGACAATGGAACGGGCTGACCGCGGTACCAATATTTGGCGGACCGTAGCCAACTCCGCGGTCAGCCAAATAATTAATCGCGGTCGGTCAGATTTCTGTGCGCGGTCAGCCCGCGAAAGGTCCGCGGTCAGCCCGTCGAAGTGACGTCGTGGCGTGCTGATAACGGCAGTAATAGTTGCTGATGATGTGTGGATGACATTTTAGGTATCAAATTCAACATCAGACGAGAAACTTCCCCTTTTATATCTGGAAATGGCACAGCACAAACCGTTCTGAAAATAGAAAGGCCAAAACCACCAGGATTCATTCGTATTCTTCAGATTATGTGCTTGAAAGTTTTCTCTTCTGTGGCCATTCACCAGATGCACAATATTGATGGCCAAGCTCTCTTAATGAGAGCTTCACTCCAAAAATGTCTAGGTAATGGCACCCAACCCCCGCAAACTGCGGGAGGTTCCACTGCTTCATCAAAAAATGGATGTGAGATACTTCTTAATCTCTTCTACATAGTCATAGAAAGGCTGTCGTTTCATGTACATCCCACCCATCACTGTCAGTATGTTCACAAAAGTTGCACCGTACATTGTGCGGGTCCTACAGGCCAAATTTGGCTGACCGCGGACAGTACCGCGGTCAGCCAAATTTTCGACAAAAGGTCGCGGTCAGCCAAACTTTCGGCTAAGGACCGCGGTCAGCCAGCTTTCTGTGCGCGGTCAGCCCGTTCCGCATCTCATGGTACCGCGGTCAGCCCGCGGAGCATCCTTTGGTACCGCGGTCAGCCCGCTCCATTGTCTGAGTATATACATACCTCGAATGCATTTGCAGACGTACGCGCGTTCTGTTTCACCGTACACACATTCGGCGTGCTCATGGCACGAAGAGGGATCCACGGGGTTGCACTGATCTGTAGAAAAACGGGTAGTTCAAAACTTGCCTAATTCTTCGAAGTGCTCACACCAAAAGTGCTTATATCTAATCTATGGGGAAAATGAAGTTGGGGAGTGGCCACCTAGCAAAAGTCGATAATATGACCTGCCCTACATGTTTTGACTTGCTAGTTGACACGTCCAGAACACTCTGACTTGTTAGCTCTCCTAACGTATAGTAGTTAACTAAAATGTAGACTGGTCAAAACGTGTAGGACAGGTCACATTATCGACCAATACCAAGTGCCCTCCCCCCCCCCCTCCCCCGCAACTCCATTTTAAGGGCAATTTATACTGGATGCGTGCGACTGACGCGCGTGCGTCTATGATGAAGAATAGGGCCCAGTCGCATCACAGTCGCATCGCAGACGCAGCCCAGACGCACGCGTTTAGGCCTCGCGGCGGCCGCGCTTTCTTTTCATTGAGGATGCACATGGCATGATGACCGGTCTTCATGGAAATTCCCTTGCAAATGGATGCATGCGACTGATGCGCGACTGACGCACGCAGCTAGTATAAATTACCCTTTATCCGAATTCATTTCTAGAGCACACTCACCAGCCGTCGTACACTGTCGCACTCCATCACCGCGGTATCCTGGCAGACATTCGCAAATGTATCCTGACGTTCCGGCAACCACGCAGTGTCCATTTTGATGGCAATCGGTCGAGTCACGGCATTGATGGTGGGCACTTTCTGAATAAATAAGAGTATCTCCAGACTTCGCCAGCAATCGTGGCGGTCGCCGCTACAGAGGGATGTCGTCGCAATAGCCACGACCCGCCGGCGATCGCCACATGGATAAAGTGAATGAGGAGGCTTCAGACGTAAGAGATATGATAACTGATTTGGCGTAGCGATTGATAGGCGCCGTTCCACGGGCGATGAGCTCCATTTGGCAGCGACATACTCAGACAACTCTGCCGTCGAACCCGTCGCTCCGCCCACTTTTTGAATTGGGGGAACGTGTATCGACCAGAGATGAGCGGATTGTCCGTATCCGGTTATCCGTTTTGCCGTTATCCGTATGTTTTGGCCTATCCGTTATCCGCACCGTTATCCGGGCTTTTGGTGGCGGATAAGGCCAAAAATAGTAGCTTCATTTCTTTCGTCTTCAGTAGAGGAAAGCTTCTATTTCAAGAAAAGCCATCATATTACGGGATCTAGCGCGTCTTCCCTCATAACTTATTTGGAATCTTGAAGCGATCTAGAAGAAGGTAGTATAGACTTGTACTCACCTAGAAAAGCCCTTGCTCAGTTTTTCTAGGTTTTCCGACATTTGAGGCAATGAGCTCGAAACCATTATTCACCTGTGTAAGATTATCAACAACGCTGACTAATGTTGTTACCACTGACGAAGTTGAAGTTTATGATCTCTCCGCTCACGGATGAGCGGTGTCCTCTTGCTCGCGAAGTTCATCTTCGACTATTCATTCAACCCTACAGTTTTTATCAATTTTTGGATCTACTATATTTATCACATAGTGTCTGTGGGTGGATACCATTATAATATTCAGCCAGTACTGGAACGTTTATCAGAACTCTAAAAGATATATGGAGCAAAGCATCAGCCTATTTGACTGCACTCCCCCCCCCCCCCCCACAAAAAAAAAACAGCGTTGTCGTCAATGGGTCTAGAAAAGAAACCTTGGGGGGGGGGCAGCGTTCGCTATGGGGACCTTTATATTGAAGACGTCCTGGTCACATATCATCTCATGTATCTAATGTGCCAATCAAGCAAGTCATCGAATCTATTAAAAAAAGCGCCGTAAGGGGGCTAGGGCGGCTAGACACACTGTTCCAATAATGTGGCGGCACTCATGGATACCAGTAATCTTGAGGGGCAGACTGCGAGGGGAAATGGCCGAATCTTAGGGACTCAGATATGTTTGTTTCGGGAAACGCCGGTTACATCACTCCTGGCTCTCCCGCATGCACGGGTGGTAATTTCATCCACTTCCCTGGCGGTCTCGCAGCATAGGGGTGAGAGGATGTTTACAAGCTTTCAGCTGCACAATATATGCAGCAGGAAAACCAGCTTCCACTGCTGCGACATTGTAGGCGCTGAAAAGATGGGCGGGTTCACTGAGTACATGAGGACTCTTTAACGTCTCGGAAGGTGGGTAGTGGCTGAACGTACGCGGTCCACTCAATGGTGGATGCTTCTGCCGCGTCCCCCTGCTGAGGTGCCGTTGTGTAGAATCACGATATAAGTTCATTTCGGAAAAGCTTGTGCACTAACATACAGAGTAAACGCTTCAATATAGCAAGGCATGAGCATTGTGTAACCAATAAGTAGTTAATCAAAATTCCTGGGTTAACTCCCAAGCCTTTATCATTACTTTCGAGATTTACAAAGGGTGTGGGTGCTCCAATAGAGAACAGGTGTACCGTGGGCAAAAGTGGTGAAAACGCTAGGATATGGCTTCGCCGACGGAGAGCGGGTCCGGTTTGGCCTAATTGTAAGGAGAAACATCAGAATAAGGGTTGACCGACGGCTGAAAGGCCCATTGTGGCCCAATAGTGTGAATCACACCAGCGTAAAGATCCGCCATTATAGGATCGGTTCACTCTGGCTCAATAACGTGGAGAAGCCAAGATATGGGTCCACCGATGGAATAAGGGTCCGGTGTGGCCCAATAGTGAGCGAGACACCAAAATGCTGGTCCACCAAGAGAGGAAGGACCTGCCGTGACCCAATGGTGTGGAGAACGCCAGGATACGGGCTCGCTTTTGTGCAATATAGTGAAGAATATCGAGGTGCTAGTCCGCCCATGAAGAAGGGGTCCAGCTTAGCCTAACTGCGAGGATGCAGGTCCTTCAGTGGAGGAATGGCCCGTCATGGCCCATTTGGGGTGGGAAACGTCATGATACGGGTCCGCTTTGGCGCAGCCGTGAGAAAATCGCCAGAATGCTGGTCCACCGACGGAGAAAGGACTCACTGCAGCCCAGTGTGGAGTGGAGAATGCCAAGATATGGAGAAATGGAGAACGTGTCTGGCTTGGTCTAACTATGAGGAAGATGCCGGGATACGGGTCCATCGATGGAGGAAGGGCCCGTCATGGCCCAGTTGGGTGGGGGACGTCAGGATACGGGTCCGCCGATGGAAAACGCGTCTGCGTTAGCCCAGCAGTGAGAAAGACGCACGAATACGCCCTACGATGGAGAACGGACTTCTCATACTCGACTCATAAGAAGGATTTCATGTTTGGGCCGGTTTAATGATTATTTTTACTTCTTTGTCAAATTTCTCAGGATTTGGTAAGTGCAATGCTTTTGCACGTGTCCCAAGTGGCTGCCCCACCCCACTTTCTAGCGTCCCGAAGGGGCGCTATCTATCAAACAAAGCGCCGTAAGGGGGCTAGATCTCCTATATCGCCGGTTCATTTTTATTCATTTTAAACTGGCGAAGTCTGAAGTACTCTAATAGCAGTACGGGAGGAGGACACTTATTCTACCCACCCAACAGCAATGGTATGTACATATGCTCAATTTTCTTTCAGAAAAAAAATGGGGACTGGAGCCCCCCCCTATTTTCTTTTTTTCAAATCGCGCCACTTTTTGGTGTCCCTACCCATGAATTACAACTCCAAACTCGAGAAGACCTTTGGAACTTTACTTCGAACACTGGAACAATGGAGAAAGGAGCAAATACATGGAATTTGGAGGATATACCGTGAGCGCCGATGGAGGAGAGCTTTCGTTGACTCGGAAAGCAGGCAACACGGCTGTAGTAGCAAATCAGGGCTTTCTTGATATTTTCCACAGTGTTTCATCATATTCGAGGTGAACTAATGGAAAAAAACTCTAATGTCCACTATCACGGCGACGATTGCACCGCCCCTCAGCTGAGCCACGTGGCACCACGTATGTTAATGCATAGGTGATGTGGTGCGGATCAGTAGATAGGCAGTGCAGCGTGAGCTCAGGTTTTTTTTTTGAGAGCGGCTGTACAGTCAGAAGGTGCACCAGCATTGAAGTTGAGAGCGTGATCGGCACTGTGCGGAATAAGTCCCAAATAAGTCCCAAATGCCATCGTGGAAGGACGCCATGCCGCAGTCAATTTCACATACCGACTCCTCCCTGTTGTGGAGTTCCGCTGTGGATTTGTACACAAATTTTACCATCTCCAGCATAACCTTGGTAGCATTCGCAGCGATATATTCTGAAGAGTAATTTTTTGGAAACATTCAAACTTAAGTAAGCTTTTCACAGAATATAGTTGGGGACAATGAATAGTATTGTACTATGCATATATGAACCTGTTACTGCTGTCATAAACACATTGTGCGTTTTGGTCGCAATCGCGTAGTATGTCGCAACCCTGCTGCTCCTCTGAAGGAAAGCTGTTAACAAGAACTGAAAAAAGGGAGTAGCGAAGAAAGAATACTTGCGATCATATATCGACACTGTGAGGAATTCAGCACTTTGGTACCAAATGTGCCATAATTTCTCACTGCTTGTGTAGGTAATTTTGGAGCGTTTTTCAAACAGTTACCTCTCCTGTCAGTCCCTTGTTGGAGAGAACACTCCACTCCATTACCAACATAAGGTTCCTTGCAGATACAATGGTAGTACCCGAGCGTCCTGCTATAGGAGCAAGTCCCGTGCTCTGAACACTCCTCGTGCGCACGACATACTTTTCCTGTAATTCCTACCATCATCAAGGGTGAATCAGGGTTGCAAAAGCAAAGGAAGCCTCACACACCTATGCTACCTTCCGGCGCTTTCGTTCTCTGGTCATGATCTTCGACGTCGGACAGTGATTCACATGAAATTCCATTACCATGGTATCCTGCCTTACACACACATTCGGACTAAAAAAACCTCTTTCTTCTGTTTACTGAAGGACAACATCCGCTCAAATTTTTGGTTTGAGTCTTCCTTTTTCTACCATCATCACGCTTAACCCTGTCGCCGGGTAGCAAGAATGAGCTGGAACAAGTTGTTCCCGCCGAACGTCGGACGAGTTCTGCCGCCGGCGGCAAAGCTCTGTGTGCGGCTTTGACCACGGCAAACCGTTTCAGATGTATTTTGTTGCTGGACAAAAATTTTCGCCGTTACTACCCTTGGCCAAGAGGTAGCAATGACGCGGCGGAAGTGAGGGAGGCACTTAAGGCAGGGTGCAGAGTTCTCGACGCCGACGACGACGTCGTGAATGTCGGTCATGCACAGGGTCAAGCGTCCGATGGGACTTTCCCATGAGGGGGTCGTATGGGAGGGGGCTGGGCGGGGTCGTATTGGAGAGGTGGGGTTGGGATACGTAGAGGGGTGGCTTGACCATCGAATGTAAATTCATGATTGTTTCATGACACTAGTCGCTTGACATCAAAACCAACTTCTTAAACTGTACGGAATGTAGTACGCCTGGAACTCAAAATTTCAGAGATGAAAATTATCTTGGTTCCACAATAATTAGCATAGAGAGATAGATGCCAGATAGCCCCTATAGACATCTTTCCACCACCTCGGAACAAAACCCACGAAAAATCAATAAAGTCAATAGATCAGTAACTATGCCATGCAAAGTGGCCGTCAGATTCGAGATGAGCATGCTGGAAAAACCCGGTATGCCCATTTTGATCCGCATTGGAGCTAAACTAAGGAAATCGATAAAATCGACCGATACATCGATATCCGGATCGATACTAACCGGTGAACACTGTGCTAGGCCCTCCACCCTATTCGTAGTATTGAGGGTCGCTTTTTCCTGTCGTCATGCTTGACCCTAGTCATGCACGATGGGAATCGATCCAAGGACAACGTCTTTTTGGGGTGACGTCGGGGCGCCGACCTCAAAGAGCGTCGTTTGTAAACGCGAGCGAAGATGGTATGCTGCGACGTTCACCGTATTCTTGCAGGAAGAGATGCCGCACCAAAAACCACCGCAGCATCGCGTCCGCAACAATGACGCTCACGACGTCGTCGTCGGTGTTGGGAACTCTGCGCCCTGCCTAAGTCATCGGCTTTTGCGTTTGTTTACAACTGCGATGATTAAATAGTGCTTTTCATCCTGGGCACCCAACTCGGAATCGAAGACTGTGGAGTTGAGGATGAGCCTTTTGGTGGTGCCGAATGGTGCCAGATTCGTCGAGAATGAAGCGCTGGTGTGCAGGTCAGATATCTCTTTCTCTCTCTCCCCGCTACCCCATCCCCCTCCCGCCTTTCTACTCACACCTTTTTCCCACTTCCCCACCTCACAAAGTGGTTACGTGAGGCAGATGCACGTTCAGTGGTACAATATTTTGAGTTGAAAGTGAACCACCTAATCCATACAGTTTTTGCCAGTGTATAATGAAATCTATGCTACAACTCACTCCTCCACCTGGTGATGGCATACATTCCGCGTTGCGATCACAGACATGGTGTCCACAAGGCTGTCCTCCTCGTTGAGGTATATTAGCATTGAGTCTAGGATCTTCATGATGCCCTTCTAAAGCTAACTGTTGCACTTGTTTTGATTTTTGCTTGACTTGAAAACATGCTCACCTTCTGGCGGCCCGCAGTGATCGACACCATTGCCCACATACCAACCACGGCATCTGCACTGACCGTGAGGTGACCCTTCCACGAAGACGCATTCGCCCCATTGATGACATTGTTGGTGGCTACTGCAAGTGCCCTAAAGGCCAATATAATAGGTTGTCCCAAAAATAATGGCTGTTTTTGGAGGTGCGCACTCTAAAATGCGTGATTCACAAGGTTGCTTGGTCGAGGTGATCCTTTGTGAAGTAATGACTTCATAAATATTACACGCAGTTTTGAGCGCTGATTTCGAACCCTTAGCTCAGATTTCCTGCGGGCTTCTGTATGATAAGGTCCACCTATTTCTTTCCGTGCAGATGTAGTATTGCGTGCTAATGTATGGGCTTCAGGCTGTGCTCGGTAGTTGCTTCAGTGTCTTCAATGTAATGAGCGCTTTTCGAGAGAACAAGAGTCTTGCTAGTGTGCTGCCGATGCAGCGTCCTTACACTGATTCAAGCTCTTATATGAGGACCGTGAGTGAGCGAGTGAGTCACCGACATTGAGTGCGGTGCCCTGCAGGCCTTGTCCTCTCCAAAAGCGCTCAATGGTTTAAAAACACTAAAGCAACTACCGAGAACTGGCTGGAGCTCATACATGTGCAATCTATATTAAATCTGCGCGGAAAGCCTTCTGTTTCAATCTACAGCACCATACACCAAAGTTAATCATGTCAGCAGCCTCCCGAAGGCAGCTGAAACACGAGGTGTGTGACTCGCAGCACTCGGAAAACAGCACTCCTTCACCAAACAGCAATGTTTTTATTCCTCTATTTTTATTATTTCATTTTATTTATTTTTATTTCTCCTATTTCTTTTTGGGATGCTGCTCGCCAGGCATTTGCCTCACCCAGTGAGAGTTAGAACAAAAGTTCAAGAGGTGATTTCTTTTTGGCTAGTACTGTATATACAGCAGATGTCAATGACGGTGGCCCATCCGCGGCCTCGAGAACGACGCAGCGCGAGCGCGCCGCGTGCGCCGGGATCGGTGTCATCTGCTGCCGGAATGCTGTTTCTAATCGCTTTATTCTTGATTTGGTCAAAAATCCTTGAAATCGGATAGAAAAGCTGTTAGATATAGCACAACAGCAGCAGAACACATCGTTTACGACGCGCGCGGTGCGGTTGCGTGGTGTACTTCTCGAGGCCGCAGATGGGCCACCGCCATTGACGTCCACTGTACATGTACATGAAATATCCCAAAAGTGAAGATGAGCCCAGAAGAAAATGTCAGATTTTTTGCCGATACGTTCTTTTGCCCAGAAACCGATTAAAAGGTTTTCTTCGGGGTTTTTCGACTGCATTGAATTAACATCTTTGGCAATTGGTCACATTTGCCTGGCATTGCTGGGGGTAACCAGGGGTCCATGGATTTCCAACGCATCTTTTCTGTTTTGGGGTATTTGCCGCCTCCTGTTCGTTCAATGCAGGTTCAAACCATATTGTTAAATCCATTTAAGACTTTGGAGGAATTTGCTCGAATTTTAGAGGAACTTACCTTTGGCGGTTCAGGATGAGGCTGCTGCTCTGGTTCTCGTAGCGATTGCGTCAATTGAATTGCATCTATGGTTGCCTGAGCTTTTTCCGCCTCGGATTCTTCTCCGTGGAAAGCTATAAAAAGCGTGTTAACTTTGAAAAATTTCAAGCTTAACCGTCAACACCGCTCACGCACTGGAACAGTGATGCCCGTCGCCTGTGTAGCCAGGCCGGCATTGACATGTGAATGATCCGTCCGTATTGTGACAGACAGCGTAGTGATCGCATGTGTGATCCCCACGTTCGCACTCATTCAGATCTACACATAGATCAAAATGTGCTTTCTAAATAGCACAGGTAAAGTTGGGTACCTTGACAACTCCAGCCAAGTGCTGATGACTGGTCACGTTTCGCCTGATATCCTGGTAGACATTCGCAGCGATAGGAAGGACTCACTGGGCGACAGCGCATGTTCGGCAGAGTGCAAACATGTTGGCCTTCAGCACACATGTCCTGAACGGATAACGGTGAGATGAAATCATGCGCTAGAACACGTAATAATCGAACCCGGTTGATCTCCGCTGAATTTTGCACGTGTTGCTGGGCTTGGCTTTGATGGCGACGGTCAAAATGAGAGCCTAGCTCCGCCTGTGCTTCATTTGATGTTGATGAAGAACTGACTGATTGCGCATAGTTTCTTGATCCATATCTGAAAAAAAAATGTACGAATTCTTCATGAAAACGAGAGTTTATACTTGTGTAACAGTTTTCATTCTATTCGTTTAATATTAGGTTGGTGCAAAAATAATGCACGTTTTTCGCTGCTGGTGCAAAAATAATGCACGTTTTTCGCTGCTTCATCTTCGGTGCAGAAAACTTCCGGTGTTTCTTATCATCTGTATGAGAAGTTGCACATGATTTGTAGCAAATTTCATGGCCTTTTTAAATATCTTATGCATTTTGAGCGAAGTTCATGTTTTCGGTGAATTTTTAGTTGTGGAACACGTTTTTGGTTAGTTGTGGAACACAAAACAAGTTTTTTGCCAAACTCTTTTCAGCGAGCTGATACTCGATGGCATCGCAGCAGGAATCGCTCAGAATACCATCGTAGTTTTGGCGAAGGGAGTGTGAGCGAATACATTCCGCCGAGCTGCTCCCGGATTTTTCGGCTTGCCTTGCTTCGAAAGTAAGGAATGTTGCATAGGTCTTCCTGGGGTTTGCGACACCCAACTGATGAAAATTATCGAACAGCACCCATCCAAAACAACATATTTGGTTTCGCAGAACATTGCCGGTGATTGTTGTCAGACCATCCCTCCCTTCAGTAAAAATGGGAGGATGAAAAAGCTCGACGAGTTGATGTCGCCCATACTGAATTAGTACCACATTGATCCTTGTTGAGAGGTGTGTTTCGCACCTTTGTAGTGAAAAAATTGCGACCAAACAGTCGGTCGCTTAGTAATTAAATATGAAGTATAGACCCTCCTCGACAAAATGAGGTGCCTTGGTCAACAGTTGGACGAGGAACATGCACTGAAACACTCCTAGAAACCGAAGCAACACCAAAATAAGGTCACGACTACTTTGTGGTGGACTGCTTCCAAAATTGCTCACTGCAGCTCATCCATTCTTCCTAATCTGGTGAATGGTTTCAGGACGTAAATGAAATAAATTAGAAACTTCACGGTGTGACCCCAGCGTTGCTCAGTAAATGTATTCTTCACTCCTACACAGTACCGTCCAGGCACACCTTGCACGACAGATTCTTCACAGGTTCGAGCAACTGAGCTAGGAAGCTCGGACTCCTACATCATAATCAGCAAGCTTCTCGCTCACCGACTACTGCTTCCCCGAGACGACTTCTTCTGGGAGAATTTTCTCGAAGACTAAAGTGATACCAAAACTGCCCTCCGGAAGTTTGTCGATTCTAGAAGGTCCTGTCAGAACTGCATGGTAGTCGGAGTCTACCTTATTGCTAAAGATTTGCGGATTACAATAGTTTCTAAGCCTATTGAAAAAGATCGATTTTGAAAGGAGTTATGAGGTTCGAAATCAAAGGCATGAAAACGCGCATTATTTTTGCACCAACCTAATAGTTGTATTAACAATGCAATGCTAATTGTACCCCTAGCTCGGATGAAGACTAGTTCAATCATCAATTGGAGTTTAACTCATTTTTACAAGACTGCCGAATTTCCCAAAAAAATACTCCATAAAGTGGTTGGAATGTCCGACTCTGATAAACCCCAGCATTTTATTTAATGTATTGTTTTTTTTGCCCGAGCCATACAGGTTTTCAATTGATTCATGGCTGATTTATTGGCTGACGTTTTAGCAAATCGTCTTCTTCCGCAGACAAACCCTCGCTGGTCGCGCGCACCTGTTTGAGGTCTCCGCGAGAAGCAAGCCCTGCTTCGCTTCGCGGAGCAGAAGAAAATAGCACAGTTTCGAAGATGCAGGTCGGTAAAGTCCCTCACTTCTGCCGGAGCAGAACTTCGCTAGGCCCGGAGCAGACTAGGAACGATTTTCGGAGGACGCAGACGACGAAAGGTGCTCGCTCGGCTCGCGCGAGAACGGGAGGCGGCCTTTACTTGTGACTGTCAACTGCTAGGAGACCCTAGTTGACCACCAGCTGTCAGCAAGAAGGCTACGTCTGCCTCACAATGAGCGGAAAACTCGTCCACTAGAACATGAATGCTGATATGCCTACGTGGTTACTAACCTGTCCTAGCCTCTAGCTGGTGTTTTTCAGCTGAAACGGGTTTCAGAGTTGTGCCGCGCCGTCCGCGCCATATGATGAAGGATGGGGCGCGGCAAGGCAGAGGGAGCTCACGCGGCAAGTGCCGCGAGCAAGGGGGGAGGCTTTCAGAAATTTCGTCTCGCGCGAGTCCTCCGCGGCATTTTGCAAACCCGCTCTGCGAGTCGCGGAGTCGAATGGTCTGGGATATTCGTTGCCGCGCGGCAGATCCAATGGAACTTGCAGAGCGAGAAGTTACAGAAGTTTTCTCATCAGTCACTTTTTTCGTGCTGTACAAACTGCGCACACTGTTTCACGCACGTAGTACTAGTAGTGGTTCATTGCTTGTCCAAAAGGTGAACCCCAAGGCTAATGTATCCGAGGTAACCAGAGAACCGCATGACAAACAAGAAAAGTGCTTTGATCAATCCAGTGATGCTTTAACCGTTTTCGAGATGGGTTGATTTGCACCACAAAGAAGGGCCCGCCTCTACCTAGGCCGAACTGCTCGTCCACGTTAATTAGGTCCGAGCGCACGCCTAATTGACAGTCACAAGTAAAGGTATACACCCCGCGGGAACACATCTTCACCAGCAAGAAATACGGAGCAGCATCAGTGGGACTCCGCCAGGCAGAGCGGCCACAAGATTCGGTTTCTGAGAGTGTGGAGTCATGCTCTTTCGACCGCCTAACCCATAGAAGGGGTGGTCATAGCAGGTCAATCTCCCTCAACCGCCAACCCCAAATGAAAAGGAGTTCATGGCGGGCATTATTGTAAAGATTATAGCGGCCGCTGACTAACCAGATGAGCTAATGGCCAACAACGCCGATGCTGCCTTCTGTAGATCAGAATTGCAGCTCAATATATGGCGCGAATTCAATTGAGAGGAACTCTTCCTTACAGTTCCTTTTCGGGTTTTTAGCGCGTTTTTAGCGTCAAGTGTTTTGTAAGCCGTTGTTTGGGTTTCATGCGTCAAGACCGTTACTTTTACTTCAACATTTGCTCCGCTTTGTTCTTGTGTCCTGTGGGCACCAGAGCTGTGGGTTTGCGTGATCTACATATTACTGCCATCTTGATGTTCCCTTATGCGAACGCTGGTAGACGCCACGTCCAGCAGTTGTTCTCATCATCACATTCTAGGCAAGAGATCAGCTACATTACATCTGAGCTCACGAATCGCCTAGTACTTTGCAACACATTACAGAAATAGTGGAAAATCGATTAATCGATAAACTCATCAGGTCAAAAGTAGCTTATGACCTCCGCGCGCCTCTGGAGGGTCTACCTGCAAAGATTGATACAGATCGGTCAATGTTCCGCGATTTCTATGCGTAACATACAAACGCACAAACTTTCAGATTTTTGTGTACAAATAAGGTACCGAGGTCATAATTTCAGCAGATCGTGCTCTACCCGTCACCATGAATGAGGGGATTGACTAGTGCGGTTATTCTAATAGATTACTAGTCTTAGAAAATCAGTTGCCAGAAATCTGTATATATAAAAGTGTGTGTGTGTGTGTGTGTGTGTGTGTGTGTGTGTGTGTGTGTGTGTGTGTGTGTGTGTGTGTGTGTGTGTGTGTGTGTGTGTGTGTGTGTGTGTGTGTGTGTGTGTGTGTGTGTGTGTGTGTGTGTGTGTGTGTGTGTGTGTGTGTGTGTGTGTGTGTGTGTGTGTGTGTGTGTGTGTGTGTGTGTGTGTGTGTGTGTGTGTGTGTGTGTGTGTGTGTGTGTGTGTGTGTGTGTGTGTGTGTGTGTGTGTGTGTGTGTGTGTGTGTGTGTGTGTGTGTGTGTGTGTGTGTGTGTGTGTGTGTGTGTGTGTGTGTGTGTGTGTGTGTGTGTGTGTGTGTGTGTGTGTGTGTGTGTGTGTGTGTGTGTGTGTGTGTGTGTGTGTGTGTGTGTGTGTGTTCCTAATAGAAATCGCGGAGGATAAACCGATCGGGACCAAATTTTGCAGGTAGACTCTCCACTGGCCGGCGGAGGTTATAGTCTACTTTGCACTTGGGATTATCGATTGGTTTATCGATTATATCGATTTTATTGATTTTTCGCTCTTCTTGACCAAGGACTAGCGAGAACACGCCTACTGGGGTGGGAAACGTCACCTGGGCTTCGCTAACATGCTGATCACCAAAATTATGGAGATTTTAATGAATTTGTCGATGATAGTAATTGGCCTCAGCAGTGTGATGTAGCCAAGGTAATAAAACACCCGAGCGAAGCCGGGTACGGCAGCTAGTAATGCATATAAGAATCGCTCATAGTAACATACCGCACAATGCCCTCATTGACATCATAGGAAACGTGAACTCGTTTCACATAAAGAACAACGGCGTTGTCCTTGTCGAACTGAAACACAACTGAAAAGATCCCGGACTACTATCTGGACGACAGGCCTAATCTTAACGAAAAAAAAAAGCTTCTGTTGGAATCTGAGGCCGTACATAAGGTCGCGGTGTGCAACAATCTTGATCGTAGCACTTCGAAATCTCTTTCAAATTATCACCTTTTTATGAGGACACTCATCATATTGAATCATCTGATCAGCGGTCATTCTGATTGTTCTTGTCTCACCGCCTTCTCTGAGACCAATATCCATGGCAGTGTATGATCGCACGAGTCCTGAAAGTCACAGCTAAACACCGATGTTATGGCACTATGAGAGGAAAATCTACTAAAATAAGATGCCACCTGGTCTCTCTCTGCGGTACTCTTCTTCATAATCTGGAAATTGAATTTCAGCACCAGGAGCTACGTCAGGCAATGTTCCAGACACAAATACCTAGAAAGTGTCATGTACCAGTAACAGACGTAGTAAAGAGAAGGCGGGGGGGGGGGCATAGTTTATGAAATAAGTGAGAACTTTTTATTAGTTTATATTCAGTTGTTTGTCTTTATTAGTACTGTTTGAATATTCACTATTATTTACTTAATATTATAATGAACATTTTCTATGTTTTTTTCTCATCCGGGCCCCCAAAGTGGTGTTGCCCAAAGTGGTGTCGTGCTCAGCATCAAAAATGATGTCCTATGCGCAGTTTCAGAATATTTTGTGCCACGGTACGCATATACAAAAAAAGAACTCCAAACGGACACAGTCAAGAGTCAGGACCGCGGCGCGGCTCTCTTGTGCAGAGTCATGCAAACATACACTTAGGTGCAAACTTTATGCTGTTTGTGGTCGGATGAGAAACTTTTCAAAAAAAAAAAACTGGATTCACTGTATACCTACAATTTTGCTATGAATGTGCTTTGCAATATGAGAGCCTGGTGACAATGGCTGCAAAAATTACCGGAACAGTTATTGTCGTCACAAGACAATTACTCGTTCAAGCGAAAACTCCAGTCATGTGACGTGCTAGAGTTATCAGGAATAGAAGATCTACGTCTTTAACAGAACATTTTCGCAGATTTGGAGTTTCTGTTTGTCCAGATGTTTTAGATGTGCCGTATCTGTGACTATTCAGCTCGATCCTACTTCTGGAGGACTTACTGACAAAGCGCGGGTTAAGAGCCAGATAAATGGCGTGAACACAGAAACCTTTCTTTGCATATGTCTCTCCCTTTTTTTGCGAGTTCTTCAACATTCTCAGTCCTTAGGTAGTTCCTCAACATCCTCACTCTTTAGCTAGTTACGAGGGCGGGTTGAAAAGTTTCCGGAATGACAATGAAGACAAAACAACTCAGGTCCAGTTTTGAGGTTATTTTTTGGCCCAATTCTGTCGAAGCTCAGCACCATTGATTCCACCTCTTTTCTGCTTTTAATTCTTTTCCTGGGATGGATTTCTTCGAGTTACTCAGAACAACCTCATACGGCCAGAACAACCTCATACGACCACGATTAACTGGTTATTCTATCCGAATTTCTTTCTGGACAGGGAGGCGCTGAGCTCTGTGGAAAGGCAGAGGCTTTAGCAAGCAAGTGCTAAAGAAACAATGGATGAGAGAGATATTTCATTTTTATTTTTTCAATTTTGTGGCTAGCATTGGCATTGGAATGTGCGGCCATACCTTTGCGGAGATGCCGCGCTTTTTTTCTACCCCTTACCCGTGTAATTTCAATGAACTGGCATTCCTCTAGTTTCAAAAAATATTCGTCATTATTTTCTAGCAACCCCTTTTCCAACAGTTAATGAAATGCCTCGGACAGAGCAAAAACAAATACCGGTACTTTTCCACCACAGTGAAAGGTCCTTCTCTTTTTTGGAATCAACTCTTAGGATCTGAACCACTGTTTTCACCATATTTCTGTAGGGATGCTATAGTGCTGAACATAAGCTGCATTTCCAATGGAAGTTTCGGGCTTCAAAGCCTTTCGTTTCCAGACGAGCAATTTAAAACTTTGTGCTGTGGTCCACTTTGCAAAGCGTTTCTGTTCGGAGTTGTGCGAATGCGGCACACATCTTTCAGAAAAAATTTTCGGAATTAATTCATCCTGTAAATATGAACTGTTTGTTCTTAGAGAATGCTGAAAGACTTCTCAATTCTGCGGACAGTCATCCGCTCGTCTGCGGAATCCATATCGAGGAATTTATCCACGTTTCCTGGTGTAATACCTTTTTTCGAAGTCCTGCACATGGTCATGAGTGTGCCTGTGTGCAGCAATACTCGCTTGTACAAGCTAGGAAGCTAAAGATGGGAAATTTAGGCAATGGGTCTCCAAAGTCAATACATAGGAGGTATTTCGTTTACAAGAGATTTTGCTCTCTATCTGGAAAGATTTGTTGACCGCTCGAACTTCGCATTCACCAGTAACTGAAGATAAGCAAGGATAGCAGACTAGATGGACCTGCCAAAACCAGGCTCTTCGGCAGATCGAACTGATATTAATAGCCAATTCATATGAAGGATTTCTCTATGAAACGGCATAGAAATAATTGGAAAACAATGGCTCTTTTGTGGTCATTCCGGAAACTTTTCAACCCTCCCTCGTATACCGCCGTTTTTTTTTTGCTGACTTTCTTAGGTAGTTTCGGAACTTGAGCCTTCTACTTGCTAGTGATATCAGTAAGAGTGTATGTTCCATGGAAGATTTTGTCATAATACTTTTAAGGGGTCTGGATCAGCTAGCCTCTGGCACCGGGCTCGTTGATGTTTTCATCAATCGCTGATATGGGTGATATACAGAGTATTTCATGGGATATATGCAACCAACCGGACATCGTTGCGCTCCCGTAAACTTGGTGGCGCCCCTCCAGATCTACATAATGTTGATGATTCCGAGCCGATTCACATTATATAATATAATGGCAGAATTTGGGGATGGGTCTCGCTCAGTAGCGTGGTACGAGTTTTTCAGTTCTCTTTTTTCTCTAATTATGAATTCTGACTATTCTCCTATTAGGTGCGTGCAAAAGTTCCGGGGCAGTTGCACCTAATTTTTAAAAACGCCATAACTTGACTCAAATTCAGCAGTTTTGTTCAAAACAAAAAGCATGGGCATCTGCGTAATATTGCCAATATGGCACAGGAAAGATATTTCCAGAAACTAAAGATTTGACAGGTCTACACCTGTGATAGTGGCACACGTCGTTTTCCAGTAGTGTCTGTTCATTAAAAGTTTTACAGCGGAGTTAAAGACACAGAAGGTTGAAATGGGGATAATCTGTTAGAGGCAGGTATAAGGAGTAATAAAGGTTAGGCTAGAATTTCGGAGCACGAATGGCCAATTCTTTATACGGTTGATACTGCAACGTGCTGGTGTGCGTTATCCCACAGTCGGATCAGACCACATATTTCCGCCTGTGTCGGCCCTATGCTCAAGAGTTTTCTTGTGAATACTTCAAGAAAAATGGGAATACTATAGGGCGATAATTGTGCATTCATAAGAAAAAATTCATTGCAGATGAGTCACGTTGCTGATCATGAAAGATCAAAATTTTTTCAAAGAAGGTAGTGATGGCTGGGCCATTTTTTAGGTGGTGGCAGGAGGTCTGACTATGGGATGACCTCCTTCTATTGTCGTATCTGACCCATTCTCTATCAATAATAACAATTCTTCCATGAAACGAATTGTTAGGAAATCCGAAGGTCGAATATCTGCAGACTCAGACCGGAAAAACGGAGGATTCGATGCTTCGAATTAATGACTGGAATGTATCCAGCACTCTCTGAGAGAGTGTAGTCTTTATATCGGCAATCTCATTGTCAGGGTAATGCGCTCTTTCAATCAGTACAATAATTCTAGACGGCCACATGATCATGGAGAAAATCGCAGAAAATTGCAAAGTTTCATAAGAACTGAGAAACACAATTACTACCGTATACCTATTGTTGCCCCGCAAGATGGCATCTTAGTGCAAAATGGATGTGAAATTCATGTTCAGCACGTCTAATAACCCTGTGCGAATTTCCAGCGTCCAAGATACCGGCCTGCCTAAGCCTAAGGATAAGGAGAGCTCGTCCACATTTCTTCACGCTCCCGCCCTCATCGGCGGCAGCGCACGCATTGCAGCCGTGCTGCGTCCCCGCCCTGTAATTACTGTAGGGTTACGGTAGGGTCCAAAAGGTCACGCAGCCCACCGCCACAGATGGTGATGATCTTCCATTCCTCAGTGTTAGAAGGTCGTCCCGCATGCGATCATCGCCCCAAATGTGGCGACGAGTTGTGCAGGCAGCTGAACTCACAGCCATGACACTTTACTACGGGCCCAATTCTTGGTTAAAATAGTTTAATAGTTAACTTCCACTAAGTAGAGCTGCTATTTTTCCAGAAACTATTCACTAGTGTGCTCTCTTTTTTCAACGAATTAGGTGATTACACACTAACGAACCAACATGTTACGGCTATTTTTCCCGTAATGTAACGAGTAAATAAGTTAACGAATCTCGAATCTTTTGTAATTCACCGTCCAGTTGTGTACCGTTATGATAACATAAAGGACAACAGATTCTAGCTGTGCGCTGAGGTAGGTGTGCCAATAGGAAAAAGACAGGTCATCGAGAAGAGGGCACAGTATTTTAATTTTATGCTGTGTATTGTAGAATTCCTGTTGCGGTTGCTCGTCCGCCTTAGTTATAACGTTAGTTATATATAGTTTTACATAGTTTTGTTATAACGCTGAGCTGAGTTATGGTTTAGTTTTCCAAATATTAGCTGACCCAACGGATCCTAGCTGTGCGCTGAGGTCGTCGAGTGTCGCAAGCAGTCGTCAATATCAGTGGTGGACGATAAAAATGAGCAGCCAAAGGAGTGGGCGTAGGAACACAAAACTGCGATCTCTACCACTTTGGGACCCGAATGGCCGAAATTTAAAAAGAAGATTGTTAAAAATAGTAATTTTAATGACTAATAATGGAAGAATATATAGAAAAACAGCAACAAAAACAAAGACGTGACAAGGGAAGTGCACGAAATTGAGCTGCTCTTTCGTAACGAGACATACATGGTTGGAAAGCTTATCTCAAATGATGTTACAGATTATATTGAAATTTGCTAAATGATTAGTACAAGCTCAAAATTCCATTCCCTGCCATATTGACATATATGTATCACACCATACCTCCCTCAACATGGCTTGGCAGTTATATAGCCCAGTGGATAGTGATGCTGACACATAGGATGGAGGTCGAGGGTTTGCATCCTTTCCTCCACTAGTTTTGCAAACTTTAATAGCTAATCTTTGACAGAGTGCGGAACTGTTCAGGAGATAAATGAGCAATAGCTACGAGTGCTGCTTTGAAAATAATGGAAAATTGCTCTGTACTGGGTGTCACACTTCATTGTTGATGTTCATCGCTGCGGTTAGTAAAAAATTCTTCAGATTGCGCCTGTTTTGTTCAGTTATGAGAGTGACCAATTGTAAAAAGAATTGGGCCAAGCCTTTATCAAACAGCGTAGTAGGCTTCATGGAGAGGAAGTGTCCCTGTAGTTTTCTTCTGATCTCCCGAACAGCTCCTCACCTGTCGAAGGTTAGCAATTGAAGTTTGCAAAACAAAATTGGGGACAGGATGCAAGCCCTCGACCTTCATGCTGTGAGTCAGCATCACTATCCAGCTGCCAAACCATAATTGAGGGAGATGTATGTGAATATGACAGGAAATGGAATTTTGAGCTTGCATTAACCATTTAGCAAATTTCAAATATAATCTGTAACATCATTTGAGATAAGCTTTCGTACCATATATGTCTCGTTCCGAAAGCGCAGCATAAGTTCGTGCACTTCCTTGTGAGAAATAGCCAGTACGGAATTCCTAGCCATTCTATGGAAAAGTTTCGGTGTTTCTGACGACCCATTTTTAGGATGGGAAAAGCGGGCACTGCTTCCGCAAGTGGTCTATAAATTGATGAGGAGCAGGCTTAGTGGGCGAACACCGCGAAGAGTTCAACGCAAGGAAGAGGAGAAAGGGGTGAGGAAATTATTGTTACGACTGATCTTGGGGTGTGGGTCATGATGAGGCAAAAGTGGGTGGGCTATGTGTCTGCGATTGGTTCATTCGAACCCTCGCCCCGCCCTTCAGGGCCTACTCGCACTAATTCGCGCGATATTTCACCATAGTTGCCCATGCAAATTTGAATGTGAGTGGGGACGAGTCGACGCAGAAGGGCGGGAAGAGGCTGGCCCATTTTGCCTCATCATGACCCACACCTCTGATCTTGAACTCAGATCTGTTTTTTTTCTCACTAACCGTTGCTTTGAAGTAATGGTATATGTCGCGTCCACTGAACTTTTGACGAATTGAGACTTGATAACGATCACCAATGTGAAGAGTAACTGTACGATTGAATAAGCCACCAGTCAGCTGGAAGCCATTGTAGACTGTCGGCGATTGTACCTGTAAAGTTGTGCACAAAGTCAAATTCGTTCACTCGTTAATTTCTGCCCGTAGAGATCTGCAAGAATCACGGTTATGACCATGGTATAGTGCGTCCCACCATGGACGATAGTTGGGAAGACAGCAGAGAGGAAAAGAACGCGGAAAACTGCACAGTAGTTGCAGAGGGAGAAATGTAAAGTATCCGCACGGTTATTCAACTGTTGTCGCGTTTGCAACAGACTATAAACTATAGTAGATCAAGTCGGCTACACGTCAACTGTTTGAGAACGTTGCTCGTCAGGTTCCAAGTCAGCTGAATGTCGCACACTATGCATATAACTCCAGAACAATTTCTATTAAATACGTGCGTCGGGTAGAGCGTGAAGTGTACGCATGCATTTGTGGAGGATTCTCCATCAGATCGAACAACGCGCCACGTACAGTGGACGTCAATGGCGTTGGCCCATTCGCGGCCTCGAGAAGGACGCCGCACAACCGCACCGCGCAACAGGATTGGTGTCGTCTGCCGAAGGTTTGCTATTCCTAGACGCTTTCCCTCCTGATAGGTCGAAAATCCTTAAAACAGCTAGAAAAGCTGCTAGAAATAGCATAACAGCAGCAGAAGACATCGGTTATGGCGCGTGCGGCACGGTTGCGCGGCGTACTTCTCGAGGCCGGGGATCGGCCACCACCATTGACGTTCACTGTGCATACGCACTGAATGAAGATAGCGCATGGCCGCCGCAAATGCGTGCGTCTCTCTTGCGTATGAGCTGTGTCAGGGCTGCGACTGGGCATATCCTTCATCATATAGAGGAATGTGCTTCAAATGCAAGCGTCTACTATGAAATACCCCCATAAAATGTTTTAGAATTTGTAATGCAGCTATGCATCTACGGACACTTACCACTCACAGGCGTATAACCAAGCCGTTTTGCCCTTTTGAACTTGAGAAAAGACAGCCGAACGTGGTTCAAAAATGCCTTCATTGTACCATCTTATTGGTCTACTCACACTTGGATCAAAGCTGATCTGTCCTCCCTGGAAAAGTAGCGGGAGAGCGGCTTTCTATTTACTGTCTCACCAGTTCCTGATGCGGCTCGAGTGGTAAGTGTCCAATAATCCTGCGATGGGCTGCATCCTGAGCCTTCCATGTTTTAATCGCCTTCTCTGCTTTGCGCGGCCGCGCTGATCTACTGCAACCTACTGCGAACAGGACAACGAAAAGGTGCTATTTATGGCTGATGCGCCTCGAATCTGACGCGTCGGTCTGAAATTTCACGAAGTATTCGCGATGTCTCGATGCGGGGAAGATCAGAACGCAGTTTGTCCGCGCGGACGTTGCGACGACAAAACCAAGGACATTCGCATCCTGCCAAGAATTCTCTTCTCCTCTTCGTTCTGCACTGTGTATTGCCGCGTCAAATTTGACGCGCATCAACCATAAATGCCGCCAAAGCATGTGACGCTGTTTGCAGATTTCTTCGGACAGAAATTATGGAGCATACTGTTATCCTTCTGCTCAAACTTCTATATAATATTGTAAATAGATCCCCGTGACAGCTATAAAATAGAGATACACAATACAGATCCTTGATTCAACCTACATCTGCAAACAACCACCCCATAATCGATCCGATGGGATTCAAAAGCAAGAACGGTGAGCCGAGATCTGATGGAATCTTTGAGACCGCTGTGTAGGCGTTCCCATCAGTGGCTGTGATAAATGTGTGCAGATCAGTCCGTTCAATCGACATCCCATTGATTACTCCCTCGAACGAACCGGAAATTCGCTGAGGATCTCCTGAAATTTTGTCGGGTAACACTGAATGCGAATCCTTCGATGCGAATCTTTGTATCGAAGATGTAGTTCATTATTACTTCTGTTGGAAATGTGGATTTTCTGAAAAATGAAGAAAATTGTGACACTACCATGTCCTTGTGGTCATATTCAACTAGTGTTTTTGGCAGAGTTGGAACCGGGAATTGGAACAGGGCAGCGTGGATCTAAGTTGATGAATATCTACGAGTACGAGGTGTTGAGGAAATTCAAAGACATACCGCTGTGTGAAAAGGGTTTGGAAAAGCTCCACGCAGTCAGTGTCATACCTATCGAATAATCAATTAAAGGCAGCGCCCGCCTCAAGATCGTTTTTGAGACTTCAACGTTAATAGAATCTCCAAGAGCTGGTGATCACAATGGTATACGTTATTCCATGCAAGACTGCTGAAAAACCCCCATTTCCGAGCCCCAATTTTCAAGGAGCCTTTGGGCGGAGCCGGGGGCGGAGCTAAGAAACTTTCCGAATAATTCACTCCAGGAAGCGCACTTCCTGACGAAACTCATGTTCCTCGTGAGAGTTCCTCAGCAGCTCCCTAACAGAATAGAAACTGTCTTTCCTGCATGACTAGGAAAGGAGTTTACGGTCCGGAAACCCTGCAATTCCGCCTTGGCTCCGGAACCAATTGGGGATTTCAGTGATTCCGCCCAACGTATTCCTGCTAGCCGCAAATGGAGCGTATTTTCTATCACATTTGGGAGTTGATGAGATAATCTCTCACGAGGAACACGAATTTCCTCACGAGGTGCGCTTCCTGGAATGATTATCGGAAAGTTTCTTAGCTCCGCCCCGGCTCCACCCAAAGGCTCCTTAAAAATTGGGGCTCGGAAATGGGGTTTTTCAGCAATCTTGCATAGAATCACGTATACCGTTGTGATCGTCAGCTTCTGGAGATTCTTTTGAGGTTGAAACTGTGAATTTGCTGCGATTGAACAAAACGGTCGAGTTGTCAGGCATGGGGTAGGGCAAAAAGTCGATAACACTGACTTGATTGCCACGTATTTCCTCGACGGATTTGGATATTTTCGTGGTTTTGCAGCATATTCAAGTCAGAAAAGAAGAGAAATCAGAAGAAAATGAAGTGTGGACTGCACAGACTTACTGGTGAAGAAAATACGAGTACAAGTGGGAAAGAATGGAGAAGAAATAGTACAAACACACAAAATAGGAAGAATGGTTGTTATGAAAAGAGAAAACGGAAAACAGCTGGTGAAAAGTAAGATTAGAATGCAAGCAGACAGCTGCAGCCAAAGTAGTGTAAGAATGGTGCTTAAAAGTCCGCGAAACAAAATTTTTTCGAAGAAAAACTGGGCGATTATATGTGAAAACAGCTGATTCGTTCCAATATCGCCCCACGGCTATTTCTGCGCAGCAGATCAACTCGTAGCAGGCTATCACAAGTATACCATCAGTTCAACAGTTCGAACCCAGCAGGCTGGGTTCGAACTGTTGAACTGATGGTATACTTGTGATATCTCATGAAATGCGGGGTTTCTGACAGCATTTCCATCACAGAATTGTCGGGACGATGCCTGAGGTTCGAAAACTCTCAAAAGTTCGAAGGTGAAGATTATCGTGGGTGCTGCCTTTAAGTGTGAGCTTGTACAGCTCTTCCCTCAGGCTAATTTCGAAGAGGTTTCCCTAATTTCTTTGAACGATTCCTTTCTCTCTAGCTGTTCTCGGACTCTGTTAGAGGCCTAGTCCTACTATGGCATCAATTCTCGACTAACACTTGACGGAGCACGCGGGGGTTTCGTATTGGACTGTGTAATCCACAAATGAGTCGAACTGCTTCATACTTTCTCTCTAACCTCCCGCGTTTTCATAGCGGTTATTTCAGACGCTGATGAGGAACATGACATTCGATTTGTACCACAACGCAGAACAGTAAGGTAACTGTAGACAAATTGTGAAGGCTGTGGATGCCTTTTCTCTTAGAATCCAGAAAAGCATTGCTAAAAAGTAGAGTTACTTGGCTAATTGAACACGCAGATGCATCATCCAGCCCAACATCGACATCACTGGGGCAGACATCCACGTTCCTCGAATAGCGATGGCTTCCACTTGATGCTGTTAACATCCCCAGCAGCTTGAATTGCATTTGTTCCACTATTGTAGTGGTACAAACTATTGTAGTTGGAAATGTCGAAGATGTATGCTCTTGTCGAATTGAAGGGACTTATTTCATGCGACAGAAAATGAGAAATAGCAAGAATTAGGGACATTGGTTATAATATTCGTAAAGAGCAAAACAAGATCTAAAAGATGACCTTTGATGTGCTATCGAACTTAGTTCAAATCCTCGTAAAAAATTGCTGTGAAAAAAAACCGCACGAACTTATTGTCCGACTTCACACATATGTATTGGAAAGACGTCACATGTAATAAACAACTTTTAGCACGTACCTTTCTTCAAGCATTCCTTTCCGTTGCCGTAATAACCGGGATTACATTCGCAGCAAAAGCCGGTCTCATAGTCCCTGAAATTTATTCGGTTTCCAAAAGGAAAGGATTGCTGGGAGTTAGGATATAGATACACTGCCTCAAAGTAAATTCCAAACTGAGAATAAATTTCTGCGGAAGAGTTGCTATTTTTGTTAGTCTAAGGAGTTCAGTTCGGGATATGTAGCGCCAAAACATTGTTAGTGTGTCTTCGGCTTCTTTCAAAAATTCCTAATAAAAAAAGCTGCATTACCAAGACATGTTTTCTCTCAAGATTTGCTCGAGCTTATGCACTTCGAAACGCTCAGAAATTCTCGAACGTTCGCCAAAAACCTATTGTCAAATGTATAACTACACAATCAGCAGTATCGGATGCAGGAGTTGCTAGCCAGAAAGGAGGCTGGGGGGGGGGGGGCTTGGGAAAAAATGTAGCAGACCCGTCACTTCGTCACCTGCCACACCCAGATTTAATAATAAAATTAGCAAAAATATTAATTTTGATGTTACGTAATTAATAACAAGTGCTTTGAAAATAACAACAAAAATAAAGGATAAAGACAAGCTAATACAACTTTTTCTATTCTATGAAGTAATTTCAAGAACTCGGCTACCCATTACCGAGGGAGGGGCGCCCTTCTCCCACCTGCGTCCTCCACTGATAATCAACTTTGGAAATTCCAACAGATTATCCTTGTAGCCATGCAACTTCCGCAACTGAATAAGCTGACGCGAAAGTTTCGACCTTGAAAATGCACCGAAAATTAAATGTTTGCAAGGTTTTCGCACAGCACTTGCCGAAGCGGTGACACCATCGTCGTTCAACCTGCGTTCTACCCCTCATGTCTTGCGTTCTATCTGCTCCCTCCCACGTTACGACTCGCCCACTGGGAAATGTATAAAAGCCTGTGATTGAGCGTCAGAGCACAGTTATGTCTCCCGCTTAGGTGGGGGTAGGGCAATGCCAAACTCGTCAGACCGATTGAGCCCCCCCCCCTCCCCCCTAAAACAGTGACCCCAGTGCAATAGTCGGTCAGACGAGATGCGTGCGGTGCGCATGCATGCGAATCTGGAAGTTCGCCTCGGGTCCAGTGCGTCAGCCAAGTCCTGCCGCGGAAAACTTACCCAATTTTACACGAGGAACGCAACCCTGCGCTCAGGTTGAACAGCCGTCTTACGTTTGAGTAATGCAAACCAGTTCATCGCTCCCAAATCACAACTTTTGCGAGGGAAACGTAGCTCGTGAGGGTAACAATTGTACATTGAACCTTTCAAAATGTGTAAAAAGTAATAAAATAGGTGATACGAGACTGCTTACAAACACATTTCAAAAAGTTCAATGCTGCAGAGCTGCTTAGTCCGTAAAAGTAAGCAACTTCTCAGACAAACTGTCGAAGGGATCGCAGCAGAAAGATATCTCGATCATGTGGTTAAGAAGCGAGAGGCGCAGAGATAAAGAGATTCTAAAGATTGCAGCAAAAAGTTTTCCTCTGCGGACCTTCCGATTCCCGCTGGAATGATTCTGAAAGACCGCAACAGAAAACCGCAAGGACCGCAGCGCAATGCAGGAGAGGAGAGAGTGAGCCTCATCAAGCCCTCTTCATTTATGGAGCGACCAATAAAAATTGAGTGCCTTCAGACTTAGTATGGGAAATTGGATTTACAGGAATGGCCGTTTGCAAAAGTACTGGCCCTCATCGAGGTCGTCATTTTTGCGCGTGGGTACCTTCGTGGGGTGGTCTCACGAAAGCAAATGAGTTGCTGTCGTGGGACCACCTCTGAAGTCCGCTGCCTGAACATTTTACGGGTCTCGTTGCCTGGCCAGCAGACGTGCTTGCCTGCTGCCCAGGCACGCGAGAGCCGGAAACTGGCCAGGCAACACCCGGGAACTGGTCAGGCATCACCCGGAAACTGGCCAGACAACACCCGGAAACTGGTCAGGCAACGCCCGGAATCTGGCCAAGCAACACCCGGAAACTGGCCAGGCAACAACAGGAGGCTGGCCTGCCCGGGCATCAGCCCGGACATCCCTACAGAAATCAGATGAAATGGCCGCTCGAAGTGCGAGGTCCCACGAAGCCCCATGCAACTCTACGACCAAAAATCTCGAGGATGAATCACTCCATCCCAGCTTTGGGTGCACGGGCCACTTCATGACAGCCCTTTTTGCCTCTAAGCTTGAAACACAACTCTAACCTCGAGTCCCCCTTCATTGTGCTGCGTACATGTTGCTGGTTGCAACTCGTATGTTAATATAGAGAAAATCCATTTTGACCGAAAAATTGCGCAATTTTTGACTTTATGGAAGGACGTTAAGGACACATCCCCCTCGCATAAGCTCCACCTCTAAATGTTTTCGCACTGTAGAAAAATATGGATGGGAATACAAAAATTCCCTACTACGCCCGTAATCTGGTCAGGCAACAGGCGAGACCCGTAATCTGGTCAGGCAACACCCGTTTCCTGGTCAGGAAACAGCGAGTCCGGGAATCTGATCAGACAACACCCGCAAATTGAGCCGGATCGGATGTTGACCCGTAAAATGTTCAGGCAACATCTGAAAACGTTAGTTCAGCCGTAAACTAGCCAGGCAAACTTCAGATCTCCCGTTTTCTGGTCAGGCACACCCGTTATCCCGTTTGCTGGTCCGGCGGCGGACTTCGGAGACCACACCACAATCTGGCCCTCATCGAGGTTGTCGTTTTTGCGTATGAGTACCTTCGTGTGCTGGTCAAACGACTGCAAATCGGTTGCGTAGCGTATTTCCGTGGAAATGGCGCGCGCATCCTCGTAGCCATTCGGAAGGACCGCAGCAGCTATTGAGAAGCAGCGTAGCTATTTGGAATTACCGGAGCAGCTATTTTGAAGGACTGTAGCAGAGTAGTTATCCGGAAAGACCGCAGCACCTATTAAGAAAAGCAGCAGGAAACCAGGTCACCTGTCGATTCTTCCGGTTTTTGCTGCGATCTTTCCGAAAATTTGTCTGAGATGGTTATTTTGGTGAAGTTCAGAAGAGTCAAACACACCTTATTTGAAGGATTACTTCATCCTGGTATGGAAATTCTTAACCCAAGATCGCGCTAAAGTCTGAGTGACAAAATTTTTCCGGGTGCTGCCTTTAACTATTCTTGAGAGATGACGCCGGTAATGATTCTCCCTTACATATGTAGTAAAATCTGGCAATCAACCATCTTTAATTCCTGCGAAATAGACGCCCAGAATGACGGGCATCCTCCTGCCGAAATCCCCACTTCTAAAGCGCATGCCACTTATGTGCTTTGTTTTCAGTAATCAAGCCCTTTATATAGACCTCGTTAGTGATGACAGCAGTTTGAGGAACTACTGAGGTCGCACACCAGTAAGTGTCGGAGGAGATTGCTCTAGTCGACTTAATGGCAGTTTATACTAGATGCGTGCGTTTGACGCGCGTGCGTCTATGTGATGAAGAATAGGGCGTCGCATCGCTGACACTGCTCAGGCGCACGCGTTTACGGCCCCGCGGCGGCCCCATCTTCATTTCATTAGAGGACGCATATGCCGCGTTTATATACGGTCTTCATGGAAAATCCTTCGCAAATGAATGCGTGCGTCTGACGCACGTACCCTAATATAAATTACCCATTAGATGGTTGCATGCAATCGAAAACCAGGCATACAAAAAAATTAGAAAAACAATTGGCATACTGGTAAAGAGTTAAACAAGAGCTATAAAATATTTATGACATGCGGTTAAATGGAATCTAAACTACAGAAAAAAAACTGCACTTAAAGAATTGCAAGGACTCAATATTTATGCCAATAACTCATCCCTTCTCATTAATCTTTCATTTTCCCATGAAAATTATTTTTGCAAGGATATTTAGAATGATAAAATAAATAAGTTGTAAGATCACTTATTAATTTATTTACTGCACCCTAAGGTGCGCCAAACAGATTTTGCGTGAAGAACCAAACGAACCGAACTAGCTAGAACAGAAAAAAATTATCTATCCCAACAGAGATTTTGTTACAGCAAACAGCCCAAGGGGACTCTGTACAAATATATATATATATATATATATATATATATATATCTGTATATATAAAAGTGAAAGTTTGTATGTGTGTGTGTGTGTGTGTGTGTATGTATGTAATGAATAGAAATCGCGGAGGGTGAACCGATCGGGACCAAATTTTGCATGTAGGTTCTTTGGGGCCCGGCGGAGGTCATAGGCTACTTTGCACCTTGGATTATCGATTGATTTATCGATTATATCGATTTTATTGATTTTTCGTTATTTTTGCCCAGGGGTCGGTGGGAACATGTCTTCTGGGGCATCTCAATGCGCTGAACACGAATATGGCAACCATTCTGCACGAAATATTGATTTATCGATTTTATCGATTTTTTCCCATTTTCGATCGGGGAGAGACATGGACATGTATCTTGGGGTTCCTCAATACGCTGAATACCAATATGGCAACCATTTTGCACGAAATATTGATTTGTTGATTTTATTGATTTTTCGCTATTCTTGCCCACGGTTTGGTAAAGACATGTCTACTGGGGCATCTCAATGCGCTGAACACGAATATGACAACCATTTTGCACGAAATATTGATTTATCGATTTTATCGATTTTTCGCTCTTCTGCCCAATGGAGCTGTGAAGACATGTCTACTGGGGTTTCTCAATACGCTGAACATGTATATGACAACCATTTTGCATGAAATAGCGATTTATCGATTTTATTGATTTTTGGCTCTTTCGCCCAATGGAGCGGTGAAGACATGCCTCCTGGGGTTCTTCGACACGCTGAAGATAAATATGACAACCACTCTGTACGAATGCATCGATTCAATGTCACCAAAATAGCTTTGCTAACTTTTCGCCCACAAGTCGATGGGGAACGGTCACTTGGGCTTTGCTAACATGCTGATCACCAAAATTATGGAGATTTCAATGTTTTAATGGATTTATAGTAGATAGTAATTGGCCTCAGCAGTGTGATGTAGCCAAGGTGGTAAAACACCCGGGCAAGGCCGGGTACGGCAGCTAGTATATATATATATATATATATATATATATATATATATATATATATATATATATATATATATATATATATATATAGGCTCTGTCGGCATAATACAAAACTAGTTAGAGCAATTTCTCTGAGTGAGAAATGTTATATTTTTTCTCCGAAGTCATGAAACGAAAAAAAAAACAAAATAAACCATTACCTGCATCCTGCATTAGCGTTGCATGCTTCCTCACCAGCACCTGCGCATGTGACCGATTTAGGATGGTGTGCTGAAAACAAGACAAATTCAAATCGGCTGCTGCAATCTATGCCTGTTCATGGGATGAATTACCGTAAGAGTAGACTCATTCAGATGGTGAGTGCGACAGTAAATGACTGTAACTGTGTGATGACATGTAATTTCCAGAAAAAAAAATAAAAAAGATATTCCCCGAATTCATGTGAGTGGGTTTCAAATTAGCAGATTCGCAGATTTCAGCATTTGTACCTACTTTGTATCTCATCGCCTTTATGTGTTGAATGGTGCAGCATTTTTTCTTCTTGATTTTCATGTCTCCCCCCTTGTTGGCGCTGCATTTGCTGCCGATTATTATCTCTTCTTCTCTCATCCTCCTGTTGTTGAAGATTTTCGCGTTCTCTTTCTCTTTCCTGTTGTGGTCGTCCCTGATGTTCTTCTTCCCTTTCCTCCTCCTCATTTCTTGGGTCATGAGGATTCTCCGTTTTTTCTCGATTATGATCTGCATTCGTCGCTTTATTGTCTCCGATGGCGCCGTGGCGAGCCAGATGAGGAGGTTCAGGAAGCTTCTCGTGGACTGCGTCATCAGTCACTCCCAAGGCATCATCTGGCAGAGGTTCTGAAGAACACGAGTGGCGGATTGCGTCTCTTTTCTGTCTCATTATTATATAAATAGCAAAGCAATTTCTCACCAGCACAAATACATCTAGAGCACATACGCTCGTCGGTGAGAATATTGCATCCCTCTGGACATCTGTCATTGTACGGATCCATAGGACACTCTGTTGCTGCAAAAAAAAGCGAAATTCAGGATCGACAGCTCCTTTCATATATATATATATATATATATATATATATATATATATATATATATATATATATATATATATATATACATATATAGTTGTCTATATAAAAACTCTCTTACGAGATTTTTTGTCGTCGCCGTCGTAGTCTGTCTGATCATAGTTGGTATATTCGTAGTCATCAGGATTTTCACGGGGGTCCTCTATGACGGACCCAGAGATTCGGAAGATGAATGATGTTCCTTCTGGGTTGTTTGACAGTCTAAAAGGATGAAATAACTCAAAAACTGATGCATATAAGAAATAATAAGTTGAATCGATCCCGAATTATAATACATACCACTTGTTATTGTTTGCGCGGGTTTCGTGCACTCACAGTTCCAACAATGTAAATTTACCTTCTCTAAATAGATCAGCTACCAGCAGTGCCGGACGCAAAAAGTGGGCGGAAGGGGGGAGGGGGTGGGAAAGAAGGGATCTCCGCCGCTCTGGGGACCCAAATGGAAAGTAAAGTTGATAAAAATGTTTTTGTAACCACAAATAATTAATAAAAAATGTTTTAAGAACAATAGAAAAATTAACAATTAAAGTAAGTTAATACAAGATCTTTATTTGTATTCTAAAGTAATTTCAAAAAGTTGGCTACCTATTTCGGTGACATTTCGGAACACGATGCAACTCAGAATGTAAATTATATGAATTCGATGATGCTGATCTCAGAACAGTTTCCCATTTTTATCAAACACTATTGCGGAAAAAGTTAAGAATGCTTATTTGTACAATATTGCGAAAAAAAAGTTAAGAATGCTTGTTTGTACAGTACATATGTATGCTCGTAGATGTAAAGTTTCTAGATCCACCTACCGTAATTGTTTATACAAATTTTTATATAAATGTTTACACTTTTTGTTCCTCGTAAATAATGTGAATGGCCTAATTGGCGACGTACCTATTAGCGGGCACGATGTAACAACTTTACTGATGTTCTGGATTAGGACTTGCTTTTATTTCCATAACATTAATATGTATAAATATCTGAGTTTTATTCATTTATTTAACATTTCCTAGTATTTAATATTGAAATTTGGATGTGTGGTCGTCTGTTTCCGTGGTGGAAACACCAGTTCATTCTCCACCACCACTTCCCCTTTCTATGCGTTTCCGCGTCAGCAACTAATATCGTCTTGCTCTCAAAGATGGTAACAGATTCACCTTATTTGCGATTAGACATCGTACTCCCGCCCAGAGAAAACAGCGTTCAAGTATTAGGTTGAGGAGAAAGTAATGGAAGAAATGGCATCCAAGTCGGGTTTTCATCTCTAACTTTTGAGAGAGTTTTTCTCAGTGAATTGGGTATACATCCTTGAACTCTGTAACATTACTTCAACGCATGGGTTGAACGCTGTCTCTCTCTTCTCAGAATTGCGCAGGCTGCGGCTGATCACACAAAGGGAGTCCCGCTCGAAATTGGTCAAAATCAACGGGCTCTTCTTCGCCCAAGAAGAGACTGAGATAGTGATCAGAGAGTGACAAGCCAGGAGAATAAAAATAGTGGGTTACCAGAGTGAAGGAAAGTCCTGCTAGTTTCGGACAGGAAAAACGTGAGAAAATTAGCATGTAAAATAAGTGAAGTGGAGCAGGGTTTTTCGTTTTTGTCGTTTTTCTCCAATGGTTCCCCTCAATTTTCAGACCTGGCCAACCCATATAATAGCCGTCTCTGTATTACCTTTGCGAGCTACTCGAATCACAGCAACCACTTCGCGTTGTGACGTGAGAGCGTCTTAGGTGTGGCTCCTCATGAAGGCCCATATCTCGAGATGCAAAGTAAGTGGAGCAGTCGCGTACTGTGAAATATTTAGCCACTCCCGCCTTTATTGCATTGTTGCTGTTACTGAGCCCAGTGCTTGCCAAGGCTTTGCGGAGCAGCTCATAATAGAGGTAGGGACAGAAGCACCCTCTCAGAAATGGAGGCGTAGCTGCAGCAACAAGCGCTTCCTGGTCCTTGAGTAGCCACAGGGTAATATATACTTTGGGGAATCTCCTACTATGTCAGCAGGCAATGCCTGATCGAATCATCAGCAATAAGGAATACGAAAGTTGTGAAAAATTCCTTCCATTACTTTCTCTTCAACCTAATATATAAGGGTCACGACCTCATTTGGCCCTTCACGTACGCAGTTGTTGCTGATAGTTCAAGTGGAATTTATATCACTAAAAATCTCGAGGTTGGTTTTGAGGTTTGAATATTGCTTCAAGCACTACTATATTATCATGAAGAGGAGATAAGGCGGAATCGTGGCGCTAATTCTACACTATTCGAATCACTTTGTTCTCTCCATACTCTTACCTTCACTAGTTCGAACGTTAAAAAGCATTTGTTAGAATTCGTAAAATCATTAGAACCATTACATTAACGAAGACAACGTAGCGTACCCAACAAGTTCCTTGACGTCGGGACCTCCAGAATTGGTGTTGCTCTGGTAGCGTCCATCTGGCATCGCGAAACCGCTTTGGGCATAGGTGCCCGCAGACGCTGACCACGGCAGAGCAAGAAATTGTATCAACGCATATGAGATCATACCGTCCGAAGCAAGTGCCAACTAAAATGGTTGTAGGGTTAAAGTCATGTTGGAATTTCTCCACTGCCCTTATTGTAATACGAGCCTGAAAAGTCGCGCCTCCGTCTTTCTCTTTATTTTGGATACTGTCCCATGTTATAATCATCGCTTGTAGCGTTTGAAAATCCGCACTGTCAGCAAACGTCTTGTGAATGTAGTCTGTAAGGCGGCGAAGAAGCCTCTGATCAGAGGACGTCGATCTAAGGAACGGAAATGATGGTATGAAAGCGTTTTAGCGTGATTCTTACTGGAAACAACCTGTAGTAGACGGTCCCGTCACTAGCCGGTGCATAGAATGGAGCAATGGCGCTTTTGTTTAACCTTTGCAGCGGTGTCACTCCATCTGCAACGATGTCTCAAGAATCTGTTATAGTCATGTAGACTTTCGGCTACCTGGTAGTCTGTCTCCAAATCCGACAATTCCATTCGGAGAAATGTATATATCACTGTAGGGTACCTCCATGTACACTACAGGAACATCCATGGCTGTTGCATGTTGTCCAGCTGAGAACTGCATACTCTGAAGAATTTTTTTGTTTCACCGCATTTTTTCTACTTGAATAAAAGTTTATAATACGACCGGAATTTGAAGCCATTGGTAGCAACACTCCCCGATGATCATGAAAAAGTAAAAAGACCTCGCGTAGGAGAGCACGCTTACTTTGTCCCCTAAGTAATAAGATGCATTGATTCCAGATATTTACGAATAATGTATTTTCTTCTTCATCTAATGTCTGAAAGTCAAACATTCAAATAAATTACACAGTTAAGAGTTCATGATAGAAATGTTAAAGGCAATGTCCACGCTCAGGGTAAGTTTGGAGTGTTGGGTATCAAAAGAATCTAGGGGCACTGCTGATTACAATGGAATATGTATTACAACTCAAAACTGTTCAAAATCTCCTTCTTGAACCGTTTCATTTTAGAGAAACCGTGCAGCCGGCGCATCGGTAGCTCGTACTCGGAGTTGCGCCGCAAACGATAGGTGCCGCGCTGCAACTTCACGCCGTCGTGCATGCGGCGCCTTGAGTTCCCCTTCAGTGATTTCTGTTGACGTTTTACTTCTCAGTACGCATTCCTTTTGTTATATCCGATGTCGATGATTTCTACTTACGTTTTTGATTTGACCGAACGTTCTCTTTTGCCTCACCTGTGTAGTGATGGTAACCCGGACCAAAAATTCGGAAAGAAATCCCACTCAAGCGTTGCCTAGGTGGTTATTCGAGGTGCTGCATACGAGTAAAGTTTCCGTTTTCCCCCGCAGCCCCACATTCATAGGGATACGGTAGGTATACTGTGCAGAATCGAGAGCAAATTCAATTTCGGAGGGAGAGCGGAGGTAGACTGTACCATAATCTTAATGATCGTGATCAGAGCCAAAAACAACTCCTAAACGAAAAATTCGAGAGGATTCTCTAATATGCCGTACCTTCAGTATGCCTATCAAAGCCCTGCAAAAGCGGAGCTACAGTACAGAAGGAATTTCTGAGCCAGATTACCATCACTACACAGGTGAAGCAAAGGAGAACGCTGCTATTAATTCAAAAATGTAAGTAGAAATCATCGACGTCGGATAGAACGAAAAGGAATACTTACTGAAAAATAAAAAGCCAAGAAAAATCACTGAAGGCAAACCCAAGGCGTGGCATGGACGACGACGTGAAGTTGCAGCGGGGCATCGATCGATAGGGGTGCAACTCCGCGTACGAGCTACTATAGTATTATAATGCGCCGGCTGCGCGGTTTCTCCAAAATGAAACGATTCAAGAAGGAATTTTCGATAGCTTTGAGTTGTAATACATACTCCATTGTAATCAACAGTGCCCCTAGATCCTCCTGATACCCAACACTCTATACTAACCCTTAGCATGAACACTGCCTTTATGATTGATGTTCTGCATCAGGGGAAAGCTAAACAATCACATATTGTCATAACAACTCATGTTTGTATAATAGACCTTGTGAGTAAACACACATTTCGATGCGAATTTGGTGGAAACGTGACGCCTGCAAATTGATTCTTGAGGGGGGAGGCATACCGTTCATACAGACATAAATTAATGGTGTTTCTGATCAGTAAGGTAACCATTTGCTGTTCTAAACCATTTTCTATGCAAGACGTCCAAGTTTTGGGCTCTTTGTGCTAGTTGGTCCTCGTAGATTTAAAGGCAGCACTCACGGAAATTTTTGCGTTGAAGATTTCGCGGTATATCGGGGTTTTTAGGGACGATGAACTCCTTGACAACGATGAAGTAGCGTGAAACACGCGAAAAACACAGAAAATGATGGCGGTATTTCATGTGTGTCCACAGCGTGGACGAATGTTCCGTGATGGGTCCCGCCACGGAGCCCTGCAAATAATACGAATTTCATAGACACGCCCCCGCTCAACCACATGCACACACCCCGTCAACTGCGTTAGTTGGGGCGAGGAACCCTGATGTCCAGAACGGCAGATGTGTCCACGGCAGTATGCTCGCGGGTAGGCGGCCATTCAACGTGTTCAACGCACTGTTGCAATTGTCCAGCGGCCGGCTACATGGTAAGTGACTCATTTCAGAAGTGAAAATTTCCGTGAGAGCTGCTTTTAATCGAGACGTCCTTCTGTTGAGGTATCGCACGGTCATCAAAGTCTCACCATTCCAGTGAAAGAAGTAAACTTCATGCAGAAGAGAATTAGTGCTTCTGACAATTTTCTTCCTAGGTGTTTTCCAATAATGTGGCGTCGTGGATGAGCTACTTGTTAATATGGTTTTCGTGCCGTGGTAGCGTGTCTTGCACCTTGTCTTAGTTAATGCCAACGAATTCCACAACGGCCTACGGGCCATCGAACTATCGACCCTCGCCCTTTCGGCCGCATTCGCATCACTTCAGGATCAACACCAGCATAACAGAAGGTGTCAATGCATGAAAACGTCATTCGTCGCAATAGGACCGAGCTTGTTGGCAATTACAGCCAGGTCGAGCGCTCTTGGACATATTTACTTTGGATGTCGTCCAGGAACGCGGTACTAGCCAGCTAGCACTGCATCTGCGTCTCCCTCACGCCAAGAACGGACTTTGCTCCTTTTTGGCCAACTCTACGCTCTACGCAACTTGATATTCCCTTCCTAAGCTGCACAGGATTGTATCGCAGTGTTATAGTCTCAAACTTCATTCCACACCCTTTAAGAAACGATGCCGGATGTGCAACGCTTGCCCATATGTTCCAGAAGAACACCTAGTAAAAGAAATAAAACAAGGTCGACCACGCCGGCAGCTGCTCCGTCGTATTGCACCGAACGGGCTGCCTCGTCACACCTGGTTTGACGGATCGCACAGCTGCAAGCATTGTTACTGCATTGGTTGAAATAGTGGCAGAAAGATTTTATGTGACGCTGGCAAAGGCTCTTAAATGTTAAACACAGCGTCTCACCTTAAAATCGTGCTCGAGATTTCTATACAAAAAGAAGACTCATACCACAAAGTTATGCATGATTCTTCACAAAAGTCTATAGAAACCAGTTCTTTGATGCCGTTCTTTCGGGGGTAATTCGGAATGATCACTGAGACATCTGCCACAATGCTATGCAACTGTTGGCGTTGATCGCTGGCGCGTAGATCCTGCTTATGGCAAATATCATTATGGTAAGTGACTCATTTCAGAAGTGAAAATTTCCGTGAGTGCTGCCTTTAATAGGGACGTCCTTCTGTTGAGGTATTGCACGGTCATTATGGGATCTTTAACTCTGCACTATAGCATATAGCGGCTCGATCATGACAGGTCACGACTGAAGTGTGAAAACATGTTGTCGACAAGCTTTTGGTCCAACAACTTGTCAGCAAGGAAGCGCGAAAACAAATGTCAAAAAGCCTTTGGGCGAGCAAGTTCTAGATGCGATTAGAAACTTGTTTTTGGGGTTCCGAGGACATTTATTTTGCGAGCCAGGACGTCGCCAGGATGAAGCAGCATCTCTCGGAAAACATTTTTCTGTTTCACCTGTTCCAAAGTGCAGTTTACTTCATTCGTTCTTCTGTTTACCACGGGAAACCTTTGCAAATTATGAGCTCACGAAGTCTGCTCCCACTTCTTTTCGTTACGTGTAACATCTCTGAATATTCTCCATTCAAATGAAAATTTGGTAATGGATGAGCGAGTAAAAAGTTAATCGCATGAAAGCATACTATTGAGCAACTCGGCCTGAGGGTTGGCGAACGATGGAAACATCCTGGAGTTTTTCCAGATATTCCTTACATATAATTAGAAAATTTTCCGCTAGTCTCGCTTCGTGAGCGATAAAAAGTTACACGGATGTTTTTGAACACATATTTTGAACACTTAGGACGGCATGAGGTAAAAGTGACAAAGAGATGTTATTGATGTAATTATAGTTTTATTTCATTAGATTTTAATATAATTTTTGATTTTAGTTTTAGTTTCGTGCACTATCCTTATACGAAAACTAAATTGTGCTATAAGTTTCCTCCTGCAGTCATCAGTAAGGTGAAGGAAACTTATAGTTGAGTTGTGTTAGATATACGAAAAAGCTGACAGACTCTCTAATATATCAAGGAAAGCGTATATGTTTCATGAAGTGAAATCTGAAACAACGGGTGTGGCTAGAACACTTGCTGCGGTATCCTCCACAATTACAATATAGGGCCGAAATGAGGCAGCAACAAAGACTCTTATTCAGCAGTTGGGAACAATTTGATAGACTCGTTTTCTGATCATCGCTCTTCATTCAACAGTGAACGAAATCTATATAATATTCACAATGCCCGATGCAAGTGAACAAAGCTGAACCAGGAAGGCGAAGCAAAGCATCCATGAATGCTGCATTGCTTAATATTGTTTTAATGTACGCATATCTTTCTTGCGCAACTGTCTTGAGGAGCACAAGAGAGCGCGTCGAAGATTTTCTATGACATTGATCGTGCAGAACTTAAGAGGGAGCTCCAAAATTTTGCTATGGCGCAGGATAATGCACTGGACAGTAAGGCAGAAGCTCACCCGAAATATGTGCAAATTCGGACGATTGAGAGAAAATTATTATCGAGGAAAGCAATGCACGGCTCGTTCACCGACAAAAGATGTATCATATGTATTAAATCACATCTGTGTTGTACCATCCAGGAAAATAACATATCAGAACATTCATATTTTCCTAAATTGGGAGCACGCGATGGTAGACAGGAAGTGTTCCTAGAGAAATTCCCACCGTTCTTGAAACATTTGCTCCAAAGTTTAAATAAGTTTATGAAGTTCAAATCAGTTTATCAATTTTTTCTCATATGAGTGAGTATTATGAGGAGGAATCTATATAAATGAAATCTAAAACTATGATCTGAGCGCTGCAAATTGTACATGGCCTCTGGAGCAAAATCTGCCCAACAACTGCTGGGAGGACGTTCTCCGCTTCTTTCTCAATGTATCCGGAAACAATTTTTCTTTTTACGCAATGAATGAATGGAAATTTGTTCTGACATACACGTTCAGAACACGAGCTGCTGCGCGTCCGCCCTCAAAGTTTCAATCTCTTAGGCGCGGTAGTTCTTTCATAAGCACTTTGATGTTTTTCTGTTCCCAATTTCGTGTTCTCTTTGATGTACTGGTGAATGGCACTTTTGCAAAATTTTATGCGTGAGCATTACAGTTTCATCTTTACTGCACTGCAGTGTAATTTGATGGTGGAAATTCATGGAGCCACTGTTCAAGTACTCCCAAAACAGGATTGCGTTGGGCACTGTTGTAAGGAAGCGTGGGGGAGGGTGGAGGGATGAGAGGGAAACTGCACGACTAAGCAAATTAACAAAAAAAGGAGCGAAAAGCAGAAACCCGAGGGAGTCGAAAATCTGAAGAGCGTTACTGTCTCCATAATTTTGGTCTTTTTTTACTTAGTCAATCTGTGCGATTGCCTTTTTCTGTGGGAGTTTCAAACTTGCTCCTAAATCACGACTGCTTTTTGCACAACAGATCTTCTTTTGCTCGGATTTTCGATACGAGTAATGCGAGGATACTTACAACTAACGAAGAAAAATGACAAAGATTTGCTGCAAACACTGGTTCTGCCGTGAGCTCATACTGAGATGATGAAAGAAAGTATGTAGGTGTGTGTATCCCATGCTGGCTCGGAAATCTACGGAGCACAGGCTAACTATTATCAACCAATGGATTCAAATTTGTTGGGCGTGCGACGAAATGATAAGCATAGGGAGGACAAACTGTTACACAGAAATGAAGCTGAGTGAAAGAAAAAGTTAAGAAGAGCAACACAACGACGAATGACTTACCTGGTCGCCTGCACGTTCACCATAGTCTAACAGCTGCGTCTGCGCACATATTAACGGCACAGCGGCCAGGAATAAAAGTTTGAGACGCATTATCACCTAAATTCAATAATGTGTAGTTATGCCGAGCGTTCAAAGAAGGTTATTTGTTGAAGAATTCTTTTACTGCTGTGCAGTCAGGTCAATGTCGGAATAGCTGGGGCAAAGATAAGGGCATGTCGGCGGAAAAAATGACCGAACACAACCCGTCCATGGAAAGAAGATAAGAAGGGTGGCTAGCATACACTGTCGATTTCGAAGAGATGATTCAGAAAAAGAGCAAAAGTTTTGCAAGAATGAACTAAGGTGAAGCTCATCGCTAATGCAACGACGTGCGCTGCCAGAGATGAGGTCAGCGATGATTCAGAAGCCATGGTGGCGCATCTGCCATCAGCCGAAACAGACAGCCCCTTCCCTCTCTCACTCTTCCTCTCTCATCTCTGATTGCAGCCCGTTCCAAGCAGCCTGAACTGCGGAGTCGTAATTGTTTCGAGGTCAGCTCGCGAGAGCGGTGCTTCGATGCACCTTCTGGAAGGCAGACAAAGATTCACGAGTGTTGTCAAACAGCTGATATCTTTTGCCTTTTCGTGAGAACATTGATCAAATAATTCGAGAGTATTCTAACAAAGTTCCATTGAGAACTTTGATCCGTTCTAAGAATATGGAGGACATTTTACTGCATCGACACACATGAGAATGAATTTGAACTTTTAGTATGTTTGTCCTCTTAAATAACATCACAATGTGAATCTTATCCATTCAATTATGTTACTCACAACACATCAATGCATCTAGATCAACGAAACGCTAACAACGGTTTCAGAATCACATTTGTTGCTTGGTCGACACTAAGTAGGTGGACCAACAAACAGTAGATAGATGATGTCTTGGAAATCCACTGCACTTAGATGGGGATCGATTCTACGAGGAAGACACGTACTCGTACAGTTAAGAATTGTAGATTTCTAGAAAATTCCGTAGGGGTTTCTATTCTGAACACGCACTCAGGCTGAAAAACCTTGGCTTGATGCCATAACATTTTACCATCACTTACAGGGAAAAGTAAAAAAAAAAGCTGGAGCCCATACAAAAATTAAATGAACCAGGGTCTCTACAAAAGCTCAATCTATACTGAAGCCTTCCTTGCTCAGGGATTCTAATGGGGATAAGAGTTCGCTTCGCTAGGATAGGTAAGTCTGTGCAGAAATTGCAGGAGGAAGCCATATTAAGTGTAATGAGAGAAGTTAAGGCCGATTCAGAATTGCAAGAAATGTTTATGAACTTCACCGAGGACTCTTGTGGACTGAGTGATTTATAGAATAGATAGAATAGATGGATAGGAAACTACTAGGGATATGTATAAGAGCTGAACGCTTAAACTAGGAAATTTTACTTTCGACCTCTGAATGAGGTTTTTCATTGCGCGACAAAAGGACTGTCGTCGTTTGTCGTACATACCAACAAATAGGCTTCAAAAATATATTCAGATTAGTGCTTCCAGCAGGAGTATATGTAGAACCCAAGAAGATGGCCGCTCCCTTATCTTGTCCCCATGCTATAGCGACAAATCGCCACAGTTCTCTCAATCGATCAGAGCAGGACAAAAAGAAGTGAGAAAGAAAAAGAAAATCACGGAGGAGGCCAAATACGCTCTGCGCATCCACATTTTCGCTGCAGAAACGAATTTTTACTAAAGCGATCTAGCCGACAACAAGACTCTTCGACGAAAACTAGTATACTATGGTTTCAAATGTCGTCCCCACATTACCTGAAGCAGGTGTTCGAACGCCTATCAGTGAACAATGCCACGAGTTTAAAAACATTTGCTAGCGAAGGGAAAACTAGAAAACATCTCCAAAAATACAGTTTTGGATCACAGCATTCTTAACGAAGGCCGCAAGTGGCAACTGTCGAGCAGCAGGAGGTCGGAGGTCTGGCGACCTCTTACGGGATGCTAAAAGACGAAACCGCGTAGTATAAGATGTCACTGTAGCAGATAGACAGAAGTCCTGTCTTGATAGGATCATTTAAGGTTATAGAAGGTTAGTCACTGTATGAAAGAAGCGAGGGGCCGAGGCATAATATTTTTCGGAAAGGCGCATTGTACGTCACGACTTTTATTGAGTGGGGTTGTGGAGTGTTACAAAAGCTGGGAGAATGATTGAAAAAGCTCACATCTTTTCTAGCACTTCACGTTTCGCTACTATTGCAGGTACTCCAGCGGCGACACATCGATCAGAAAGTCGGGAACATGAATTTGTTACACATCATAGACCCATTTCAATTTATTTGTTTATCTGCCTTTTACATTATACTTTGGACGCTGCTACGCATGTTTCGTAATTTTTTTTCATTTTTGAATTATCTTCATCCTCTTCAAAAATCTTCATCTCGTTCAGGCTATTTTACGGGTCAAAACTTTAGTGGGTTATCGTGTTCCTCTTGTTTTTATTGTTTTATCATCTCTCGTTTTATTATTTTATTAGGTTGGTCTGAAAGTTCTGCACCAAGGTATTTTTTAGATTGTGAAATTCCATAGACTTCGAATCAAAAGGCCACTACATTTGAAATGTAGGATTCACCTCACTGCGGCCGTACAATAATCGCCAGACATCTCCAAGCGCAGGGTTACAAAAAACTAACGACTGGTTGGGTCCCCCACAAACTGAGTGCCTTGCAGGATTGAGTGTGTGCCAGTCTTTGCTGCTGCGTCCACACAGGATGAACTTTCTCCGTTAACTCATTACTGAAGATGGGAGTTGGGTGCTGTGTGTTGCCCATGGACGAGAGAAAAGTTGACTCACGCGTGGTGAACCATCTCTAGAACAGCGGAAAAGAGAAGTGTACGAAAAAAGGTTTTTTTTTGTGTTGTTGGTGGAATTCTGAGGGAATGCTGTACTGAAAACTGCTGGCACCTGGACCACCGTGACTGCTTAAGTCAACTCTTCTCAGCTATAAAAACTGGCCGACGCAACTCACCTGGAGCGGCGGAAAATTGACCATGCTGCTCCACTTCATGACAACGCCTGACCTCACGTGGCAAAGCTTACCTGCCAAAAAATTGCCCAATTAGGTCGTGTAGTTCTACATCACCCTGCTTATTCTCCTGACTTATCGCCGTCTGAATACCACTTGCTTGGAGCCCTAAAGCTGCGTTTGCGATGAAAGGAATTCGATGATAGGAACAACCGAGAAGTGAGATTTCACGTTTCTTTGACTTGCAGCTGCCAGAGTTCTTGACTCCTGCAGCTGATGCTCCACTGAAGCGTTGGTTATGTCTCGTGGATCACGAAGGTAATTAGCTTGTCGATTGATATCTATTCACAGTGGACTTAATATTCTTTTAAAAAAGTATGAAATTAGGTGCAAGACTTTTGGACCAACCTAATATTATCCCTCGTTTTTTTTTGTTTCCATTTTTGCTATGTATCTTCCTTCTGTTTACAAAAGCGCCCAAAGCTCATATCGAATTTTCTCAAATTTAAATATTAGCATAGGTGTACTACTCTTGAGCAACATCGCAAAAATCACGCTTCTTTTAAAGTTGGTATTTCATGTTTTCACTGGCACTCATACCGTGTTTGAAGTTTCTGTTTTCTGTTACTAACACCACATAGCTGTCTTAGTGTTTTTGGCGCACCTTGAGTGTAAACAATAAATAAGAAAATGGATATGCAATCCTATCCCATAATCCGCTCAACAGATGCTACTCAGCAAGTAAGGAAAATCCGGACCTGTGACGCTTTCCAGCTTACAATGATACTTCCATTTCCAGCATTGCTGAGACTGACAGGGGCATTGAGCGAAGAAAAGCTGCAAATATATAACGAGACCTGTATGGGTAGATAGCCTATCCAACTTGTTGTTACGCCCTATACTTGAAATCTGCTAAATGGTCTACAGAAACTCAGAATACCACGTTCACCAAGAAGAAGATACAATGGATACCATGGAATTGTGGGTTCGTGTGCATTGCCTTGTGCAGCTCGCAAAGCTGGTTTCAAATCTATTTTCATCGTTCTTAGGTCTCGTCTCTGTAACGAGTCACGCCCATTTTCAACAAGCGCAAATGATAGGCCTGTATGAGTGCCGGAGCACTGCTGGAAAGAGGTAAGTTCCTCGCTCTTCACAAACATGTTCGCAGGATTAAATTCTGTAGTGTGCGCCAATCTTGCATTCTTTTTATGAGATTCTATTGACCATTAGCGAATTTCAAGCATATAATTGATCATTATTTCGGACACGCTCTCGAACCATGTAGGTGTCATCTTGAACTAGCTGCTTACTTTCGTGCACTTCCCTGGTGGGAGGTTAGGTGAAGGGTTGAAGTCTTCCGCATTACACTCCTCTCACACAACTATGGTCTCGTTTTCAGCGCCTCCCTACAACCGGCACAGAAGCACCCACCATAGAGATGAGAGCCCGTCGGATTTTGTTCACCCCAACAATGGACACTGGCGCACCCATTGCTCTTCAATGGACCCAGCATATCCATTGCATACTGGTTCAGACACCACTCCACCTTCCGTTGACGACTCTTCTACTATCTAAGAAGGGATTTAACCAGAGCTGGATAGTGTCCATAGAATGACGGTTTATTGGCGTAAAGGAGATAGTAGGACTGACGGTAAAAGTAACAAAAATAACCGCTGAAATTTAGCTTTACCCAGGGGCATGAATATACTACTATTACTAGTACATGGTAGTACACTAATACCCCACCATCAGGTATGTGCGGAAGTAAAATTTAAAATCCCGTAAAACGTAAAACGGAAAAGGGAAGGCCAAAAATGGGCGGAAAACGGAAAACGGAAAATTTTACCCAAGCATAGTTTTGTGACCAAAAGTCCTCTTGAACATTGGATTCTCTTGGTATCTCCTTCATGAGCATGGGTGGTGACTTTTTCAAGCTATTAAGTAACTTCAAGTCTTCTGATGGTGCTGACTTCAAACGTCCAGAATATATTTACAATTAGATGGATCGAGGAGTATTTATCCTTCATCGAGTTACGAGAGATTATCAGAGTTATATAATCAGTAAATGGCTTCTTCACTGAACGATTGAGTAGACGAGAAGGTGTAAAATGTAAAAAGTGCAACTCCTTTCCTTTATTTTGGAGCAGACCTATTCTGCAAAAATTCAGAAAAGGAGGCAACCACGGTTGCTAATGCGTTTGGAATCTGAGTGGGATCCGGTTATTCACAAAGGATCTCATTAGAGCCAGTTAGCGATGGAGGAAGGATGAGGAGAACAGTATGTGGGGAACGTGAAACACAAGCAGGCCAAACATTGCGCAAAACATCAGGTGCCAGCGGCGCCAGTGTGGAGTTGGGGATTATCGTTTGATTGAAACAGTGACAAGTACAAAGTAGCCTCATGCTTTTCAGGTTGAAAGAAAGCCTACATTATGCGTTGCTACGCAAGAATGCTTGAGCTCTTACCATGACACGTCACAGTCTCATGAAAATTTTATATCAGTTCACCCCACATTTCTGTGGAACTTTTTCTTTTGGAAATTTCAAGGAGAGCAGGGCACTTGTATGGCATAGAGCAATGATGAAGGCCAAAAGAGTCAGACAAAATAGCTCGAATTTCATAAACAGCATGCGGATGTCAATTTTGGTGTCATTGTTGTGAACTCTTGTATACTGCGCATCGAAACACGTGAATCCTCTTCAGGATAGGCATATATGTAGGCAGAAAACAACAATTCCTCTTCTTCCATAATTTTCGGGGATTTTCCGTTTTCCGCGCCAAAAATCCGTAAAACGTAAAACGGAGGGCCAAAAATGGGTGGAAAACGGAAAGCGTAAAACGGAAAACGGAAAATTCCGCACACAGCTGCTCGTCACCTCCGTGATCAGTATACAAGTAGTATATGCTGATCGCGGAGGTTGTGAAGTATTAGTCGGTGTCACGATCCTCCCCATAGCCCCCTCCTTACCCTTCCCTCATACGACCCTTTGACCTTGATTATGGACCTATCCCACTAATTTTAGCTGTGTTGAAAACAACTTCTGGTCATACGTGCAAGTATGCGTGGCTAAAGGTGGACTGAAACACCTGTAAGTTAAGTAAAGAAAGAAATCTGTAGCCTTTTCATACAAAACTTTGGATGGTGAGCCAATTACGGATATGTAATTATGACTGTTCGAAAATCCATTATGGAACCACTCAACTATTGCTTCAGAAGGTCCGATAGTGGGGTTGGAGCGAAGTCAACGATTATAATTTGCATGGTATGTTACTGTAGCAGTGAGTCACTCCTGCACGGGTCTTATTACAAAGCCGTAATCGAATCGTTTGCTGCCCAATGTTTATTCAAGATCAACCATGCCTCCATTGCAACGCACTTTCTGGGCATGCTCTTCGACATATCTGTTCGTTGTTCACTTAGCACACCGAATAGTCCTGTTCCGGAAAACTCCATCGGACATATCCTTGCCGACCCCTGGGCGAAAGTTTGAAAGATCAATAAAATAAGTAAATCAACATTGCCACCCAAAATGGTTGTCAAGTCCGAATTAAGCGTATTAAAGACAGCACTCACGGAAATTTTTACCTCTGAAGAGAGTTGCTTACCGTGTAGCCGGACAATCACAAGATTATGTTGAACACAGCGAATAGAGGCCTACCTGCGAAGATACTGCCGTGGACATCTGCCGCTCTGGACATGGGGGTTACGTCGCTTCAGCTAGCGCCACCCACTGGGTGTGCGTATGTGGCTTAGCGCAGGGTTTTGTGCGGAATGTGCACCATTTGCAGGGTTTCGTGGCGAGACCCATCACGGAACACTCGTCCGCCCTGTGGACGCACATGAAGTAGGGACATCATGTTCTATGTTCTCCGCGTATTTCACATTACTTCGTCATTGTCGATGAATTCGTCGTCTCTAAAAACCCCGATATACCGCTCCAACGCGGGAATGTCCGTGAGTGCTGCCTTTAAAGGATTGCGATAGACATGCCCATACGGTCTCCCAAACGAACATGCGAAAAATCGATACAATCGATAAAGTAATCGCTAAAATCAGGTCGAAGTAGCCTATAACCTGCGCCGGCCGCTGAAGGATATGTGTGCAAAATTTGGCCTTGATCGGTTAATCCTCCCTGATTTCTATTGAGAACGCACAAAAAAGGAATTTTCTCTTCTGTATATGCAGAAGATTAGCTGCCGTACTCGGGTCCGCTCGGGTGTTTTACTATCTTCGCTATCTTACATTGTTGAGGTCAATTACTATCACAGATAAATCCATTAAAATATCCATAATTTTGGTGATCGGCATATCAGCGAGGCTCCTCAAGTGACCCCTTCCCACCGACCTGTGGGCTAAAAGTCAGCGAAGTTATTTCGCTGACATTGAATTGATGTATTTGTATAAAATGATTGTCATGCTCATATCCAGCGTATTGAGGAACCCCAGGATGCGTGTCCTCGCAGCCCCATAGGGACAGCAAAAAATCAATGGAATCGGTGAATCGATATTTTCTGCAAAATGACTGTCATATTCGTGTTCAGCGTATTGAAAAACTCCAGTAGATATCTCCTTGCCCGAGCCAAGATGAAAAAAAAGTCGATAAAATCAATATACGATGTTTCTGCAGAATGGTTCTCATATTCATGTTCAGCGTTTCAAGAAACCCCAGGTGATACATCCCCATTGACCAAAACCTCTTTGCAGACCTCTGAAGACGGTAAGACGCCGAAACGCCGGGTCAATAAAATGTTCCAGCGGTTCGTTACCTCTATCATTTTTAATTATATTTACGACTTAATCATTCTTGTTAATTTTTCTTATAATAGGTGGCATACCCGGTTTCACATAGGAATTTTATTGCCCAGGTGTCGGCGGGGATATGTCTTCTGGGATTCCTGTATATGCTGAATACGAATACGACAACCATTTTGCATTACTGATTATTTGATTTTACCGATTTTTTCCATTTTCGCTCGGGGACGTACAAAGACGTGTCTTCTGGGGTTCCTCAATACGCTGACTACGAATATGACAACCATTTTGCACGGAATATCGAGTTATCGACTTTATTGGTTTTCGGCTCTTATACACAATGAAGCGGTGAGGACATGTCTCCTGGGGTTCCTCAATACGATGAATGCGAATATGACAACCATTTTGCACGAAGTATTGATTTGTTGATTTTACCGATTTTTTCCATTTTCGCTCTTGGACGGACAAAGACATCTCTTCTGGGGTTCCTCAATACGCTGACTACGAAATGACAACCATTTTGCACGAAGTATTGATTTATTGATTTTACCGATTTCTTCCATTTTCGCTCTTGGACGGGCAAAGACATCTCTTCTGGGGTTCCTCAATACGCTGGGTACGGATATATCAACCATTTTGCACGAATTATTGAGTTATTCATTTATTGATTTTTGGCTCTTCCGCGCAAAGGAGCGGTGAAGACATCTTTCCTGGGGTTCCTCGATACTCTGAATATGAACATGACAACCACTTTGTACGAATACATCGATTCAATGTCACCGAAACAGCTTTGCTAACTTTTCGCCCACAAGTCCATGGGAAAGGGTCACCAGGGCTTCGCCAACATGCTGATCACCAAATTATGGAGATTTTAATGAATTTGTCGGTGATAGTAATTGGCCTCAGCAGTGTGATGTAGCCAAGGTAGTAAAACACCCGAGCGAAGCCGGGTACGGCGGCTAGTTATGAGATAAATTTGTTCGTCGTTTTACTGGTCTAGAATGTATGTGAGGAAAATAACTCCTGGGCGGATAACACCGGAGAAGTAGTGAAGTTCAGGAGAATAGTATTAGGTTGTTACATAAGTTTCCGTTGTTTTGAAATTTTTGACAAAAATGTTTAGTAAAGTGTCAAGTAACAACAGATGGTAATCGAGGTATGCACAACAACAGTCGCTGAACGTTTGCCGTTTCACATCAAGAGCTCCCGTCCACTGTTCCAGAAATCCATGGACTACAAGGCAAAGAAATGAGTCGGGCAGTGCTCGAAGTCACTGACTTTGACAAATCGGTTCTCGCTCAATAGGCAATCTTGTGATCTGATAACCGGCGCTCGGCTAGAGCCAGATTTGTGCTACATAATACGCAATTGAAAATTCTTCTGTGTGTTCTTCGCCTTTTCAGATAGTTCGACTAACGAAATCAAGGTGCCCGGCACCGTGTGACAAAATGGTGTGATTTCCACTAAACGCTTGAAACTTTCCACAGAATACTACCGATTCGCGTTCATTTTGCTCAACTTTACCGCTTCTCACGCCATTTCGTCGAAATCGCCGCGAGGCGGCGTTTTTGGAAGTTGACCGCGCGCGAATTTCCCGCGCGGCAGGCCGCGTACCCAGCTTCGATCCCTCGATTCGTTTCCACACCCTAGATGGGCGCAGGCATCGTAGGTAGCGCGCGCACCGACTGGCAATTGCACTAAGCCGCGGCCAGTGTTCGGGTGGCACCAACCAACTGCTATCTAACGACCCGTCGCGACTACCGATTAGTGTCCTCAAACGGTTGATGTTCCCAGTCACAGGAGAAGAAATTCCAGTTCCCAGTCACAGTAGAAGAAATCCCAGTTCCCAGTCACAGTAGAAGAAATCCCACTTCAATTCGCTCCAATTCAGAGAGAAAAACGGCATAGCTAAAATTTTGGGTTACCAAATTTGTTGCCTCTGCTTGAGGCTGCTCGACAATAAGATGCAGAGGCAAAGTATCAGGAGAATAGGAATGACCTGAAGATAACTCATCCCAAATTTGGTTAGAATCATGCAACGTTATTATTCGTGCAAGTGCAGTTACCAAATTTGCATTCTTGAAGGGTTCATTCCGAAATTAATTACATTTTCAAAACAAGACGGCGTAATATGATTCATAATGCAAAACGTTCGCGAGAACATGTGCTTTAAAACAGCATCTAGATATGTGCGAAATCTGATCGGTATTCATTTATCAAGATCCCTTGAAGATGCCTATGCGAACACAGCGGAAACTTATGTAACAACCTAATAGTTGTGTTCGCTTACTGGAACTTCGTAGGCAATGGTGGTGGACTTGAATTTCGCGGGTTAAAGCAAATGTTACATTTATTTCCTACATTTATTTCCTTACACATCGATTGCGTGCCTGGAGGCACGAATTCACTGGATAGTCTTTGATGTCCGGCCCGATGCGCCCATCCTGAACGGTACGGTGAGGATTATGAAGATCTTCTCGGGCAAAAATCTTTGGGTGGATTGAACAGTGAGATTTCAGTCCAGCTCTACCAATCCAATGGTAATTGACGATTCAAGAGCCGAGGCGTCGTGTTAGCTTTTCCTGAGAAATGGGTCCTCAACATACAAGTATTCTCTCACCCATTCGTCCAAACATACTTGTGGTCCATTCACCCAGAAAACGTCTTGCCAAGCAGGACATTTTCACCCGAAAAATGTATTAGCTCTCGCCATTGAAATTTAGAGTAAATTCTCAGCTAACTTCAAAGGATTGGCCATCACCACGACAACTACCTGCTAACAAAATAATGGTGCAGTTTGAAATCGTTATGATAGCATTAAATGAAATGTTAATAGTGGTTTGTACTCACATGTACTGATAACTATTCTTTCTAAAGCCTGTCTTAGACAGCACAATAAATGTATGTATGTCTTCATATATTTCGTCGAATAAAACAAATTCATTATTTTAGTATGATCACATTTTACCAATTATGGGGGGGGGGGGCAATAAAATTGCTTCGCAACGCACAAGCTGACATTAGTGGAAAGTCGTTTGCGGCTGAGAGTACCCAAGTTCTCCCAGCCTCCTAGCAGGGCTTCTTTCTCAATTTAGTACTTAATTGAGTCTCCCTTGGAATTTAGTGAACTTTCTGGGCAGGATTCATGAACCACGCAAAACAATGACGGTTAGTCGTATTGTTTATCCAATATATCGAATATACAATATTAGGAGAAGCAGGACAGAAAGACGCTCAACTTCCTCTGTTACAAAAAAAAGACTTGGTTCCCTTATGTTCGCGTTCCCGAATCTTAGCCTTGGTCAAACCAGTGCTCATGCTGACAAGTTCTGCATGAATTTTTTTCACCAATTTTCATCGATGAGTACATTGCCAACAAAGCAATACAAAAGTTATACAACATCTTCAGAAGCCTCGTCACCCGAAACGGAATAATTTTGTTGAAAGTGAATAAAACATATGTAAGACCTACACTAGATCGTGAAATAATTGTATTTAATACTCCAGGAAAAGCAGAAAGACTTTTTCACACTGCGAAACTCGATCAATCGTGGACCTTCACTAAAAATTACATTTCTAACGGCTAAGACTTTTATAAGACCATCATTTTCTGTCAACAGAGCTTGCACAAAGTATGTAATGAAGAGCGAGAGACATCCACCTCCCATTTAACTCTCACCATTTAAAAAACAAATGGAAGGATTTCCTAAAGGCAGCACCCACGATGATTTTCGTGTCCGAAATTTTGAATGTTTTGGAGCCTGAACGATAGTCCCAGTAACTCTCCGCAAGTTGCACCGCCGAAGGCATCATCATTCCCAAGGTATAACAAGTTAGACTTGGTATCCGGGTATCTGCGGATGAGATGTGGCGCTATGCGAATCAGCTGTTTTCTGCCGCAGTCGGTCAGTTCTCCAAAGACAACGTTTGATTTGTATGCTCATGTCGAGAATTTTTACAATGTAATGATTTGTTTACCTCATTTACACTCTTTCCGTTATTGTTAGACCATACGAACCTTTCTTTTTCCCAGAACTTTCAAATTTTCAAATATGGTGTGAATTTGTGTTTGTGAGCCCTTCACACTTAACTTTAAGTCTTGTTTCTTTTCTTACGGTACATCTCTGTAGTGAAAATTCCATTTCCTTCTCGTTTTGCTTTTTTCTCTCTTAGGAAAGCTGCAAAATTAGTTGGGTGTCTGGTTGCACCAGGAAATATGGTGGCAATAAAGGCAGCGTTATCGACTTTCTTGATCTACTCCATCCGCATGACTCGGCCACCTTGCTATAATGCAGCAAATTGGAAACACGCAAGAATCATTTAGCGTGAGTTTTGACAAAATTGACCCCTCCATTCATGGTCCAAACCCAAGATTGCAGTAAATTCCGAGTGAGAAAGTTTTTCTTGAGTGCTGTCTTTACACAAAAGAAGTGATTGAAGATCTCTTTTTTCCTCTAAAACTAAAAATTAGATGAAATGATCCATGATTTATTTGTGTTGTACATTGTGTATTGCATTGTGCATTGTAAATTGTATCTTCATATGATAAATCTATGTAATGAAATAAAATAAAATGAATTAAAAATGAAAATTTCTACGTTCAGTGCTGCCGGCAATAATCAAAATCAAACCATGTGTTTGTGTTGCGTATGGATTCGTCCACAATACATGTGCGAACACTGGTTAGTTGTCACATCGGACGGGTGGCGTAAGATCCATACATAGGTAATGAGAAGCGAAATGACCAATGCGTCCAGCTGGATGGATGTTCCATCGGCTGCGACCCCCCTGTCATTGAAAATTGTGCAAATGCTAACATTCGAACTTCTTTGATGCCCATGCAGTAATCATTTCCTCTCTAAAGTCCTTGATGATACCGAATGCTGCAAATATCCCTGTTTCATCGCGATTTCTCATGTATTGGGTTTCTAGATGAGTTTCCATGATTCCTTAAACTTGTTTGATACATCTCTTGAATTTTGACAAAGTGTATAAGTCAGTTGAAAGTACTGTTTTTGAAGTAAAAGCTGTTGGTATGGTTTTTTGAATGAGTCAATCTTTTCTGCATCCCAGGCATAAGGAAATGAAAGTCCAAACGCTCCAAAAAAACCTTTTTCTGATGGCAGAATTGTTTCTACATTCCCATTTGGTCAGAAAGCGATCTAAGAAGTTCAGCAGATTGTCGCCGTGTACAGAAAAAAAAACACATCTAGCAGATGCTCAAGATCTACAGTCCTTCTCGAGTCCATGACTGCAAAAACGCGGTGGGACCTGAACGATGGATGCAGACAGAGCATGTGAGAGGGTCACGTAGGTCCTGCTGTGAAACCGTACCCGCAGTCCGTTCATCTTTTCGATGAGAACTGTAATTTTACAGGGTTAAATTCGAGCTTCCAAGTACTTTTCCAAATGTGATGTCAAGTAGAACAGCTGAAATTCTAATACTACCGAAAACCGTGCCACGATGCCCGATGAAATCCTTTACCTTGCCAACCGCACCAGCAACGTTCATATGTAAACATTCATATGATGAAATGCTTTGTTATGCTCTTCATGAGGCGAGATGGCCTCGTGGTCTAAGGGCTGCTGTAGAGCACCATGTCCCCACGGGGCCCTAAGTTCGAATCCCGCCGCCGCCTCCGTATTCGAGCGACAGGCCGGCTCAGGAAGACCCCACGTCACACTTACATGATCAATGGCAACAAATGCTTCTAATATAAAAGCTACAGCGCCCATGAGAATCGGCACGCACTTTCGGAGCTCGGTTAGTGTGAAAAATATGCGAAGTTCTTCAAAGTCTCGTGAACGGTGGCATCGGAAGGCAAGTATGCGGATCGTTAAGGATCACAACGTAGCCAAAACGCGCATAGTGGCCTTGGATGTCGTTACGTTGACAGGCACCGGGCTTCCCGGGAGTGGACGACGAAGCTTATTTGTTGGAGGCGACTCCGAACCGCCTCTCTTGTACCTCCCAGTCACTTGAATGCAGGGCTTTTAGTCGGATAGATGTGCAGGATACAATCTGCAGACACGCAAGCACACCCATGCACGCATGCATGAACATGCCCACGCGCTGACAGAAGGTATAGATCGTTCCGACACTGCAGAGACAGGGAGTCCATCCCCTCGACGCGCCACGTAGCCTCGCGACTAACCGGCTGGGATCCCTCGTATGAGTGACTAACACACGCACAATAATTTCATGTATACCTTAAACGTGGAACGAGTTGAAATGTCTTCTGGGCATTGGCTCTTACGACATTTTTAATAGGATCTACATAAAGCCGTCGCATATTGAGGCAGAATTGGGACTTGTGACTGCGATTAGCTAAGGGCTTCCTTCGACATATATTTTCTGCCTTCAGTTAGTCTGATTGGGCAACTTAGAACTCACAGAAACAAGCTCATTTTTCGTACTGAGAACGCCGAAGACCCTCTCTATGGAGTAATCAAGCACCGTTCGAATGTAGAATGGAATGGATATAACATGTTCGCGACAGAGTTGATTTTGAGCGTATCGCCTGGTGGGAGATGCGCGATTTCTAGCGAGTGGGACCATTGCTCGACCAGCATGTGGTGCTACGAGGTAGCAATTCTTCCTTTCCGTATGAAAAGCTAGTTTCTTCCATAAGATTTACCTTTCTCGTCGGGTGGCGTCCCGACGTACGCCGCGACGCGACCGCACCGCACGTGCATGCTTTCCAAGTTCAGATTGTTTCTTCAAATCGACGCACTAAATGACATCCGTAGCCATCTTCTCAGTTTGTGGGTTCCGATAACATTCATCCGCCCCACTCAAGCTTAGAAAAGTTGCCCATACCCACGCAGAACTGCTCATACCTCGAAGGCTGCAGCCGCGATGCGCTCATGAATCGACCAATCACAGATCAGCAGCGTACCTCTTGTCAGGCATCCCTTTCCGTCGCAATTCTTGAGGGGCTCTTTTCTGGTGTGTTGTCTATGGATTGGCTATTCTCATGGTTTTTCAAAAAGTTGGTTGTTATTTAGCTGTATCGGTTTGAAATACCTAGTGAAAAGGTTTGAGAAAACATCTGCTTTGTCCACTGCAAGAGTAGAGCACTCAAGAGTAGAGCACTCAAATGTCTGTTAGAACATTCGTACAAAACAATAAGCAGATGTAAAGGTTTCACAAAGATATGATATTAAAATGAGTGTGTTCGACCGGTCGTGCGCGCAGTCCCACGCGGCACACACTACGTGCACGACTGGTCGTACACGTGGTTCTAAGCGTGTTAAAAAGGGACGCCATTTGATCCAATGCACATACTGTGTACGTAGAGTGGGACTGCTCGAGGTCTCTCTCTGAGTCCACCACCAGTCCCTGAGTTATCCTGGGAGACGCCGGGATCGTCCTAGATTGGTCTCTGCACCACTTGACCACTATCGTGAGAAACAGTCCTAGCGCTCTGCCAGGTGCGGAACTAAAAATTGGAAGAGTGCACGTGCATAAGTGATTGAAACGGATAGTAATCGTGACCTTTCATCTAAGCGCTCGAGCGTGTAGCTTGGAGACACCAGTAGTAGCTAATAAATCAAGAAATCGGCAGCATCAGGAGGATTGCGGTCAGTCAGAGAGAGCAGCATGCACGTTTCACGCTACGATGTTGATGACGGCAAAAAATCCCTTTGAAAATTTTTGGTGAAAAAAAAACCAAAATGAGAAACGAAGTAGAGCGTAATATTATATAACAGTTGTTCAGAAAATGATCTATCGGTGCATAAATACTCTCTACTGAATCGCAAGATGGCACACTCGGCTTCGCTCATGAATTTTTTCCTCCCCGGCTTTTTACACTGTTGCGAATAGTTAGTAATACAATCATTCGAAGCGCTCAACATTTCGGCGAGAACCGTATTAAATAATCTCGACAACCCTTCTCCACCTGCACGGAGGCGATGAAGACGGTAAAACCAATCCCGTCTACATAATAGACGGCGACGTTAAGCACTTCGAAATGGTCTGCTTGTCGCTGGTAACTCAACGCATGAGGGGGTCGATGGAGTGCCTATTTTTCCGTTTTGGGATAGAATTCTCACTGTTGAAAGTAGAAGTTCCCAGGAAAAGACAAATGAAGGAAGCTTCTCCGCACCTACTGGTAAGAGTTTCTCGCAATTCATTAGGAATGAAAGCTTGGAAGCCAGGATATTGCATGTCTGCAATCACAATACTTGAAGTGCAAGCACGTTTAGAGGTGAGGAAATTCAAAAACATGATATCTAGCCTTTTAAAATAGGCTTTATTTCCTTCATGTTTTCCGGAGCCGCGAAGCCCTCCCTCTGCATAATTCTGGATACCAGTAGGGACCAAAAAAGAGAAAGGACAACAAAACGGTGCCATGCACACATCGGCATTTCTCAGCAAACCTTTAGAGAACGCGAATCAAGCGACCTCTCTATTGCACCTGAAAGAAGAGTGAGCCAGAGATACTTATTTAAAACTTTCGTGACGCACGCTCTTTTGCGTACATGGGACCGTGTTCGACCGGTCGAGCACGTGGTCCCACGCGGTAGCAATTTTTCCTTCCCATGTAGAAACCGATTTTTTCTTTATAGTTATCCTCTCATTCGTGGTTTTCGAAGGTTCCTTCCATTTCTATTGTCTACTGATTTGTCGTTGTTAGAATTTTTTTAAAGTTCATTGTTCTTCTAGCTGTTCTAGTACGGAAAATCTAATAAACTTTGCCCACTGCGCGTGCAACACTCTAGTATCTCTGTTACAACGTTACTACGAGGGAATTAGGTAACTGTGGACATTTCACAAAGATATGACAGTAAATGGGTAGTGCACGACCGGTCGTGCACGTGGTCGCGGACATGTTAGGAGGAAAACCAGTTCAAAAAATCCCTCATCAACAAATGGAGTCACTTAAGAAGCCGATCCACCCGGAATTAGCCGGGAGGAAGAATTAGTGAAGAGGATTCGCAGGTTCTTCGAGTTTAGATAGCCCAAAGTTTACGTGGTGCATGGGTCCGAGACAGAGGCGGAGCAACACTTTGGCCTGCTGGGATTTTTCTGCCGTATTCGGATGAGTATTTCGCGATTTATAAGGAATGGAAACTCGGAGGTGTTGTGATTGCATGTCTGCAGCTAAGACGCTTGAACAGCAAGCAGGTTTGGGATTCACTTGAAGAGGATTCAAAAATAGAGGCGAAAACATCACTCATCTCCTTGGTCTCCTAACTTCTGATAACGTTTTCGGAAGCACCTTTCTCCATGCAACATCATACATGCTGCATCTACGCTAACAAAATAGACATGCACCGTATAAAGCAAAAGAAGCTCATTGAGTCATTATGAGTGCTCATCAGGCATTGCCACTACTTGTTTTAAACTCTTCAAAATGTACATATGTACTATTTGCCTGAGATTTCGTGAAAACGATTCATGTGAAAAACCACGAAGACAGGGAGAATCGTTAAGGGCGTTTTGCAGCAAGACCGAGTGGTGCTGTTAGCTGCTGTAGCGGAACCCTACCTATGTACAGCCTGAAATGTTTTCCCTTCATAATTTTTGATGCCGCGATACCCTCCTTCTGCCCATTTTGCTCCTGGATACAAATCGAGATCAAAAGAGAATGGACCAGCAAAGGGTTTCGTGCCCACATTGGGATTTCTCAGAGAACCTTCAGAAACAGCGAATCGAGTGACCATTCCATAGTCCTTTGAAGAAGAATGAGTTAAGACTAGTTATTTAAGAGGAAAGCTGAAAACGTTCCGTCATCGACAAATAAGGTCAACTAAGAATTGAATTCATTTCATTCGAAATTAGCCAAGAAAGGAAATTTTATTCCCAATACTTTACGAGAATTTGAAGAGGCAAATTTGCAGAAAATCATCATCATATATCCGTGAAGCGCGGCAATGCTGCGCTTTGCGTAGGTGACAGTGATTTTCTCAGAGTGAAGCTATCCCAATGATAACGTGACGCACGAGAAAACTTTCATTTTTTTTTCTTTGACCGGTCTTCCTCTCTACTGAGGAGCCTCAAGGAGCACCGGTCACAAACGGATCGTCCAGAAAGAGGCGAAACGATCCGATTGTTTCAAATCTTTCACATTTTAAATTTTTTCAAGCTTTTCTATTTCATATACATACATGTACAGGTTATGTGAGTGGTTGCCTCACCTTCAGACTTTCGCCAATCTGCTAATAAACAAATAAGGTTCACGAAAACCAGCTTAGCCTTCATATTTCCCTCAAACTGACTTAGTGGTGATACAAGGGATGCAATTGGCATATTTATTTATTTAATTCATTATTTATTTACTACATCATAGATGATGTGCTTTGATAACAGTTTGCGAGGCAGAAAGAGAATATGAGCGAGGAAAGTGCTGAGTGTATGCAAAAAATGGTATAAGGTCATATATATATATATATATATATATATATATCAGTGGCGGACGCAGGGGGGGGGGGCGCGCGCCCCCCCCGAGAATGGGTCGCCAAATTTTCGAAATTACTTTACAATACAAATAAAAATCTTGTGTTAGTTTATTTTTAATTGTTTATTTTTATTATTATTTTTAATATATTTTTTATTTATTGTTTATTATTATAATTAATATTATTATTAATTTTATTTTCCGTCTGGGTCCCCAAAACGGCGGAGACCCCACTTTTCTTCCCACGCCCCCCCTCCCGCCCACTTTCTGCGTCCGCCACTGATATATATATATATATATATCCTACATAGTTACGAATAGAGATGAAAACTGCTACGTTTTTGAGTAGCTGTATGAAACTTGAGCGTTTATGACTTCAAAATGCACCCCACATTGCACTTCACATTTCCCGGAAATTATGCTATATGATCACGTCACTTTGTTACTCTTCTTGTTCATATTATCGCAATACCTCTTAATATACATTGATCATAATTTTGTGACAAAGTGCGAGCTAGGTGCGAGGCGAGCCTCGCTAATTGCTTTCCGTATGAAAGGTCCCTCTCTCCTCTGTGATACTGATTGCTATCATAGGTGAGCAATCACTATGTAGATCAAATGTGCGCGAGGATGGGGTATCTGTTACAATTACCCATTTACTTGATTGGTATATATGTGACTTTGCATGTGTTATATCTAGTGATTTTTCGTAACAGCATGGAATCTTGAATTTACTGTAATTGCTTTGGTGCAGGAAGTTATGGAAAATGACGCGGAATTTCATAGTGATTAACGGAAATGTGATCCTGAGCGCAGCCCACTGCTCTCATGCGGATCAATGCTTCTGATTATGAAGCACATGGTGAAATCTTTGAAATAGTAAGTAAGTTAAACCACTTTCGATAACTTTTGCAGACTCGTGATGGCTGAGCCTACCAAAATGAGTATGAGATGATCCATTATGATTGAATGTAAATATGTTCGATAGAGTTGATTAGTTCGCTGATGTTGCAGTTGGAATTTAAAATCCGAGTTCTTGTTTGAAACCTTCTTGGAACTCCCTCTGTGGCTTCATTTTTTATTTTAACTGAACTTCCGTGTTAAGAAATACATTCTGATCGGTCATGATTGATGAATGAACGAATAATTAAATGAATGGTGTGGCAAGGTGGACCTCGACCGACACGGCGCGCCACTGGAATCGAATCGTCCACGATCAACTTTCTCTTCAAACGGCAAGAACTTCCCGATGGCAATGCGTGAGGAGCCGTTAGGATCTCTAGGATCTCACCCCTCCCCCCAATGCTCCCTCTAGCACAGTTTCTTTTCTTTTCCATATTCCATGCTATGCACGAAATATGCACCCATTCCGAATATTTCCTGCTATGCACACGCGCTTATTCGCGCATTCCGAATATCATTTAAGCATCCAGTCAAAATCCCTAACAAAAGTGCGCTCTTTCTAGACTGGCTTTTAATGTTTTAGTTCTTCCGAGCTGGCATATTTAGCGGGTGGCGTCGATCGCGTTGTCCTGAAGTCGACAGTGCTCGTGTGTGCTGCTTTCAGCTGATTTCCGTATCCTAAAGAGCGAAGCCTTTAGAAGACGGTAAAGACGTGTTGTACAAAAGGTATACCAGTGATAGGGTATGAACTCCTATTGCAGAATTCGACACCTCTAGCACAGACCATTTGGTAAGAGCTCGGTGAGTTGGGAAGATCAGATGAGAATTGTGGGAACTAGAATGGAAGCGAATAGCTAACAAAAGTGGCGTACTTGGAAAGGCGCAGGGAGGAAGGGGGTGGGTGAAAAAAAACTGGCTTCTTCACCACGTTGTGGATATGCCTGTCCGAAATTTCAATTAAATTCTGTTCAAGAAGGGTCAAGGAGGGGGTACCTCATGCCCGCTATTGTTTAGCAAGAGCACGAGATTAGCTGAGTCAGCCTGAAGGAAAGAGAATTATAACAATGAAAAACAAATAAAAATTATATTGAATATAATCATAAGAATAAACAATTGTAAATTAACTAATATAAGATTTTTATTTGTATTGTGAAGTACGTAATTTCGAAAATCCTTCCGAAGGTACATTGGAGGGGAACCACTGTCTGCCAAACACATTTGCGTTTTTGTTAGAGAGCCTAATTCAGTAAATGCGTTGCGTGAAAAGGATAAAATATAAAATATGCATGAGCGCTCTTCCTCTAAAACGTGCAGAATTAATTCTGGTTCAAAAATTGTTTGCAAAGTATTAATTGACTTCCGGCATCCTACAAAATTAGTCGCTTCAAAAGAGCAAGTTATTTTGATTGTAGGAAACTAAAAGTTTGTAAGGAAATGATTAAGACGCGCCACTTTTCCTCCTCTCGAAAAAGTTGTTTTAATGGGAAAACAACTCGCTCCGTCCAGGAACTGGTGATTAAGGTGAGTCGGGTTTCGCAAGCCTATATATGTATGTGCATATACATAATATGGATTGTGAGAAGAAGTCAATATTGCCATTTCTACCGCCTACTTTGTTATCATGATATTCTTGTTGGGCAGTTTTCTCCAGTTGATATAAACAAATCATCCCAGAAAAAATTTCAAGCAAAAAGCAAGCAAAAACGTCACTGAAGAAGAAACGATAAGCGATGAGCTGATCGATTCCTTTCTGGAAAGCGTTACGCGATCGACTCCATTCCGCTATTGTAGAGACATTCGAGTGCGAATATCTCCTATGTAATGAGTGCGGGCTTACCACGGCAGACCACATACCGGGAACGCCGATCGCGATTGCACCTCTCCGCGGCCTGAACCACCTACGCGGCACGGGTGCGCTGTGGATGTCGACTTCTGTCTTGCCAGCGCCGCGTAGGTAGTGCTGGGCTTCAAGTCGCGGAGATGGTAACGTACCGTTTTTCTGCTCTTCTGCTGCAGAATTTCTGGTACTCTGCTGCGAAAATTTCGAACGAACGTGTTTTTGTGATTTTTTTTTTTGAATTTCCTCAATGTCGGCCGTCTCACGCCCTACGCTCATACGTCCAGTGGGACCCGCGATCACGCGACGGTTTTTCACATCCGCACTTCGACCGCATCTCACGCATCTCGCGTGACCAATAGCTGGGCCACGGTTTCAACCGAGCCTCAGCTAGGCAGACAAGTTCCGTAGGACTCGTCTAGTCTTCGCTCAAGTGAAGACTAGCCTGAGTCTTTCGGCTTATTTACACTTGGTATCAATATCAGCAACATGTAAACTCAGATAAAGTGCGGGAAATCCTGCAGCATGATCGGCAATAATTATATCCTTCTGCGTTTCTTCTGCGGAACTTGCGTAATTTCTCGATGTGTCCGTACCTGTGAATCTCTTACTGCTGCGTCTTATCCTGCTGTGGAATTTCCGGCACTTTGTCTATGTAGAAGATGCGAAGCTTGACTGATACGGAACGAAAGTCGAACTATTGAGTGCAGGCGCTGAACGCGTTGATTTTGACAAAGTTTTGGTCTAGAAAGAATACGATTGGGTCGGAAATTCTAATAAAAATCAAATTTCTGTATGATTAAATGAGTGTATGTACTGATAGCGTGAAATGAGGAAAAGAAACGAAATTTGCTAGAGATAGCAAAGGGTGTGCCTGTGTCCGCAGCAGCGATGAGAGCATCAGCCGGCGTTTACATTAACAAGGTACGGGCGTACAAGCACCTAAATGTGTAGTAACCAGGGATGAGCGGAATTCCGGTTTTCGGTAGTCGGAAGTTCCTGAATTCTTGCCTCATGCGAGCTTCTGACTGTTAGATTTCTGGAAGATTAGCAGTCGTTAGGTCACGCCAACTCAGACGTGCTGTATTCATCGCTCCAAATTTCTCCAGATTTCGATCTTCCTCCAAATTCCGACTTCCAGTCTCATGCAGTGCTTACGCTCATCCCTGGTAGGAACGTCTTGAGATGGGTCCCCCGTCGTGGAAGAAGTTCGCCGGCGAACAAAAGTGGAGAAACACAACAAGATGGGTATACCCTTCAATGAGGGCGTGGAGACACGCATTGAGAAAAACGTCACCGAGTCCTGCATTATCTGGACGATCTAGTTTTGACATGTTGTAGGTCTTGCAAGTGTTTTCGTGAAAATAGCTATATTATTATAAGACCATAACTGATTGTGAGCAGCTGCTGTATTACCTTTACTTGCGGCAATGAAGTATCTCAATCCTCTCTCAATTCTGCATTTAAATCTCATTTTTACGTAGTCTGCAATACATGCATTTATGTATTCTTCACGCAATACATACATTTATGTATTCTTCACGGTGTTTCTAATCTATCGTCGAGTTCTGCTTGATTGTTTTTAGTTAGGCTTCAATGGATTAGGTCTTTCAAGATCGGCTGTTTCTAGATCTCGGCATGAACTGAGTTTCGTAATATTTTTTGTTGAACTCCACGCGAGACTAGTGGTCAGTTTATTCAGAACGGCCAACGTTTCGGAGCTATCTCCTTCTTCGGGGCCTGGAATAGGTGAAACAACTCGTTGAAACTCCGAGATTAGGTCTTTGTTATTTCACAAGACTGCTCCATGGTTTTTTTGTTTTGCTGTGAAACGAAACATTGGAAGAATAGAAATACGCGCGGACGACCATGCGAATGAAATTGCAGGATCAGGCAGAGGAGCGGAATGTGCAATATGTCTCGCATGTACAACACGTGCTGCCTCAATAAAAAGCGTTTAATTTGCGGGTGAGACGACGGCATAGAACGATTGGTGAAACACTCGAGTTCTATGCACGATTTCGGTCCATTCAGTCCGTTCTAACTCCTTCATTACATGTACATTTCTCACCAACATTTTAAAACGCCTGCAATCAATACTCTCGCGTATGCTCACTGTGTGAACATCGCAGAATCTAGGCTCGTTGATAACTTGCAGGTGCAATCTTAAGCCTCCTGTAATTTCCAAGTTTCATTGAACTTCAGACGGCAAAAAAAAGCGTAAATAACGCGTCCCTTTCTTTGCCGGCTGCGCTCTGATACAAGTTGGGATTTCATTTGTCTCGCCGCTCCGCCTTCTATCATTCGAAATCCCAAAAAAGCTCCTCGTTCGAGTTAGGCGCTGTGTTCAAATTCTCCAAGGCGTCTTTCCAAATCTCTCCAAATTCATCAAATGCTAGGCAGTTGGCTAAAATGCAGCAAATATGAAGTAAAACTAGTAGCTTCGCGTGCCTTCTCAATTTCTCCTTTGTTCATGTCCTTTTGATGAAACTTTGGAACTCCTTTTTTTTTCGCAAATGCCCAAGCATGGTCGATATTTGCACTCCTCCACGACTATTTTTTCATTGTTCTCAAGACACCTTCAGCATCGACTTCACAATTATGTGTTTTGCTCTGAAGAGCAGACTCGCCATGAGTTGCACTTGTATGTGGCACGTTTCCTAATAGTATCGGGGCTTCTTGGTTGGGTAATGCTAATACGCTTTTTGAAGCGTGAGCAGTTCCGAACTTCATTAGACATGATGGTCCTTCTATGCCATCCTGAATGATCTTAGAGCTGTTTGAAACAGCTTTTCACGTCCAAAGTTGATTACGGACACATCCGGTGGCCGAACTCGACGACTCTATCCCAAAGTGAAATTCGATAGAGTGAACACGTGACGCCAACTTTTGCTTGAAAATTCAATTTGTTCCCACTACTGTTGTTTTGTTTTGCTAGCTCTTATGTTTTGGGCTTCATTCAGAATTCTCTTTCATTAGGGTTAATTCTGATTTTATACAACTCCGAGGCTGTGTACGCTTGAAACTAGGTGAAAAAGGATTAATTCGACTACTTTAATTGTAATTTCGGAAACCAGTGTGAGAAATTCAAGTGTTCAGAAGAAAAAAGGTGCTTTAAGTCTTCTCATCTGCCCTTCAGTGCTCCGTTGCTCTCTCGTCGTTGAAGCATCCGAACATCCGACTTGTCTGCAACTGTAATTTTCCATTTCGACTAACTAACATCCCATGTACTAGTAGGTTCTGTACATGTATGAAACTCTTTTTTATTGTACTTCGTATTATCCTGATCTAGCTGCCATTCTTCAGCTTCATTTTGTGGAACTGATCACTATCACAAGGAGGCGATCAAATGATGATCTTATTCGTGGAGCTAGTGTCTAATTTCAACAGCTTCACAAAATAAAGGTGCTGTCAGTTTCGAAAGTCAATTCTTGCGTTCTGGACGAGGTAGAAGTTTAAATGCCGTTGGAGTGGGCACCACTGTTTGGCTCACGTCAAGCACGATGGATATCATTGAAGGCAGAGTTCCACAGCTACAGCTCATTTGTATTATGCATATTGAGGCGTATTCTACAGAAGCTCAGAACGTCATCAACTGCTGACAAAAGGGTCCTACAGAAATTCGGATCCCTATGGTTTTGCAGCCATTCGCGTTTACAATTTTTCTCGGCGTTCACTCAGATTCTGTTTCCTCAAAAATGTCGAAAAATGTTTTCTAAGATGGAACTCTGCCTTTAAAGGCAGCATTCATGGAAATCTTCGTGTTTCAGACTTTGTCTGACTCTGAGAAAGTAGAACTCATAGCCAGTGGTGGGGTAGCGCAATCACGAATAAAATCCACAGAAACAAGGCACCGCATATTAGAATTCGCACTCCTTGACGTTCGTGGATTCCATCCCATGAATGTCATGCTGTTTGCTGAAGTGTTGCCTAGCGTAATTTGCTTTTTTTCACTTTTCTCTTTCATCGTTCATTCAATATCGTTGTCCTAGCATGTTCGGCCTCGTCATTATAAAACATATTCAAAGATGGCTTTGCAGTCTCACATTATACACTTCCACAGAGGTGATCGTTTTCATTTCAATTCTATCAATATCGAGTCTTGGAGCTTGCTTTCATTTTTTAGTCTTTCTCTCAAGTGCTGATGTCCTACCATTCTTCTTTGATCATTTTTTCTTATTGTGTTCATCGCTCTTCCAGCTCCACGGTTGTCGGACCACATTGATGACTTAGGTTTGATATGCGGGCACTTGCTCTGTAGCACGTGACCATTATTGCTGGTCCTTACGTGCGAAACTCTGACGGGGTTAACAATACCCTGGACATTGAGAGCACATCTCCACCTGCTTTCCGTCGAGGCTCGTGACGGATGAGTCAAGGCTAGAATCCTATTCCCCACAGCAGGTTTTCCTCGTTTCAGATTCAATATTCTTGTTCTGTGCTCCAAAACTTTGCTGCCAATTCTGCCTGGTCATCTATAGGCGAACCTCAGCACATTGCTTGAAGTCGTGATAGTGATGAGAGGCCCAATATGGTGACGAAGTGTTGAAAAACATTGAGAATCCAGTTCCTCCTTTTTATAGCTCTCTCGATCTTTTAATTTCGAGGGTAATTGCGTCCTTTTATCTATTGAGGCTGAATTCTCATTCAAGCAGTTAAGACTGAGCAAGCGCCGAAGCGTGGTGAAAGACGACGGATGAACGGTTTGTTCTCTGTTGTTTGGTCATACATTTCTCTTGTTACTATCATTAAACCCTCTCTAGTTAATTAGGTTTCCTTTTTTTGATTTTCAAACTATTTCATCGTTTCGGAATCACTAATCGTTCGACGTCTTTTCACGTTTCAAGCGTGCAACCGGTTGACTTGCACGCTTGAAACGTGAAATATTGGACATGAAAATTATCGTGGTTTAGGCCAATTAAGTACGCAAGCTGCGTTTAATGTTCATGTTATCGACGTAGCCAAAGGGTTTCTTGCGAAGAAGTAGATCCACTGATTTTGTTGGTGTATTTTCGTGCACAAAATGGTTGCCATATTCGTCATCAGCGTGCTGGATTGTCATGTCTCTACATTCTGAACGCAAATTTTAGCAACCATTCAATTTGGTAGATCCTCCCCGACAATCCAGGATAAATTGCATGCCTCTACAGCGAAAACTGAGATCACAAAAAATCGCAATTTTTTGGAAGGTAGTTTCAGCATGCTGCAGATCAGCAACTTGCTGCTATCGCACGTTCTGTACTTGGAGCTCGAAATTACAATACTAAAACTCTGTTGTCACTTAACGAGTAGGTTTGAGAAGGCCGCAGTGAATCACACCTTTACAGCGCCACCAAAATCCTAACGCATCATCCCTAGTTGAAAATCTGGTTTAGAAAACCTTGGAGATGGTAGGAAGTATCTATCGGAACAAATTCACGCTTCCTTTTATCGTACAGTAACCTGCTCTATTATAGCTATTACACAGTCTAGAAATGGGTAGCTTTCGAGGCGAAAAATTAGGTTAGGGCTAGGAATGATATCATAGCGGGTGAGACGCTGGTCATCTGTGAGATCGGGTGTGTTCAATTTCGCACCTTTCTTGTCATGTCGATTGAAGTCAAGCGTTTTGAAACTGTGCAATAGTGAGCACCCATCCCTGCCTTCAACGTCCAAAAGGTAGGGCCCCGTTTAGGTTCCGCGACTGTCCTCAACGCTTGACCGTCAGGGAACAACCTGCGCTCACAACAATGGTTTTTTGGCAATTGAAGACAGGAGAAAAATTCGCGGTTCCATAGCTCACTGCCCTTTGAGAAAGAAATTCCTAGCTCACTGCCCTTTGAGAAAGCAATTCCAAGGCAAAACAAATGCAAGAGTACCACACCTGAGAATGATCGAGATTGAAGTCGTTAACCATAATCACCCAAAAATCGCGTCAGCCCATCATTTGTTCGCGAATTCACAAAAACTTCCAGGAAAGAGCTAGTCAAAATATTCGAGCGGCATTCGAGAAAGGAAGAAAAGCCTTACCAGAAGGTTACATAAATGGAGCTAAATTTGCTCAAATTGGCCAGAAGAGAAAAGTTCTGTTGAGCGTACTCCGAAACGGCAATTATTTTCGCAATATCCTAATACATAGATTGGAGCTAAAATGAGAAAATTAATAAAATCTGCCAATAAGTCAATGGAAAATATCTCCGCAGGGTTCGGATGGTGTCCCATGTTTCGTCCGTTGCCTAGTTTACAAAGCCTCCACAGCGTTTGAATTCGCCGCCACACGCGTGGACCAGATTTTTGAGAAAAGTGTCATGAGAGTTGTTTCATATAGTAGACAATTCTTAGCACTTGGTTGGTTCGGTGGATCAATATCGGGATTCTCCTTCATGTGCCATACTGTCCTCTCGCCATGGATATCCGCTGATTTCATCACTCACTTGGATTTCTTCTCTAGATGAGGAATCCTGGGTGACAATACCTCTGCTCAAATCTCATTTGTCGGCTTCACTGATTCGAAATAGCCCAGGTCCATTTCTGATGAAGGTTATGAATTATGTAGCCGAAAGATGGCGTAGGTATGCTTGTTCAAACGGTTATTGACACAACTAGCAAGGTTTTGTTTGAGGCTACATATGTATGTGTGTTCTTACGATCGATCACAAAGTCCGACAATAGCTTTGCAACAATTTGGTATTATCCATCTTAAATTTTATAATTTCTATCTTTGATTATATGATTTCGACTTTTTTATACTCCAGATTCCAAAAATTCGAAACAGTTGGCATGGAGAGTGTTGGCCTCACGGAAAACAACAGCATTCTATTGGTCACCCTAAGTAGTCTGTGTTTGCTTTTACACCAAATGAACAACTATGTGACGAATTGAATCTCATTGTAACATTTCAGATAGCTGACATGTTAGACTGATATTTGCACCGACACCCTGCTTTCGTAATTAAATTCGAACTGTATCCCGCGCAGTCGTCAGTGATTTCCTCCATGGAATTTGCTTCAGAGCAACACTAAGAATGGCAAATTTTATTTAGAATCCATGAAAGATCAATTCCTAAAATCACATGGGGATTCGTTTCTTTAAAACTTCTCAACAATTTTGAGAAGTGGTGAGTAGCGTAGTGGCCAATTTAATTGGCGACATCCTTGCACATGCAAAGCTCATTACAGTGAATGCCATAATCTCAAACTGATGCAGGAAACAGGTCATATTTAAGAACGCTTTTTCGCCAAATATCTCTTTCAATTCAAAAAATCAGGACTTAGGCAGTTGCCAGCTCCGAATCTGTGAGATTCAGAGTAGAATGGTGTATAACATTTTGTACACTCTTTCCAAGCTAGGCTGAAAAAAACCTGCCTGAGACAAGCGCCCAGTCTGGCTCAGGGGGGTTAGTGAAAGAGCACCCAATATCAGAGGGCGCTCGACGCGAGAGTGAGACACATGGGGTATCTGTCTCACCCTGGGTTCCCCGCAGGGATTTATCAAGTATTATATGTATATCATTCTGCTCAGAATTTTATGCTGGGTTCAGCTGACAACAACGCAACTTTCTATCCTCGCAAATAAAGAAGATATCACTTTTTACTATTCGAAACTTTTCTCAGATATTCCTGGGTGTATTTTTGTCATTCTTGCTTCATCTGACAACTGCGCAACACTTGCTTTTTTGAGTTGAAGGTGATATTCCAGGCTAAAGCTTGGATTTCAGTCCCGCATTCGCTGACGGTCCCCGAGCCTCGTGTTTCCTAGCGCTGCTTTGTGCGTTGGATTTAATCCACAACTGCTCGTTCCATGTGTTTCTGCCTTTCCGGAACAAAATATGCTACTTCCTGAACCCTTTTGCAATCCGGGGCGCGCCCCGGATCCAAATTATTGTTATAGGTGAAAGCTAACCCCAAGGGCGCTGCCGTAACTGAGGGTGAGTCAAGTCGCGTCCCAGCTTATCGGACCTACATATGGGCGCGGCCATGCACGAACGATGGCATCGCCCGCGCAATTGGCCTCGATATCCTTACGTTGAGGAAACGACCAAAAGGAGGGCCAAATAGGGCTTTCAGAGAAAAAGAAAGAGGAATCCTACTCTGAAGCATTTGTGCGTTAACAGAGACTGCATGCACGGTAGAGTGGAACGGAGTTAAAAGATCGGGAAAGTGGGCTCTGTCAGTGAACGGTACAAGCGCTAAAGAACATCAACGCAATGATATGTTTCTTTTTTGGGAAAGTCTCTGATGGTCATTCTGCAAGCAATTCAAATCACATTCTGGAGCACTACCTTTTCAAGATTCAAATAAGTACTCTTCGCTTGAGCGTCTGCAATTTTTCATCGTGAATTAGACTCAAGAAGTTCTCAAGGAGAATCCGAGAAAGAGTCTCCAAAGTTCATAAAGATGCCTCTTATATCCAGACCTTTCTTTCATCATTTGTTCAATGTAGCGTTTGCGAATTTGTGGTGAGAGGGGCATGATTGGTGAACTGGTCATGCTGGCTCTGAAAAGTTTTTCGAGGTATCCAATGTACGCGCTTGGCAGTCTACTCTGATGTAGCGCGCATTACCTGCAGAGTTCGGTGGCATCAGTGGAGTTTTGGCACTGTTACTACTACTAAATTTTCGAAACTGCTACTAAACTGTTACTGCTACTACTGCTAAATTTTCGGAACGCATTAGCGAGCTGAAAGAATGCAATTTAATGTTCTTCGTCCATAACTTCCTCAAGAGTGGATTTTACGATGCAATAATAAATGGTATTTTAGGGGCTCATATGACACAGAAATATGTTGAAACTGCCCAGTTTTTTCGATCAAGCTTTCAAACTGAAAGTTTTTGTTTGCGATGCCCAAAATCCTTGGTATTCTTCATAAAGACTTTAGACTCACAGAATGACTGTCGCAGCCGACCTCTGAGTATAAATCGAACTTTTTGAAATAATCACGGCTCTTTATTGCTAGAAATGAACGTTTATGGATGTCCGCTTAGCAAGTACCACATTTGTTGGAGCTAAGTTCGGTGGAAGATTTCTGTTGGCGTTACTTCTAGTCTAATCCCTTTTCTCGCCTCTTCAATGCTACGTACTTCTCATTACCGCTCTGATTCTGACAACATTGTTCGGGTTAGTCTACAAGAACAAGTTAATCCGTCAGTTAAATGAATTGAATAAATAAGACATGTGTACTAAGAGGCTTCTTTTTAAGTGCAGAGCAATTGAGTTCACGCATACACAGAGTGGTGCCAGCGATCGCTCCCGTTGGCTTCGAAATATCCTGTTGCATCAAACCCGAGGGAGTATGGATGGAGATGTTCCGGTGGATGTACTAGCAATTATCTCACATTTCCACCTCACTGCAGAATGCCTACCCTTACAAGCCATGTTTATTCCTCAAGAAAAAATTAAAAAACGAAGTGATGCAGTTTCTGCTTTCTTCTGCGATGTGTACCTACAGTTTTCAAGAAAAACTCCACTTCTGATCTCCACTATGCCTCCGCGGAAGTCATGAGCATCATGAAAAAGATTACAGCTTTTAGCAAAACTGTTCAGTAAAACCGCCCTGACCTGTGTGGAGCAGTTTCCCACCTCGCGTGTTTAACTCAGTAGCTGCTAGATTTTTTTTCTCGACAGCTGATTCCAACGGGAGGTGGGACACTGATCCATATACAAGATGGGTTCAGTTTTACTGAAAGGTTTTACTTATTACTTCCAGTAGCGAGTAAAAAAATTGCAGCTTTTTGTTTCTCGTTCTTGACTTCAGAAGTGAATTTTTTTTTTCTTGAAAACTGTAGGTGCACATCGCAGAAAGTGGCAAGCTAAAATTGCATCATATCGTTGTTTACTTTTTCATGGAACAAAAATTACTCACAAGAGTAGGAGTCGAATAGGTATTCTGCATAAAACGATAATGGAATGGTTACTCAGAGTAGAATCCCAATCACAGTACATAGTTGTAGTTAGTTTATGTTGATAAATCGTCTTTCACGATGCACCTATGAACCTTTCAAATATTGCGAGTGGTCGTAGTGCACTCAACAACTGAACGGTATATATTAAATGTTCCAAAACGAACTTTAATTAAGTTTTTGCGATGGGATCTGCAACAGATTGCTGGACCGAATTGACACTTAAAGTCGCTGACCTTATCGATTCGACGGGCGTGGAGAGAACTTCAGTCAACGTGCCCTCATGGAATCATCATCAAGGAAATTCTCCCAACCATAGCTGTTCTTGGAAGTGACCACCTGCTTGAGGGGAAGGCGTTCCATGAACACTTTCCAAGTGTTCTTGGCAGCCTGAGCTAACTCTGGATCTGAATTTGCTTAACAGAGCCTGCGTTCCATTTTGCTGTTGACCAGTAAAGAGTTTCTTCTCTCAGACTTCATAACCCATGGCTCCACTTCCCAATTTTCTGTCTTTGGGTTTGAGAAGATTTTTAAGTTTTTCGTTGCTCTTTCATGCAGTTGGCTCTTTAGTGACCAATCTCAGTTACAATGACGCTTCTGATTTTCTCAGAAGAAGAAGCGAATTATGCAGTTGATTTCTCCAGGATCAGGCAGGTTGTAAAAAATGTTAATGTAAATGTTATAGCAAATCTAAAGACTCATCAATATTCTTCTGTCGAGCCGAAGCTCACTCAAAAACGTAGACATCGATTTCAATTCTGTCGTCATTGGACGCGATCAACTCATTCTGAACCTTGCAAGCTCGGGGGTGAGAAGAAAATGGCAATTCCACCTATTCGAACCTGGATGGGACAATAAAAATACCATAAATATAAGTTTTAATGGATCCGGGGCTTTTTAATGGTTGGCCGACACAGTGATGAGGTCGTAATTGCGGCGAAATCGGATCTGGCGCAGACCCCAGCCAGGCCCCAGCGCAGCTTGTCGGTGGGCAAGCTTGGCTTGGTAAAAGGGGTCGAAAAGCAAAAGGGGCTTCGTACGGGTTCGGGGCCGAGCCCCAGAAAAACTTTGAGGTGTTCGTTGGTCCAAAGAAAAGAAATGCGTTGATAAAGGCGATAAAAGACGAAAAAGGCCCGCAAAAGAACTGCTCGTAGCTTTAGCAGAGCAATTGCGGCGATCGATGTTGAAAAGTTCGATTGGAGCAGATCATGTACAGGTTCCCATAATCCGGAGGACATCAACGACTCCTGCGCCGCGGAATCTGCATGGATTGAGCTGGAATCCTCAGTGAGATAAGAACTAAGGGACCACTAGAAGATTTTGAGAGAGACAATCTAAACTTATGTAAACTAGAAAAGTATACGCTCACATTCTGAGTCTGAGTGGTTGCAAGGCTCTCCCGTTAACTCGAGGCTTAACCGATTGACACCAAATTTGGGGTGAAGAAGCGTCATAGCACTCAAAATAAATGTATGCTATTAGATCACAAAACTTATATGAATCCAGGAATTATATGCTCGGTAAAGGGGCCAGCCTGTTTCAGACAGGCTGGGGTACAAGCTGAGCCTGTCGGGGGCATAATTTCCCTATTCAAACACATAAGTTTCCAACCTCCTAACATGCTCCCTATACTTGTAGGTATGTGCTATCATACGGCTCACATACTGTGAGTATTACTATCACTTATCATCTCCTATCTTATGAGTATTTGCCCTTCTCCGCTCGCTCCAGGGCACTATCGCAAGCCGTTTAGCCGCGCTCCAAAGCGGAGCGCCAACCTAATCGAGCCTGCGCGGGAACTGAAATCATTTGAAAACCCCTTTGAAAGCCTCGGTCCTTTTTTTTCTACGAAGGCTACTGTCATTAGTTTGGTCTCTACTTTTTTCCAGAGTTTTTATTCCTTTATTCTCGATTAATTTGTTGTTCTGTTCGGCTTTCGGCGACCAATGTCGACCTTATCGTTTTCTGATTCCGTCAATATAATTTCTGCCGCAGTGTGGAATGGTCCATTCATTGGTTGCTCTTGGTAAAGAATTATAGTTATGTTTTGTGGTTTCACAATGGGTTATCGTCCTTTAATTGCTACTAATTGCTTCAATTGCAATTACGGAGAATGCTTGTGGAATTCCTATTACTGGATGCGGTCATCTATTGTTATTTTCAGAGGGGGCTTCGTAAAATCTGCATTTTTCAAAGGGCACCCAGCGCAAAGAATATATGCGGGGGAGACCTCAGGTCGCCCTCCAGGTTTCCCAGGTCGTCCTAAGCCACTTAATGAGCATCACCTTGATCACCTTGACTCCCGTTGATCTTCGGGTATACCGAGCGGGCGCCAGCAATCCTTCCATTTGTCCCTCTCGCGAGCCAGAGTTGTCCAGTGGATTCTGTCCGTTCGAGGGACGCGGAGAGCATCGTATCTATCCTTGGAGGACTTCGTGAAGAAGTCTGACCATCGGGTCGGTGGTCTTCTTATCGTGCGCTTAACGTCCCGTGGAGTCCAGTCGCTGACGGCTCTTGTCCAACGGTTGTCGTTAAAACGCATCACGTGTCCGGCCCACCCAATCTTACCCAACTTGGCGTAAGCGGCAGCGTCCCTGATCTTCGATTGTTGACGAAGGGTGGAACTCCGTATTCCAGCCCTAACTTGCGTGAGGCGGGTTATTCCTAGCATTACCCTCTCGATGGAGCGTTCGACGACGCTGATCGCATTCTCATCCTGCTTGCGCAACGCCCAGGTTTCTGAGCCGTAGGTCAAAGCAGGGAGAACGGTTGGGTTGAAGAGGTGGGCACGGAGCCTGGTGTTCTTCGTCTTCTTCACTACGTCCTCGATGCTCTTGTAAGCTCCCCAAGCCGCTCGTTTCCTCCTGCCCAGCTCTGGAGCGAGGTCGTTCATCATGTTGACTTCCCGACCTAGGTATACGTAGCTGGAGCATTCGGATATGGTCGTTCCGTTGAGCGAGAATGGGGCATCCGGGACCCATCCGTTCTTCATGAACATCGTCTTCGTCAGATTCAGCTGAAGACCAATCTTTCCACACGCGTCCTCGAAGTCGGCCAGCATCTGTTCCGCTTCGCTGATGGTTGGTGTTATAAGAACGATGTCGTCAGCGAAGCGAAGATGACTAAGTCGCCGGCCATCAACTTGCACTCCCATGCTATCCCATTCCAGTTTCCGCATGACGTCTTCGAGAGTGGCGCTGAATAGTTCTGGCGACACGGTATCGCCTTGCCGAACCCCTCTCTTGACGTCGATGGTGATGTCGTCGTAGAATGGAGAAATCCTGGTCGTGAAGTTGCTGTAGAGCTCACGAAATACCTTGATGTATTGAGTAGGTATGCCCTGGTTGCCCAGGGCTTCCAACACCGCTTCCGTCTCAACAGAGTCGAAGGCTTTCTTCAAATCGATGAACGTGAGACAGAGGGGCATCTTATACTCTCGCGATACTTCGATGAGTCTAGTGACGGTGTGTATGTGGTCGATCGTACTGAATCCTTTTCGAAACCCTGCTTGCTCGCACGGCTGTCCCTCGTCTAGCGTCCTTTCGATCCTATTGAGGATCACTCGCGTGAAAAGCTTGTAGACGACGGACAGTAGGCAGATGGGGCGATAATTGCCAATATCCTGCGGGTCTCCCTTCTTGTACAGCAACACGGTCCTGCTGGTCTTCCACTGGTTAGGTACCTTGCACTCCGACAGGTACCGCGTGAAAAGCCTAGCCAAGGTGGTAATGAGAATTGGCGGTAGGTTCTTCAGATGTTCCGGTCGAATCCTGTCGGGGCCCGGTGCTGTACGATTCTTCACCGACTTGATGGCATGTCGGATTTCGGAAGGGAGAACCGATGGGACAACATACCCGTCCTCCCTAAGATAACATTGAGGGAGGTGGACGTGGCTATCGAAGAGATCCGAGTAGAAGTCGTAGATGACCTTCTCCATTACCCGTCTTGATGAAGAAATTGTTCCGTCTGGGCGCCGGAGGGCGGACATCTTGGTCTTGCGATTGGCGAAGTCTCGGCGGGCGCAGCGAATGCTTTTCCCTGCCTCTGCGGCTTCGGCCAACACTGCTGCTCGTCTCTCCTTGAGGTCTTCCTTTATCGCTTCTCTGCACCGTTTTGCGAGCTCGGACGTTAGCTGGTAGTTGCCTGCGGCTCTCGCGGCTCCACGCTGGCGTATAAGCTCGAGGGTCTCGTAAGACAGTCGTCTCTTGGTGACTCTTAAACCCTCGGCGCTCTTTGCGCTGTCGCGGAGATGCTGTACAAGCCGATCGTAGTCTTCGTCGATGTTGTCGACAACCGCATCTTCCCAAAAGCCGGCTAGCGAAGTGAAAAGATCCCAATTGATGACGGGTTTGGGACTCCTTCTCTTAAACTTCACGGCTTTCTCTCCTTTGCGTGAGAAGAAGAATCTTGCACGAAGGAGGCGATGGTCGGATCCGGTGTAGAACTTCGGTACAACACCGACGTCGGTCAGGCAGAACCTTCGATTGACGATGATGTGGTCAATTTCATTATGGTACTCTCCACCGGGTGACTCCCACGTCCAGCGTAGGGAGGTTGGCTTCTGAAATTGTGAGTTACCATGGATGGTCTTCGTCGTCATGATGAACTCAGACAGCCTCTCTCCCTGTTCGTTCCACTGCAGGCCGTGGGTACCGATGTGAAGTTCCTCAGGCGTTCTCCTAGGACCAATCTTGGCGTTGAAATCGCTAACGATGATCTTGTAGAATGTGTGGTCTTCCCTGTAGAACTTCTCCAAGTCCATATAGAAGGCCTCAATATCCTCTTCGTCGTAGCTGGATGTTGGAGCGTAGGCGACGAAGATTGTCAAGGCCGGTATTGATCCGCATCTTCTCAACCGCAAACGTCCGATTCGGATTGTTAGCTGTTCGAATGAGTCGATGTTCATGACCAAGTTCGTGTTGACGAGGACACCGACTCCACCAACTCCACTACTGTCGCAGGTTCTAAGGAACAGTTCTTCTCCAGTGTCGAAGGTGGCATTCAGTGGTCGGTGTTTCCTCGTCTCGGTCAGTCCGATGACGTCGTACCTGATCTTCCTGGCCTGCATCATCAAATCCTCGATGGAAGCCTCCAATGCAAGCGTGCGTGCGTTGAAGATACAGACCGTCATCATAGTCCTTCTGGTTTTAGGCAGCCTAGATAACCCCTCGGACCTCGTCCTCACTGGCGCTGCCGTACCGGTGACTCTTCCGAGATCAGGGGAACACTCTCTATTATTGCTGTGTCAAGCTTGAAAAATTTTAAGCCCACAGGAGATAGCTTGCTGGGCTCTATTCGCCCATGGGAGGCTGGAGTGTGATTTCACCGGGAAGTTAGCCGGGCTTCCCGGGAGCGGACGATGGAGCTTATTTGTTGGAGGCGACTCCGAACCGCCTCCCTTGTACTTCCCAGTCACTTGAATGCAGGGCTTTTGGTCGGATAGAAGCATACTCTTTTTTAGTTTGCATAATTTTTGGACTTGCTCATCAAACTATTTTTCTGTAGGATCCGCCTCAAGCACCTGATGGATGCGATCCATGAAGCGTGGAATTCCTAGGAGTTCTTGGAGTGTTGCTAACTAGCGGTTATCATACATAAGGAGCATACACTTTTTTAGTTCACATAAGTTTTGGTCATTCTTAGAACACTTGTAGTAACCCCTAATTTCTTTTGTTGCTGAAGATTGCCATTCTTTCCATTGCGTTTATGCTGCGCAGGAATCCTTGCAATCCTAGGGAGTCCAAGCCAGTAGAATACGTGCTCCAATCGAACGACGCCGCAGATCTGTATATATAGAAGTGAGAGTTTGTGTGTTTGTATGTATGTTACTTATAGAAATCGTGGAGCATGAACCGATCCGGACCAAATTTTGCAGCTAGACCCTCAAGGGTCCGGCGGAGGTTATGGGCTACTTTTGACCTGATCGTATCGATTGTTCTATCGACTGTATCGATTTTATTGATTTTTCACTATTTTTATCCGGGAGTCGGCGGGGACACGTCTACTTTGCTCAATATGCTGAGTACGAAAATGACAACCATTTTGAATGGCAGTATCGAACTATTGATTTCATCGATTTTTTCCGCTCGGGAACAGACACGGACATGTCAGCTGTGGTTTCCCAGTACGCTGAACACGGATATGATTACCGTTTCGTACATTGATTTGTCGATTTTATTGATTTTTCCCAATTCTTGCCCATGAGGCGATGAAGACATGCCCACTGGGGTTCCTCAATATGCTGAACATGAATATGACGATCGTTTTGCAATCAATTGAAATATCAATGTTGATTTTATCGATTTTTCCCATTTTCACTTTGGGAAAGGGAAGAACATGTATACTGTGGTTTCCCAATGCGCTAAAAACGAATGCGATGAGCACTTTGCACGAAATACATATTGATTTATCGATTTTATCGGTTCTTCGCTTCTCCAGCTCATGGGGTGGTGAGGACATGTCTACTTGGGTTCCTCAGTACGCTGAATATGAATATGACAATTATTATATAATACTTTGCACCAATAGTGCTATAGAAGTAATTTCGCCCAATTTTCGCTCACGCGTCGATGGAAAAAGGTCACTTGAACTTTACTAATACGCTGATCACCATAATTATGGACACTTAACACGTTCGAAACAACGTGCACGACCGGTCGTGCACACGGTGTCTACCGCGTGAGACGGCGTGCACTACCGGTCGAGCGCGCCTTATTGAAAGTCATATCTTGCTGAAGCGTTCTTAATTATCTAATTCCTATGTAGTAATGTATTAACAGACATACAAGTTGTCTATACACGCGATGGGTAAAGCACTCTTTTTCTCCAACTTTTTCATTGGTATTCGAACTGTGACAGCTAAAAGATCAGAACTTTTAGAAAAATCCTGGCAATAACAAACCTGTAAGTACAGACATGTGAATGTACTATCAAGAATTACGACCGAAGAGATAATTTTTATGAAAGAAGTTAGCGTTCTACATGGAACAGAAAAACTACTACCCCGTGGGATCGCCTGCACGACCGGTTGAGCACGGAACCCAAGCGTCCAGAAGCGCGCGTGTAGCATGAGGCGGTTAGCTCATAATCGGCTCTGTCGCGAACGTGTTAAAAAAACTATGGGCAGTAGAAATTTCCCCAGCAGTGTGAAGTAGTTGGAGTTGTAAAACATTCGAGCGAAGCCGGGTATACCGTCTAGTTTTCTCTATTCTTTCCCGCTTCTGTGCAAGAACGCGTGAGAGTATGCCTACTGGGGCATTCTAACACTCTAATTAGCTATACACGGATATGGTTATCAACAAAATAACATTACTGATTTTTTTTTCGCTCAAAGATCGGTGGAGAAAGTGTTATTTTGTGTTCGTCAACATGCTTATCATAGAAATTATTAGCATTTTTACCACACTGCGGACAGCGCGATCCACGTGGTGCATCACGCCCTTACTCCGCGTGTGTGGCCACTTGATGCACATGGTGCAGCAAGCAAAATGTCCTTTCGATGTCCATACAACGTTCTCCTGTGATCAAGTGGTGCAAATGGTGAATTATCAAGAAAAAAACGCTGTCTGGCCACCCGCGATCACCTTGCGAAGATGTACACGGTCCGCAATATATCAATGAAGCTATCGAAAAAGCAGTTGACTTCATTAGTTTTGAACAGCTGGGATAGTAAATTTCCTGAGCGGAGGCGGATATGCCGTCTAGCAAATGTAGAAGTAAAGAAATAAATGAATATATGTAGCCATGTTCCTGCACCATTTCCATTTTTGCTGAATGCTTTGTTCTCCTGACTCCCCCTGTTACCATCCTGTTATTGCTCCCTCACAAATGTTTCTTTCACTGTTGGTTGCTTTGTTTCTGCTGAAAAATCAATATTAATGTCTTTGAAGCTAGTAACCTACGTATTCGAAGCCAACAATGATATTGACTGCATTTTGCCTTGTTCTCTATGCAAAAGATTATTGCCGTTTCATCAGCGCGAAACTGCCGATCCATTGCAGAAGCTTATGTACAGGATTGTTCTAATTATTTCGATTGTTTTAATCATTGGTGGAATGCTCATTACTGCTTTTAGCTTATTCAGTCCATTATGGCAGGTATTTCATTCTTAGCACAAATTCAGTTGTTTTGTTTGCATGTGAAGTGTAGTATTTATGACTAAGTACGTAGATTGTTGAGAATGTCTTATATGCAGATAGCAGAACATCCAATTTTGGCCGAAATACATCATCATGGTTTGTGGTGGGACTGTGTTATTTCCGATGGGACACTTATTCCACTGGACGATTTGGTTCCTCTTCAAAAAGGTAAGAGAACACCAAACTTTTTCTGTACCAATGGGTGATCTCTAGGCGATCATAAATTTACTTCAGAAAAATGGAAAACAAGTTTTATTTCCTGAGAGTAAAATAAATCAAAGGAGTTGGATGAGATTACCGAGCCTGTGCACATTGGGCTTGGGTTCATGTGTATGCGAGCGTTGCGGTCGTTGTGCTTCTTAAAGGCGGCGTCCCACCTCGAGATCGTTTTTGAGATTTCAATGTGAAAAGAATCTCCAGGAGCTGACGATCACAACGGTATACGTGATTCCATGCAAGACTGCTGAAAAACCCAATTTCCAAGCCCAATTTTTGAGGAGCCTTTGGGCGGAGCTAAGAAACTTCCCGAATAATCCACTCCAGGAAGCGCACCTCCTGAGGAAATTCGTATTCTTTGTGAGAGATCCTCATCAACTTCCTAACGAAATAGAAACTGCTCTCCATGTGCGACGTGGTGGTCAATACCATTCCCTATAAACAAACAATTGGCTTTATGACCCTGCCCAAACATAGAAGGTGGCCCGGCAAATATCGTTTTAAACTTGTGCGTGCTGCTCTTGGAAAAAGAGCGTACATACATATATGCCGCATATGTCTCACTTGGTCACGCATGAATCAGTGCCAAAGTACGCCTAATATGGCTAGATGAGATCTGAATGTGCTTTTTCCGGACAAGAGTTCTGTTATTTGTTGGACATCTTTACGATTTGCTGCATTCGAGCTTCTAGTGGTCTTCCACTTTCCGAGCACTTGCCCATCTCTATGCAGCTAATTCAAAACGGACCTATGTGGTGAAAGTCTCTCCCATATGATTTTGAAGATTGTACTGAAATTTAATAAATGCTCTGCTTTTCGAATTTCTCAAAACCTCTTCCAACAGTCCACAGACTAGAGACTAGTTCAAGAAACGATATGTTTAGCAAACTAGTTTTGAGGCGTTTTGTCTGCTCTTTCTCGCAGAACTCGGTCGGAAGAACCCAATTTGTTAACATTATTTATCTGGCAAGAGGGACTTAGTTGACCAAAACCAAATTATGATTAAAAAGAGCAGGATCATTAGAACGAGGAGGGGGGGGGGGGTACGACTCCTGAGCCCAACTCCGCCTCACAAATAGAAAATGACACAACCAGGACACAAAGTGGACACATTCGGATACAAAAGGTTGACACATCCCATGATATGCTAGATGTGTCAACTATTGATTCTAGATGAGTCTACTTTGTTACCCGGATGTGTCTACCAGATTGGACACCAACATGTGTCTACTTTGTGTCCATCATGTTTCACTTGAGCGGTGGTAGTGTCTTCTTTCCGGTTGACATGATAGTGTCCACCTAATTCATGGAATGTGTCCACTTGTGTGATAGTAGATTCCTGTTATGGATGTATCCACTGCGCACTGACTTCTGGTAGTGTTCACTTTTTACTCGTCTTCGAGACCAAGCCCACATTGAGTCCTGGTTATGTCATGGCGAAGTTTGCGAGTAGATCCTACTGGTTTTTTTTTGATCGAAAGAGAGGTAGTAAGTTCTAAATATAACCTGTAACATCAAGTTGGGCAGTCCATATAACTACATAGGTCTCATCCTGAGTTAGTCGAGTTATTTCGGTGGGCTTCCCTTGTAATGAAAACAGACTTAGATGGAAAATGAATAAGAGATCTCTGAAAGCTAAGCGAATATTGAATGGAACGAACTGTGAAGATAACTAGTGCACACCCCACAATTTGAAACAATACTTGCAGGGGGGAGCATGGCCGTTTACATCACGTTTTACTGAATGATGGGGGGAGGGTGGCAGGGTAAAGCGTGGGGTGCGATCTAGGATTCCTAAATACGTATCACCTTTTGCTCCCTGCCACTGGTGAACCACATCCACAATCAAGTGGTACAAAAACCGAAAAGAAATTAAATTTAATTCGTAGTGGTTTGTAAACCGCACTTAATCTATTTTAGAAATTTTTTCGATGAGTTAAGAAGTGAAGAAACGTAGTGTTGAAACGTTTTGCTAGGAGCAACGCAGGTATTCGGTATGCAGTTAAAGGCATTATCAGGGCAAAAAATCCGATCTGGCGTGATCTAACATATTTGACCTCACCAGCTGTGACGTCACTGCCGTAGAGCGCCCGAACTCAACGGCCTTGTTGATTTTCTGTATCCTCTCTCGCAGCCCACACTATTTTTATTCTCTACTCCCTCCCGCGGTTTCTAAGCAGCCATTGTCTCGCTGACTGACATTATTAAAATCCACCGTAAATCCCGCGCGAGCGTTGCGGGAAGCCGGCTGGTCCGGATCCCTCCTGTCGCAGAGGAAATGGCTTCTTTTCACTAGTATGCAACTATTTTACCCTTCCAGTATTCAACTGCTAGGCACTATACGGCTAGTTCTGTCTCAAAAATTTGAAAATTACTGTTTCCGAACAATCTTGCTAAAGGGGTTGTTTGATGCACAGATCACGAAAATCATACTCATTTTGCAACGCAACCCCATACTTGTAGGGTTGCGGTAGAAACAACACCCCAGAAAATCATTTGCAACAGTTGTTTTATTTGACATGATTATCACGAGTACCAGCTCTATTTAGCAAGATAATGCCCATTTCCTCACAAAATTCGTCCTCCGCTTCGTAACAGCGACACTGCCGTAACTGTACAAACTGGGCTTATTGTACAAAATGAATATGATTTTTGTGGTCAGCATATCAAATAACTCTCTTTGGACAGTACTCTTGATTTTGAAACTTATGAGACCGAACTGGCCAAACAGTGACTAATAGTTCAATACTAGTGAATGACAGAAGAATATAAAGGTACAATAGTAGAACACTAGTGAAAAGAAGCCATTGTCTTCAAGTTAGGAGTGATTCGAGCCAGCCGGGGTCAGCAACGCGCGAGCATACGGTGGATTTTAATAATGTCAGTCAGGGAGACAGTGGCTTCTCGGTTTCTACGCTACGAGCTCATTTCTCGGCCACTCTCGAATACTGTAAAGTCCTCCACAGGGCAAGTGCGATACGGGTGCGAGACAGGCACCTTCTCCGGGTGGAGATTAGGAGGGGCGCTCAGATGGTTCTCACACCTCTCTGCCACTTTACTCGCACCTCTAACTGCGGGTGTCTTGTAGGAGCTGACTTGATCCCAACCAACTCTTACCAGCTGGTGTGGGCAGTGTCACCAACTCGAATCTTCCCGCTATCGACGTCGCGTATAGTTCGGTCAGAAAAGGTCTAGAGTATGGTCCAACTGGTATTTCTACCAGTGCTCAAATGTCGAACAGGAAAAACTGAAGACTTTTATTTCGAGAATGTTAACAATAAAAGGGGTGGAGGTTTCGAAACTACGAAAGTCCCTCACAACAAGAGCCCGCAAAACTAGTGAGCAAAGGAGAAGATCAGAGCGCTAACAAAGTGGAGGCACTGACGGATCGTACGCGCCGTTCTCGCCAAAGTACTAATCAAAGGAATCAAAAGAGATCAAACTTAAAGGCAGGGGTCCACCTCACATTCGTGTTTGAGATAATGGCAGATTCTGCATCTGCTCGACACTCTCAATCCAGCGGTATAAGTAATTTGTCTTAAAACGGTGTAAAAACACCTTTTTCGGGACGCGGTCCGTAACAGTTTGCCAACCCGAGTTGACGTGTGAAGCCGTTGATCTTATCGATTGAACACGCCGAGACTCGTTGGTGAACGTTGCTGCCGTGGCAGACAGCCAGCACAGCGATCTGTTTTTTGGAGCCATCCACCTCCGGGCTCCAAAAATGTAGCCAGTTTGAATCCTTCAAAAATGGGATTTTGTCAGTTTTGAGTCTGTTGATGTACATTACTGGGATCAACATGACCAGAAGGCCTACGACATGTCTTTAACTCCAACGGCGGAATGAGGTGGGCCTCTGCCTTTAAGATCAAAAACCTGTACTAGATAAAACATAGCAATAATATTGACAATCGAGACAATCGAACAAAATGAATGCAAAAAGTAACAACACTCCCTAAGGTATTATTTCGCCTACAGCGTGCACGCGGCGAAAGTGTATTCAGGCATAGCCTGAGCCTCCTTCCCCCCACAACAATATGTATATTTACAAAAAGAGTAAGCAAGAATATATAAGAATATCGATAGAATCGTTTGAAACTTTTTGACGATGTGTGGTTTCCCTGATTTCTACGAGTATTTATTAATAGAAACTGTTTTAGTACATAATAACTAACCAACCAACATCATTAAACTTACAGAGCGTTCCGTCGAGATTGGAAAACAGAATTTTTCCGTTTTTTTCGTTTCACTTCCGACTTCGGATTCCTCTAGATGTGGTGACGTGTTTGAGGGGTACATATTATACTAAATATGACACTTGTCTTTTTTCAGGCTCTGATGAATGTAATTACGCTGGAAACATTCGCTGTTCAATAAAAGATTAATAAATTATGATCTATTGACTATCGCTGAAGGGCTAATTTGCCCTCAAGGGTTTATAGGTTATAGTCTCACATGCTAATTCTCCTATAAGGGGGACCCCTCATTCCTGATGGCACGCTGCAAGCAAACTGGTCCTCTTTTCCTCTTTTGGAGTGCTGGATCATATAGTCTCACGCCGCGCCGCGTCACGTTACTGTGGTAGAAGCCACAGTAACGTGACGCGGTGCGGATCTCGCCGCACTGCGTAGCATTGGAGCGTGATAGGGCGCATTAGACGAATACTTTTGGCCACACCGTTGGCTTCTAACACTATAGTCGTCTCTGTTCGCGTGCGAATGAGCTTTCACTGCTCATGAGAGCGAGGCAGGCACTACCTATGAAAAACTTACAGAAACATAAAAATCTAAGGAATGAAAGACATCTTCTCGAGAAAAGTTGAAATTTAGTCCAGGATTTCGCAGTTTAGTGTGCTGTTTGAGTGGAAGTGCTAAGAGATTCGTATTTCGAAAGATATTCGAGAACGATGGAATTATTAAGAGGTTTTTAGTAATTTCAGTAGACCATCTTGGCGGTAATGTGGATGATGTTTGGAACTACTGCAGAACGAAAATATATGTGTCACGCCTCCGCGAAAGGGGTGGGGGGGGTTCTTAGGAGAAATTCATTTGACCATAATACGACCCCTCCCCCATTTGTTTTCTCTTTCCTACGTACCAAAATACGTATGGGCGATTGTCGTACCCGTGCCTTACCGTGGAGGGTGGCCAAACTAGATCATATTGGCTACCTTCCCCTTATTCTCTTTGCTTCTTTCTTTATTCCTTCCTAAACGATTCAACTTAGATGGAGAATGTGCCAACAAATTTGACCCCGCTGTGCAACTACAACTCAGAAGCGCACTTGAATCAAGCGAGTCTTCATCTAGGGAACTGCTGTTACACCGGTTTCTTCGTGAGTTTGAAATCAGTTCCTGTTAGTCTCAAACTAGACATTTCAAAGAAAAGAGGTAACTTCAGCTCATCACAAGGCCGTCATCTTTTTCTCGGTATTCACATTCGTGTTCGGCTCAATTGGACTGATCACTGGAGCATGCTCACCCTGTTTTCCACCAAATTCGCTGCTCTATGTCGTTTCCATATTCATGACAAGTGGGTTTCGCACTTGAATTTGCATTGATGGAAGTTTTCTAGTTTGATGAATATGTCCTGTCATGCACGGCAGAACGTTTATTGATGTAGAGTTCCCGGTACTCTTGTTTACGGAGGTTCTTTTGCGATCTCCTATATGAATCCCGGTCATGAGCAAATTTAATGGCGCAGACATAAACTTCTCATTCCAGGGTCCAGTTCACAGAGCCCTCGAGAATATGAAACAGGCGCAGTAGTCTGCCAATGTTTCGTCGTGGTTTCGTAGATGTAGTGAAAGCCACGCAAGATCCGTTTCGCTCGGGCATGCACTGGCAAAGACTGCCCTCTCTCTCTGCTTGCAAAGAAAGCGCCTTCGGCATTTTGAAGCACATTAATGGGAAAAATGGCATTGGGGCGAAAAAAAAACAGAGACTGAAAAAACACAAGGATTTATGTTTAGTATCGTAATTATACGAGCCCCCCCCCCCCCTCAGTAAAAAATGATTGAGGAGATCTACTCGCCTCCAATTTTTGTTTCAAATCTGCAATGAGTACTGTCAATTGTTTCTCAATTAAACTTGCAATGCCACGAGGGTCGGGGCCTTTCAAGGGCGAAAGGTGCCGATACAAGCTCTTCAATGATGCTGACCTTTGTAAGGGAGCGATTGCCAATCATATTCGCACTATGCAAGATCCCGACTCCTACGGCTTCCTTCACACGCTAGGTCTCGGAAAGGGAGTAGGAGTTCTGCTGCTACAGGGGTCTGCATCGTGAAGAGCACCCACATGCGCCTGTCCTGTTTTAGAAGGCTTGTTGTATTGGTATTCTCAAGATGTGCAGTTTGGCTGATCATTTCTTTGGCAGCGAAAGTCTAGAACCAGAACATTCTCAGACAATGGAGCGGGCTGCCCGCGGTACCAATATTTGGCGTAGCGTAGTCAACTCCGCGGCCAGCCAAATAATTAAGCGCGGTCGACCCGAGAAAGGTCCACGGTCAGCTTGCCGAAACGATGTCGTGGCGTGCTGATAACGACAGTGATAGTTACTGATGACGTGTTGGTGACATTTTAGCGATCAAAATCAACACCAGACGAGAATTTAGCTATTTATTTGCATTCTTCAGATAATGCCCTTAAAAGCTTTTCCTTGTGCAGCCGTTCATAAAGTGCATAGTATTAATGGCAAAGCTCTCCTAATGAGAGCTTCACTCCAAAAATATCTAAGGAGTGGCAGCCACCCCCCCCCCCCCCGAAATTGGGGTGGATTCCACTTCATCAACAAAAAATAGGTGCAAGGATCTTCCTAATCTCTTTAATACCGTAAGAGAATGAATGTCGTTTTATGTGTGTCCCACTTCTCACTGTCACTATGCTCACAAGGGTTGCATCGTACATTGTGCGGGCCTACGGGCCGAATTGGCTGAACGCGGACAGTACCGCGGTCAGCCAAACTTTCGACTAAGGACCGCGGTCAGCCAAACTTTCGACTAAGGACCGCGGTCAGCCAAAATTTTGGCTAAGGACCGCGGTCAGCCAACTTTCTGTGTGCGATCAGCCCGTTCCGCATCTGATGGTACCGCGGTCAGCCCGCTCCATTGTCTGAGTTTTTATCGCTCACAGCATCTTTATTACCCATTAACTTTCATCATGTGACATTTGTTGATGTGAACAAAAGCACGACTGATGCCCCCTCCAAACTTTTTTTTTTGAAGAATACTCATTTATGAGTAGTCGAAATGTGTAGCTGATTCACAGAAAGTCCACACATTGTTACATTCATTTTGCTTGAAAAGCAACAACTGTTTCGTTAGGGAGTTGTAGTTTCGTAGCCTTTCTTAAAGGCAGCTGAGTTGCCAGGGTTTGAATTGGAAGGAGGTGGGAACACCCGTTCATTTTATACTTCAACTCATCCGGTTGGAACGCTTCAACAAATCTAATCTCTTTAAATCTTGAGAATCCTGATAGCTACGGCGGTGCAACTTTCATAGAATTGTTGCGACCACTGCAAAGCATCCAAAACGATTAAAATCTCTGACACGAAAACTTCCGTTGATGCTGTCCTTAAAAATTCTTCATTACACATCAACACGTAAAGCTACTTTTCGGTGCAATAATCCTCTCTCTTGTATCCTCTCTCTTGTTGTGTCCGCATTTTTCATACGTCTAGAGACCCGCCATGGTCAGTCACTCACAACTCTGCACAGGAGTATCATCCACATAGATTTAATTAAATTTAATACTTGTAAACAACTCAGTATAACCAGTGCAGTGCGAATCATCACATGAAATAAATCGAGCTTCATGTTATTGAGATATTATAAAGGTATGATTGCAACTGTTGCGCTTCGGCTTGCAGACGTCCTCCACGTGCCGCAGGCAGACGTCCCCCCACGTGCCCTCAATGCTACCCCCGACGTCCAGAACCATAGCATTTAAGCTGAAATTGATCCGCTGCTTTAGGAAAAATCACTTTCGCTCCACTTTTGATAAGATCGTCCTTTATTAATTGCATCAACAACTTACAACTAATCGAAAATTGTAAATTGGGATGTCTGCAGTTTCAGATCGCAAAGGAAAACCATTTTCCTGAAAGAGCGGACTTGATGTTAACATCCACAATGGGTGCAAGATTTAAAAGAGACTCAGTCACATTGTGAATTTCCGTGTGCCGATCAATGAGCCGGTCTATGTTTCTGGACACACCTTTCCAACTGAGGGATGATCGAAACAGAGTGGATACTAATTCGCTTCCTGTTCCCGCTCCTCTTAGGTGTGATGCTTCAAATGGGTAACGTTAGCGGATACTCTGAACACACTGCAATGAAAAAGACTGAGTAGAATTTGAGTAGCAGGGTAAATACGGGAAGGTAAAGTAATTTTGAAAAAAATAATTCGAGATTTTCTGTAGAGTTCTTCTCGAAGAATCCAGTCTAGACCCTCTAGTGAATTCGAGTGGAAACTAACTGAGTTCTAGAGAATTTCTGATTTCTAAACTCTTCGAGTCGAATTCCATAGAAGTGTCGATATATTCCTCCAAGGTCTTCTCTACCCTCTCTACTGAAAATTTATCAACATCTACTCGAACATTTTCACCTGAGGCTACGGGTATACTTCTCGAGAGCGGGTTGCACCTAGGATCGCCAAAGACTGGCGACTTCATTTTTTGTCAATCAATCAATCGCCAACTCCTTTAACTTAACAACAACTTTAATACATATATATGTATATATATATATATATGTATATATCAGTGGCGGACGCAGGGGGGGGGGGGGGGGCGCGCGCCCCCCCCCGAGAATGGGTCGCCAAATTTTCGAAATTACTTTACAATACAAATAAAAATCTTGTGTTAGTTTATTTTTAGTTGTTTATTTTTATTATTATTTTTAATATATTTTTTATTTATTGTTTATTATTATAATTAATATTATTATTAATTTTATTTTCCGTCTGGGTCCCCAAAACGGCGGAGACCCCACTTTTCTTCCCACGCCCCCCCTCCCGCCCACTTTCTGCGTCCGCCACTGGTATATATATATATGTATTAAAAATGAAGTCGCAACGGCGACGACGCCACGGTGCTACACTCCTCGAGGAGTATACCCGCAGCCTGAGCATGGCATTAAAATAGTCAAAGCAAGCGGGAATGAAAAATCTCGTAGATAATCATACCCGACAGCTCCACAGCCAACGTTTTCGCACACAGACTTAGCCCCGCTAAGCCTGTTATGACAAGAACCGCAATGGTAGTGTTTATGGTAAGAGTATTTTTGCCAGAGTCTATCCGTTAACGATTTAACACTATCAGCGAATCAGTGATCTCAACAAGAATTGTGTAGCAGCACCATTAACGAAAATTGGGAGATCCCAATACCAGATAGAGAAACTCACCAAGTGACAAGCTGTTCCACTAGCTCGCAAAGTTAGAAGATCGTTGAGATAGGAACTCATTTCACTTCCATTTTTGAAGTAGGTTATGAAACAACCAGCACATATCTGCCTCTGCGTCGCATCTTCAGTCCCATACTCGTAACCTTGGATAAGTTTTGAAAGCCATTGATACGTGCATCAAAAATTCAGTAAAACTGACTGATGCACACGCTGAGCTGATTGGAAGGTTCAACTCCACCGTCATAGCTAGCGGCATTGCTGCCCATCTGCGTATCTGCCTCGTTTTCTTGCGACGATGAAACCGTTACATCGTCATCGTCAGGTATTTCTACGCTATCAGTGGCCTCTTGCTCTGATACAGCTCCTACCGGGATGGGAGGGGGTAGTGGAGGGAGGCGCACTAAATGTGAAGACGAATTTCTATGCAAGAAAACTATATGTTGGCTACAAAGAATGAATGTTACAAGTTTGTGCGTATAATGACGATTCCCATCTAGGTACATTTAATGGAGGCAATCATGACATGGTCTAATGTATCTAAACTATAACACCAACTATAAACTAAACTATAACTGCCCTGGTTGCCCTAGCATGAGAACTCGTGAACACTCACCGCCGCTCCAAGGAAGTTAAGATGAAAGTGAAGGTGAGGGAAAATGAAGCTGTTGATTAATCACATTTACACGTGTTGTACCGGTCCCGGCGGACAGCAGCACGTCGGGGGGTATGAGCAGCACGTTCTGCTATAGCAGAACGTCGATACACGCTCCCCCAATTCAAAAAGTGGGCGGGGCGACGGAGGTTCGTCCTGCTGTTCGACGGTACAATTATCTGAGTTGGTGTTTCCCACAATACTGGACGCAGTCGGATGCTTCTTCATCGGCAGGGCTGTATCATGGCGTTTTCCACAATACTGGGCGCCGAGGCACCTAATTCTCCATTAATAGACCCACATCCTGGCGTTTTCCTCACTATTGTTCCCTCAACATTTGCTATTGTCTATCATTTTCATCGAACGATGAGATATATATACCAGGGACGCAGACGGGCTTTCATGTACGGCACTTCGCGGAAGGATTATTCTATCAGGTTGTTGAGAAATTAATTGCCGAAATGGACACTCTAGTTCGAAGTGCTTTAACCCGTTTCCAACACAACTTTGTTTGTCAGCTTAGCAATTGCGTAGATGCTTTCAAACAATACAATAAAGACTGCATGTCCCTACGACAAAAATTGAGATCGCAAGAACTTAATTTTTCGCTACAGAAACGATTTTATATTTCTTTACTGTGTAGTTGCTATAGATGGAGCTCGATTTTCGTATGATAGCAGGAGGCGCAACTGTGCATGGGTAGAGACGTGTTTCCCACCTCCTCAAACATTCTGGCTTTTGGAGCGCCGGTCCTCACCGTTTCTGATCTGCTACGAGGATAGCAGGATTAAGGCAGATCATGTTCTATTGCAACCGGTGACTACAAAACCGACATCTGCGGCGAGGCTGATTTTTCCGTCCGCGCCGCGTCGGCACGCGACCGCATCCCACGCATATTGTCTGGCCAAATGCTAGTGGCCGCAGTTTCAACCGGGCCTCAGTTGGCTAGATAAGTGCCGTAGGGCTCGTCTTGTCTCCCCCACACCGGAGACTAGATTAAGCTTTCACAGTCGTCTGCCGGCTTATATACACTTCGGGTGCGACGTGACAATGGAGAAAAAAACAGGGTGCAGGTTAACCTGCATATCCCCTGCTTCATGCGCGCTCACAGCAGGTTTTCCTGCTCCATCCGCACCTTCAGCAACTACTCCTGCTCCACTCGCGACTACCTGCCGGAAGCCTGCATCGGCCAAATGTGGGCGGGTTAACCGGCGCTCCAAACGCTTGAATGTCTGAGTCTAAGTTTTATTTTCTAAATATATTCAGAAGAACAGCTGCCATCGAGATCTCACGGTGAGACTCACTCGCCACAGAGAGTCTCCAGTTGGCGCAGGCGTGATATCCACCTCATTATGTAACTAGGTGGTATGTTGTTTTTTGGATCACTGCATGTGCTTTGGAAATGTACCAGTAGCGTGTGAAAATGTTTGAGCATCCAGCGCCACTTTCAGGTTCCTGAAGTAGGCGTTAGTGTCGAGACATTAGGCCGTTTAATATAAATCAGTCCGCCTAAGGATCTGGATAGAGTAGAAAAGGTTTATAGCATCGGAAGTGGGAATTTCCATGGATGTTGCCTTCTATCATTGCCAGCACGTATTGTATGAGTTACAAGAACAATATAAAGCTGTATTTATTTCCATCATTGATCTTCAAAAATTATTCAGAGTTCATTCAACCAGTTCATTCATTTACAGGCGCGTGTTCTGTTCTTTCCGATGTTATCTTTGTGTTTGGAGCAACAAAAACAGACGAGACGAAAGACGATGATTCTATACATGGACCTGTGCAAGTCGGCTCTCCAATTTACTATTCTCAACAATTGCAAGATTAGGATGATTGCCCTACAATTCTAGATTCGACTTGGTCTTGCTTGCTATTTGCATATGGTCGCCTCATGTCTGTTTGTAATGGCTTTACTTACTGGGATCGCGTCATCATACCTGCTGATCTCGTCAGGAAAAGGAAGAGAAGGCTGTTGTCAGAGTAGGAAAGATTACCTACAACAATACCGGTAAAGAGTGCCTATTCTAAAGTTAAAGGATGTTCTACCTTTGTTCGAATTACTTATAGATTTAGGTGGAACCACGACGCTCGCACAGTTTTCGCATGTAGCCGGAAATCTTGTCGACCCATAGTGGTGATCGAAGACGATAGCATATAGTTACTACGGAAGTGATAGCTTTACCCACGTTGAGATCTCTTTTGTTCATTCTGCATAACTTGTTAAGATGTTTTCACTTCGCTTTTCCCTAGATTTCACAAGAATTCGCCAATTTTTTTTCTTTCGTTAACAATTTCCGATTCGTTTCCCTAGAACTTTGCATCGACCTTGCATGGAATATTAATTAACACCTACTATCGTATCAGTAGACAGGCTATTATTATCCTCATATCGTAAAGGTTCTTCTTTCACAACTGTAAGTAAATATACAGCATCTAGTTCACAATCCTCCGGCAAGTATTCATGTTGCACTGGAATCAAAAGTCTCAATTAAATCTATTAAATGTTATCTTTTGTTCTTTTAGTGTCAGTTCAGAGAACAAAAACGGTTACAAAGTAGCACATCTAATTGAAAGGCAGCACTCACGGAAACTTCTATTTTGGAGATTTTGCGGTATATCGGGGTTTTTAAGGACGGTGAACTCATCGATGGTGAAGAACAATGGTGAAGAACATAGCGTAAAACAAGCGGGAAACAGAGAAAATTGTGGGGTGTTAACGAGTGTTCCGTGGAAGGTCTCGCCACGAAACCTTGATAGATGGTACACGTTACACACCACACTTCATCCACAGCGCTAGACCACACGCGCACACCCGCTCAATACCATTAGCTGCCGCGACGAAGTCCTATTGGCCAGGTCGGCAGATGTGTCCACGACAGTGTACTCGCAGATAGGCGGCTATTCACTGACAAGAGTTTAATTTACTGTTGTGATTGTCCAGCGCCTAAGCAACTTTATTCGGAGGTGAGGATTTCTGGGAAATTTTCCAGAAATTTCCCTCCCATACTTTTGGCGCATCTAAATTTAAGAGCAATACGTGACGAAACCGCCTAAAAGCGGCTTTTCAAAAGAAACGAGCAGCGAATCAAAAACATTAAACTATTATATAAAACTATCATAACCTATTAGGAGAAGGATCCGACGCTTAAATAAATCAATAAACAACAAACAAATAAAGAAAATAAAACAATCATTTGAGCTCTCCTGCTTCACAATTTTGAAACTTCAGCGCAAGCACAGTTTTAAAGTATCCCCAGACTTCGCCAGCAATTGTGGCGATCGCCACGATTACTGGCGAAGTCAGGGGATGCTCTAAAAAGCTGTCGTCGCGATCGCTACACAGATAAAGTGAAAGAGGAAACTTCAGACGTGAGAGAGATGATACCTGATGTGGCGTGGCGATCGATAGGCATCGTTTCTACTATCGTATCACTCACATCGCCAGTTCATTTTGGACACATCTTCAAGAGTACGGGCGATGAGCTCCATTTGGCAGCGATCCGTGGCGATGTTAACGTGGCAGTCGATACCTATCATCTCCACGATCCTTATCTCTTATATCGCCGGTTCATTTTTATTCATTTTGAACTGGCGAAGTCTGGGGATACTCTTACCGTCATGAGGCGTTGGCGTACACAGAAGGGGTGAGGGGAGAGGGCGTGGTAGCCCCCAACTCCGCGAATTGGTCGCCAAATTTTTGAAAATTGAAAATTTCTTACAAAATGATTAAAAACTTTGCGTCACTTTGTCTTCAGTTGTTCACTCTTTTTTTATTTTTTGATGTTTATTACTATTTGACGTTGGAATCACTATTTTACTTATTTTTATTTCCCATTTGATCCCTAAAGACCCCGGCTTTTTTCCCACGCCCTAGTTTTTAGAAATGCTTACGTTTCCATGCAAAGGCCGTGAAAGACTGAAAGTTTCGTCTACGGACACTTACCACCCGCACGCGCAGCGTCAGGCCGTTTTACCTCTTTGGGCCTATTCCAAAACAGCCGTTCGTGGTTCCAAAGATGCCCTAGGTCACTACAGCGTCTTATTGATCACTTTAGATCTAAGCTAAGCTATCCTTATTGAGGAAAGACTGGGAACAGCCCTTTTCTTCTAGTGTTGTACCGGGGCCTGACGCGCCGCGGGTGGTAAGTGTCCGATAATCCTGAAAGTTTAGCGCTTGAATGTTCGATTATCAGCCATAGAGCAGAGTCTCATATCTAAGCCCGTTCACCTAGCATCCACGCCCGAAGATAAGAACCGGTTTCGTTTTGCGAATCTGCTCTTTGCAAAACCTCAGAGTGTCTAAAACATTTGGACCGCTACAGGGAACTTGTTCTGGATGCGTGCGACTGATGTGCGTGCGTCTATATGATGAAGAATAGGGCTCAGTCGCATCACACTCGCATCGCAGTCGCAGCCCGGACGCACCCGTTTGCGGCGTCGCGGCGGCCACGCATTCTCTTGATTTAGGATTTGCATGCCGCGTTGACCGATATTAATGGGAAACCTTCGCAAATGAATGCGCACGTCTGACGCGCGACTAACGCACGCAACCATTATAGTATAAATTTCGCTTATAGGCAGAGGCTCACCTCATTCCGCTGTTGGAGTTAAAGACATATCGTAGGCCTTCTGGTCATGTTGATCCCAGTAATGTACATCAACAGACTTAAAATTGACAAAATCCCCATTCTTTAAGGGTTCAAACTGGCTACATTTTTGGAGCCCGGAGGTGGATCGCTCCAAAAAACAGATCGCTGTGCTGGCTGCCTGCCATGGCAGCAACGTTCGCCAACGAGTCTCGGCGTGTTCAATCGATAAGATCAACGGCTTCACACGTCAACTCGGGTTGGCAAACTGCTACGGACCCCGTTCCGGAAAACGGGTTTTTGAGACAAATTACACCATTTTGAGACAAATTACTTATACCGCTGGATTGAGAGTGTCGAGCAGATGCAGAATCTACCATTATCTCAAACACGAATGTGAGGTGGACCCCTGCCTTTATGATGTATCTGTTCATGCATTGGAAAACAAGGCTGCTTGAGTGGTGTCCTGATAAAAGTTCACTGAAAGAAAAAACTTTTAAAGACATATTGAAATCAGCGAATTTTTACTCCATTTGGAACAAATGAAGCACATACTAGGCCGTGCTGTAGTGAATGGAATTCCTTGATTTTCCACTCTAGCACGTATTAGGTTGAGGAGAAAGTAATGGAAAAAATGGCATCCAAGTCGGATTTTCGTAATGGAAAAAATGGCATCCAAGTCGGATTTTCATCTCAAACGTTTGAGAGTGTTTTTCTCAGTGAATTGAGTATACACCTTTGAAATCTACAACATTATTCCAACGCACGGGAAGAACGCTGTCTCTCTGTTCTCAGAATTGCGCAGGCTGCGGCTGGTCATACCAAGGGACTCTCGCTCGAAATTGGTCAAAATCAACCGGCTCTTCTTCGCCCAAGAAGAGACTGAGATAGTGATCAGAGAGTGACAAGCCAGGAGAATAAAAATAGTGGGTTACCAGAGTGAAGGAAAGTCCTGCTAGTTTCGGACATTAAAAACGTGAGAAAATTGGCATGTAAAATAAGTGACGTAGAGCAGGGTTTTTCGTTTTTGTCGTTTTTCTCCAATGGTTCCCCTCAGTTTTCAGACCTGGCCAACCCATATGGTAGCCGTCTCTGTATTACCTTTGCGAGCTACTCGAATCACAGCAACCACTTCGCGTTGTGACATGAGAGCGTCTTAAACGTGGCTCCTCATGAAGGCCCATACATATCTCGAGATTCAAAGTAAGTGGAACAGTCGCGTGCTGTGAAATATTTAGCCACTCCCGCCTTTATTGTATTGCTGCTGTTACTGAACCCAGTGCTTGCCAAGGCTTTGCGGAGTAGGGACAAAAGCACCCTCTCAGAAATGGAGGCGTAACTGCGGCAACGAGCGCTTCATGGTCCTTGAGTAGCCACAGGGTAATACATACTTTGGGGAATCTCCTACTATGTCAGCAGGCAATGCCTGATCGAATCATCAGCAATAAGGAATACGAAAGTTGTGTTTCCATTACTTTCTCTCATATATAAGGGTCACGACCACATTTGGCCCTTCACGTACGCAGTTGTTGCTGATAGTCCAAGTGGAATTTACATCACTGAAAATCTCGAAGTTGGTTTTGAGGTTTGAATATTGCTTCTAGCACTATTATATTATCACGAAGAGGAGATAAGGCGGAATCGTGGCGCTAATTCTACACTATTCGAATCACTTTGTTCTCTCCATACTCTTACTTCACTAGCTCGAACGTCAAAAAGCATTTGTTAGAATTCGTAAAACCATTAGAACCACTACATTAACCAAGAGCAACGTAGCGTACCCAACAAGTTCCTTGACGTCGGGACCTCCAGAATTGGTGTTGCTCTGGTAGCGTCCATCTGGCATCGCGAAACCGCTTTGGGCTAGGTGCGCGCAGACGCTGACCACGGCAGAGCAACAAATTGTATCAGCGCATAAGAGATCATACCGTCCGAAGCAAGTGCCAACTAGAATGGTTGTAGGGTTAAAGTCATGTTGGAATTTCTCCACTGCCCTTATTGTAATACGAGCCTGAAAAGTCGCGCCTCCGTCTTTCTCTTTATTTTGGATACCGTCCCATGTTATAATCATCACTTGTAGCGTTTGAAAATCCGCACTGTCAGCAAACGTCTTATGAATGTAGTCTGTAAGGCGGCGAAGATGCCTCTGATCAGAGGACAGAGCAAAACGAAATTTGCTTGGTTAGGAACAACTAACATGATGCTGCTATTATACCAATTTCAGCGCCTACCTATCGATGCAGAACCCATGCATACCTATGGAAATCCCGGTTTCGTCCCGTGCAAAATACGGCTTTTTTATCCAATCGTTTTCAGCAATGCTCAAATCCATGCAAAACCCATGCATAACCATGCAGAACCCATGCACATCCGAAACCGATGCAAATCCCATGCAAAGCCCACGAAAAACCCACGATTTTCCCAAACTCATGCAAAATCCATGCATACCGATGCAAAACACGGTTTTTAGATTTCCTGAGAATTTGCGCGGAGAAATCGAACATGCCTAATGTGAACGATCACCATACATGGAGCCCTTTAACGTTGTCTACGGAATGCTCAGTGATGATTCTTCCTTACACATGTGGAGGATAATCGTCTTCTTGTCCCACAAATCGAGCGTCCCTCTTCCCCTACCTGATTGACCGCATTGGTTACCTAATTCTTGAGTACCATCCTCTTACATCTGTCATATCCTAGTATTTATCGGTGTGCTTCTCTATCATTCGGTGCATAATTGTTACATCCAGTAACCGATAATAAATATATGTATATATGTATATTGAGGGGCAAGTTCAACGCCAAAATTGCCCTGTCTGGAGCTGGCATAACACTTTTCTGCTGCCTTTTCAGCAGTAAAGATTTCTCTACAGACGTCACTGAATGCTGGATGCTGGAATGCTCTGAATTCCGCCGCCTGAACATTTTACGGGTCTCGTTGCCTGTCCAGCAGACGTGCTTGCCTGCTGGCCAGGCACGCGAGAGCCGGAAACTGGCCAGGCAAACTTCAGATCTCCCGTTTTCTGGTCAGGCACACCCGTTATCCCGTTTGCTGGACCGGCGGCGGACTTCAGAGTGGCTCGCTCTTGTAGCGTCACATTGTCTATACGATGGAAAACAAGGTGCAGGGAGATGTGAGGACCGCAGTTGTGGTGCTGGTAATGAGCAACACAGTATAGCTACAAAATAATTTACGACATGCCATCGAGCGAAGGTCAATCAAGTCTTCGTGAAGAAACCTCACGGACTTCCCCTAATCAGCGGCGGTAACTTTTCAAGAGACTTTATTACTTTCATTGTCTTCTTTCGCAATGGTGCAGTTAAAGAATGTGGGCGGGGTGGACATGCTTACGGATATCTTTCGGAACTGCCCGTGAACGAGTTCTCGCGACGATGTGACCCGCCGCGAGCATCCGCTTAAAAGCTCCCCTGAAACATCCGATCGGCTAAACAGTCGACCATGTTAGCTTTCCTACTGCTTCTTCCATCCGTTCAGGTGATTTCTTCAGTGATGTTTTGTTGTCGTTTTGAAGCTTTACAGCAAAAAGATAAGGATCCGATCCCGAGAGTGCACTCAACGTGTAAAGTGAACAGGAATAAGCCCAAAACCTGTCCCCTTAAGCTTTCATCCACATGAACAATTTGCTTTTTTTTACTATATTTCTTCATTCTCAATTAAAGTGCTCTCCTTGAAATCTTCTACTGTTATACAGCACATTTACTTCCCCAGGCACGTGAAACTCGTAAAAAAGAACGAGAGTACACTTTGAGCAATAAGAGGTTTAGGTGACAGTAAATGTTTTACCTCTCTGACCGCGTCACAGACACACTATTAATTGGCTAGTTTTTTTTTTAAATCTGAGACGTAATGTGGCCAGCAATCATCGAAGAGCTGAGATGCTAAATCTGCTTTCGATGTCATGTCTAGTCTTATGGAAAGAACAACATCGTGAATGAAAACATTTGTGGCGCAAGCAGCAGCAAGCATTTTGTGGCGAGTTTTTCTGTTAGGAGACCGCTCTAACAAGGGGAGTGCACGAAATTAAGCTGGGCTTTCGAAACGAGACCTATATGGTTGGTAGGCTTGTCCCAAACGACACCACAGATTGTACTTGAATTTTGCTAGATGGTTAATACAAGCTCAAAATTCTATTTCCTGCCATACTGACATGAACCTCCCTCACTTACAGCTTGGCTGCAGGACAGCCGAGTGGATAGTGATGCAGACCCATAGGATGAGGCTCTAGGGTTTGCAACTTCAATTGCTAATCTTTAACAGGATGCGGAACGGTTCAGGAGGTAGATGACTATTGACTTTACACTATGTGAGCTACAGGATGCTGACCAAACTTGGCCAGCAAAAGCGCAACCATGCTTGAGCAGTCAAACATTCGAGGCGGTTAAAGAATGAGGAAGTGAGTGAATAGATTATATGGCATACCAAAACACTTGGTCTTTGCAGCAACATTGCCTTAGCACCCAGTATAGAGCAATTGTCCATTATTTCCAAAGCAGCGCCCGTAGTTGTTATTCGGTTATTCGTTTATCTCCTGAAACGTTCCTCACCGTGTTAAAGATTAGCATTTGAAGTTTGCAAAGCTCTACTCATGGACGGGATGCAAACCCTCGGGCACCATCCTCTGGGTCTGCATCACTATCCACTCGGCTATCCTGCTGGAAACTGTGAATGAGGGAGATTCATGTCAGTATGGCAGGAAATAGAATTATGAGTCCGTATTAATCATTTAGCAAAATTCAAATACAATCTGCAACATCGTTTCGGACAAGCCATCCAACCATATACTTCTCGTTTCGAAAGCTCAGCTTAAGTCCGTGCATTTCCCTTGTAAGCTCCTCGTCTCTGTCTCGACGAAGCCACAATTTCCGCTTTCGGTTATCAGGGACAGTGTCGTCTAACTTCTTACATGACAAGTACCTGAGGTATGACATTATATTCAAGTGTTTGCTTGTAATGTGAAATGAAAAGTTAGGAGCCTGCATCCATTTTGCAAATTCCGATTCTAACATAGAATTTATCCTCCAAGTAGCATGATTACTCGAGTTGCGCAAAAGGCGTACAGGAACTAACAATGGGAGTGCACCTAATTAGGCCCCTATTTCAGGACGAGATCTACATGGTTAAAGACACTGTCGAAAACGATATTAGAGTATAAACTTCAAAAACTGGTAGATGGTTTACGAATTATTCTTTAACCACAAGCATGCCTTAGAGAAAATTTTAGCGCCACCCTTCAGTGCAGATTTTCGGTGCCACCAAATGCACTGATTCGATACGCAATTATTGAGCCAAACAACGAGAAATACAGCTTGTGATAACGGTTCAAAGTGGGATGTGCACGCCTTGCGCCGTCAGTGACGATTACAAGACGGCTATGCAAATCTAATGATTGTATATGCTACATAGATCGATGTTGATAATAGCAGAAAACGAGGCTGTTCCAAAAGTTGTTTGGATTAGATAATCAAGCCGAACGTTTGGAGAGCCACAGCCGGCCCTCTTCTCCGGTAAAAAAAAATTCTAGAAAGCGAAAATTGCCTATCGCTGAGCTTTCCTTGAGAATTTAGAAGGTTCTGAAGGAGAAATTTTCACAACTCGTTTCTTAAAGTGTGTTCCGAGACCAGCTGTGCCTAAGAAAGAGCCTCCTGCAGAGCCTAGAATCAACTCAAAACTACTAGACACTGTAGCTGCACATTTTTGGAGATACTTCGAATATTTAAATAGTCGAGAATTGACTTTTTCTTCTTTCGAACGTGTTCGAAAGAAGAAAACTTCAAACATTCAAATTTTTAAATGATTCTGTTTGAATGATTTATTCCCATGACCGAATAATGATTCGTTTGCAAGTAGTAATAGGCACTTTTCCATATTTCGCTAGAGCAAAAGTATGGGCATCTGGCGGATGAACAATTGAGCAAACGTTGTATAATGACCTGCGCCTCCCCACCACCTGTATACTCAGACAAGGTATAGCACACACACGCGTAGGTTTACTGCAGGGCAACCGGAAGACCTGTTCAGAGACCCAGTCTGTTACAGACCACAAGTCCCGATTCAGTCCTCCGCACGTTCTGGTACGCTCTTCTGCATGTACCGAGTTAGGGGTTTTTGAACAAAGTTTATCACTCCGACCACCGCGTGCACCGCTCGGAGATTTCGAACTGATCCTCCGATCATTTACCATTGCTCTTCGATTGCTTCCCAGTCCGCTGCTTCATCTCTGCTCCATCCGTGCCCACAACCGACGGGCTAGTCGAGGCACACTAGTGTTCTATAGCAGTGCATTTGCAAGAGAAGGGAGTACTACAGAGCGCAATCTACACCGATCACGGACAAACGTTGAATACTTAACCTCTATAGGGTTACGGATGTTCCAGCAAGTTTTTCACCGAAAGCTATCGATAGTATCATCGACTACACCGATTTCATCGATTTTTCAATAGTTTTTCCCGTGGTCCGCTGACGATACCTCTGTTTTGCTCTTAGTTTTTAACATGCTGAACACAAATATGACATTTTGCTACGAAATTATCTATATTTGGATATTGCTAGTTTTCCACTCTTGATCGCGAGGCAGTGAATACAGTGAGTACATGCGCTTTTTCAACGTGCTGGACACAAATATGACTAGCGTTTTGCGCCAAAGTATTGGCTTATTGATTCTGTGACTTTATTAACTTTCGTTTAAGGATGGGTCAGTGTGGACATGTGCGTTGAGATTTTCTAATACGTTGGCCACGAATACGTCATCAAATTCTCACGGAATCATCAAGTCTTATCTTGAATTGTAGCAGAAACCTTCTAGAAACACCACTGATAAATACCAGTTTTTAGGGTGAATATGACAATAAGAAGCCTATTAAATCTTATTATAGAAAAAGGATGGAGTGCATGGGGCACCAACAGTGGGAAATTGAGCAGAACTCATTGCTCTGTGATGTCAGACAGGGAGTTCTCGGATTATTTACCATGTTCCTACGCACCCATGCGAGGCTTTTATCAGCGTCCGTGGGGTATGTCGCAACCCCGGCTACGTCCTCGTAAGTCCTGGTGGTTTTTCGGGTCTATATCGCACTAGCTGACTACGTCCTTCATTTCCCGAAGCAGGCGATCACCGCCTAACCAATGAACTTCAGGTCCGAGGGCTATCGCCCTCCGCATTTCCTGACATTTTTGTCTGAGTACTTAATACTTAGTTTCTCCTATTCTGTTGGGCACATTGGATCACGTACTCTCCGCCACTGGGGGTCTTGTGCTCTTGCTTCGCATTGGTCTCTGGAAATATCCATTTTAAGATTGTTGGTGGGTCTTCGTATCGTGCGCATTTGAAGTAAATTCATGCGAATAAAACAAGAATTAAAAACCTTACAGAAGTTTTCATCGCTAAGGTTGGTCGTGCCCTTGGCAACAGTGAGTAGAGCACAAGAATCGTCATTAATCAAAAGACGCGTCAGTTGACGCGTTCTTGTTTGCTTGCAAAAGCACTCTTGATGTCCATGTGGTGGGACCCACGAACCACATTGAGTGGGCATGAAACGTCGGGAAAGCACTTCGTTGTGGATTTTCCCTGGCGTGTTTCGCTCTATCTCACCATTGGATGTGAGTCGCTTAAAGGCCGCACCCACAATAATCTTCATGTTCGAAGCTTTGAATGTTTTTGAAGGCTGGACGATTGTCTCAGTAGTTCTACGCAAGTTGCACCCCCGAATGTATTAGCATTCACGAGATATAACAAGTTAGACTGCTGTGAAGGGATACGAGTCAGCTGTTCTCTGCCGCAGTCAATCAGTTTTCAAAAGAAAACGTTTGTTTTCCACGCTCAGTTCGAGAGTTTTACTTTGTAACAATCTGTTTACCCCATGTACGCACTGTCAGTTGTTATTAGACCGTACAGTCCCTTCTTTTTCCCAAAACATCCAAAATTTTGAGTATGGTGTGAATTTCTGTTTGTTAGCGCTTTACACTTCACCATAAGTTTTGTTACTTTTCTTGAAGTATGTCTCCGTGTTAAACATTCTATTTCCCTTTCGTTTGGACGTTTTCTCCTTCAGAAAAGCCAAAAAATTAGTCGATTATCTAGTTACGCCAAGAAATTTGTTGGCAATAGAGGCAGCCTTATCGACTTGCTTGATCTACATACTCCACCAGCGTAACTCGTCCGCCTTGCTATGATGCAGCAAATTGGTTGCATCCGAAAACCATTTTAACGTGAGTATTGTCAAAATTGACCACACTATCCATGCTCCTCACAGCCTGAAACCCAAGATCGCCCTGAAATCTGAGTGACAATTTTTTCCATGGGAGCTGCCTTTAAATCACCAAAATCCACCACAATCAGAAACACAAAGGTTGTTGCATGAAGTACTGTCCCTGGTAACTGTGCAGTACGAACGCAGCCCGAACGGCGTAATGGTTCGAGTAAAAACCTAGGCAGCAGCTGGTAACTGTTGCTGCTAGGGTCTCTACTCGAACTATTACGCCGTTCGGCCTTTGCTGCTAAAGGGACGAAGGTTTGAGCAGCAATTGAGGGGAGGATGGCAGCAGCTGGTAACCGTTGCTGCTAGGGTCTCCACTCGAACTATTACGCCGTTCGAGCTGCGTTCGTGCTGCGCATTTATCGGAGTAGGAAGTCAATTTGACGATACGAGTATAGTAGATTTCTTGTCTTTATTACCAGTTTGGAGAATGTGAAGAGATACTGAACCTTGGTTATTCTCGTCCAGTCAAGAATAATTTAGAAAGCCTGTTGAGGAACTGTATTGTTATTGTGAACAATTCAGAAAGCTTATTAACGTTTGTGTTAGGCCATCTTGGTCAAAAGGCAGATGCCGAGCGCCGGATCGCCTACATTAGTGGCAGATATAAGCGCCCACATCGCTTCGAAGGATTTCAATTTTCTAGGCGCTATTCTTTGGCTCAGGAAGCTGTGGATGTCCCGCCTCGCAGCCCTGTCCACCTCCACCGGTGTGTGCTCCTCCTGCTCCACCACCAGCACCAGTCTGTCCGCCTGCACCCGTATGCGCTCCTCCTGCTCCTGCTCCCGTTGTTTATGCATCACCTCCACAATCACCACCTCTCTACGCTCCACAAGGTAATAGTAACAAACTATTGTTGAAAATACCGTGGGACTTTGTAACCGTTGCAGTCGTTGCGCCACAAGCAAACGCGTACCCAGTTGGAAAGGCAAAAGTGCTTGCCCACGGAGTGAAGGTTGTTGTTACTATTCTCACTGCCAAGTTTCCACACAAATACTGGGCTCCTCTTACTAGGGAATAAAGAACAGCAAATCCGTTGACATGTACCTACTGGAAACACAAGGGTACCGTCGAGTACGTCGTGACACCGAGGCTGCATTTGATCCTAAATGCAATTCAGAGGCTTTGAAGGAAATAATTCTGAAGGTACGTTTTTCGGATTCCCATGTTCCGTAGAACTCGCTATTGATAAACATTCTTTATTATAGAATATCGGTGATTCCACAGCCACCGCCAAACGTCGGATTCAAGAGATTGCCACTGACGAGCTCGGTGGACGGTGAGTCTTGTGTGAATTACGATAAAAGAGAAACTCAGAAGAGGAGATCATTCCAGAATCGATGTTATCTGCTCATCGGGAACATTCTCTTACATAGTGAATACTGAGCTGTACTGTGAGACAGAAAAGGATGGTATCACATGTTTCGCTTTCCGACAATCTTCCTGAATTCGTCAGCATACACCTTGACAACATAAATTGCAATTCAGATCAAAAGGGTAAACTCAAGTGCACTAAGTACCTTTAAGTTTGTGTGAAGTTTATACGGAGAGGTCTATAGTAGATTTCGTTAACTAATAATATAATCCCTGTTCTGTGTTGTTTCATTAGAAGAAAATAAATTTTTAACTTCACTCACTTTGAGAGTGTATGACACTGTCGCCACAGAAAACTGTGGAAGTTATGGAAAGAACACATCATATTTGATTCAGTGCCATAGCACGAGAGCGCCTATCGCGCTAAATTGTCGCCGTGATAGCAAATCCTTGGTGTTTCTTTTTATTGCTTCTTGATCGCTCACATCAGCTAAGACAAACACTATTGAAGGATCCACGATTTGCTATTACGGCGGAGATTCCAGAGCGAGCGACGCGACCCACCCACGTGGCTCTCAGACCCGGAAAACGCACCTCCATCGACGCTCTCTGTAGAAAAATACGAATTATGCAAATAACTGTAACTGTAACAGTATGACGTTGATCAATCTAATCCACCAAACGGAATTATTCTAATACACGTATTTAACGGAATGAAATGAATACGCACTTCGAAGATGGATACAGCTTCTTCGGAACAACACACATGTCAACACAAAATGCGGAAATACAACCGTTCTTCTCAATCATAACTGCTAACCGTATCGGAAAAGGAAGTCGTTGTATTTAAATGTATGTAAGTGTAAGTAGAACAATGAAATTCGCGGAAGTGGGATCACCCTTTTGCAGTGCACAATAAGTGAGTACAGCTAGTACCAGCAGGACATCCGTCTCCGGCAAACAGAGCTTATCCTAGGAGAGCAGTGAAGTTATGTAACTTTCATTGCTGCTTCAGAGAACGATTTCGTTGTGCGATGGAAAAAAATTTCGTGACATTTCTAAGACAAAAGAAATTTAGTGAATAATCGGCAAGTATTCATGAATCGTACCTTTGACATCACTTCAGGTGTATTTACTTACATCAATAGTTCGAACTGACAGGTCGAATGAACTAATAAAATACTAAATTGTTGTGGCTGATAGGCCGATGCCACTGTTTGCTGTGGTCAGCAGTTGGAAGGCCGATGATGTGCTTTGATCGCGTGGGGATCTCCTGTCGGGATAAATCGCAATGTTGCGTCCCACCCTAGGCGGGGTTTGGGCAAAAAATTTTATCGACATTTTTGGGGCAGAATTTTTAGATTAATTTCAGGCATTTTACGGTACGTGGGTGGAGTAACCAATTCCTGAAAGTGAGCGAGATGCCGGAGTTCGATAAAATAAATCAGCTTAAAGAAAACGCAAAGCTTCTGGCTCCAAAATGACTCGAAGAATCATAGCTGCAACCAAGAAAAAAATAAAGTGTCCACGTTTTATTGGTTTCCCACCAAGAGTGCGCCAATAACCGGCGTCGGCGCCAACAGCAGGGAGGTGGCGCAATCGGTGCATGTGCGGGTCAACTCACACACGTGAAATTGGATGATGCATCGCGATTTTCCACACAGTGTGGGCGATGCGTGTGTGAGTTGACCCGCACACATTTCTACACACGTGGAAGTGGATGATGCATACCACTCTACATGAACGAATATTTTCAAACGAATATTCGAAAGACCCGAAAAATCAAAATATTCAATTGATCGAATATTCGAGTTATTCGAAAAAATGAAGTATTCGAATATTCGAGAATCCATGATTTGAATAATCGGTTTAATGATAAATTTGCACGGATTACACATTGTGATACACCCTCAGCAATTGAGCTACCTTGACTGAATGCGAACGGCAAGCATAGTCATTATTCATTTATTATTTTTCATTGATTGCTCAACGAAAAAAAATCGAACAATACTGACAAGATCTGTTGAGGACCTTATTCATTTCAAATCACATAACAAATGCTGCTCATCTTACCACCTGCGAACTTTTGATGTCATGCTCTCACCTCTTTCGGCTTACTGTTCGGCTGAATTCAAAAGAATACAAATCGAAAAGTTCATTCCAATTTAAATGGAGCTGTACGAACATAAGGGAACTAGGCGGACAATTACACATGCCAAAAGATTGCATTCTGACTACTGCTATTACTAACAACTGGAAATTTTTTAGTGCGCTGTCGATATGCAGCGTGGCACGTCAGGAATTTGGACGTACTGAGGGCGATTTTCAACTAGACTTAAGGAACTAATTTAACCTTGCAGCGAACGCAGGTGTTAATTATAGCGGAGGTACCTTAAAGGCAGTGTCCAGGTAAAACCTCTGAGCTTGAGTGCTCATTAGATTATGATAGCGGGTCGACTCCATAGACAACTGCCAAAGTTTCAGCGAAAAAGTCGCAGAAATAAGCGAGATATCCATCTCAGACCCAGTACCCAAACCCATCTCCAGTGGCCAGCCCGCCCACCCGGCGTCTGCCATTTCGCGCGTGGAATTGGTGTAACGTGATGCACCGTTGGAAAATATCAAACTGATTGTGGCAGCGTCTCTCTACTGTGATTGATTCATTTCTGGGAGATCTCTATCATATGCGTCTCAAGTTTGCGTATGTGTTCTAAACATCCAGGTACTGTTGCTCAACACTTCAGTTCTTCGTTTCAGATGGTCCTGGTTATACGGTTTACGGGTCTATACTTGGGGGAGTGTTCTACGATCACATTACGGAGGTGGTTATTCATATACTGTAGATCGGGCAGCGAAATATTTTGACAATCAATCTCGACCTTCACATCAATTATCAGTTACCATGATATCAAGAAACGGCGAAAAAGAAAAACTCATTTTGTGAAAAAGACAGTTTCTGCACTGCCAACATACATTGCCGACAACAGCAATAATCGAAATATAACTCTTCTTGTTAAATCTGCTCAAAAAGTGCTATAGCAGTGATACGGACCCCTGAGGGAAAACGAAATGACTTATTGAAGCTAAAACTGAGGCAGCGAACGGGCGCTATCGATCGATGAAAATTTTCTCTGCGCCCTCTGTGACGAGAGAGAGGGCCATCGGACATCTCGTCCGAATCAGCTAAGAGGGGTCTCAGAAAAGGGTTTTTTCGACGGTTTTTTGATCTGTAAGTTTCGTATCCGATCTGGCCTAGGAAGCACAGAAACCGAATACTCGAATTTGCCCGGACACTGCCTTCACTTATACCAGATGTGAACTTCACAGATCTCAAAACGCTCGGAAAAACCATTTTCCGAGCGCCTTCTTGACTGATGCGGACGAGATGTCCGACAACACTCTCGCCATGGAGGGCGCAGAGAAAATTTTTATCGACTGATAGCGCCAGCTCGCTGCCTCAATTTCAGCTTCAGCCAGACAGTTCCTTTTCCTTCACGCTGAAACCCCGTTTCTGATGGGGTCGAAGTACTCGCTTTTCGGATCAGGGCGGGATATCGCTCCAAGCTGTGCTGGCTGCCCTTCACGGCGGCAACGTCGGGTGAACACGTCTTGGCCTGTCCGATCGATGAGATCTCAACGGGATGCATACCTTTGCATCAAGGTATCCCTCGTGCTGCACTGAGCAGTACTCTTTACTTCTAAATACATATATCTGTTAACACTCAAACGGGTCAAGCTTCTAAATGTGCAACACTCAAAAGCACCAATTTATTTTGAAAAAAAAAAACTCTACATGACCCATAATAAGCTATTTCGTTCAGCACGACCTACAAAAAGCAACCAATTCTTCAAATCTCATGATTGTCACAACCAAAATGGTCAGTACTGCAACTCTATGAACAAACAAACAAAATCTAGCAAAAAAAAATTCAGGACATGTATGCAGCTTAATCAAGGAAGCTGATACATATCATTACAATTACATAAATCAGTGAGTATCACCCGTCATGGAGAAAAACTGCCATAAGTGCATGAGCTCAGCAAGGGACAGATTGCTGGCAACATTATTCTATTGACACTTAGGACAAGAAGGAAATAATAAATTATGGGAACAATTATTCTATTGACACTCAGAATGAGAAGGAAAGAATAAATTATGGAAAAAATATATCTTAAAAGCTCAAAGTGGAGAGTAAATGTCAATCGTCCAGCTAAAAACCTGCTTCTGCTAGCTGTTTCGCTAAACCGTAGTCGGGGTGGTCTCGAACCGAATTTACAGCAACCTTTTTGTCATCGCGCGGAGCCAGTAGCTGCCTTGGTAGGTAGTTCAGCATCGTATTTTCGACCACCTTAAACCGAGTCGTATATTTAGCACGAGGAAGTATGTCATCTGTAGAAATCTGGAAATCTATTTTCTTGTTCTTCAAACTGTGGTATAAGGAATCCACGAAGATCTGAAGCGATGGTCTGAAAAAAAAATAAATGTCAGTATATCCTTACGTCGTTTCCTTAAATTGAGGGGAAATAGGTTGTTACTTTTGATATGATTGCGCATTTGCTGTCACTGTGTTTGTATGAAGTTGTTCGCTTCAGAAAAGAAAAAAATTTGCCAACAAGATTGAAAAATCACCGAAAAATTGATCTGCGGTGAGTTGGGAGATGGTGCGTGCCCTCTGGCTGCGACGTTTCTCCAGTTTCGGTTGCAAACAACCGTTCATCAATCACTAGGAAATTCCGAGAGTTTCAATATCCCCCTGATTCTATAAAAATCGAATTTTCGCTCAAATTTACTTCTACCCATGGCTCTTGCCGGTGAGGAGAGTAGAATAGGACTGGAGGAAAATGTTCAGAAGGAATGTGTTTAGTCTAAAGCACCAATTCCCCTTCCGTTACAGGCAGATATAAAAATTTTACACAGGATTTGGAAGGACCAATACAGCTAAAATTCTAATTTTTTTATCTTGTTTCTATTGAGGCTATACCCAAAGTCAGCAACTGAAAGGAAGTTTTAATACAGCGCAACATATATCCAAACTTGCTTTCCATTGCACATCCTAGGGCTAAGATACGCGGGAAATTCTGAGCAGGAGATCAGGTGAATTACACCTGAACTCATGCAGTCCCCTCCTCTACCATGAGGGCAAATAATACAACCCGGTGTAGGGCAAAATCTATCATAGAACCGATTCCTAACCAGCTGCTTTTAAAGACTGTTTGGTGGCAGATCTACAACTGTCACCGAACTATCTAAGTTGGCCTTTCTCTACTTCGCGCAAATCAGAGGCTTAGCTATGGGTGAGCACTAAGCACCTACGCTCGCCGGAGTGTAGCGACGAGTAGGTCGACGAAACAGCCCGCCCACTGTGTATCCTCATCAAGGAGCACCTAGAAGGCAAGGCCAGATCGCTGAATCCACCCCACTAGGCGCGCATAGGCTACAGCGGCACGACTGATTTTGGAGTTAAGGTCTCGATCTTAGAGCGCAAACAGCGAATTTCCACGCGCAAATTCTTAGAGGCCTTCTCAATCCACGTCGAAAATCCAAAAATGAACCGCAAAGAGGAGTGCCTATCGGTTACGCGGGAACTTGCGCCTTATATAAGGATGCTCTTCTGACCTAACGCATCCAATCGCTCGTCTGTGGCAGCTAGCGACAGCGTGTTCCGGATCAATGCTACACTGTGATGTGTTTCTGGTGAAGAGGCTCTCTGTGTGGCCAAAAACTGGGCTTCGAGTTTCGTTTGTGGAGTTCAAAATACGTCTGATCGGATAGACTACATTTTGACGCATACATTGCAGGCTCTGAAGAAGGCGATCCCACCGAAACGTTAGCCAATAAAGTTGTTAACAACCTCGTTTTGCTTCATTACTAACAAGACAGTCACCGAATTTCAGTCACGAACGGTTTTTCAACCCCCCATCAGTAGAATAAATTCGAAATTTGGTTCCGAATATATTCGACTAATCGAGCCATTTGACTACTTTGGAATTGCTATAACCTGCGATTCCTGTTGCTTTTCTCCCTTCACGGCAAAGCTTCTAGTCATGAAACAAAAAATTCGAGAAAACGAGGACCCAAGGAAGATTCTCGCACAGTGACTCGCACACTGAGTCGCAATGAACGAATGATCAGTCTCCGATTTTTTCAGGTTCGGTTTCCTATTCTGAATACTCAGAGTGAACACTGAGTAAAAATTTGCATACCTTTCCAAAGATGTATCAATCAGCAATTCGGTTCTTGTCCTCCTTTCGTGTCACTGTCACTTACTACTCAAAATCTGGAAGCTAGGAAAGGAGAACTCCGCAAGCACATAATTTCCTTGAATGTTCGAAATCATTTCTTGCGATGGACGAAGGAGGAGAAGAACAGTGTGTGGCGAACGTGAAACACAAGCAGCTCAAACATAGCGCAAAACGTAAGGCGCCAGCGGCGACAGTGTGGAGCTGCGGATCATCGTCTGATTAAAACAGTGACAAGTTCGAGGTAGTCTTATGTTTTTGTCAAGTTGAAAGAAAGCCTACATTTCGCAAGATTGCTTGTGCTCTTATCATGACAGGACACAATTTTATGGAAATTTTATACCTGTTCACTCCACATTTCTGTGGAACCTTTTTTTTTCAAGAATTACGAGGAAAGCATGGCACTTGTGTGGTATATTTGAAGCAGTTTTGAAGACGAGCAAAATCGCGATGATACCTTTACATTGCAGCTGAGAACACTTACTGCTCATCAAAACATGTGAACGCTAGGGAAGTACAACGATCCCCCTCTGTTCATAATTTTTTCGGGATTTTCCGTTTTCGGGACAAAAAAAAAACCGCAAAACGTAAAGAGGAAGGCAAAAAATGGGTTGGAAACGGAAAGGTAAAATGGAAGACGGAAAATTCTGCACAATTCTGCACACCCCTGTTCGGTACGCATTTCTCGAGCAATGCAAGAAAAATACAGCTTAGCTGACAACGGTTCTAAGTGGGATGAGCGCGCCTTGTATCCTTAGTGGCAATTAAAAGACAGCTATGCAATGCCTAATTATTATTTACCAGTCTGGCCGTCCAGCTGACGCCGGAATTCCAGACTTATAATGGTGCTCGCTTCGCTCGCATACTACACGTTGAAAGCAAACACAAAAGTGTAAATAGATTGATAAAATCTGCATCCTTCCATGCAGTTCTATCGCTCTCCTGAGAAACCTTTGATCCCATAGGTGGTGGTTTTCCCCCATATGAACGAAGTTATGCTCTTCCATATGAGCGAAGTTAGTGGCGGTGAAGAATTGAGTGAAACCAATTCGGTGCAAATGTTAGCTTGAAATGATTTAGGCTCAACTAGTTGTAGCGGTAATTCAAGTGGTAAGGGTCCACCAGTGTATATAAACGGAAAGGAAGGAGTGCTTCAGACACAAATGGAATGGGAAGAGAACACGGATACGAAAGGAAACGATGTACATCTAGGTGATTTAGGTAGGAGGGAAATAGTATAAGCATACCCCTCATGCAGAAATAGACCCGCCTAGCTAATTCCTATTACTTGTGGAAGCCGGCGCACCCTTATCACACCATCGGACCCGGCTCCAGGCGTTTCCACACTTCTGGACGCCGAGGCATCCTTATCACGCCGTTGCGCCTGGCTCCAGGCGTGTCTCCGCTTTTGGAAGCCGGAGCATCCTTATCACACCGTCAGCTCACCTCAAAGATGGAAAATAGCTACACCATCTTCAGCGCGTCGAGTTATGTACGGGAATGTGGTAAATGTTGATTTCTACCTTGATTTACAGGAGTTTCGGGCCACTTTTGTCATGTTCAGACATGTTAATGGTCGGCACTTGTTTTGATCACGGTCACACTACACTAGGGCGTAACCCTCATCCATGTCATCTCTCGTTCGCCTGGTTCCTCGTCTTCGTTATAGAGGTGTCCTACCCTTCTTTCCTTTTATACGGTCCTGTAGTCAAAGGCCCATCTCATTCATTCCGACCGTGATCAAAACAACTGTCGGCCATTAACATGTCTGAACATGACAAAAGTGGCCCGAAACTCCTGCAAATCAAGGTGAAAATCAAAATTTACCACATCTCCGTACATAACTCGACGCGCTGAACACGATGGTGTAGGTATTTTCCATTTTTGATAGCTGGTTTTCGTGCACTCACGCACACACACACATGAACTGCCAATTAATAAGAAGTAAGATGATGTTAGATCGGTGTTGATATTAGCAGAGAAAGAGGCAAAAGTTGCTTGGATGAGATAAGCAAGGCAAGCATTTCGCGAGCCAAAAAGAACAGAACATATTGTTTCATGTAAGCGCAGCCTTACGCAAACGAGTGGTGAGTTTCAAATGATCACCCTCGACGAAAGACCTACAGAAAATAGGTGGCTTTCGTCTCTGCGCTCTAGAATTGTTTGTTAAGTATAAGGATGGACCCTTGACATTACTCAGGGTGAGCGAGTTGACGCTCGTGTCAGCAATGGGTGAACTTGTACGTTATCTGCATAATCTCTATTATGTAATAGGCTCCAGGTAGTGAAAATTAGGTTCTGGTATAAATAATTCGAATTTTCAACTGGGTTTTTAACATCTTCCTCATTGAATTCCGGAGGTTTGGTTCTTCGATTCGGTGGATTTTAATTTAGTCAAATATTACTTACCCTCGTATAAGGTCCTGCATTGCAGAGCGGTGACGTGCACACACAAAGGAGAGAAGGGGCCTAATGGAGACAATATTTAGAAATGGCGAGAAATGTACATAGTTCGTCCCAAGACAATAATATTTACTACAAGTGGCGGAGGTGCTGGTGGTGCATCGTAGGCCCTCTCCGAACCAAATGGCAGTTCTGCCTAAAAGAAAGTCTTCACGGTAACAAGTGCCTGTAGGTATTGAATATATCGCTCTCACCCCATGCGTGTTCTGACAAAAACTTGCTCCAGGGAACAGCAAAAGGTAGTGGTAAAGAGTTGATCCGGGGCTCGTACAAAATTTCCTTACTCGTACCTCTTGTCCACTGCCAAACACTGCCATTGAGCAAGAACTGACTCCGGCTAAACATGTAGCTTTCTGAAACACGGTAACTACGTCAGTAACGACCGAGGTAAAATATTTACAGTCTTTCTCAAAAATTCTTGCCTCACGCTGAACCGCCCGTCAGCTTGGCCGCGTCACACCACGTACGATAATGCATTGGTGACGCGGCTTAGCAGATGGGCGGTTAAGCGTGGGCAAGTATTTTTGAGAAGGACTGTATATATTAGGTCGTCAAGTATGAAATGTCCGATTTTGGATGAGAAGATTTCGAGTTTTGTTTCCCAAGCAAGATGCAGTATAAGATATCCGAATATGCTCCTGTACTATCCCCACAGCTTTGCCATCTCAACTGCAGCTTGACTGCGCCAGCAGCTTGGAAACGCGGAGAACTAGTAGCAATCAAGTGGCAAAGGCCGTTTCCAACATCATGTTGAAAATTGAACATTTTCTCCAGCAAGAAGTGAGCTAATCTCTGAAAGGAGTTATGGTCTAATAGAGCAAGGTTTGCCCAGTACAGTGAATGGCAGGTTGGTCCTCATCCCTGCTCCTCTGGCTTAAGCAGCGTGGATTTGTAAAAAATGGTCAAAAATTGGCACCCATTTTAAGGGTCAAACTGGAAAAATTCATTTACCGAACCACTTTTAACGGTCATATTGCCTTGAGTATCTAAATATTGCTGGATTATAAAGGCCACCCTTGCTGCTTATGCTGACTTAGTTAGACTCCTATCCGCTTCGGCTACCGCTTCCACCTCATCGATATCCAGGTTCATCATAAGGCTCACTTTGGAGCTTCATGTCATCTGAGCGGAGCTTACCAAGCAAACGCTTTTCAGTGCATTTACTAGCTAAATGTCCCTTAACACTACCCTGATGTTCCCAGCTTTTTCTGCTCTAATGGCTGGAAAATGGAACCTATATTCCAAAACGACACGATTTTTCGTCTTTGAGTAGTTCTACAAAAAATGCTTTCAAACAAAAATTCGAAAACAATCAAAAACTCAGGAAGTGATTTTGAAAGGAACAGGATGTACCTCCATAATGAAAATAAAGATGAGAAGTGATCTAGTAAATCTTCGGAGATAGAGACTGTCAAACTGACCGCTCATAAAATCAAACATTTCATACTTGACCTAATACTTCCACAGTTCCTTTGAGTTTTCATGTAACAGTTTCACTTCCGCCAAGAGCAAGTGCAAAACACCACTGTTATTCTCCTTTTTTTTTTTGAAGGAGCTACTTATTTCACAAGATGAGAGCAGGCAGCGGAGGAGCTGCAACAGAATGGGAATGATTCTCGTTGCTTTTTCGTTCTCGTTTCGTTTTTTTCTGTTAGAACATTGGTTAGGAGGATTCTCTGATGTGCTGTGCACACTAGAGGATCCTTCTAATAATAACCTGGGCTCAAAGATCACTTTGTTCCGTAAGGCGACTTTGGACAGTACCGCGTTGAAAAGTTCATTCCTCAAAGATTTGCTAAACTTCGCGTAAAGATCATTTGCTATGATGGGAAGAACTACAAACGTTATCTTGCACAACAGCTTCATTTCCCTATAAGACTGATATTCCTAGTGGTCGAGCACTTGCTACAGTACAGATTAGTGTTTTACATTTGGAAATATTTTTCCAATTATTGAATATCTGAACTTCCGAATTTCTGGAGATCTCCGATTTTTCGAATATCCAAATTTTCCAATTTCTGCGAACCGCCGAATTTTCGAATATCAGTACCAGTATCAAAAGTCAGTGAAATTATTCTAATAGTAATTGAACGGGAAGTAATCGTCATACTCCTTTTAAGCTGTCCAGCATTTTTGCGTATGCGAGTATACACATGTGCAGAAGGGGGCAAAGAATCGATAAAATCAATAGGTCGATATATTCCTGCAAAATAATTTTCATATTCGTGCTCATCGTATCGTAAAACCTCAATAGACATGTCTTCAACGACTTTTGGCAAAAATAATGAAAAATCAGTAAAATCGATACATCAATGAATATACGTTTGGCGCAAAATGATACTTACATATATGTATTCGAGTTCAGCGTGGTGGAAAACTCCAGTAGACACGAGCGCCCGACCTCTGAGCAAAAGTGGCGAAAAGTCAATAAAATCAGTAACTCGATACAAGGACGCAGAATGTTCGTTATACTTGTGTTCAGCGTATTGGGGAATCCCAGCAAACATGTCCTCACTGATGACTGAGCAAAATAGCGAAAAATCAATGAAATCGATAAGCTAATCGATATTTTTGGGGTTAGAAGCAGCTAATAACCTCCAACGGTCCCTGAATGACTCGCATGCGAAACTTGGTCCGAATCAGTGAACCCTCCGCTATTTCTATTCATTAAATGACAGTGATAAGGACAATTGCTGGTGCTGATGAACTCATTGCAAATGCCTGTAATTCTGGTGATAAATATTTTATGAAGACTCAAGCAACCCTCTTCTACTGACTTGCAAGTGAGAAATCAGTAAAATTATTTCAGTGACAAATTCATGGAAAGCAGTTCCCACATTCGCACTTAGATGTTAAGCGTTTTCGATTGATTCAGTGAGCAGATTCTTAGCCGGTCCCTTTCTAGAAGCGGGGGAAGGACAGGAGAATTTTCTGAGAATTTACAATATCCATGCAGGATAATTGTAATACTAGTGTTAAGCGTAATGGAAAATCCCAGTAGGTACGTTTCCACCAGCTCGTAGGCGAAAATAGCAAAAGTCAATAAAAGCGATAATTCCACATTCCGTGCAAAATGGTTATCATATTCGTGTTCAATGTACTGGCTAACCACAGTAGACATGCTCCTGCTCATCCGCGAGCGAGAAAAAAACCGATAAAATAAACAAACCGACATCTCGTGCAAAAAGATTATCATATTCGTTTTCAGAGTATTGGGGGAACCCCAGTAGCCATGTCGCTACCGACTCCTTGGCGAAAATCAATAAAAGAAGAAAGTCAATAAAATCGATAAGTCGATATCTCATGCAAAACGACTACCATAACCGTGTTTAGAGCACTGACAAACCCCAGCAACCATGTCCCTGCCAACACTTGGGCAAAAAATAGCGAAAAATCAATAAAATCTATAAATCGATATCTCGTGCAAGACGGTTGTCATACTCGTGCTCAGCGCATTGACATACTCGAATAGACATGTCCCTATCACTCCCTGGGCAAAAATAGATAAAAATCAATAAAATCTATAAATCGATACCTTGTGCAAAACGGTTGTCATATTCGTGTTCATCGCATTTAGTAACCCCAGTAGACATGCCTCCATCACCCTCTATGCAAAAACAGCGAAAAGTCAATTAAATCGGTGCGATCGATAGATCAATCGATAGTAGTCTGAAACCTCCCATGAGGGATAAGCATGCAAAGTTTGGTCGGTCGGTTGACATACATACACACATACACACACATACACATACATACATATACGTACACATATGTACATACATACATACACACATACACATATATACACACAAACACACACACACACACACACAGCGGACGTCAATGACGGCGGCCTATCCGCGGCCTCCAGAAGGATGCCGCGCAACCGCGCCGCGCCCACCGGGATCGGTGTCGTCTGCTGCTCCAGGGCGCTTTTCTTCCCGATTCGGTCGAAAATCCTTAATACGGGTAGAAAAGCTGCTAGAAATAGCTTAACAGCAGCTGAAGACATCGGTTATGGCGCGCGCGGCGCGCTCGCGCTGCGCCCTTCTAGAGGTCACGGATGGGCCACTGCCATTGACGTCCACTGTACACACATCTGTATATATTGGGTTGGGGAATAAGTTCGTTCGGTTTTTTACTTGTTTTTTTTTCACGATGATTTGAATTTTTCTTGACTTGCCGTCGTAGCACTTTTGTAGCTCTTGATTTACTCTTTACAATCGTTGCAACCCCGTTCCTCAAGTCTCGCTTTACCTTGTCTTCTATTGCATGGAACGTGACCCTATAACTCCACAAAATTGGACTCCTCCGCGACTGACTACTGTTCGACTTCAATCCTGGAGATCAAAGGTGGTCCAACTGGCTAGGGGAATCAATGACGTTTGGGGAGGAACCTCGACTGCTGAAAAGACGGCATAGAAGTGGTAAACCTGCTTTAGACACAACAAATTTGATTTCTAAGTTGCTTCTCGTTCTGGACACCCAGTTTGTGGGAAATGAAGGAGATTATTCGATGAAGTTGCTTTAGATGTAAGGAATAATTACAATTGATGCTAACTCTGAAAGATGTATAGGTTTAGCTAACGCATTCTGTGCAAAACCCCAAAATGCTTGATATGGGGTGATCGTGCACACTGGGTATGCTCGATTGCTCCACGCAAATTTCATCAAAATAACTAGCAAAAAAAACTTGAATGTAGGGGATTTTCACTACTACTGATCCTACATGTCTACCGCACTCATAAGGGCAATTTACACTGGATGTGTGCGACTGACGCGCGTGCGTTTATATGCTGAAGAATAGGGCCCAATCGGATAGCAGTCGCATCGCAGTCGCAGCTCAGACGCACGCGTTTACGGCATGGCGGCGGCCGCGCGTTCTTTTCATTAAGTATGTATATGTCGTGTTGACCGGTCTTCATGGAAAATCCTTTGCAAATGGATGCGTGCGACTGATGCGCGACTGAAGCACGCAGCTAGTATAAATTACCCTCTAGGCAGCTTATGTTGTTCAGTTTCTTATCCATTCCACGAACTTTACCAAAGAGTTGCAGTTGCGGGCTACAAATTGTGTCGCCCTCAAACAGGGCAACTCTTCGTAAACAAGAAGCTGACAAGCCGCTCTGTCTCTGGCAGCGTTATTAGAAGAGGGAAGGAGCTACGCAACCCTTCTAGTTTGGTATACAATATCCGTGGAAAGTAGTGATTTTTATGTCCATGAAAAAAAAAAAACACGAACTTATTCCCCAACCTAATATAAAAGTGAAAGTTTGTGTGTGTGTGTGTGTGTGTGTGTGTGTGTGTGTGTGTGTGTGTGTGTGTGTGTGTGTGTGTGTGTGTGTGTGTGTGTGTGTGTGTGTGTGTGTGTTTTTGTGTTTGTGTTTGTGTGTATGTTCCATATAGAAATCGCGGAGCATGAACTGATACGGACCAAATTTTGCATACAGGCATAGCGAGGGCCGGCGGAGGTTAGGCTACTTTGCACTTGAGACTATTAATTGGTTTATCGATTATATCGATTTTATCGATTTTTCACTATTTTTGTCCAGGGGTCGATGAGGACATGCCTACTGGGGTTCTTCAATATGCTGGACACGATTGTGACATCCGTTTTGCATGGCGGTATCGATTTATTGAGTTTATCGATTTTTTACAACTTTCGCTCGGGGATCGGTGAGGACATGCCCACTGGGGTTTTCGACTGTGCTGAACACGAAGGAGGACCCGCGTTTGGGCTCAGCCAAAAAAAAAGGACGTGGCTGACGGTGGCCCGCGGGTAAGCATGCAGCACGCAGCCGACAGCCAGACAGTGACAGCCAGGAAGGCTCATGCAGAGGGGTGAAATTCTTGAACTGTAATTCTTAAAACCCTCCCAAATTATTCTCCCATAGAAGGGTACTTGCTATGCTGATCGCGGAATCGGTGCCCATTTTGTCAAACTACGTCATTTTTATCCAGTTGAAGACCTAGTCTTTGTGTTCAGCACGTGAACCGCACAATTTCTCAGGGGATTCCACGGCATCGTATTTGGTCTCGATTCAGAAGCGTATCACTTCCCTTTGATTTATTGAAATTTTTCATACCCTTTTCTTTCGAATGAACCGTTTAGGTGACAGTTTTATTATGAATGCTCCGAAGCGGCAATTCATCGTTGTCACTTAGTAAAAGTAGTGGAAATGCGCGATATCCACATACTACTATGAGAGTCGGTGTAGCTGTCAACAGAAGCACCGTAACACTCATATATCCACAGGACATCATTGGCCACGCCCCTTTTTTAGCTGAGTCCAAACACCCCGCCGCCGAACACGAATATGGCAATGACGGTATCGATTTATTGATTTTATCACTTTTTACAACTTTCGCTCGGGGATCGGTGAGGACATGCCTACTGGGTTTTTGGAATGTTCTGAACGCAGTTATAACAGCCGTTTTGAATGACGATATCGATTTACTGATTTTATCGATTTTTCACAGTCTCTGCTCAGGGGTCAGTGAGGACATGTGTACTGGAATTATGCGATGATTACAACTATGACAACCACTATGCATGGAACTTCGAGTTATTGGTTTTATCGGATTTTTAATCAAGATTTTGACCTTCTCCGCTACTTCTCAGTAAGAGCGCATTTACTGAGGTTCTCAAAGATGCCGATCGCGAAAATGGCATGCTTTTTCCATGAAGTTATTATCCAAATAACTTCATTATTTCATTTTCCGCCAATATGTCGGTTAAATAATGGTCATTCAGGTCCGTCAGCATGCTGATTACCAAAATGATGAGCATTTTCCATGGATTTACCGGTAGTAGCAGATTTTCTCGTCAGTGTGAAATAGCCGGGGTAGTAGAACACCCGAGCGAAGCCGGGTACACCGTCTAGTACATACATACACATACATACATACATACACAGATACACATATACATACACACAAAAGCTTCTACCTTACATATACAGACATATGTACATACAAACATTCACTTTTATATTGCCACTTCCGACTTTCATTGAACCTCGGCATATTGTAAACTATTTTTCGTAGTTTTGTTGAGCCGACACGGGGTTGTTATAGATGACTTTATTAGGCTGACGCGTTTTGCGCAATCGCCATTTTCAGAGCCTTTAATATGCATATATACAGGTGAACGAACACCTAGAATGATGACTTACCTGCGATGAAACTCGATTCGCAGTGGCCAACCCAACTATTTCGTACTTGCTAGCGCTGTGACGATGCGTCAGCTCTCGCAGGTTCGGTCACATGCCCAGCATTATACTCGCGTGGAGGAGCCTAAGGACCCAAAGAGGCGTTCATCCAAAACATTGGAAAATAGCGCTGTGATTTCGTGGGTGTTTTCTAGCATGTTTCAGCTATTCCATTATCTGATATGGGTCTTGCGTCTATTAAAACCGTCTAATCCTGTAAAATCTCAAACACGAACACATGCGCGTGTGCCGCCTTCAGCTTTGAGGTCTGTCCTGACGGAAGCGAGAGAGCGAGAGACCCCCCCCCCCTCCCCCCAAAGACGTTTTCAATGCGCAGCGTATTCCTACTGGCAACTACGCGAGCTCAGCTGATGGCCAGTAAGTTAACTTTTCTCGTCCTCCTCTGTTAGAAAAGAATGAAATGAAATAGCTCATAACCATCCTACCTGTTCGATGCACTGTCGTCCTTTGTGTGGATTACAAGTGTAACATTCGAAGGCTAGAAGAAATTCCACTGCGCCTAACAATAGCATGAACAGTGAGTCCCACAACATTCTGAACAGCACTAAATACTTTAAATGGGACAAAAGAAAGCCGAGACTGATCAGTCGTGAATAGTTGTGCTGAGGCAGAGTCGCCGGTCTGCGTGAAAACGATATTTCGTGTTTGCAAAGATAGCCGTTCACGTTGCAATAGGAACGGGAAGAGATAGCGCGGTAAAGAGAAACACTGCGAATGCGAAGATCAGATCACCAGTAACTGCATAGGTAGCAACTGGTTTTGGATCGAAAGCAGCAGAGAGAGTGGAGAAGACGATAGGGGCGCTGCTTTTGAAACTATCTGAACTTGGACGGATTGGAGACATGCATAATGAATCACTGCGTGTCCTCAGATGCGACTGTAATTGTCCACCTTTTTAGTCAACAGCACTAATGCAAATGAAAAGAACGTGATACATGTCGACAGCAGACTAAGCGTCTGTCTACGCTGCGACATGAGCCAGTAAACACGTGATGTTCTTTCGCCAAATTCATTGAAGGCGCTCGTTTGCACTGAAGGACAACCTGTGGACGTGACCGAGTAATCCAAAACATTTCACATTTTGATCATATCAAATCTTCTTCTTAGCAGTTCGTTGCTGCTCCGAAACAGGGTACACTCCCTAAAAACCTCATGCAGAATTAATTAGGGCTCAGGCTAGATAGGAATAGGCACAGAATTGCATTGCGAGTGTGAAGTCGTGAGCGGCCGAATCGTAGCTGTTGTAAAGCACTATATGTATTGTGCCGAGTCTTTGAATGCTTATATAGGGCCTCCTTCCGCATATTGAAGTGTTTCCACGTATCCTGGTTGGTTCTCAAAATGACGAGAAAATCTTTGCCAGATCCCACTATCGCAAATGTCCAAGAATTTATGAATCAATATGGTGGGAAGTCAATCAATTGTCTGCTGTTTGCGAAGAACCGCTCGTAGTCGATGCATGTACACTGGACCTGTGAACTGCTACAGGGCATTCACCGCAGAGTAAACATGGCGTTGCAATACGTGCGCGAGCTGATCCATTCCATTAGGTCGAATTCTCGATCGAAAAGCTACGTTTGAGTGGTTTTTAGCAGTTCGCACGTAGCCTTTCGCTTGAGAATTTGATCAGCTCGCAGATCACGGATCAGCTCGCGCGCGTATTGCAACGCGACGTTTACCCCGAGGTGAAGGCCCTGTACAGATGCTGCAGAAAGTTGAGCATAGGTATTTGCAAAACAAAGTCACGGACGGGATGCAAATCCCGTCATGCGTCCGTGAGTCCCTACCCTAGTATTAGGGTGATAAGAAAGTCTTGAGCCAATTTTCTTCTGAAAGTTTCAGAACTTTCGAATATTGGTCGGTACCCATGATCTATTATGCGATAGTAGTAGATCACTCTCGGGACTTCCCCACAATAGGTATATACATATAGCCGGCTTGCCTTCCTTAATTTCAATTACAACGTCAATTCTACAAAAGCCTCCAAGGCATAATCAGTTTTTCCTCCTTTTACTGCAGCGAAAAGAGTTCCTGGAAGACCTGATTACTGGGGATGAGGGTTGGGTTCTCGACAATTCTAAGGCTCGAACCAGACTCGACGGCAAACAGCGGCAAGGCGCGTCGGCTTCCACGCGCAGCATGCGGATGGATCGCCGCGGCCTCGTCCAGCTTCCTCGGGCGGTGAGCGGCGGCCGCCGCCGCCACAAATTAGGTCGACCATACCTTGCGCATTGCAGCGTCGGCCGGCTGCAGCGCGCGTCTACGCGCGACGCCCCCTGGGAAGCCGGACCTGCTCGGCTTCTTCGAGCGGCGAGGGGCATCATCAGGGGAAGGTTTGATTCATTGAAGAAAAACACTCGTTATTTCTCAATCGTACGAGCAACCATGAAAAATAACCCATGAATATTGATGAACAGATCTAAATTTCCTCTAAAATCGTCACTTCCAAACAAATAGGCAGCGAAATGGAAGATTTTTAAGGAAAACACACTGGGAAGAACAAAAGAAAAAGGAGCAAAAGAAACGTTAGCATCAATCGTTAGTATATCAGTGTTTGAATACATATGTGCTGCCATCTGACCTCAGAAATTATGGACGGACATTTCCCGCACCTATTGCGGGAAATGGATTACTGCCCGGGGCGAATCATTATGGGTGTCATGGATCGGCAATCTATTCGCTGACCTTACATCATTATTGCACTGTTCCCCGTATCTGCTATTTATCATTACAATAGGATCTGGCCCATCATCCTGTTTATCCTCTTAACTCGCTAGATACTTTTAGAAGCATTAAAGTTAATTTAAAAGCTTTGAACTTGATTCGTAACTGTGTAGAAATGTGTCCAAGTATTTTCTTGTTTGTTATGATCAATCTTTACTTTTTTCCGGCTTTCTTTGGCGATACATATTAGTTTTCGAGTCAGAGGCATATTGCGGTGGTGGCAGCCCCTCGCCGCCCCACGACGCCCCAGGAAGCCGAGGGGTCACAAAGCGCGGGCGTCGCCCATGCCTCCGCCGCTGAGTCTGGTTCGAGCCTAATACGCATCGTGCGGTGCGGCTTCCTCGAGAAGAAGACCCACGAAATCACACCACCACCCAAACAAGTGTTTTCCTACTGTTTTTGCTACTTCTGGGATTCGCGAGGAATGCTCACGCAAGCACACACAGTCACCGGTAATATTTAGGCCAGTCAGGTTCAGAAAGTCGCGGAGACTGTTCGAGAAAACAGGCGCTGAGGCGCGTTTTTCTATACCTACCTCCACGATGACGCTAGGCTCCATACAGCTAAAGAGACCGTGGAAAATCGGAAGAGCTAGATTGGAATACGATTCCTCCTACCCTATTCTGCTGACATTGCCCCCTGCGACCACCACTTATTTCTTTTCCTTAAGGCATTCCTAGGCAAGAAAAAATTCACCAAAGTTGATGATGCTGAAAGGGTGGTCAACGACTTCTTCAACTCCCGGTCTCCCCACTTCTGGGATATGGGTACTGCTGACCTGCCCATTGTTGAACACTGCAGTAACTAACTTGATCGGCAAACTGACGAAGCTCAAGTGACTCTTTTCCACCAGCCTTTAAGCGAAAAGCCAGCAAAGTTATTTCGTTGAGACTGAATTAAAGTATTGCACAATAGAAAGAGTAGGAGATTAGGTGACCGATAACGTAAATGACCGCTTGAAAAGGAAAGTCATGAATGCACGGGGGAGGGGATCTAATCGCACACTGAACTGGATATTGCATAACTAATGCCATAATGCGTCGTTGGTCAGATCTAATAGGGAGCCTGTTGGGCGTGGGGAAATAACAGATGGATCACTGGGGAGACAGCAACACTCCTAGAAGCGAGATAAGGCAAAAGAACTAGTAATAAATCAATCACAATGCAAAAGCAAAAGAGCAGCCTGATTAGCAAAATCAACCACATAATGGAGACCACCCACATGAGCAATGTGAGCTGCGTCATTACATTAGGCAACATTATTTATAAACCCAGAAGTTGTGGTGTCAGATAGTAATATTATAATTAAAGAGTGTGCAGAAGGATACACATCACGAACAACATCAGTTATGTACTAAAGCATTCCAGCAGTTGTAGTCGACTGCTACTTGGTTGCTGTTCAGTTACTGCATGACTGCTATTCGATCCCCACATGAAAAGCGAATGTCAATCGAACGACAATCGAATAGCAAGCGAACAGCACTCAGTTCCCCAACTATGTCCTTTTCTTAAGAATTGCACACAAAGTGACATGCGGCTCCTCCCAGTAGCTTGAGCAGTGATAACAGTATTTGAGAGGAGGATGGCAGCAGTACGAAATGCACAGGAGTTCCGAGCTAGACGTGCTATGCTGCTTGGGTTGCATTCGTTCTGCACATTTATCAGAGGAAGGAGGTAGATTTGAAGTGTACACCTATTTCCACAAGAAATGTGGTGAAAGGAATCGAAAAGGTGGATGACACAGTTTCCCGCCGAAAGTGCATTTCTAATCATCGCATAAAAAACAGCTCCAGAACGTTGGTTGTTTGCAGATGCGTTTTCGGATTTTTTTTGGATTTGCGTTTTTGCGACTTTTCTGCCTGTTGTGTAAACATCCAAGTTTGTGGTGCTGATGATTCGTTACAACAACGACAAAAGCGACGACAAAAAAGGTCCTGGATGCGGTGCAGGCACAGAGCATAACGGAGGATGCGCACACATCCAGTGCACAGCTTGCAAAAAGGACTAGTGTTTCGTGTGCGCTGCGCGGTACCCTGGACTGAAGACTGTGAGTGGAATCACTGGTTTTCTTGAAAGGCGGATGTTACTGCACCTAATGCCTGGTGCAGTTTTAATAACCGGGTAACTCATTATTTGCAAGGAAATCTGGATAACACTACTCAATTGTGAAGTTCAAGCCTTTTTGTGATATGAGTTAAACGGAATAGCTCTGTTATAGAGATGTATAGCAAATATTGAATGTAACAGTTATATCGATTCCGATGCGTCTTAAGGACAACCGTTGGACAAGAGCCATCAGCGACTGGATTCCGCGGAACGTCAAGCGCACAAAAGGAAAACCACCAACCCTACGGTCAGACTTCTTCACATAAAGATGCAACGCTCTTCGTTTCCCTCGAACGGACAGAATCCAGTGGACAACTCTGGCTCGCGAGAGAGGCAAACGTGCAAAAGCAAAAGGGCAGCCTGATTAGCAAAATCAACTACATAATGGAGACCACCCACATGAGCAATGTGAGCTGCGTCATTACATTAGGCAACATTATTTTTTTTTATTTTCCTTCGTAGTTTCGCGAATCTTTTGAACAAATTGCACTTCTCCAATGACGAACATTTGTTCGTTTGTTTATCTTTTTAGCGCTTCTTACTTGACGTTTTCGGTGGATGCCTACCATAAACCAGGGGTGGTAGTAATTTGGCCGAAACCTCGAGGTCACCGCGAGGTAACCGTCAAAAGTTACCTCGAGGTCACCTCGAGGTCATTTTCCCCAAAATCTATTGTAAAACAACTGAGACCTCGAGGTAACCGACCGGTCACTTTGAGGTTTCACTCTGGTCTCGACCTACCGGTAACAGAACTAAGACCGTGATCTAACATCTAATCATACATGTTTGTGAAAATAGTATCATGAGGCAAGAGACGCAGACCGGTCTCGAAAAAGTACTCAGGGGTACTTTTTCATTCTGACCTGCAGGTCTTAAGCTCTAAAGGGAACCTTCTAAGTTGAGTGGTTCCTCTCGTGTTCAGAGGGCTTCTTAGCTATTTTTTCACTCAAACACCACGGATACTCTCTATTTCAGAGGCAGACAGTTGGTTATTTTAAATATAGAAGGAATCCAGAGATCTTTCAAACCTATTAGAGTGGCAAGAAAGTGCTGAGCCGATTTTTTAGAAAGTTCCAAAACTTTCGATCCAAACTTTGCACACGTTTCGCCCGGGCACCGGCGAAGGTTTTAGGATACTTTCCGCGACGAATTATCGATTGATGTATGAATTATATCGATTTTACAGGTTTTTCGCTACATCTACGCAGAGATCGGTGGAAGCATGTCTACCGGGGTTTCTTATAACACTGAAACTGAATATGAGAACCATTTTGCACGAAACCCCCCCAAAAAAAGTTTTTTCGCCTTTGTGAGCAAAGAAACACAAAAAAAAACCCAACTGACCAATATAACTCACTGCTGAATTTCCCTATTCTAGCAAATTCACTGGCCCTATTGCTGCACCACTTTACATCATCCGGTCTATACACCAAGAATCGGGACACTATATCCGGATGAGTCAAGGCTGCCACTACCCTGTGCAATATATTGGATACTGTTTTTTGTGAGCAGCCAATAGTATCCCCCAAAACGACCTGATGGGAATCGGTCGCAAGATATCTCACACCAATAGCAACCTGCAATGCAATGGCATTCGCATTTGTCACGGAATCAACATCGAAATGCTTTGGTACCTGCTGCCTTTTGGAAATTGCCCAAGGTTTCCTCATATTGTCTCCAAGTTTCGATGACAGTAGATTAGTAATCCAGTCCAAATGACTGTCATTGAAGCGGTATCTCAATTTTATGAGGTTCTGGTTGCGTGAAAGAGTACGGCGGGGATCAATTCTGCCGTACTTTACATTTCTTTGACGGTTGCTACGTTCGGGGATTATCAACGATTCCATCTCTAAAGCTAATATTGTTTTGTCCAGAATTGTTGAGTGAATGGTGACAAGTAAGTGAAACAAGAAATTCGTGAGAAGATCATACCTATTTAAGTTGAAAAGGGAATACCACCGCTTGGTCGTCTCCTATATAGTGAATACTCTAGCATCCAATGCTAATGATGATAGGTTTCTGATAACTTGATAAGTTTCGTATAGTCCAAAACAATTCAATGTCCATAAGGTATGAATGGTGTAGTGCAATGTGGGCTGTCTCTGAGGCAGACCCTCACGGGTTCGAATCCTCCCGAGACAAAATACTTTGCTTAATTAAAATAAGTCATTTCGCGGTTTCAGCTCGGTCACCTTGAGGTCAGTTCCTGGTCTCCGTGTGAAACCATGAGGTGACCCCGAGTTCAACCTCGCGGTTACCTCGAGGTTTCGGTCAAATTACTACCACACCAGATCATTTGATGCGGTATCCTTCATGTTACTTCTTGTATTTCTAGTATTTCAGTCATGGATGACGTGATGTAGCGTAGTTAGCCCTAGAATGTCTTCTGGAGGTGGTAGTCAGGTGCAATAGGGATTATGTTAATAAGGTATACGTCTTCTACCTGGGCGCCAAGTTCAGAATATTAGTTCATAGAATATACAGAAGAGGCGTTCCTCGGCTATATCGTTCAGTTCCCAACAAGGAACTCTACAGAAATCCAAAGGAAGTGGAAGAATTAGTGAGGGTGTAGAAGAGATGCCCTAGTACTAATCCTACGCTCCCGCTCAACTGTGAGTATCCCTAACGTCGTTGAGCGGCAAAGGCTTGCCAAGCCCCCCTCTTGCCGCCCGGCGAGAACTCGCTCGGCGGCAAGACTCTGAGTGGGGCTTAAAGGCAGCAGGAGCTGAAATCCTCGACTCCGAGCTGAGCTGTGGATGATGAAGTACAGACTCAGCACATCATAAATGTGAAACGAACACAGACAATGATGGCTTACCTGCAGAGAAAATGGAACATTCGTCGTGAACACGCCTGGCCGTGTTCGCGCGCGGACGAGTTTTCCCCGGCGCAAAAGCCATTGCGATGCGTGGTTTGGCGCAAAGGGAAAACGAATTGCATTCAATTCACAGGGTTTCATGGCGGGACTCGGCCAACACCACGTGCCGCAATGGCTTTCGCGCCGGGGAAAACTCGTCCGCGCACGAACACAGCCATCGCGACGAATGTTCCATTTTCTCTGCAAGTAAGCCATCATTGGCTGTGTTCGTTTCACATTTATGATGTGCTGATTCTGTACTTCACCACCCGCAGCTCAGCTCAGAGTCGAGAATTTCAGCTCCTGCTGCCTTTAAGAGTTTCATACTTCGAGCGGGACCGGCATTCCTCTAGTTGAGCAAAAAGGCACCTACCATAATTTGACATCGCTAGGATAACTAACTAAAGTAATGGTGCAGTTTTAGTTTTAACCCGCTGTGATTGCATTGAATGGCATGTTAGTACTTATTTTTATTCAAATACAATGATAACTATTTTTTAACGTCTGCCTCAAACAGCGTAATAAATATATGTATGTATCTCTATAGAATTCTAATCAAAAAGTCTTTGAACCAGAAATTCCTAGAATTCTACATGGAATTAGAGAGCCCATAGTCTTGAAAGCTTGAATGGGTATCTGTGCAAAAATTCTGGAATTTCAGTAGACATTTCCGAGTCGAAGATTCCAAGTCGAAGAATTTCCAGAAAAAAAAACTGGACTCGAAGAAAGAAAGTAGAGATTTGATCTGGCTGTCAGAAGTGATTATCTAGTGGTTTTCGGCCCCAAGATGACAACAGATGTCTGCAGGTTTGGTGAAAGCTTTAATTTATCCATACTGTTACTTCATATGGGGCCAAAACGACGGTAATCAAAACGGCACGTGGAATTGGTTTTTCCGCAGATATTAGACGCACGCAAACCGTGCTATTCTTCAATTCATCTTGTTTTGCAAAAGAAATCGTACCCCTCAACGATCACTGGAGGAGGATTTTCCGCAGGAAATGACATTTTTTATCATTTTCGCTACTGTAGGTTCGCTTTGCACCAGTGTTGCGCCTCGATTAGGGTCGCTGGCGCTGGTACCCAAATGTTTTAGAATTCGTTCTTGACAAATATTATCATTTACGCTGTAACCATGATTTTTTTAATTCACCATGATTTTTTTAATTCACGGATTTTCTTCGCATAAATATCTGTTTACGCGGAGGCAAGAACTGGTCCCCTGGTGTCCTTCGGAGATCAGATAACAGATGTTGCGAACAGTACGAGTGCAACCTTCAATTTGTTTTTTTCTGACCCGATCCTAGACCTTTATTTTCGTTTTCATCATTGTCACACGTCAACTGAGCCTATGCGAAAATTGGGTCCTAAGGGCTTCAAAGGTTTTTTTTTTTTTGCGAACATTGCATGTAGTTCGCACAGAAACCTTAGTCATGGCGAATCCAGTTTTTCTCCTGAAAACTGGCTCATTCCAATTTTTGGCGGACGGGCGTTAGGCAGCAGCGAATTTATACCAGCCTGCAATTTACAGCGCCCTGTCTCCAACTGCCAGCCGACTCGCGCTGCGTATGCGGTGTGCACGAAGCATTTGGTGGCATGTCCGCAAATGTGCGCGTGCCGCGCTGTGGAATTTTCGTCCAAAAAACGACGCGCCACTACAGCATGCAACGATGTAGATAGAGCCAGAACCGCATGAAACAACGCAAATCTCGAAGAACGGAAGGGACTTTCCGCTGCTGAGTTGACCTCATCCAAATTTTTTCGAGGTGTAACCATCCTGTGCCCTAATTTTGCAAAAATTCAGTATTATCAGCTTTTGTCGCAAAGCATAAAAATGAGCTGAAGCGCAGCTTATGTGAGAAATGGACCATTGCAAATGTTGGTACATAGCCAGAAAAAAAGCGGAATACCTGCATTATTTTACTTCACCCCTCCTCCCCATTACAAATATCTTATTCCTCAATCTCATCCTACGTTATGGTTCGTGTGGGTTCCCATCCTATGTATCCTGGCATAACCCTACAAGAATGGAGTTATGGTACAAAATGGGTACGATATTCGTTTCCAGCAGCTCAAATAACCCCTTCTACCAAGTTTCAGCGGAAAAGTTTCAGCCGAAGTTTTTGCGTTCGTGAAAGTAGGACAGTGCCACTCAATAATCGCCGCGGCATTCTCGGACGAGTTTAGCCGTCACCGGTAAGCAGCCTCGCTTGGGTAGACAGCTACAGTATCATGCGGGCTAGGTCGCACCCCCTCATTACCTAGACTGGCAGCAGAGAACTGCTGCCTAACGCCACGCCGCCCAATTTTTCAGTCTGAAGCGAATATTATGACAAGCTTTTTGCTGAAAACACATCTTTTACAATTTCATCTTGTTAAGCTTTTTTTATTGTCTGGCTCAAATGCTGTCGAGTTTGGTGTTATGGGTCTTCCACGTTTCTCACACTTACGGTGTGTCGTATTCTTTATGTGTCGGTGTTTGCATTAATATGACTGTGATTTACGACAGCTGCAAATACCAGATCACGTCTTGGATAATGGCAAAGACGCAATCGCTCACAGACATCCGCTACGGCGCTACAATGCTTCTAACGGGTGTGTGACTGCGCACACCCGTTAGCGGCATTGTAGAGCCTTAACTCATTGACGACCGCGCCCATTTTCGCGTGTATGCGCGTGGGACCAACGCCCATTTCAGGAGCGCGGCGCCTGCATAGTTCCACACTGTTATAATAAGATAATTTAGACTAAAACACGAAATTTTGTGGGAATAATCTGGAATCTAGAGCTGGAAGCTTACTAGTGTCATCGGACTAAAAAACCTGAGAATCTAAACGATTATCACTTCATTTAACGGCAGAACAAGTTTATTAAAGGTATTTTGAGTGCTGTAAAGAAGTTTCCCGAGAGTATGCACGTTTTTATTCCTCTAGCCTGAAAAGTAATGAAGTGCAAGATGCAGCGAATGCGTTTTTGTGTAGAAAATATGGCTCATATACAGATTCCCAACCACTACACAAGAAATGTAATGCAATCTTCCACGATTTTAAAATCTCATCCTTTTCATGGTATTTGGCACAGCAAAAAAAGATTTTTTTCGAACCACAGTTATATGACCACCATTGTTTAGATGTGTTGCACTCATTTCATATGAAAATACTTCAAAAAAGCCCGAAAGTAATAGTTGATAATAAGGGCGCGGCTCACTGGTGAGCCGCGCGGTCCCACGCGACCAAAAAAGCGCGGCTCACCGGTGAGCCAGGCGGTCGTCAATGGGTTAAGGAGAAATGTAAGCAAGAAAAGCAACGAGCTAGAGGTCGCAGCCCAGAATTGGGGAGTGGACTATTAGTGAAAATTTTCTGTCGCTATCTTCTCGAGATAGTCGTACCTGTTTTCTTGACACTGTGAAACTTTCCAATGTTTTCGATACGATGTGGCCGAAACATGGCTATTCGATAGATATGCTGTTCACCGCCATTCTTTACGTCTTGCTTTTTACTGACGTCGTCACAATGCTGAGCTTACAGACTTCTTCAAAGCTTACTCTGCTCTCTCGTGTTGCATCATTCTTCCCATTGAAACCATTTTTGTCGTCGAGAAATCCCTGACGCAACGCTTCTTATCATTTTTATTTTGTTCCTTTTTTTCTCTTCACTTTTCTCACATTTTCGTTCGGGGACGGACACTAACGTCTCTTCTGTGGCTTACCAGTACTCTGAGCACGAATGCGATAACTGTTTCACTCGAAATATTAATTTATTGATTTTATTGATTTTTTTTGCTATTTTTGCCTATGGAGTGGTGATGACATGTTTACTAGGGTTCCTCAATACGCTGAATATGAATGTGATAATAACGAATACATCGATCCACTGTCGTCGAAATAACTTTGCTGACTTTTCTCTTACAGGTCAATGGAAAAGGGTCACTTGAGCTTCGCCTATGTTGATTATCAGAACTAGGGCAATTTCAGTAAATTTATTGGGGCAATAGCAAATGTCCTTAGCACTGTGAGGTAGCCGGGATTGTAAAACACCTGAGCGAAGCCGGGTCTACTGTCTGGTATGAAATAAACTGGTAACTACAATGGAAGATGTGACTAGATGTGAAACTCGCCCATCAGCCCATATTATTTCCGCAGACGTCGCGAAGCGAAAATTTGATCTCTTGGCTCCTCATTAACGAGCAGCCAATTACACTATTTTCCTGCCAGTCACAGCGCCGCTGTGATGGTAACCCTTAAAGGCAGGAGTCCACCTCACATTCGTGGTTGAGATAATGCCAGATTATACATCTCCTCCACACGCTGAATCCAGCGGTATAGGTGTTTTGTCCCAAAACGGTGTTTAAACTCGGTTTCCAGGACGGGGTCCGTAACAGTTTGCCAATCCGAGTTAACGTGTGAAGCCGTTGATATCATCGATTTAACACGCCGAGACTCTGCGAACGCTGCCGCCGTGGCAGGCAGCCAGCGCAACGATCTGTTTTTTGGAGCGATCCACCTCCGGGCTCCAAAAATGTAGCCAGTTTGAACCCTTCAAAAATGGGGATTTTGTCAATTTTGAGTCTGTTGATGTACATTACTGGGATCAACATGACCAGAAGGCCTAGGATATGTCTTTAACTCCAACAGCGGAATAAGGTGGGCCTCTGCCTTTAATTTCTGCGGTCCATGAGGGCCGTCTCCCCGTTATTCCGCGCAAGCTGTGTGATAACATATGAGAACTTGTTGCATTTTGTTCTCATTATTCCCATTCATTTTCTTCACCGCGACAGTCCACTGTAAAGTATGCCATAGGCCTAGTTTACCCTTAACTGATTAGAATATCACCAGGGCTGAGATTCACGAAACGATAACCAAGCAAACCAACGATGGCTAGAGTGATTGGTTATCGTATTGACTACATAGTGTTAAGAGACGCAGAAAACAAAAGTTGGTTTGCAAGCCTGGGTTATCGTTTCATGAATCCCAGCCAGGGGTGTGCGGAATTTTCCGTTTTCCGTTTTACGCTTTCCGTTTTCCGCCCATTTTTGGCCTTCCCTTTTCCGTTTCACGTTTTACGGGATTTGAAATTTTACTTCCGCACATCCCTGATCCCAGCCCAGGCTTCGCCAACAATCGTGGCGATCGCCGCGACAGCCGTTTGTCGTCGCGATCGTCACAACCGCCGGTGATCGCCACATGGATAAAGTGAATGAGGAGATCCCAGATGTAAGAGCGATGATAATAAATGGGGCGTAGCGATCGATAGGCATCGTTTCACGAGAGTACGGGCGATGAGCTCCGTTTGGCAGCTATCCATGGCGATGTAACGTGCAATCAACACGCATCATTTCCACGATCTTATCTCTTATATCGCCGGTTCATTTCTATTCATTTTGAACTGGCGAAGTTTGGGGATACTCTTCTCAGACATTTTCACCGGTCAGGCCGACAGCAAAACTGAGGTACCGGGCAGGCCCCGGCCATTACTTTTTCGACACCGGACAGGCCCCGTTCATTGGTTTGAATGACGCGGGTGTACCGGTCAGGCTGACAACACAATTGGAATACCGGGTAGGCCCCGGTCATACATGAATGATAGTGTGTTGTGATAACTAAATGATAATCGCTAGTGAGAAGTGGGAACTTAGGGTTCATTTTATCTATCTCTATCGGAGAATCAGCGAGAATCAGCTTCATCACCACTTCTTGAAGTAGCGTAAGTTTTCCACGGCCACTTTATAATTACAGGCGATTCAGCTCGTAGTGACCATCGCGTTGCAATACGCACGCGAGCTGATCCAATCCAATGATTTTTGAAGAAAAAAGTGTTTTCATATATAGATTCGATTTTCGTCAAAATCAAGAATCCAGTCGCCGCACTAGTGCGTTCTCAATTATACCTCTCAGTACAACGTTAAAATGTCCACCTGGAGTGTGAAACGTCAGCTTCGCCGTGACGACACGTGTTGCCCCCCTAATAAGATGGGAATGCGCACATACTCAGGTAATTGTAACCTCTATCCCGCTGCATTGGAAAAAGCAGAAAAATTATCAGGTTAATCACCTTAGTTAAACAAATGGGAGTTTTTTTTTTGCCTCCAAACGGAACAAATTACAAAGGCTTTCAAACAGCAACATGTAAATTTCTATTGTAATGATTCACACTTATTGTCGAACACTCATTCGCTGCATCTGTCTTCCTCATTGGCCTTTACGCCTACGTACGTATAGTAGTACCACATTAAAGGATATAGCCAGTCAACTAGCACTAGGACGACTTTTTTCTTTCCGGAATTATGTCCGCATATTCTGCTAACACGCTCTGCCGGCTACGAGAGATCCTAGCGTCAAATCGAGGAACCTTCATGGAACTTGGAATCTCACCTATTCTCACATTTGGTTTGATAATGCAAATGCTGGCTGGTGCCACATTTATTGTAGTCGGAGATACTCCTAAGGATCGTGCGCTGTTCGACGGAACTCAGAAGTTGTTCCGAGTGGTGATCACCGTTGAACAAGCAATTGTCCAAGGTGATGCCTGATCTTTACAAAGATCCATCGGAAATTGGGGCCGGAATCTCCCTTCTCATTGTTGTCCAACTCGTTATCGCTAGTCTTACCGTCCCTCTGCTCCATGAGCTGCTGCAAGGCTTATGGTCTTAGATCTAGAATTTACCCTGTCATCGCCACTAACATCTGTGGAACCATGCTATGGAAAGCGTTTTCACCGGCAACCAGGAACACTGGACTAGGAGCTGGGTTTGAGGGTTCGCCATTGCAGTGTTCCACCTTCTTGCCACTCGTACCGACAGAGTCCGTGCTCTCCGCGAACCTTTCTTCCGTAACAACCGAACCTGATGAATCTCATGGCTAAGTTAGTTGTTTTCGGTGTCGTCATCTACTTCCAAGGCATCTATGTTGATCTCCTAATAAGGTCGGCTCGTAACCGTGAACAATACAGCAGCTACCCGATCAAGTTGTTCTACACTTGTAACAACCCTATAATTCTCCAGTCGAGCTTGTTTCTATCCTCTTTGTCACCTCGCAAATGCTTGCTGCGTCGTTTGATGGAAACTTCCTCGAAACTCCGTCAGATGCATCGGGAAGCTACCTCGTTAGGCAAGGATGTAGCCAAGCAATTGAAGGAGCAGCAAATGGTGATGCATGGACGCCGAGATAAGTCTGTGACCCACGAGCTCAACCTACACATCCAGACCGCAGCCACTTTCCGTGGTCTCTGCATCGGTGCACGGTCCTTGATAGCAGAGTTCATGGAAGCGATGGGAATTGGAACGGGTATCCTTCTTGCTGTAACGATTGTCTGTTAGTACTCTGAGGTCTTTGTTTAAGAGCAACACGAGATGGGAGGCGACAGCCATGTTCTTCTAAATTGTTTATATTCCTCGGTCGTCTCCAATTTATTTCCTTCACGTATCTATTGTTGTCTTTTCTAGTATTTGAAATAAATACTACATTAATTCGATCCTTTACTTTTAGCAGCATATTTTGTGTGTTATGACTGTTGGTTTTTGAAATGTGCAGAAAGAAGCATTTCAAATCAATATAGCGCGTTCTGATAGTGTCTTGTAGTTTCATGTGCGAATGAATATAACTGAGAGAAAAAAAAACGCGAACCTGCAAATTTCGTTGATTCTTGAATTTCAAGAACTTGGCGTTTGCAAATTTGTCATGAACTCTCTACAAGTTCGTTTTTTTGTATAGAAGGCGTGAGAGTGTCTTCATATTTCCACATCACCTTCGAGCACACTCTACATACGTAGATGAGAGCGTACTCTCATAGTTTTTGGTGAACCATGTTGGTCTGAAGGCGGCTACGAATTCCTTACAGATTTTAGTCGAAACTAACTGTTTCAGCTGAATTCGAAGCGAGACTGGAGCGTATGGCACGAAAAATAGCAAACAGCAAAAACGGTGACCAGCGTGACCCAACTAATGAGCGACATGATTCGGCTAGCAAACATCGTGATCCGGCTATACCAGAAAATGTACTCAATGCATCAGGTACATTCATGTTACCTAGCTTCTCTTGCCTTTTCTTCCTGGTATAGCTCCCAAAAGTAGACTTCAAAGCAAATTTCTGCGCACAAAAGGTTGGGGAGGACCATTCTTGGATAAAGAACTGAAACAAGGTAGAGTTGTGATTTCAGACTCGCAGCGTTCTTATGTCAATGTGGAAGTTGAAGGTCAGGAAACTGATTGGAGAGCACTTACGACTACGGGCATACCTAACGGCTTTGAAATCTCAAACCTGGAGGAAACCCGAGGAATGTGTGAGCCTTTTTGCAATTATTTGAAACCTGAAAAGTAACTATACAAAGAAATCTGACAGGCTCGAACTGCCATCTCGGCTAATTTCATAGAAAAGCCAACAGGCTTTGATACCTTCATACGCTATAAAGTGGGGTAGGGCAGCCACTTGAGGTATGAGCAAAAGCTTCACACATGCAATTTGCTTATAAAATCAACAAGAGAAGGAAGACTAATCATTATCTGAGCTCAAATACGAACTCCTTCTTATGAATAGCGTATATTCTACCAGTCTGGCGGCAATGCCAACGTCGGTCTTCCAGTCTTCTCGTGATCCTAGCCTTGCTTGCAAATTCCTAATCACGCAAATACACTTGAAGCTATTTTCCAATGCACTGATACTGCCTATTGTTTTTGTCACATTTCTTCCACACCTATGCACCCGTTAGGACCAGCCACTCCCAACTCACGGGAATATATTCCAAATAACTTTAGTACCTGTGAAAAATTCAGTGTAACGAATGGAGTGAGAAAATTCAGCTGAAATTTTCTTCACTTTCAACGAAGCGGTTTATCATGTGAAATTTGAATTCCTCTCAGCGTGTAGTCTTTCGCATAACTTCATAGACCTTCTTTTGTAGGACTTTGTGGAATCGGCGGTAGCCGCAAGTGTGAAGACATTTGATTATGCTGGATTTGATAATCTTCCAGTCAGAACATTTCCGGAGCTTGTTCATTCACAGATTCTCAATAACTACGCCAGCCGCCTCAGGGTAAGAGGATGTGTTATGAAATTTTCCAGAAAATGATGCGCCAGATGTATGTACGATCTACTCAGGATGACATGCGTGATGCCAGAGTAACGAAAATGGAGAGTTCGAAATAAAAGTGATTGGTGAGGATTGCTCAAATCAGGATGGGTCTTCCTCATCAGTAGATATTGAGAACCTCTTCAAGAAATCTAATTGGAAGGTGGAATTTCCGTCTCCGTTTCTGAGTGTAAGTACGCAAAATACGCCATTAGCTTCCGTTTGAAGGCGAAAGCTACTCCACCTGCTTACCACTGAAATTCAACGTTCCGAATATAGGTGGATCTGGAAGATTTAGTAAGCATGTGGCAGCCGCGACCGAAAGACCGCCCACTTCAACAGGTGACAGCCCTCTTCCGCTACATACTTATGAGGGCATGTAATGCTAGATTATTCCTAGAAAAGAAAGATAATATTGGGCAAGGTTTTGAATGTTAATATTGGCTATAGATAACCGAACCGCCTTCAAAGATCCAAGACTACTCATTGAGGTTGAATGGAAGATCGGGAAAAAAAGATCTTGAAAACTTACCTATGGTAGTGCAGCGGAAACTAATTGGTATCTTTATTTGAATTTTGTCGATTTTATGCGATCAATTTAAATTCGCAAACATAGACTTTGCGGAGGATATGCTCGGATTGGGACACCCGATGATAAAGAACAAAAGCGATCCAGATAAAAATTCGAGGTAGAGATTTCAGAATGTTAAATATACTATTCAATCTCATCCAATTCTAGTTTTTTTGTCGATTGATGTTTAAACCACATTGCCTTGTTGACTATGGCGAACGAATTATTAGGGGTATTCCTTATGAAAGTCTTAAAGCTAGATTGGAACATTGTCCCTTGCGGTTCATGCTTATAAATCATAAACAGATAATGATCATAGACATCATCAAAACTTTCCAGAAGTTACAAGTAAATGCTTATGAATACCTTCTGAAGACCCCTACCATTCTAATAAGTAAATGGTCATGAACAATTACTGGACATCAGTAGTTCTTGCACAGTAAAATAGAAGTTAAAGAACAACTTTAACTTCTGAACTTTTAATTTTTGTCATACCATGCATTGGTTTTTCTAACAAAAAGACGCTTCCAGCTTTTTTTTTGAAAATGGGAGATAACGATGCAGAGAGGCTCCTCTGCCTCGAGGCTAAACGCAAAGAACAAGTTCTCTGCCGCCCCAAATTATACCGATCGCTGCAGAAGGCCCTGTAAGTGTACGCTGTCTGTTTCCAAGACTTGAAGAAAGCATAAATTTTCAGAAGAGATATAAGAGCCTATCAATATGAAGACAATGCCGAAGCTAGAATATTCAACTGGATACCAAATGATGTGGGGACATTTAGATCAGTCTGAATCACTGTTTTTCTTCGATAACTTATTTTCAGCGCAAAGCTAAAGTACCACGTGCTGAACATCGCACAACATTGGTGGAGAAAGAAGACACCGTTGTCTACGAAGAGCTGCGATATGTCAGTTTATTCAACGATTATTTTCCAAACGTTTGCTTGTATTTTGCACTTTTGACCACGATGTACAATATCCGCTACAGCAACGGACCCGTCCGGCAGCGATTTCCCCATTAGGGGGCGCCCGGCGCAGTAGTGGACCCGTCCGGCAGCGATTTCCCCATTAGGGCGCGCCCGGCCAGCGATTTCCCCATTAGGGGGCGCCCGGCGCTGTAGTGGACCCGTCCGGCAGCGATTTCCCATTAGGGGGCGGTCGGCGCAGTAGTGGACCCGTCCGGCAGCGATTTCCCCATTAGGGGGCGCCCGGCGCAGTAGTGGACCCGTCCGGCAGCGATTTCCCCATTAGGGGGCGCCCGGCGCAGTAGTGGACCCGTCCGGCAGCGATTTCCCCATTAGGGGGCGCCCGGCGCAGTAGTGGACCCGTCCGGCAGCGATTTCCCCGTTAGGGGGCGCCCGGCCAGCGATTTCCCCATTAGGGGGCGCCCGGCGCAGTAGTGGACCCGTAATCTGTCCAGAATCTTTCAATTTTTTATTAAATTGTCGTGTTTAGGTACGCTTTCGATCGTTTCGTGCTGCAGAAAGAGGATGTCGAAACTGATGACCACTGCACGCTGCATGATCTATAACTTTTTTTGTTATTAGTCGATCGTTTCTTGAATCTGTACAGTTTTTGTCTTTTGTTTGCCTTCAGTGTTTTTTCGATGATGATATGGCCATTTTTGTTGCACTATATGTACAGAAAGGTGGCAATAATAAACGTAATTGCTTTAAAAGTGATGTTTTGGTGTTATTTTTGCTTAAAACTCTGTTTTAGTTCATGGAGAAGGGTTCCCCGCAATCCCTTGAACGGCTTACCGGGCAGGCCGACGTTACATTTCAGGCAGGCCGCGGACACACACCGGTCAGGCCGCATTCATAACACCGGCCAGGCCGACTAAGGTGCTTCGGCCTTCCCGGTACTTGCATGCGGCTAACCCGGTTAAAGTGCCTGAGTTAGGAAGAACACGTTTTTATCGACAAAGTTAACAATGTGGTTCGACTCATTCCGTTGTTCCTCTGCTTGGATGAGGTTTTTCTCACATATATCCGTATTCGTACTTGCTTTCAAGATAATCTCAAGTCTCTGCGAGACCTCTGAGAAGGTGAGTGCATCAGTCGATACCAGCAGCGGATGCAGAGAGTGGGCGGGAGAGGGGGCGTGGGAAAAAAGTGGGGTCTCCACCGCCTTGGGGACCGAAATGGATCCTCCTCTATAATAAAGACTGGTAAGGGTCCAGATTTTTCTGGCGTCAGACCACGAGAGTCTTGCGAAATGTTTTGTGCAGTGTAGTGCACAGACAATGGTGGAGGGAGAGATGCGCAGACGTCATACGAAAGACCGATTTATGGAGCGACACAAGACTAGTAATAAAAAATAATAGAAACATCAGTTGAAATACCAAATAACCAATAAAGAATATTTTTAAAAAAATAATCATTGAATTAAACAAAAATGAATTCATAGAAAGCCTTTATTTGTTTTATGAAGCAATTCCGAAAATTCGGCGACCCATTCTCGCCGCTCGGGGAGGGGGGATCGATACCTATTCCCACTGATTTCTGTTCAGCTGAGATTTACATATATGGCGCTGCCAACTAATTTGTCCTCGCAAAAATGCAAAGTAGAGAATGAATGGCAGAATCCGAACGCTTCCAGTTATGCCACCATTTCATTTTCACTGTGCCATGCCCCGAACGGTCCGGATTGTGGCCATTCATTCCCAACTTGCATTTTTTCGCGGGCAAATTAGTTGGCAGCGTCATATATTGCGAGAAAGTGGCTTGGATCCAGCGTACGATTTCTAAATCTTCAACCAAGCATGCAAAGGCTCCAATTTTCAGTCTCAAAAAAAAACCTAAAAAGGAAGCTCAGGAAGAGCCGAAGAATGAAAGGCGTGAAACGAAAAGTTCCCACACGCTAGAGGAAACCCGTCTGGCAGTACTACACTCTTTATTTATCCCTGGACCTTTTTCTCAGCATCTTCCTTATCCCTGCGGAGTATCGTCACATGAAAGGGGCGACCATTGAGACTGAAAGAAGGAACAAAGCGAATAAAGACTAGCAAAGTTCTGCTTGCTCAGCCTTCACATCGTTGCTTTGGAAAAACACATATGAGTTTCAAGAAATCATTGACTGTTGCTAAAGCGTCTGTATTGCATAAATCAGCAATTAATTAGGATGTTTAGCTTGAGTGGTGCGACCTCTACTCACCGATCGACAAAACGCGAAACGATACGATGGTGATTTTTCGCAGAACACGCGATCAATACGAAAAGGTAGCATTTTTGTTGCTTCGACACACAATACGTTTCTGTACCACAACGAAATAATTGTGGCGCAGGTTTGGCGAGCATTACTTGTTTTTTTTGTATACATTTATACTGCCAACTCTCCGAAAACGTTTACAAACACTCGAGCACGCGTTGGTCCCCATGTGCTGCCACGTGCAAGACAGATCGGCACGCTCTGCTTAGCGTCATACCTTCTTTACACTGCTCGATCTTCAAACTTCAAGGAAACTAGTGTAATTATGAACTTCTTTAAAGTCATGTACAGTGATCCTAAAATAGTGCTTTTATGATTGAGACTCGAGTTTTGATCTGACACTGCAGTAACTGGTGTGAACGCCAGGGCGCAGCACGATGTGGTCACTAGAGGTCGTGGTCTACTAAGTCCAGTCAGACTCAGAAATAGGTTACTAGGTACCTACACATTAGGACTCTTTCAAGAAAGAAAATTAAGTACTACAGGAGTGATATCAATAGCTCCTACTGAAGTCTAAGAATGAAATTTCAGGTAGGAATGCGTGCAGTTCGTGGACGACTCATCTCAACTGCAATTGGCTCACTGCAGTTAATCTCAAATCCAGGCTGAAATTCTCGAAAAACCAATCATAACACAAAACTGTTGAGAACCCGCCAAAACGTGCTCGAACTCGTCAATGGACCTGTCAGAATGGGTCCGAGTCAAGAGGTGCGCTCGCTCGTTAGCTGGGTCATATCGCACCTCGACCGCACCTTCCCATAGGCAGAGGCAGGCATAGCTACAGTATCCATCTGTCATGAACCCTTCGTAGCTACACAAGGAAGACAGCCAGTGAGACAACTCGTACATATCGTCGCGCGCGAGGGACCGTCGTTGCGGCGATAATACTTGACAACATAGAAAGGAATTAATCCGCGCATAACGTTTTTTCTAATATCTTAACACAAGTGGGTGAGTATGAAATTCAAAAATAAGCTCTCAATCATTGACTTGATTTTTTGAGTCACAGGGTATCGAAAAGATTCCGGCTTAGATCACTTACAGAGTACATAGGCATTACACTGAAATTTTAATGTAAATAAGCATAAATCCCCTGAAGTTCAAGGCACTTTTCATCTTGATTCAATAAGTTTTATGGAGATTTTCATCACGTGAACAGAAATACCGGACCTAGGCGCTTTTTGATTTTTTTAAAATGATTTCGTTCGCTGAAATGCCTTTTCCAACTTTGTATCTAACTTGATCATTATTCTTGGAGCCTGCCTTTATCCACTACTCCATGCTTAGGACTTCAAGAACAGTCAATGTAACCTGGAGCATTGCATAGAAAATAAAAAAGGGCGTTTCGGATAGCTGACTGCACAAGCACTGCTGTCAAAACTAATCTTTCTTATTCGTTTTGTACTTCTTTGGAATTTTTCTCTGGTCGAGCTTGAGTTCATCAGTCATTGAGTGGTGCTTGCGAAATTGACCTAGCACTACAGGAAAAAGAAAACTTTGCCTGCAGCATATCCGTAGGGAGGAAGAATTCCTGCAAGCTGAGAACCAGAGCGTGGGGATCATGTGACAACACCTCAAGACAAATCAATTAGTCATAGACGTGTTCTCCGAGTTTCGTTCGACGATATGACCATGACTTACAACTTATTACTTACAGGCTTCCTGCCGTAATAATAACGATCTCCTACTCAAAATGGGCACAAATATGTCAATTTTTAACAGGACTACTCAAAATGGGCACTAACCTGTCAATTTTCGACACAGACTTACATAGTTGAAAAAAATGAATGATGTTAAACATCCCGGGTTTAAAAAAAAACCCTTGGAATGTTAAAGTCCAGGACGTCGATCATGTCTACATGGCTGCTGAGATAATTCTGCATGATCAACAGGCAAAACCACACCGCAGCTTCTAATTACTAATATTACTAGAAGAAGTTTTCAGCAATATTACTAGTCGACAAATTTTAGCCGTTTTCTTGAATGTTTGTATATTTAGGCATTAGTAGTGCGTATTTACTGTTAATAGTAGATTCTATGGTTGCAGGGTGAAAAAGGTTTCGGCATCCCAGCATCAGAAGTTCCCAGCAGCTTCTAAATAGCAGCGCTTTCCCAGATCCGCACTGCGGTGTCCCCCATATTCTGCAACGCTTTAACGCCGTTCTGCCGCGCGCGACGTTTCTGACGGCAAGGCTCGGTCGGGGAGACCGTCTTCCTTAGCTGGTAGCAGCTGATGCCGATATGAGCAGCTCTTACACGACACCCGCAATTACAGGTGCGAGCGATGTGCGAGAGAGGTGCGAGAAATTCTCGAGCGCACCTCTTGACCGTCACCCGTCAGAATCAGAGAATTGCCACTGGAGCACGCTTTTATCCCGGACCCCTGAAATTTTCCAGGAAATTTCTCTGGTTTGAAGGAGCGTGTTGATGTTCTGTCAACTTCAATTCGTGCGCCTAAGGGGTGCCAATTCTCCTCTAAAGTGGCATCCTGCGTTTTGAGAAACCGTCTTCGTTTTTGAAAAAAACGTCAAAAGTGGTCAAAAAATGGTCAAAGACCACTTTTTGACAATTAATGGCAGTTTTTTTTTCAAAAACGAAGATGCTTTCCCAAAAACGAAGGATGCCGTCTTGAAGGGATAATTGCTGGTATAGTGTGCATCCACAGCCGAAATTTCAACATGATCCGCCGCCTACAGGAAGAGCAACATCTGATTATCACTGGAGCGCGCCAGAGTGCAAAGAAAGGATGAATGATTTATTGTCCATATTCACAGTGATTTGCAGTAGATTAACAGTTTTGGCCATTGGGAAACCGTCTTCGTTTTTGGAAAAGAACTGTCATTAATGGTCAAAACTGTAAATCTACTGCAAATCACTGTGGATATGGTCCAGTTCACATTAGATGAGTGTGTTCGGCAAGCCCCATTCTGCTTCATGAAGGATAGAACTAGTCATAGCTCTGAGGCAGGAAGTAAGTCCCCCTCAATATGCTCAATGCCTACTAAGTCCTGCTGGTCAATGACCATCCCGTGCTATGCCCTGGTGAACGCATACGATTTCCCAGGCACTCTGTTGGCTTTGGCCTGGGTAACGAAAAAGATGCGATGAGGAGGATGAGTACATTCCTAGGTGTATGCAAAGTTTGTTGGGAGAGACATTGTCTGCTGAAGATGTGCAGAACACCCACTCAAATTTCCTGATCTTACAATGATAGATTCCTGAGTTGGATATGAAGACCATGGTGTATATATTTTGCAAAACCATAAAACCAAAAGCAACTTGATGCTATGAGCGATGCGATTGTGGCAGCTTGTAGTTCCCATTGAAATCACAACTCATGGTAGAATATGTTTGTTGATCATTCTTAAAGGCAGCAACAACGGAATTTTTCCTGTTTGAGATCGAAAATGGAGTTGGGGCGAAGGGGGTTACTATACTGTACTATACTATACTGGTATTGGGCGATGATATGACCTGCTCTACACGTTCTGACTTGCTGACTGACATGTTCAGAACGCTTTGACTTGTTAGCTCTCCTAACGTGAAGAATTTACAACAGATCAACCAGGTGCTCCCCCCCCCCTCCCCCAACTTCATTTTACCTGAGATTTTGATCGTTTTGGATACTCAGCAGTTGTAACAACAACTCTACGAAAGTTGCACAGTTGTAGACGTAAAATTCTCAGGAAAACAAGAGATAAATTGTGTGCTGGTGATCAGTTAAGATGAGTTGTGGTATGAAATAAATATATAGGTTTTTTGTTCACAATCACTCTCTTTTCTTATGATAACACCTGTTTTCATTCCCACCTCATTCCCCATAGAACGCGGGTAACTCGGCAATCCTTTACAAATCTGCTAAACTGGTGGCAATGAGATCCATTTTTTTCTTGTGAGAATTGACGAAATTGATCACTGCCTCCGTCTTCACTACAGCACTGAGCCTAGGAATATAGCAAAATCCGTTAGAGCAAAATTTCCGTGGGTGCTGCCCTTAATGTGCAGTGTGGAGGACGAATCGCAGTCAGCATCAGTCAGTTGAGCACCATAACCATAATCTATAGCGGCTTTCATACATTTTACGATAAGCAGCGCCTTGTAGAGCGAAAGTGACTCGAGTGCGTAAAATTTCCCGCGCCCTATTCTTCGTCATATAGCACGGTGCTCCAAACTCTGCTGGCGCTGCAAAACCCACTTATATAGGGCCAAAAAAGTGTACTTTTATGCTTAGTATTGCTGACATTGGAGTTAATAAAGTTCAAACAGTATAAACATTTCTGAGGCACCCTGCATTCCTCATAAAGGCGATTTATATTAGATGCGTGCGTGTGAGGCACGTGCGTCTGTATGGTTGACCGGTCTTCATGGAAAATCCTTCGCAAATGGATGCGCGCGTCTTGCAAACGCATCCCAGCACAAATTGTCCTATAACCTATAGAGTGTTTAAATTCATCAACAGTCATGGCAGGAAAAGAATCGAAGCACTCGGAGAAGAGCTGTATACTCCATTCCTGTTGTGGTGAGCCTTCGATTTAGCCCACCTTCACAGAGAACACTGTAGGCATTTGAAAACGTGGGGCGACCTCTCCTATGTGGTTCGGACTCTGCGGAACGCGGAACATCCCCCACTGCTCAGACGATCATCCAACCTCTCATAATATTCTGGAGCGCTTGCAGCCTCACTTAGTACTTCATGACAATCGTCTCCACTTCATAGCCATCGTTTCGTTATGTCCATGTTAATGCGCCCGGACCAAGGTTTAGACCCCTTTTGCATATTTCCTACATACTGTCACAATAATGTCAAAATTATTATTGCAAAACAATACTATCGGAATTTTTCTCAGAAGATCTTCGATGAAATGTCCTGTCTGCTGAAGTCGATGCTTGTCCTGCAGCTGCATTTCAACAGTACTGCTACTAAATCTGGTTTGTAATCTACCCTTACCACACATTTCCGTATCGTAGTAGTGAATTTTTCAGAGACCTCACATTTGCTTAGAGGTTCGCCATGTATCGAAGTGTTGGATGCTGTTGCTGGAAAAAGAATTTCGCATTTCCGCGTAGCCGTCGTTATGTTGGGTGTATCACCTTGTGACGTTGACAAGACCTCTATCTTACTGAAAAGTATGTGCAATGGTTCACATGGAAGATTTTTTGAATGTTGCAGTTACTAGAGAAGTCATTGTAGGAATGTACAACCAAATTCGAGTGGAATTCTGGAAAGTTACCCCCTGCTTCAATTGTACGCTCACTCTTAACACCTACGAAGCGATTGGGGACACTCCGGTATACATGGCCGCTGTGCCGTTCGTGAATGCAATTCGCCCAACCCTTGATATGAGTAAGCCTTCTGCGCCCAGTACTATCTTTGTTTCCAAGTCCTGTGATTTAGATGCTCTACATGCACTTGCGACTCATATCGCTGGAGTTCCGGTACACCTGAACTTGAAGGGCCTGTATCGCCGAATTGGGAAATCGGATGAAGCCCAATCCCGAAAGTCCGTCACACATCGTACTTAGTATTGGTTTGCATTTTCTTCTGTTTTTGTATGCGAGAGAAACACCACCTGCCAGAAAAATCTAACTAGGCTTTCGCGATCTCCTCGTCAAGCAATATCCAGAACACATGCTTTACCTGACAACAACAGCCTGTCTGTGTTGCGTAGCCAAAAAAAAAGCGAAGATATTTGTCGGCGGTGATGATGACAACAGTCCCAGGCGGTCATCGCAACGCTGCACCTCGGCTGTCGAGTCCAGTAAGCGTCGAAAGAAAACTATACCCACACCGTTCTTTTTTTTTCTGGATTGCCATTGTAGACTATCTCGAAATCCAGAGTCGTAACGCGCGTCTTGGCTACACTGTGATCCTGATGGCCTCGCTCGCTTGCCCCTTGATGCCACCGTTTGCGAAGCATCGAGGACTGTCGCTTACTTCCCGCCCTCATCGGGCCCGGCGAGTGCGCGTCAATTCCCGTGGACGCCGTAGCCTTTCATCAGAAGCTCATTGATCATAGGATTTGACGCGAGGTCTCCCTGAGCAGGGCTGTCGGAATACAGAGGCGAGGGCAGGTTTCGAACTTGAGACCTCGAAGGGACTTGAAGAAAGCTCTGAAGCAGCTCGCTGGACCACTTGGCCTTCTCGCCCCTTTCTTGCACACAACGCTTGCAAATAAAAAATGCCGATTAATATCAGATATGATTTTATCTTTTCAGAATAGCTTCTAGTTGGGAGAAAGGTGGGAACATCGCGGCGCTTGTTACTCTTATTTTTATGTTCTTTTTAATGTCACTGTTCGTCTGCTGTTGTGCATTCACTCAGTCTGCGTTTATTATAGAAGGTTATGGTCATTTTTTGCGTCTTGCTGCTATGTTCCAAAATATCCATCAGCACCTTTCTTCAGATTTTAACTACCGCGACGAGCTGCACATGAATTGGAGAGTTCAGGAGAACGAAAGAATGAACGGTGTGAATCCACAAGTCAGTATAATACTTACGTCCGCGCTTGAGCATAATCAATGCATTATCAGCTGACGAATGTAGAAGACAGCCACAGTGCCATGCCGCACCCGGTATTGGTCCTTATCCAACAGACCGTTTGGAGTTTCAATGCAGAACAGACAAGCATTTGACGAGAAAATTCCTGATCACTACATCAGCGTGCAGCTGTTTTACCTTTGTACACGATGCAGAGCTAATTCTATGCGACTTGATTCCATCCATTAGAAGTTGCACATTTGAGCTCATTTGCAGCTTACCGCATTTTCTGAAGCATAAAACCACCGAAAAATTCGAGAACTTTGTGGTGGCATCACTTGCCTGCAAAATTCTTGTGTTCCTATGTTACCTCTTGACAACTCATTACTAAATCGTCGAAATACTGTTTATAGAGCTTCCGCAATACATATTGACAGTACATCAATTTTAGCCGGAAACAGCTGATGTGAGTGTACACAGTGAAATGACGCAAGCAAGTGTAGCTGATTCACTACATCGCACAAACGGAACAGTGAAAGCTCTGGAGGGTGAAGTTTGTGGAGATTCCAATCACTACGTTCCAATTAGTACTTGAGTATCGATCAAAAAAGCAATGTTTACAGAAGCAGTCTCTGCTGTAGCTGCAAAGGACTGACAAACCACTCGACTCGGTGCACAAGAATTTTGACCACAGTTACACTACAGCTTGGGTTACAATAAATGAACATCTCAGATGAGCAAAAAATCCAATGCAAAAATGTAAAATTGGTCCAGCGCTTTGGACCAATTTCTATAATGTTAATTCGGGTGAAAACAGAGACAGAATGATGTCTTGCCCCTACTCTTAGGATCAGGAGTATCACACTTGATGAGCTCGATTGCCTGCCTAGCAAATGAGTTTGCAACCTGATCAGCCAAACGAATTTTGGCGCCTGTACTGCTATGAATATAATAATTGTACTGCTATAAATAAGTTCCTGTCAAAAGTAAAGCCAAGCAAAAAGACCTTGAAACGCGCGGAAATTCCGATAAGCGCTGAAAATCCAGCCCTGATACTAATCTTCGGAGTCTTCTGCCTCACTCACTGCGCCATCCAGGTGAGCCTTGTAAAACCTCCCTGTGGGAATCTTACTATCGGATAAAAGGGGGAGGGGCCGTAGAGCGGGGATCGTGATTGTGGTGAAGAATTCGTGTACTTCTTTTAGTAGTACTGCAGCCATTCCTTGGAACGAGACTGAATTTCGGGCAGTAATTTTTGTTCATACGTACTGTCAGTCCTGTTCACTCCTGGAAGGTGAAAAAAGTCTCACTATGGAGTCTACCCTGCGTGCTTTGTCTTCACATTTCAGCCCTCCAGCATCAATAGAAAAGATTCAGCACAGGAATTACGGAGATGATGTTTAGTTGATAGAAATGGCCATTTCTTTACTCTTTTCATCGACTGGAGCGAAGCAGGAAGGATGACAATTGCGGATAAGGGAACCACACCGCCTCAGAGCACAAAACTCGTACTAATTAAGGCTGAGAAAAAAATCGGCACCTCGACCCGGCCAGATCTCCTGCTATCCATGTCCAACTAGAACCATGCCTCTAAGCAAGCTGAAATTTTAGGTAAAAATTTTCGCACGGCCGTACTGCCAGTCCTATCTTGGGAGCCGATAAAATGCCATCCTACGGAGTCCACCCAACAGCGCTCTACTCCAAGTTTCAGGTCTCCAGGTTCAACAGGAAAGATTCAGCACAGGAATTACAGAGCTGAGATTTCGTTGATAAAAATGGCCTTTTTTTACATGTTTTTTTATCGACGGATTCGAATCGCGGTGGAGGCAGCTGCGGAAAAAGGGGCTGCAGAGCCTGAAAGCGCAAACCCTCACTATTTAATACTTCAAAACAAAATTAGCACCTCTACTGGCTAGATGCCCTGCTATTCATGTCCATCTTCAACCATACCTCTGCGCAAGCCAAAATGTTAGGTGGAGATTTTCGCACATTCGTACTGCTAGTCTTGCTCAGTCCTGCCTTCCGATAAAGTGTCTTTTCGTGCACTACGTTCGACAACCTCGAGCCCACTACAAGCGCATGTTATTTTAGGTCGTGCAAAAATTTTAGCCTCGGAGCGGATCGAAGGATTGACCATGTAGATGACGTATATCGATATTTTTCATAACAAGTTTGAAGCAAATCGCTTGAATAAGTCTGAACTCATGCTTTCAGAGTAATACTAGCCAACCGCATACATTTCAACTTTCTGCAAAAATTCTGGATAGAAAGGAGACCGAACCCTTGACGGTGTCTGCGGTGGCTACTCCTACTGCTGCTATAACCATTGAATTTGAAGTCGAGTAATGTCTGCATTTTAGTTCTCATTTCGCATCTCATTTGAAATTTGTGTACGAAAGGGAAAGGGAGGAGTCCTGTTCTCGGCGGCGGGGGAAGGTCGTATGTATGGGGGTCAACTTTCTATCCTTATCACGCTTGACCCTATTACCGTAATGCATGCCTCATGGAACCATTGCAAAATACAACACAGTATTTATCGCAAACGTTGCCTTTTTTAAATGGTCTTTCCTCTGTTATGGGCACCAGGATAGCCTCTAGAGTAGAATCTCATAAAAAAATCGGTGACGTTTTTTATCGTGAGTGCTGTCTTTAAGATCATCAGATTATGAGACATTTTTGAGAGTTCCTGGCCAATTCTGTTGTAAGATCTGAAGAGAAATGTGGCAATAATAAACGGCAGTGCTTCAAAAATGGTGTTGTCCGATTATTTTTGCTTAAAACTGTGTTTTAATGCATGGAGGAGGATTCTCGCAGCACATTGAACGGTTAGCCGGGCAGACCGGCCACTCATTACCGGCAAGCCGCGGGAATACACCCGTCAGGCCGCATTCATAATACCGGGCAGGCCGACTAAGGTGCTTCGGCCTTCCCGGTATTTGAATGCCTCCAATCCGGTGAAAGTACGTGAGTAGGTGAACATCTGAGCATTTTCAAATATTGGGTTGAGGAATAAGTATGTACGTGCGGTTTTTTTTCTCAACTTGTTTTTCACGGTGATTTGAACTTTGCTTTACTTGCCATCACTGTCCATTTTGTAGCTCATGATTTGCTCTTTGCAACCAATGCAACCTCTCTTTTCAGTTCTAGCTTTACCTTGTTTTCTAGCGCATGGAATAGATTGTGACCACCCAAGACGACAAAATTGAACCTCCCGGCAACGGACTATCGTTCGACCTCATTCATGGATCAATTATGGCTCAGTCGGCTAGGAGTATCAACCACGCTTGGAGTGGAACCTTTACTGCTGAAAGGACACCATAGAAGTGGTAACCTCACTTCAGATAGGGCAAATTTGGCTTCGTACGTGCTTCCCGTTCTGAACGCCCAGTTTGTGGGACATAAAGGCGATCATCCGCTAAGGTTGCTTTATATATAAGGAATAATCACTGCTGATGCTAAGTCTCATCAATATGCAAGTTTAGATAAGGCATTCCGTGCAGAACCCCATAATGCTCGATAAGAGGTGATCGTCCACATGAACTTTATCCAAGAGTTGCGGCTGCGGGCTACGAATTGATTCGTCTAAAACGAAGCAATTTTTCGAAAACATGAAGCTGACAAGCTGCACTGTCTCTGGCAGCATTAACAGAAGAGGTGAGTAGCTATGCAATTGATTCAGTGTGGTTCACAATGTCCGCGGAAAGTGGTGGTTTCTATGCCCATGAAAAACCGCGCGAACTTATTCTCCAACCCAATAGTAGGCAAGGGTTCACCTAAGTAAGAGTTCATTCTTGTTGAGACTTAAGAAAATTTGGTACCCACCACTCAAAAAGTTTCACTCACGTAAATGGATTCGTTTTGCAAAATGAGAGCTCATCTGTATATATAAAAGTGAAAGTTTGTATGTGTGTGTGTGTGTGTATGTATGTAATGAATAGAAATCGCGGAGGGTGAACCGATCCGGACCAAATTTTGCAAGCACATACTTCGCGGGCCGGCGGAGGTTATAGGCTACTTTGCACCTGGGATTATCGATTGATTGATCGATTATATCGATTTTATTGATTTTTCTTTATTTTTGCCCAGGAGTTGGTGGAGACATGTCCTGTGGGGTTCCTGAATATGCTGAATACGAATATGACAACCATTTTGCACGAAATATTGATTTATTGATTTTATCGATTTTTTCCATTTTCGCTCGGATACGGACAAAGACATGTCTTCTGGGGTTTCTCAATACGCTGAGTACGAATATGACAACCACTTCGCATGAAATATCGATTTATCGATTTTATTGATTTTTGGCTCTTCCGCCGAAGGGGGCGGTGAAGACATATCCCCTGGGGTTCCTCAATATGCTGAATGCAAATATGACAACCATTTTGTACGAAATATTGATTTATTGATTTTATCGGTTTTTCCATTATCGCTCGGGGATGGACAAGGACATGTCTACTGGTGTTTCTCAATACGCTGAACACGCATATGACAACCATTCTGCACAAAATATCAATTTTATTGATTTTTGGCTCTTTTGCCCAATGGAGCGGCGAAGACATGTCTACAGGGGTTCCTCGATACGCTGAATATGAATATCACCACTTTACATGAATACATCGATTCCAAATCATCGAAATAGCTTCGTCAACTTTTCGCTCACAAGTCGATGGGGAAGGCTCACTTGGGCTTCGCTAACATGCTGATCACCAAAGTTATGGAGATTTTAATGTTTCAATGAATTTATCGGTGATCGTAATTGGCCTCAGCAGTATGATAAACCATGGTAGTAAGACACCCGAGCGAAGCCGGGTACGGCAGCTAGTTGTCTATAAGGTATGTGCAATGTTCGTTCAGTTCCAGACATATCCACTAGCCATCCCAAAGCCATTTCAGAATTTTTATCCACAATTTCTGATGTGCATACCAGCTATTTTGGATCTGTCAGCACACTGACACGGGAATATTAGGGAAACGCCAACTCTTTAGTGGTCATCCTGACAACTCTTCAACCCATCCTTGTGAATAAGATATTAACCTTCATTAATGCAGCTTGTCGACGGCTACATTGCTCATTTTCATGAGTTTTCGCCATCCTGTTGAACACATTGCAGGATGCTTCTTTATCGTCAACTCATCATGAGGTTTAGATTCATTGACTGCTTTCCCAGTTTAAGAGTAATGTAACCATAGCGATAGTGTTCACTGACGAAAATTGGTCCTCTCTGTCGCTGAATTATGATGGGTGTGAGCAAACCGATAACCATATTCAAGTGTAGCGGTTCCCACAACGTTGTGGTACCAAAGTTGGGTCGTTTGGTGCACGTTGTGTGCGTGTACATATCTCTGTCGGTGTGTGTTCGGGTCGCACTTTGCCGCTCTCGACAGCAGTCACCACCTATCGATCAGAAAACGGTCACATACTCGCGACCCATCAACACCTCGTACAGGTGCCTTCTATCTGGCGAGCGTTTGTTTTTCTTAGAAAGGTGCATCGTCTATGGCTCGAAATAGTGAGGTCCGAAGCTTTCATGCGAAGCTCTTGTATTTCTGGAGTCTTCCTGGGACAACTCCTATTAACTGTTTTGCTGACTCGTTGTAATTAGGTCTCATCGAATTCACTTTGAAGATAGATTTTTGATTACGTCATGAAATGTGAAATCTGGCAATGAGGCTTGCGATAATATGCCACATAATAGAGAAGTCACTAAGAATTTAGAAGGTTGCAAAATTTTCTTGATTTCTCGTTGCCAAGAAGATGGAGAAGGGACATGGAGCTCAGAGATCTGCTCATTTGCATGCCTGCCGTTCTATGCCTCTAACTAAGCTTCTAACTTATGCGCTTGTCTTTTTCATTAAAATTGGTTGTTTAAGAAACCATGCACAGTGAATATGCACTTTCTACAACTTCGCGAGCAAAAGACGTCGCGGACGCGGTGTTCTTTTCATCCTTCTCAATATTCTGTTATTTCTTCATTTGCTGTTTTTGTCTTCTTATCCTAATCAGTTTATGAAGGAATTTGGTAGATATGTGCATTGTGGTCACTTGATCGTGTTTTTGGCTTGATTCGCTGCATAATTTCGAAGAAGTAAGAGCGGAGACTAACGAGTATGAATAGTGTTAGTCTCTGTACGGGAGAGAAGTGTCCCTGCATTGCGCTTTCACAGAACCGAAGACTTTCTCACCCAATCGAGTAAGAACATAAGGATCCGAAGGCATTCCGGCGTTTGGAAACTGAAGAAGTACAATTAAGTGTATTAGTCAAATATAGAATGTCTGATTTTGAACTGGAAAATTTCGCATATTGCGTCTTAGGCTACCGCAGGCCGCTATACTCCTCGACGAGTATAGCGGCCTCGTCGGCAAGAGCGACCGACGGCAGCCGCTGTCGGCGAGGCCTGTCTTCGATCCCGATCGTCGACCAGAGCAGCGATCAACGCCAGCGACGCCCCGCCCATGATCAATATGCATAATGGTCAGTCTCTCCGCCGCACAGCGACCGAATCCACTACACTTCCCGGGTAGTATAGGGGCAGCCTTCAAGGCCGTGTGTCACTTCATTTTCGTGGTTGAACTTTTAGCAGATTCTGAACCTCCTCGTCACGCTGAATCCAGCGGTATATGTACAAAGAATCTTACAAAACGGTCATTAAATCGGTTTTTGAACGTTTTTCGGGACGGGATTTGGAAGTTTGTCGAGCCGAGTGGAGTCGTGAAGCCGTTGATCTTATCCATCACACAGATTCAGACGTGTTGGCCAACGTTGTAGTCGTGGCGGGCAGCGAGCACACTTACGGAGCGCTCCGCCCAAATTGTCCGTGGACTGCACTTTCAGACCCTTTGAAAACGGGGCACAGTGTGCAATTTCGCAAATCTAGCCGCTCAAAATGTATTTTTCGACCTACCATATCACGTCGCGTTTACTGCACCAAAATATTTGCCGATAGTCCGCGCATACGAAACAAGTGGTTCTTTTGGCGACCGATCACCTGGCGGGGACATGATTGGATAACGAAAAGACACCATTTCTATGCAACACCGCCTACGTAAAACAGATGGGTAACTTATGAGTTGTCCCTGTCGTTTATGTTGTCCCCTGAATTTCCTATTTAGGATTCTTTAAATTGATCTTGGAACACGCTTTCATATTTCATAGTAACCACCTTTCTCAGACATGGGGAAGAGACAGGCCCCAGCACGAGCCTGTCCTAGGGTCGGAACCGAAACGGAGCCCCCTTTGAAAAATCCAGATTTTACGAAGCCCCCTTTGAAAATAGCTAGAGTGGCCTAAAAGACGAATACAGCCTTTTCAAATGTTTAACAGCTGGTTTCAGCTATCATGAAAGTTGAAGAGGTATTAGAGAAAAGATGACCGTACAAATATGGGGTACAGTCTGTCCGAAACGACGAGTCCGCTCACCTAAATCATTGGTCGATACCGTAAAGATAACGATGAAACGATATACGCAGATTCGAGATGATGACGTGAAGTGCTGGCCAGTGTGGCAGCCTCTGGATCCCCGTGCGCGTGGGCGGACTCGTCGTTCCGGACAGACTCCTCTAAAAGAAATAACAGAAAAGAAGCTTGTTCGCTTGAAAAAGAAGTCTGAATACTCGGGTTCCCGCGCAGCGAGTCGATTGGATCGACGTTCTGCTTTGGAGCGCGGCAGCGCTCCACCAAACGGCCTGCCATACATAGTACCTTGGAGCGAAAGCAAGAGGAGAAATACTCAGAAGATAGAAGGTGATAAGTGATAAGATGTGCGGCGTATGATAGCACATACCTACTAGTTTGGGTGTATGATAGGAGGTTGGAAACTTATGCGTTTAAATAGGAAAATTATGCTCCAGACAGGCTCAGCTTCTATGTCAGCCTGTCAAAAATAGGCTGGCCCCTTTACCGAGCATACGATTCTTTGATTGACTTAAGTTTTGTGATCTGACATCATACATTTATTGCGAGTATCATGACGCTTCTTCTTCCCAAATCTGGTGTCTATCGGTTAAGTCTCGACCTAACGGGAGAGCCCTGCAATCACTCAGACTCAGAATGTGAGCATACACTTTTTTTAGTTTACATAAGTTCAGATTGTCTTTTTCAAAAACATCTAGTGTTCCCTCAGTCCTTATCTCACTGATACCAGCTCAACCCGTGCAGATTCCACAGCGCAGGAGTCGTTTAAGTCCTCCGAATTATGGGAACCCGTGCATGATCTTCTCCAACCGAACTTCTCAATCTGGGTCGCCACCATAGCTCTGCTCAAGCTACGAGCAGTTCTTTTGCAAGCCTTTTTCGTCTTTCATCGCCTTTATCAACGCATTCGTTTTCTGTTGACCAACGAACACCCCAAAGTTTTTTTCGGGGCTCGACCCCAAGCCCCGTACGAAGTTCCTTTTGCTTTTCGACCCCTTTACGAAGCCCAGCTTGCACACACTGACAAGCCGTGCTGGGGCCTGGGAAGAGATCCAAACGTCTCTGAGAAATGAGCCATCAAACACATGACCTATTTGTGTTTTCGGGTAAATTTTAAAAAAGTTCCACGAGACTCCATTAATAAAATATTTGTAGTGGCTAGCAGTAATCTTCCAGTGTGCGACCATTTGTGCAATTTTTGCGACCAATTGCGATCCTCTACAGAAAACACTTCTATGTAGGCCGAAACCGCTACTCTCTAGGACCAGATATTTCCGATATGACTGAAGGGAATGGGCTTTCAAACCAGCAAAGGATTGTTTTTTCATAATGTCTTTGCAGTTAATGTTAGGCAAGACTGTTATGGGTCAAGAGGTTTATTTGAGCAACGCCTTTGGTTTGTTAGCCTCACGCTAATAGTGCACATCATGAAAGCAAGTGAGGAAAGACAAAGCGCTACTTTTGAGATTATGATGTGAATAAAAAGCACACAAATTGGGGAAAAAGAGACCACTAAGAGAAAAAATAACGTTAATAGAATATTTGATGTAGAAAAAAAGCCTGCCAAAAATGGAATAATATTGTGTTCAAAGACATCCTACGGTGGGCTTCCCTGCAGTCGACCAGCTTTATCAAGCAAAACCTCAACAGATCCCACTGGAGTCCTTGAAAATTATAAGATTTCCACGTAAGTGAGCGGCAGCCCTAGAATTACTATTTTCTCGTTTACAAAATCTCACAAAATATTCAACACTTTAATATGTTAGATCACGCCATACTCATCATGTGAAAATGTGTGCGATCCTGAGAGTGAAACGCATACGTATTCATGTCTTACGTACTGATTAGTTTACAAACATGCACAGAGACTCAGATTCATGTGGCGCAGCTGCTGCGCAGAAAATTATTCCTTAGTATATGATTTTGTGCTATCGGGCTCTATTGCAGAAGTATTAGAAATTGTCCCAAATCCTTGGCTTCCATAGATCATGTACAGTGCATAGAAGCAGCAGACCAGACAGAGTATATATGCTGAAAGTAAAAGAATTTATCCACTGGTCCCCTAGAAAAATAATTTTAATCGGCTAGATATTCAAAATTACCCACTGTGAGGGGGTTTGGTTCACTTTTATGCCTTTTGACCTACATCAGCGTGACGAAGAGATCTAAAGTCTGTTGATATTCACAGCCCACGGAACGATTGACACACTGCCTTTGAAGGCAGGGGCCCACCCTCATTCCGCCTACTGGAGATATAGGTATATCCTAGACCTCTTCGCCACGTTGATCCGAGCAAGGCTCAAAGGCGACGGAAGCCCCGTTTTTGAAGGGCTCGAACTGACTAAATTTTTGGAGCAAAGCGGCCGATCGCTCCAAGCTGTGCTGGCTGCCTACCCGCCGGCTGCCTGCAGAGTTGGCCAGCGAGTCTTGGCGTGTTCAATGGACAAGACCAACACACGTTAACTCAGGTTAGCCAGCTGTTACAGATCCCGTCCCAGAAGCTGAGTTTTATGACCGTTTCGAGATAATTTACCAATGCCGTTGGATTCAGCATGTCGAGATGCAGAATCTGCCATTACCTCAACCACGAGTGTGAGCTGAGCCCCTGTTTTTAAGCCAAATCCGGTACAACCAGTGGTGGACGCAGGAGGGAAACGTGCGCCTCCGCCAACGAATTGGTCGCCGAATTTTCAAAATTACCTTGTAGAACAACTAAAACCTTCCGCAAACTTACTTTTAATTGTTTATTTTATTAGTATCTTTTAACATATATCAATAATTAATTGATACCTAAATTTGTATTCTTACTGTTTTTATCTCCTCGGCTCCTTAAAATGGCGGAAGCCCCACTTTCTTCCAACGCTCTCCTCTCGCCCACCTTCGGCGTCCACCACTAGGTAGAAACTATCCCTCAACATGTCCCTCAATACTACCGGCATAGCTTTACCGTCTCGAATATATTCGCGTCTTATGCGTAATCGTCTTTCTCAATACTGCTATGACTTCACTCTTGTTAGTGTTTACCTTCCACCCCGCATCTCTAGTGCAAACTCCCATTTTTGCATCTTGAGTTGAAGCTCGGCTCTTGAATCCGCAATTTGAGCTACGCCATCCACATGGAGCACGGTGAACGGGAGCCTTTCCAAGAAATGCTTCACCACTGTGTCAAGCGTCATTATAAAGAGGAACGGTTTTAAAGCTGAATCTTGGTGTACGCTCACGGCTATTATGAACTTCGATGTGGTTCCGTGCTTAGCGCGTAGCATTGTTGTAACTCCATCATACAAGTCCCGGAGCCGCATCCAAGAAAGTTAGATATATGGCTTTAATTGTATAAACCGGCAAAAGTGGGCATGGTCGCTTATCCTCTCTAAGAAGGTTCATCCGCTGAAATTTTTCCGTTTAACAGAAAATGGTATATATTGGTCAAAACAATAGGTGTAAGTAAGGCGAAAGCTCCCGTGCGATTTAGAGGCAATCACCTTCCGAATCCGGCATGAAAAAAAAAACTCTCTTGATATTTCAACAGTAAACTTGTTAATGGTTGTAGTCCTAATGAATTAGGGAGCTTCGGCTTTTTCCTCCATAACTTTTGTTGGAGTAAGGCTTTGCATGGAAATAAATGAAAGCAACTTTTTTGTGACATGTACCTCTGGGTGCATTGTGACCGAGAATTAACATCGTAAATAAGGAGGAGTTAGCTAATTTGATAGGAATTCTTACAATAGTTTACTGCTGAAACGAACTCAAATTTGCTTCGCATACTTTGATCAATCTGAAAGCAGACAGTTCTATCCGAGTATGAGTTGAATCTATTATAAGGAGTCCTATTCTTGTCGAAATACTGCCCATAAAAGCCTTTCTGTGATCTTTTGTAGGTGCTGCAAATTCAAGACTTTGACGTTGTGAATAAAAATTTTGTCTAGAATAAATAGTTGACAGAATAGTACGTTGTCATTCTCTTTCTATTTCATGTGAGTGTCTACAACACCCATAAAAATATGAGCTTCAGAGCTTTACTCTAAATAAAGTTATGAGGGAAATGGAAGAGACTCCAAAAGGCTATATAATTCTGGCCTGTACTGTACCTATATCATAGTTAATATTAATTGGCATTTTATGTGCGTGTGTGTGTACGTGTGTGTGTGTGCGTGTGTGTGTGCAAGAGAACCAGCCACTGTCGTCAAAAACTACTGACACCATTGTGCTCAGCGCATCGAGTTATGTACAAAAAAGTCGCAATTTTTGATTTTTGCCTTGATTTAAAGGTGTTTCGGACCACGTTTGTCATGTATAGACATGTTAGTGGCCGACAGTTGTTTTCAACACGGTCGGAATGAGTGAGATAGGCCTATGATTACATGACCGTATAAAAGGAAAGAGACGGGCAGGTCAGTTTTATAACGAAGAGGAGGAGCCACGCGGACGACAGATGACAGTTGCGCCAGCACAGATGGTGGAGAAGATGATATGGAAAGAGCCTAGGGCTATGTCAGAGGTGCGTCGGCGCTCGGTAGGGAAAGAGTTGCCGTTGAGGGGAGCACAGCAGCGAGAGTGGTGCGCTGGCGCCCATAGGTGGGGGAAACGGGTCCAGCGTGTGGAAACGCCTGGAGTCGGGTCCAGCGGGGTGATAAGGGAGCGCCGGCGTCCAAAAGTGGGGAAACGCCTGGAGTCGGGTCCAACGGTGTGATAAGGATGCGCCGGCGTCCAAAAGTGGGGAAACGCCTGGAGTCGGGTCCAACGGTGTGATAAGGGTGCGCCGGCGTCCAAAAGTGGGGAAACGGCTGGAGTCGGGTCCAACGGGTGATAAGGGTGCAGGGTCGGCGTCCAAAAGTGGGGAAACGCCTGGAGTCGGGTCCAACGGTGTGATAAGGGTGCGCCGGCGTCCAAAAGTGGGGAAACGGCTGGAGTCGGGTCCACGGTGTGATAAGGGTGCGCCGGCGTCCAAAAGTGGGAAACGCCTGGAGTCGGGTCCAACGGTGTGATAAGGGTGCGCCGGCGTCCAAAAGTGGGGAAACGGCTGGAGTCGGGTCCCGGTGTGATAAGGGTGCGCCGGCGTCCAAAAGTCCAACGGAGGAGTCTGGAGTCGGGTCCAACGGTATGATGAGGGTGCGCCGGCGTCCAAAAGTGGGGAAAACGCCTGGAGTCGGGTCCAACGGTGTGATAAGGGTGCGCCGGCGTCCAAAAGTGGGGAAACGCCTGGAGTCGGGTCCAACGGTGTGATAAGGGTGCGCCGGCGTCCAAAAGTGGGGAAACGCCTGGAGTCGGGTCCAACGGTGTGATAAGGGTGCGCCGGCGTCCAAAAGTGGGGAAACGCCTGGAGTCGGGTCCAACGGTGTGATAAGGGTGCGCCGGCGTCCAAAAGTAGGGAAACGCCTGCAGTCGGGTCCAACGGTGTGATAAGGGTGCGCCCACGTCCAAAAGTAGGGAAACGCCTGCAGTCGGGTCCAACGGGGCGATAAGGGTGCGCCGGCGTCCAAACGTGGGGAAACGGCTGGAGTCGGGTCCAACGGGGTGATAAGGGTGCGCCCGCGTCGAAAGTGTGGAAGATGTCATCCGCACCTGCGAGAGTAGTATGCCAGCGCTCAGTAGAGGGGAACACACGTATGAGGCGAGCGAAGCGAGCCCAAAAGAAGCCTGAGAGTCCGGCGTTAGCCGGACGATCAGGCTGGTGTATATATAAAAGCGAAAGTTTGTGGGTGTGTTTGTTTCTATGTTTGTATGTTCGAAATAAAACTCGTGGAGGATGAACCGATCTGGACCAAATTTTGCATGCAGGTCCACAGGGGCCGGCGGAGGTTATAGGCTACTTTTCGGCCCAGGATATCGATTGGCTCATCGATTATATCGATTTTATTGATTTTTCGCTCTTCTTGACCAGGGACTAGGGAGAAAATGCTTAGTGGGGTACGTCAATGTGCTGAACACGAATATGACAACCATTTTGCGCCAAATTATCGATTCACTGATTTTATTGATTTTCCGGCATTCTTGATCATGGGGTAATAAAGACATGTCTACTGGGGTGCCCCAATACGCTGAACGTGAATATGACAACCGTTTTGCGCCAAATTGTCGATTCATTGATTTTATTGATTTTTCGGCATTATTGCACACGGTTCGGTGAAAAATGCCTTCTGGAATTTTCTGAAACGCTGAACATGAATAAGGCAAGCATTTTAGAAGGATTTATTCACAAATCAAGCAACTTTACCCCATTTTTTGAGGGAAGGGGGGAAGGGTGAAGGAGGGTCACTTAAGCTGATCACCAAATGATGAACATTTAAAAGGATTTTTTGGTTCAACAAGTATTGACATCAGGTTCAAATTGCCGGGAGAAATTGAATACCCGAGCGAAGCCGGTTACGGCAGCTAGTCTTTTCATAAAGTTCGTCCCTCGCCGCATTTTTTGCTTTGGCTACCTCAACTTTCGCCTCCTTCTTTAATGTAAAGTCAGCTAATGCTACTGGCGACATGGTTTGTTGCCAGGCTCTATACGCATCCTTCTTAGCGTCAACCACTCTCTGCAAATCTGGTCTGTCTCCTCTATTTCACCTTTAGTTCTTCAAATGTGTCCCACGCACACTTCAGCGCAGTGATACTCATAGCGCTAACCTATGCGTAGTCTATAGGACTGGGAGGATGAGGCAGACATGCGGTAGTTATTTTTTAAAACTTTTTCGCATGTCAGGTAATCACTTTAGGGACATTTGTAACGATATCGTCCTGCTCGTCATAAAACGTAGCCTTCTCTACTTTGAAGCACACGCATTGCGAAGCACACACAGACACCAAGGCCCGTAGTAAAGGTCATGGCGGTAAATTGAACTCCAATACTCACTACCACGCTTTAGGCGATGATTGCATGCCAGCTCAGCTCCAAGAAGTATAGGATAGCAGATCATTGCTACCCACGTCACTGCTAGAGCACGCTTGTGCGAACAGAAGACGTCATCACCCTGTTGGGAGCTGATGGCCTTCTCATGTTTTGATAATAGTGGGAGTATCGAGTGGACGCAGAGTGAGATGCTCGGGTACCTAACTCTGCGTCTCTGCGTCCTAGCAGGGCGATGACCGCACATGCGTGCTCTAGCAGTGACTTGGGTGGCAATGATCTGCTATCCTATACTCCTTGGATGTGAGCTGGCATCAGGGATGTGCGGAAGTAAAATTTAAAATCCCGTAAAACGTAAAACGGAAAACGGAAGGCCAAAAATGGGCGGAAAACGGAAAGCGTAAAACGGAAAACGGAAAATTTTGCCCAAGCATAGGTTTGTGACCAAAAGACCTCTTCAACATTGGATTCTCTTGGTGTCTTCTTTATGAGCATGAGTGGTGACTCTTTCAAGTTATTAAGTAACTTCAAGTCTACTGATGTTGCTTACTTCAAACGCCTAGAATATAGATAGATCAAGGAGTATTCATCGTTCATCGAGTTATGAGGGATTATCAGAGTTATAAAATCAATGGGTAGCCTTCTCACTGAATGTTTGAGTAGACGAGAAGGTGTAAAATGTAAAGAGTGCGCCTCCTTTCCTTTATTTTGGAGCAGACCTATTCTGCAAAAATTCAGACAAGAAGGCAACTACGGTAGCTAATGCGTTTGAAATCTGAGGAGAATCAGGTTATTCACAAAGGATCCCGTTAGAGCCAGTTATCGGTGGAGGAAGGAGAAGGAGAACAGTATATGGGGGAACGTGAAACACAAGCAGGCCAAACATTGCGCAAAACATCAGGTGCCAGCGGCGCCAGTGTGGAGTTGGGGATTATCGTTTGATTGAAATAGTGACAAGTACAAAGTAGCCTCATGCTTTTGTCAGGTTGAAAGAAAGCCTACATTATGCGTTGCTACGCAAGAATGCTTGAGCTCTTACCATGACACGTCACAGTCTCATGGAAATTTTATGTCAGTTCACCCCCCATTTCTGCGGAACTTTTTTTAGAAATTTCGAGGAGAGCACGGCACTCGTATGGCATATTTGGAGCAATGATGAAGGACAAAAAAGTCAAACAAAATAGTTCGAGTTTCATAAATGGCGTTTGGACGTCAATTTCGGCGCCATTGCTGTGAACTGATGCACATTTTACATCGAAACGCGTGAATCCTCTTCAGGATAGGGATATATGTACGCAAAAAACAACCACCCCTCTTCTTTCATAATTTTCCGAGATTTTCCGTTTTCCGGGCCAAAAACCCGTAAAACGTAAAACGTAAAACGGAAGGCCAAAAATGGGCGGAAAACGGAAAACGGAAAATTCCGCACACCCCTGGCTGGCATGCAATCATCGCTAAGAGTGGGGGTGAGCTTTGGAGTTCGTCTCACCGCCATTACACGTTACTACAGGCTCAACTATTAAAAAAACCCTGTTCGGTAACAATTTGAAGGAGATGATCCTGTCACTCACCCGATTCATGGGTTGATCCCGTTTCCGATCTCCTTCATTTTGGATCCCTTCTATCCCGTCCCCTGCAGACATAAGGCGTGAATTCTTTTCCAGTTCATGAAATCTGCAACCTCACTTGTCTTATAGGTAAGAGTTCTGATCAGCCTGCCTGTCAGCCTAGACATGACGCTGGAAACGTGCAGTAAGGTTGTTTTGAAAACCGTGCTCACTTCATCGCATGGGGCGAAGACTCTGTCTGTTGAAGCGGTCCTAACTCGCTCCGTCTAGTTGGTAAACCCTCTCCGGCAAGCTTTTTTTATAATACAATGACCCAATCCGAGATAACGTCTCTAGCCGAGGTCGTTCGTCCCTCGCTAGCTCTCGCTTCTTAACCACTGAAGGCGGACGATCTTCCTGCAGGTCACTCCCGGCAGATGTCGGTGCTTTCCCTCTGTCACATATAGAACCTTCCTTGTTTATGTGACAGTGGTTTCCATCAGCTTGCATATCAGCCCAGATATGACGCTGGAAATATGCAGCAAGGTTGTTCTGAGAACCGTGCTCACTTCATCGCATGGGGCGAGGACTCTGTCTGTTGAAGCGGTCCTGACTCGCTCCTTCTAGTTGGTCAACCCTCTCCGGCAAGCTTTTTTATAGGTCGTGAGGTGCCGCCCCACACCCACCTACGAAATGTAGGTCAAACTGAGGTTGCTCATTGCTCATGGTCCACGGAGATTACTTCCAACCACCATCCGTCACTCGGTGGTTAGAGCGATTCAATAGCCGCGAGTTTATGTAGGCTATCAACATCAAAAATGCGTAGGTTCAGAGATGAATGCAGGTGGGGCTGCCACGGAACTACTCGATCTATCTTTACCTTTTTCTCACTTCTTCCTATTGGGTAGGCTATTCCTACTGCCTAAAGAGAAGAATAACGAAGCGACAACATTATGTTCTGATGAAATAGAGCCAAAGTGAAACGAAAATGCTGTTATCATCAGATTTTTTCTCCTCTAAGGTATGGCTACTAGTTACACATTTACCAGTTAGAATGGCTTCTTTTCAGTAAGTTCAAGAAGTCGACCCCAGTTTGAATGAGCTGCAATGTCAGACCAGACTGCAGGCGACGACATAAAGAAGAAGGTCGGCCGGGTAAGAAAATATTTCTTCTGATTGAACTTACTTGGGTGCACTTTGTTAATTTAAACACTACTCCATTTGCTCTGGGAGTAGCCTCAGTAGTACATTTTATTTGACACGAGCTCTAACCGAAATTAGACGTTATGGGTGCTACTAGCTGCTGTACCCTGCTCCGCTCAGGTGCTTCACTGCCCCTGTTATCTCCCACTGCTGAGGACAGTTGCTATAGCAGACAAATTTATTAAAAATGCACATAATTTTGATGGTCAGCAAATTAGCGAAGCTCAAGTAACACTTCCGCCAATCCGTAAGCTGGAACCCAGCAAAGGTATTTTGTTGAGACTGAATTAATGTATTCTTGCACAATTGTTGTCATGTTCATGTTCAGCTTATTAATGAACTCCAATAGGCCCACCGCCCCATAAGGTGGAAATCAATAAAATCGATAAATCAATATTTTGTGCAAAACTGTCGTCATATTCGTTTTCAGCGTCGAGGGAAATCGCAGTAGACATGTCCTTTCCCGACTTAGAACGAAACTGGGAAAGTTGGTAAAATCAATAAATCGATATCTCATGCGAAAAGACTGTCATGTTTATACTCAGCATATTGGGTAACCCTAGTAGGCATGTCCTCACCTCTCCATGGTATAGATTATAAAACCAGTAGAGTCGATAAATCAATATTTCGTGCAAAATGGTTATCATATTCGCGTTCAGCGTACTGGCAAACCACAGCAGGCTAATCCTTGCCTGTCCTCGAACGAAAATAGAAAAAATCGATAAAATCAGCAAATCGATATTGCCACCAGAAATGTTTGTCATATCCGTGTTCAGCGTATTGAAGAACCCTAGTAGGCATGCCAGTCTCCGGGCAGAAACAGCGAAAAAACAACAAAATCCACACAATCGACAAGCTAATCGATAACATCAGGTCAAAAGTAGCCTATAACCTGCGCCTTATCCTGAAGGGTCCACCTGCACACACACACACACACACACACACACACACACACACACACACACACACACACACACACACACACACACACACACACACACACACACACACACACACACACACACACACACACACACACACACACACACACACACACACACACACACACACACACACACACACACACACACACACACACACACACACACACACACACACACACACACACACACACACACACACACACACACACACACACACACACACACACACACACACACACACACACACACACACACACACACACACACACACACACACACACACACACACACACACACACACACACACACACACACACACACACACACACACACACACACACACACACACACACACACACACACACACACACACACACACACACACACACACACACACACACACACACACACACACACACACACACACACACACACACACACACACACACACACACACACACACACACACACACACACACACACACACACACACACACACACACACACACACACACACACACACACACACACACACACACACACACACACACACACACACACACACACACACACACACACACACACACACACACACACACACACACACACACACACACACACACACACACACACACACACACACACACACACACACACACACACACACACACACACACACACACACACACACACACACACACACACACACACACACACACACACACACACACACACACACACACACACACACACACACACACACACACACACACACACACACACACACACACACACACACACACACACACACACACACACACACACACACACACACACACACACACACACACACACACACACACACACACACACACACACACACACACACACACACACACACACACACACACACACACACACACACACACACACACACACACACACACACACACACACACACACACACACACACAGTAGAATTAGAAGCAATCTCTCAAGGTAGTGCGAAAAATATTTTCAGAAATTAATTGGCCAAAAACCTTTTTGTTCTCTGTGCGTCCACATTCTTGATAATCACATTGAATATAATGTGCTTACCTTTCTTTGCCGGAGTGAAAGATCTTCCTTTGAAATATACTGTGGTGAGAACATTGGTAAGTAACATTGATAACATAGTTAACGCAATCAGAAACTGTACTCAAATATTCGAAAGTTAGATTAGATCCGTGCCCCTGAAAACCACTCATACAAATGGATAATATTAAAATTGAAAATCTTGAAAGCATCTGAATTCGAATATTTGAAGATATGCACCTAAAATATCTGATTATTCGGATATTCGAATGTAAGCGAAATGTATTACCAATACAACAGATTTGTTGGAATAAGGGATGAGCGCTCCAATAAAGAACACTTGTGGAGAATTAGGTCCTTTGTTTTACATCTTGTATTCGACGTTTTAGCGCGCTCTGAAGACACCAGTTCACGGTGATTGTCAGGTATGCGGTCAACCCGGTCATGGAAGCCACTTCGGAGTCCTTGCCTGCAGAGCGTGTGCGGCGTTTTTCAGGTAAATGCAACAAATTTGACTCTTTATGTTGTGCGCTCATTCGTCAGCTTGTGAAAGCAATTGGATTGTATTAAAAGAAAAAATCTGTATATTCAAGCATATATTCAGCAATATGACAGTAACCTACATTCCAGACGAACTGTGGTTATGAATCGGCAGTATTCGTGCAGGAGAGCCAACGGCTCCTGTCAAATCTCCAAGGATGAGCGGTATCTGTGCAGACTTTGTCGCTACAACAAATGTATAATGCTCGGGATGACTCCAGATAGTACGTATTTGCAATGTGTCTGAACGTTGTCGGCTATCCTAGGTTTCGAGAATCAAATTTATCAAATATTCTGTATGCGGCGTACCATCTTTAGGTTTCATATACATACAGATCACGGATGAGCGTATTATCCGTATCCCGTTAGCCGTTTAGCCGTTATCCGTGCGTTTTGGCCTATCCGCTATGCGCACCGTTATCCCGGGGTATTGGCCCCGGATCGGAACAAAAATAGTGGCTTCATTTAGTTTGTTCCAAGCTTCCATTTCAAGGAAAACCAACGTATTGCGCGATCTGGCGCGATTTCCCTCGTAACCGATTTGGAATCTTGAGGCGAGGAAGGAGAAGATAGTACAGGCTTGTACTTGCCCAGAAAGACTTGCACAGGCAATATCTCGGAACCATTATTTTGTAACCAACCGTAATCTTCATGGTAAACCCTGGGTATTATATTTATAATGACGATATTCTCCTTATAATGACGTCGTGCTCAGGGTCGTGAGAATGACGAATTTTGATTATTATTGAGGCGGAGAATTTGTGCTGATTCCTCCAACATTCAAGTCGTATTCCCCTTTTATTTCTTGCTCTATATATTTTTAATATTGCAGGAAATGGTGTCTTGTAACATATGTAACACTTATCCGTTATCCGGTCATTTTTGGACAACCCGTTATCGCAGCAGGAACAACCGTCAAATTCATGAATTGTGGCATCATTTTATTGAATCTGGGAAATAGTGCACGCATCGAAAGTTTCTTCATGAGTGTTGTTTTTTTGCATATATTAAAGGGTTACATACATTGAAGGGTCTGTGGGCTACTGTAGGTACTGTTGAAGTATTCCCCCCAGCATCTACAGCAAATTTGAACTTTGGGGTTAATTGAAATATATTTAAAAAATATTCTAAACCTAAGTGTTTTCTTTCTTTTATCATTACTTACCTTGCATCATATTGTTTTCGCATTTTTCGAGCTGGTTGACAATTTTCTCTCTTCCCTGAGGTGAACAATTGTGTCAGTACTATTATGCAAAATGCGCATTTATATCGAGAGTAGAAACAAATTTTTCCTCTACATATCTAACGAAGTGATATAAGGCAAGACGCAGCAATGTATTTTGAAAAGTCCTGCATTCTTTCCTGTGCTTTTATATGTAATATTAATTTTCTCATGTATACTTTACAGATGTGCAGTGGAATAGGGATGTGCTATCGACAACAGTTGAAGGAAGGAAACCACACAAGAGCCAGGTGCTGACCAAAGGTTATACGTATAAGTCCCTGGAATTTCTGCTATGCACGTTTTCATAATAGGTGAGCTACGCTGACGATGTGGACGATTACGAACCACAAGGTTTGTCAAAACGTACCGCTACAACACCCAGCAGTTCAGTCGAGGTAGAATCTCCTTTTGTTCATATTTCCTATGCTGTTTCCTCTTTTTCCTTTCAGCTGCACGATGTTGGACGGTCTACAGCTGATTTGACAACGATAGACATGAAACCAATGCGTGACTTGGATGTAGCAACAACTGACCAGCCGACGAAGGTGAGGCTGCTCAGAATCCCAGGAACAACTTCTGAAACTTGCTCACCCAAAAGCTTGTCGACAACCTCTTTTCACACTTCCTTGACGACAAGTTGTTCACCCAAAAGCTTGTTGAAAACTTGTTTTCCTCTTTTTTTCACTGACAATCTGTCAGCCATACAGAAATTCCCAAAGTCGGTAATGCTTGTCGAGGGTCCCTTCACTATCCATGAGAGCAAATGCTTTTCTAGCCCGTTAACGACCAAACGCATTTTCCCGTGTTGGCGCGTTGGACCAGCACCCCTTTCAAGAGCGTGGCACCTGCATAGTTTTACGCTGTTGCGATAATGGAATCGGGACCAAAATAGATATTTTGCAGAAATAGTTTGAAATCCAATCTTGGAAGTTTGCTAGAAAAGAGGAGAGTCTAGACGCTTCTCAGCTTCTTTAGAGGCGAAAGAAGTTCGTGAATGGTATTTTAAGTGCCGTAGGGAAGTGCCCCGAGAATAAACACATTATCGTATCGCTCTAGCCTGATGAATAAGGAATTTGAAATGTAACGAACGTATTCGTACGTAGAAAAATGGCTTTTATCCGGATTACTGCCATCCACTACACAGGAAATGTAGAACTATCTTACCCATTTCCAAATCTGATCCTTCTCATGGCATTTGTTACAACGAAAAAGAAATCTTTTTCGAACCAGAGTTATTTGAGACACTGTTCGGAAGTGTTGTACTCATTACATATGGAAACACTGTGAAATACTTCGAAAATAGGGTCCAGTAGTGATAAGCAGGGCGGATCATCGGTGAGCCACGCGGTCGTCAATGTTCTAGGATTGAACCAGGTTATTTATTGTCCTCATGTCCTAAATGGTTGCATCGCGTGTTACGCATGTAAGGGAACTTGACTGTCTCTCTCTCTCGTCGACAAACTGGTTGAAGCTTGTCAGCAACTTTCTGCAAATTGTTTTTGGGGAAACTGGCCAACAACCCGTTTCTTTCCTTGTCGACAAGTTGTCAGAAGAAAAGCTTACTGACAACTTGTTTTTGAGTGGCGTGATGACGTCAAACTTATCGACAACAATTTGCTACTTAAAAAGTTGTTTCCAAGTTGTTTTTGGGCAAGGCTAAGCCGACAACTTGTGCTTGGGCTACGTGGATGCTATCACTTGCGCTCAACTACTATGACATCGTGGGAACCACATCCATTTCTGCTGGTCCAACAATGACAAATAAGTGGCCAACATCAACTAGCTTTCGTATTACCGTTCTATGAAGAAGGTGAAAAAGACAAATCTTTTATATTGCTAAGCTAATGGTGGGCGCTTCTCTGTAACAGATGCATTCCTGTATTATAATGTAGGTAGGCCAGGTATTCACTCAACTCGAAACTCAAAAGGAGATGTAAAGAGCAGCTCCCTTTGAAATCAATTTATTGCAACATACATATGCTACTTACGGATATCAGCAGAGATGTTGGCGTGGAGAAAGACATGGCAGGCCGGGGCGCTCGTTTGGCCATATGAGCGAGGGGGCGCCCCCCCCCCCCCGAGAACGGGTCGCCAAATTTTTGGAATTACTTAACAGTACAAATAAAAATCTTGTATTAATTTATCTTTAATAGTTTATGTTTATTATTATTTATAATCATTATTAATTATTTACTACTATAATTGATATTTTTATTAGTTTTACTTTCCGTCTGGATCCCCAAAACGACGGAGACCCCCCTTTTTTCCCATGCCCCCCCCCCCCCCTCCCGACCACTTTCTGCGTCCGCCACTGCAAAACACTATTACTGCAAATATTAAATAGGTATCGCTTTCTCAAAGTAATCATTGTTTGAATCTGCAGTGCTTCATTGGATCTCATACTTCAGACTTCTTCACGTGATAATCATTCATTTTCGCTGAAAGACACAGGTCGAACTAGAGTCGTGTTTGACATCTCACCTGTAATGGAGAATTTGAAGAAAATATTCATGGAGGTGAGCTCTATAAGATGTAATGAGCTTCAAATATTGTATTCTGTTTCTTGAAGTTCGAACCGGATGATTGCCTTCCTAATGAGCCGTTGGAGCGAATGAAACATGCTCTACTAAGACATCGAAGACCGCAGTTAGCAGAACCCGATCTCCAGGTGTTTACGTGCGCAATCCAGTGTCAAATAAGCACGTACGCGTTTGTTTCTGTTTAGATAATTGGCTCGCTGTCGTTCGTGCAGGCGATGACATTCTGGGAAACTCAAATCTACGCTATAGGAGAATGGCTGATGCACTGTCAAGAGTTCGCACAGTTGCCTTTAGAAGAGAAGGTTTTCAACGTCGTTTGAAATGCTGGGACCGCCGGTGTTGTACTCTTTTTTGTAGATGAAGCTGTTCAAGGCTTCCTGGGTGATATGGCAGCGATTCGAACGAATAACCATGTCAATTGAGCTTTTCGGATGGCGAGCTGTTAACGAGAAGGTTGGTCTCCACTCTAACTTATAAACGATTGGAAAACTTAGGAATTTCTTTGCAAGGACAAGGATGAGTTTTCAGGAGCTCTGGAACCCTTATTAACAAAAATTAAATATATTATCAAGTCGTTACTAGATGCGCTGAGGTGTCATTTGTCTAGCATTCTTCAAACGTGTCGAAACATGTCTTTATTAGGCGCACCTTTAAAAAGGTAATCTCTATAGATTCAGATGTTATTCTCCGTTTCTCGGGTTTAATTGGCAAAGTTTTCAAGGAAAATTCAGAAAAATGAGAAGAATTACTTATACTGTTTCCAACAGAGTGAAACAAATACTTATCACTATGTAGTAAAACTTATCTGTTTGTGTGTCTGTTGGTAATCGCTTATATCTCACGATCCAAAGGACAAAAACACATGAAACCCATACCGTTCCACTCAGAATTGTGCCCTCCTGTGCAATGTCAGGGTCTCTTGCCGTTCCCGAGAAAAACGATTTTATCGATTTTTGGCCCCCTATCCCCATCACTATATAGTAAAACTCATCTGTTTGTGTGTCTGTTGGTAATCGCTTATATCTCACGATCCAACGAACAAAAACACATGAAACCTATACCATTCCACTCAGAATTGTGCCCTCATGTGCAGAAAATCAGTGTCATCTATGCGAAGCGCGGCGAAGCCAAAAGGTATAGATTTCATGTGCAAATGTGAATGTTATCACAGAAAAGGGGAAGTTTTGCGTAATGGCTAAATTCTCAGGATTTTCTCAGTTGTCAATGAAGTGTCTTGGAAGGGGTTATATGCCAAATTAATGTTTCTTTTTGTATGCGAAAACAGGGCAATTATCAACACATGCAAATTTATTACATCACTAGACGGTGTACCCGGCTTCGCTCGGGTGTTCTACTACACCGGCTATTTCACACTGATGAGGAAATCTGCTACTACCGGTAAATCCATTGAAAATGCTCATCATTTTGGTAATCAGCATGCTGACGAACCTAAATGACCATTATTTAACCGACATATTGGCGGAAAATGAAATAATGGAGTTATTTAGATAATAACTTCTTGGAAAAAGCATGCCATATTCGCGATCAGCATCTTTGAGAACCTCAGTAAATGCGCTCTTACTCGTCCCTGAGAAGTAGCGGAAAATTCAAAAACTTGATTAAAGATCCGATAAAACCAATAACTCGAAGTTCCATGCATAGTGGTTGTCATAGTTGTGGTCAGCGCATAATTCCAGTACACATGTCCTCACTGACCTCTGAGTAGAAACTGTGAAAAATCGATAAAATCATTAAATCGATATCGTCATTCAAAACGGTTGTTATAACTGCGTTCAGAACATTCGAAAACCCCAGTAGGCATGTCCTCACCGATCCTCGAGCGAAAGTTGTAAAAAATCGATAAAGTCAATAAATCGATACCGCCATGCAAAACGGCTGTCACAATCGTGTCCAGCATATTGAAGAACCCTAGTAGACATACCCTCATCGACCCCTGAACAAAAATAGCGAAAAATCGATAAAATCGATATAATCGACAAACCAATCAATAGTCCCAAGTGCAAAGTCGCCTCTAACCTCCGCCGGCCCCCGCTATGCCTGTATGCAAAATTTGGTCCGGATCAGTTCATGCTCCTTGATTTCTATAGGGAACATACACACAAACACAAACACAAACACACACACACACAAACTTTCACTTTTATATATACAGATTACAAGTGCTCCAACTCGGCTACGGTGAGCCTTGCAACTGTATGCTTCATCCGTTTTAACGGATGGAAAGTAAAGGTACCTGAGTACCAAGGTCCCGCGAAGCGGGCAAGTGCGAGACTCGCCGAAGGCGAGTCGGAGCGCTTGTCGCTGAGTATTGCTCATCATTCATAGGAATTGACGATTTATTTAAAGGCAGTGTGTCACCTCGTTTTCGTGTTTGAGCATTTAGCATGTTCTGAATCTCCTCGACACGCTGAATCCAGCGGCATACATAAAATTTCACAAAACGGCTCCTAACCCGTGTTTTAAACGTTTTAAAGAACGGTCTATGGAAAAGTTTATCGAGCCGAATGAACGGCCAGCGCTTCTGTCGAACAGGGATTTCTTTCTTTCTTTCGGATGTAGGCTTGCAATAAGGCAGCGCATTTAATCATGGATCGAACTATAGAAGAAGAAAGGAGTACACTAAAAAGAAATCAGCTTGAAGATTCCATCCTGGACATTTTACAGATATTCTACCCCAGCTTCGTTACGCATCGAGCGCGACAATCTCTATAATTAATCGCTGGACAGCCTTCTTTGGGGACTTTTCTTGTGAGAGTCTTTCGTGTTCTCGTAAATGACCTGCATTGCTCCCAATACATGTACTAACCAGGGAAGGATACTAGCGGGGTCCGACAACTCGTAATGAAGTGTATGCTGTCAAATGCAGTTTTCGATGCTGATCTCAAATGCATTTTTCTTATCCGCTGCGGAGCTCTCTGTAAAGAGTTAGGTGGCAAGATTTCAGCTTGTTCAGAGCTGCCAAAATATCGCTTCCTGACCATATACTGCTAGAAGATCGTGGCAACTTACCTGGGTCTATAAGTTTCACAAGCATTGACCAGTTACATTTAGTTGATAAGTCTGAGATGGTTTTTGCGCACATTTTCAGCGGAATATAACTCGAAAGTTGGATTTGGCCGGAAGAGATTAGCCGACATTATGCCACGTAATTCTTCACGGAGGGCTCCGCAGCAGATAAAGATATAGTCTGTCCGAAACTACGAGTCCGCCCACGCACGCGGGGATAGAGAGGCAGCACGGCTGGGACGTATGCTGTTAGCTGCCACGTCTTCCACGTCACAGCCAAATCACTGGTCGATACCATGAAGATAACGACAAAACGTGATACGCAGATCAGGGATGATGACGTGGAGCGCTGCCAAACGTGGCAGCTCCTCTATCCCGCGTGCGTGGACGGACTCGTCGTTTCGGACAGACTATAACGGATTTGAGATCAGCATGAAAAGCTGCATATGACAGTTCATATTTCTTTACGTGTTGTCGGACCTCCTAGTATCCTTCCCTGGTAAGCTTTCTCCTCGAATTTTGAACTACATTAATATCCAGATCAATGCTATGTGATATAAGACCCAAGATTAATGCTATACGCTCTGAGTTTTTTTTTTCCTCAAAGCTTTCACTACTATCGCAGTCCTTTGATGGTTATTTATTGAGGGCTACCAAATTACTGCTATCGATAGCAGTGTGACAGTGATTCACTGACTGAACTATTGGATTGGCGAGAAAGTAATGTCCGAAAATCTTCAAATCCCGCTTTAGTTTGAAAAATCAGTCGATACAGAGGTCTGGCCTACTTAGTTTTAGAGAGCATTCTCGAAGGTATCATATCAAGTGTTCATAACCTTTTTTTGCCTAAAATTTCATATTCCAGAGAATTGTCCAGGTAGTAGGTACCTGGACAATTCTCTCGAATATGAAATTTTAGGCAAAAAAAAGGTTATGAACACTTGATATGATACCTTCGAGAATGCTCTCTAAAACTGTGGCGGACGAGGGGAGGTGTGGGAATATAGTGAGGTGTCCGCCGCTTTGGGGACCTAGAAGGAAAGTAAAATTACTGAAAATATCTTTGCGATGATGAATAATTAATAAAAATTATTTTGAAAGTAATGATAAAAATAAACGATCAAAAATGAAGTAATACAAGATTTTTATTCGTAATGTAGAGTAATTTCAAAAATTTCACGACCCTTTCTCGGGGAGCGGTCATCCCCCTCTCTGCGTCCGCCACTGGTAAAAGCCTGCTGAATCACAGCGTACCAAGCCAAATATGTAGCTCATCCGCGAGAAAGAATTGAGACCTAGAGGGCTGTGAGAAGTTCGTGAAGAACGTGTACTGACTAGTACATATCTCTATACAAATATCCCGAGACAACGTACTTCTATTTTCCTAGGTACTGGTAAGCTCGAAAATTACTTTCGGAAATTACCTTGAAGTAAAAGAAAGTGGTAAGCGATTTTGAACTATCATCAATATTTTAGTTGTTAGCCGTCTCTTTTGAATCCGCCATCATTCTCGACGAAGTGACGTTCGACATGACTTCGCTGACTGACTACGACCCGTCTTATGTGAGGAGGTGAATTTCTAGTTGCGATTTGATTCACAGATTATTAAGAAATCTTATGTCTTGAAGGCTATTCGAACCATTCGCTGGTCGTTTAAATGAAGAGGTCACGAAAACCTGCCTTGAAGTCAACATCTCTCCAATAGAGATAGTCTACATTCTATGTACACTAGTGTGGCATGTGGAAGGTGAGGTCTATACCGAATAGCTTGCTAAACCCATTTACAGATATTAAAGGCAACAGCAATTGCTCTCATTTCTTCCAAATCTGGAAATTGCTAATCATTTTTCAAGGATCAGTTACGCCGTATTGAATTTATTGATTACAGTCAGGATTTGTAAAAATTCGTCCCCTTGTCGGAATAGTATCATTACACTCACTAGAGCTCTGAGTGAACCACTTAAAAGCACAACAGTTGCAACAAGTGTGCAGAAAACGCGAGCGAAAATATATTCAGACGAATTCTCTTTTGCTGTTCACTAACATGGGACCGGAAATTTGAATTCTGCTGAAGATAAATAAGGCAAATCTTGAAAAAGAGTGATATATTAATCGAGAATTGAAATATTGGAAACTTCAAAAGAAAAAAAGGAGTCGAAAGAAAAGAATTAACCACTCGAAAGTTGACGATGCGCCAGGCGCCGATGACGACAACTGTCAAATTATTTAGATTTTCTGCTTTTTCCGTACAACCCCAGAATGGAATGTGAGCTCTGGATTCCTCGAAGTCTCGGAACACTGCAAATTCTCAAACGCGGAAATCTCTGCAGGGGCTGCTTTTCCATCCTCTGAATCTCAGGCCAGGCTAATTAGATATCCTGGATGGAACTAAGACCTTTCTGGACGGAAAACCAAAGAAAAATTTGAATGATTGTACATAGAGAGAAAGCCAAAATACGCTAATATTTATATCAAGATATAGCCAATATTATACTCCCACAAAGAGTTTTTGGAGGACGCTGTTCCACTGCTCATCAGATTTAAATTTAGGCGATGATTTCATCACGTTTTAGAGTGAACAGAGCCTCATAGTCATCACCTCCATCTCAGTAACTCGGCTTTGGTTACCTCAAGAAGGATAATTTTGAACATTGTCCAAATATCTTTGTGCTTGAGTTTTCCTTTCTAATACGTACAGCATTTCAGTTCCATTCTGTCAGATGTTCCTTTTCCTGCTAATCGTGTTCTTTAGAACAGATCTAAAAACTAATCTGCAGTATACACGAGGTGTTACTTTAAAAATAACCGTTACACGATAATGCATTGGTTCATAACGTTAATAACGAACAGTCCTGGTACTCAACTGTCGCCGCGTTGAAAACACACTATGTATAATATTTACGACGGTACACATTTTTCAAGAAGTCTTAATGCCAACTGCTCCAAAGCGAAGTTCTGCAAAGCTGTGTCCTAAGTCAAAAACACGGTAAACTTTTCTATGTTGAGCCGAGACGAGAGCAGAAATATCATGCGTTTCTGGCGAAGAAATAATTGAGCAAACGTCGTACACTAATTTACATTTCCCCTCATATCACTTGTTTTCATTGCGCATGCTAAGTGTAGTTGAAAATATCCGACTACCTCCCTACGAACTCTTCATCTATTTGTAACTATTTATTTATTTATTTATTTATTTGTCTATTTATTTGTTTGTTTACGCTGTTTGAGACAGACGCTATAAAACAATGACACGTTACGATAACACTTAAGCAATGTGGTTCTGGACACTTCATTATTACAATACATGAAAACTGGATGAAACGTAGAAGAAACACCATAGAATGTTTCATTCCGAGCTGAGTATAGTCGCTTCAGCCATGTGTTTGAAGAAAACAAAAGATGCCGGGACAGTTCTAGCCTTACTCCATTTAAGGTATCTCAAGTCTGCTCTAACCGTAAAGGAGGTGGCTCTTAATGACGTTTTAGGTGATCTAACGAAAAGATTACTGTGATTTATAAACGTCTTTTTGGGTCAGCATTTAGGTAAACGAGTCAATCCTGAAACGCTTGCAATCGCAGAGGCCTACAGAGAACGCATCTCAGACGACCTACACAACTACTACACCCTAACGATGAAAACGCCAAATTACGCCGGTCGTCTTATTCGGATAATGTCCATAGTGCACTGCATAGAGGTCACCGTTTTCAAGCTCATTCTACGGAATCCTTCATATCTTAACTTGTCTCCTTCAGAATATCCACTATGAGCGGTCCAAAGTGATGGAATTGGCTCGAATCTTCGATGTTTTCAAAGTAGAGGTCTCGGAAAAAGGAATGTTTGATTGCTAAGCATACTTCCGGATTTGTGCACTGTCCGCTGTTGTAAATGCACGACTGTGAAAACAGCTTTATTCGATCAATTTGAATTTACAACATAAGTGCATAGGGCTAACCTACGTAGCTACGTGCATAGGACTGCTACAGAACCTACGTGAAGCCCTAAATTCATTCATTCGAGCATTACACTGTGAGATTTTTACAATGCGATAGAAGGTATAATAGACAAAAATTGAGTACATCACTATAAGAATTCACTGGAATACTCTTGTTTGAGGATATGCAAAGACACTAGCTCCAGCCGTCGAACCATAATTAGTATATGGTTAGAAGTGCACATCAGCTTCATCTATTTCTCTCGCGAAGCTCACAAGACCGGATCAACGGTTTGCTATTGTGACGCTATCATTACTATATATTCACCCACTTATGTACATACGAGATTTGTCGAGTAAAGCTAGCTTACAAGATGGGTCTCCAAGACAAAACAACTCAGTTGTAGCCTTTTTGAGTTAAGCAAACCAAATGCAACCCTTTTGGAGCTAAAGCAATTCACTATGAACTCTCACACATCTCCAACTTTAACATGACCTTTTCAATTTGAATCAAACTGTGCATTTTTTGCTTACAGCCACTTACACATGAGCTGTTGATACCATTCCAGCTATTAGGTTGAGGATTTATAAATGTCCCTACATTCGTTTGTACGGATTGTTCCGTATTCTCCAATTTCTTATCCCTGGATACCATTTTTGAATTAGCACTGTCGTTGCTGACCTACTAAGTGCCGAAGCCGCCGTCAGCCAAGTTCTTTTCCACTGTGTAAAGAATCGCAGCTTCATCGAAATCTTTGTAATGTCCGATAATATTATAGAAGGGTCTCTTTTAAACATGCGGACAAAAGAGCATGCTAGCGTGAGTAGGCAGGCCATTCTGATTCCAAAATCCGATAGTCACGAACAGAAGAGGATACTGCTGTTGAGCCGAAATATGAAAGAATCACTCTGTTCTGTGATGATAATTCTTGGCCAGATGTTCACTGCAAATCTCCCTGCACAGCTTTTGTACCACATCGACTAGGCAATCCATCGTAATGGTGTCGAAACAGCGACTACAGAACACCTACGACATGGCTGCAACCACAAGCCGCAAAAATAACATAGTAAAAAAATGGAATGAGAGATGGAGTCCTTCCCTCAACCGTCGCATTATTGGCACTATCAGAATAACACAAGTTTCCGTCGATGCATTGTTCCTTGGCTGGGAAAAAGGTTAGAAACTGAGGTAAAGTCAAAATTTGGGTGATTCGCTACTGCGTCTCACAGCATAGCCATTTCTTTGGAGAGAATACTCTTCATCTACAATCTTCTCGCAGTTATTCATTTCTACAAGAATTCTGTCGTAGGTCGAATGGCTCGATGACACTACTTTCTGCAATGAGAAATACTCTCCGGAATGAATAAGATATAACGATTCCTTTCAGGTTTCTATCACATTACAACTCGAGGCTTTGGACGGAAATTAGTAAACAAAGCCCCGGAAACAGTAATTTGAAATGTAAAGTGACGTAATCCTGTACAGTGATGAAATATATCTGTATATATAAAAGTCAAAGTTTGTGTGTGTGTGTGTGTGTGTGTGTGTGTGTGTGTGTGTGTGTGTGTGTGTGTGTGTGTGTGTGTGTGTGTGTGTGTGTGTGTGTGTGTGTGTGTTTGTGTGTATGTTCCTTATAGAAATCGCGGAGGATGAACCGATCCGGACCAAATTTTGCATACAGGCCCAACGGGGGCCGGCGGAGGTTATAGGCTACTTTGCACCTGGGATTATCGATTGGTTTATCGATTATATCGATTTTATCGATTTTTCACTATTTTTGTCCAGGGGTCGACGAGGATATGTCTACTAGGGTTTTTCAGAATGCTGAACACGATTATGACAGCCGTTTTGCATGGCAGTATCGATTTATTGATTTTATCGATTTTTACAACATTCGCCCGGGGATCGGTGAGGACATGCCCACTGGGGTTTTCGAATGTGCTGAACACGAACATGACAACCGCTTCCAATGACGGTATCGATTTATTGATTTTATCGATTTTTCACAACTTTCGCTCGGGGATCGGTGGGGACATGCTTTCACAACTTTCATATATCGGTATGAGGGTCATTCGGGTCCGTCAGCGTGTTAATCACCAAAATGATGAGCATTTTCAATGGATTCACCGGTAGTAGCAGATTTCCTCATCAGCGTGAAATAGCCGGGGTAATAGAACACCCGAGCGAGGCCGGGCATACCGTCTATCTCTATATATAAAGTAGAATGTCTGTGAGTGTGTGTGTGTATGTATGTATGTATGTTCCTTATAGAAATCGCGCAGGGTAAACCGATCGGGACCAAACTTTGCATGCTCATTCCTCATGGGCCGGCGGAGGTTTTAGGCTACTTCGTGCCAGGCATTATCGATTGATTTATCGATTTTATTGATTTTTCGCTACTTTTGCCCAGGGGCGGCGAGGACATGTCTAATGGGGTTTGTCACTGCGCTGAACACGAATATCATAACCGTTTTGCACGAAGTATCGATTTATCGATTTTATTGATTTTTCGATATTTCTGCACGAGAGTCAGTAGAGTCAGCTCTACTGGGGTTTCTCAGTGCGCTGAACACGAATATGTTAACCGTTTTGCACGAAATATCGATTTATCGATTTTATTGATTTTTCGATATTTCTGCACGAGAGTCAGTAGGGTCAGCTCTACTGGGGTTTGTCAGTGCGCTGAACACGAATATGATAACTGTTTTGCACGAAATATCGATTTATCGATTTTATTGATTTTTCGATATTTCTGCACGAGAGTCAGTAGGGACAGCTCTACTGGGGTTTGTCAGTGCGCTGAACACGAATATGATAACCGTTTTGCACGAATTATCGACTTATCGATTTTCTGATTTCTTGCTATTTTCGTCCACGGGCCGGTGAAGATGTGTCTACTGGGATTTTCCATTGCGCCGTACACGAATATGACAACTATTCTCCATGGATATATCGACTCTGTAATTCTTTTGCTCTTTCTCCGCTTTTGGAAAGGGACGGGGTAGGAATATGTTCACTGGATCAATCGAAAACGCTAAACCCTAAGTGCGAATATGGCAACTGCTTTCCATGAATTTGACACTGAAGTAACATTACTGACCTTTCGCTTACGGGTCGGTGGAAGAGGGTTACATGAGCCTGCTTATAAGTTTGCCACCAAAATTATAGGCATCCGCAATGAATTTGTCGGCACTAGCAATTGTCCTCATTGGTGTGAAATTGCCGGGGTAGTAAAACACCCGAGCGAAGCCGGGTATGCCGTCTAGTATATATATAAAATGAAATGATAGGAATAGGAATTCTCACGTAGAACCCATCGGATCGGCTTGGAAATGGGTATCCTGGGAAGACTGGTGTTGGATGGTTGTAAAAGCATGCCAATAAGCTGAGCAAGCATAGAATGTTTCGAAAAAAAATTTATGAGGAGGAATCCGTACAAGAAAACTACAATGAATTCTAAAATATGTAAGCGCTGTGGTTTGTCCTCTTGTTTTTCAGGTGAACCTGACCAGTTCCATCAGTGAGAAGGTTCATCGAGCTTCAAACATTAAGTTTAAAACATGTGATCATAAATACTCATAGACTGGTTGTTCCATCGATTTCAGTTCTCAGCTTTTCCAGTACCGCACGACGAGCTGCGAGCACTTCATCTGTTTCTATTGCAGCTCTGCTACCTCTCATCAGACCACGAGCAGCTTTGGCGGTTCTGGGGCGTTCCTGAGCAGCGCGCTGACTTACTTCCTGAAACGAGCGAAAATTTATTCATGGTGATAGTATCCATATCTTTGGATATTCGCATATTACATTCATCTGTTTCTCCCTTTCCGATGCTTTCATGGCAAGAAGTCTATCTCTTTGCATTCGTAGGTATTCCTCTCGGCTTCGAACTGTCGCGGAGTTGAGTCGGGATGGCTCTTGCAAGAGAGCCTATAATCAGAAGAAAATCAGTGAGAACAGGTTGAAATGAAAAGGTGATGCGATTTGTGAGAAAGTTCTTTTGCAAAAACAACCAAACCACATCAATAATTGGTGATAACAACAAAACCCAAAACAATGTGTATGAAGCAATATTTTCCCGTACAAGTTGCAATCATTAACAAAGTCTAGACGGATAAAGGGCAATTTATACTAGCTGCGTGCGTCAGTCGCACGCATCCATTTATTTACAAAGGATTTTTGATGGAGACCGGTTAACACAGCATTACTTCCTCAATGAAGATAACGCGCGGATGCCGCGAGGCCGTACACGCGTGCGTCTGAGCTGCGACTGCGATGCGACTGTGTCCTATCCTTCATCATATAGACGTACGCGTGTCAGTCGCACGGTCCCAGTATAAATTGCCCTTAAGAATGAACGCGGAAGTCTTTCGAGTTGTAGTAACCACTTACATTTACATCGTAGAGATTCTTTTCTCGAGGCCCATGAACTAAGCCTGGCTCATCTTCGGCTTGGATGGCTTTCTTTCCCACATTCGCCTCATCTGCTCGCTTTCTTCCTTCATTAGATGGCTGTAAGTTTCCGTTTCGTAGCTGATCATAATAAGTGCTTTTCCTTCAATCTCTATATATAAAGTAGAATGTCTGTGAGTGTGTGTGTGTGTATGTATGTATGTATGTATGTTCCTTATAGAAATCGCGGAGGGTGAACCGATCGGGACCAAACTTTGCATGCTCATTCCTCATGGGCCGGTGGAGGTTTTAGGCTACTTCATGCCAGGCATTATCGATTGATTTATCGATTTTATTGATTTTTCGCCACTTTTGCTCGGGGGCGGCGACGACATGTCTAATGGGGTTTCTCAATGCGCTGAACACGAATATGATAACCGTTTTGCACGAAATATCGATTTATCGATTTTATTGATTTTTCGACATTTCTGCACGAGAGTCAGTAGGGACAGCTCTACTGGGGTTCGTCAGTGCGCTGAACACGAATATGATAACCGTTTTGCACGAAATATCGATTTATCGATTTTCTGATTTTTTGCTATTTTCCGCCAGGGGTGGTGAGGACATGGTTACTGGGGTTCCCCAATACGCTAAACACGAATATGATAACCATTTTGTGCAGAATATCGAATTATTGGTATGATTTTTCGCCATTTTCGTCCACGGGCCGGTGAAGATGTTTCTACTGGGATTTTCCATTGCGCCGTACACGAATATGACAACTATTCTCCATGGATATATCGACTCAGTAACTCTTTTGCTCTTTCTCCGCTTTTGGAAAGGGACGGGGTAGGAATATGTTCACTGGATCAATCGAAAAAGCTAAACCCTAAGTGCGAATATGGCAACTGCTTTCCATGAATTTGACTGAAGTAACATTACTGACTTTTCGCTTACGGGTCGGTGGAAGACGGTTACATGAGCCTGCTTATAAGTTTGCCACCAAAATTATAGGCATCCGCAATGAATTTGTCGGCACTAGAAATTGTCCTCATAGGTGTGAAATTGCCGGGGTAGTAAAATACCCGAGCGAAGCCGGGTATGCCGTCTAGTTAGTCATAAATATCGATTCTTTTGGACTACTAACGACCAGAATAGGTCGTTTATTACTGATATGGGTGTCTAGGGAGGCTTCGACGATATTCGTCGCCTACGCGCCCACATCCCTGGAGACGATCTATAGGGAAAACATATTACAGGGCCATGGTCGGAAAGTTTTTAAAAAATTAAAATCAAGACATGCTCTAGAGAAACTCGTGGAGAACTCCGCATCGGTAACGAGGGATTACAATGTAGCGAACAGAGGAGACACTGTGTGAGTTTGTCATTACGACGTTTCACCATTTCACCATTCACCACCACCACCGTCACACCATTCATAAGAAGCGGTGATTTCGGAACCTACCCGCCTCTCTTTGGAGGATGCACTTTTTGACTGCCTTCTTTCTCCTTTCTGTGAACCTGTTCTCTTCGATGTTGGCGGGCGTCCATCTGACCTGAAAGCTTGCAAAATGAACAAAATAGTCTTTTGATACCCTAGCGCATGCAAGCCCCACGCCAATGCGTGGTGATGGGACGCCACTTGCCCCTTTGAGGCGCTCCGCCCGCCGCTTGAAGGGGTTTTACAGTTTTGACGCGTCGCACGCCACACTATGGTTAAACATAGGACGTTGTGGCTATCAGTTGTTAACTTACTACTACTTACTACTGCTTATATAAACTTGAACTTATTTACCAACAAATCTTTTCATTCATTTCAATCAGGTTGTTCTGCTACATCATGTATCTAGCCCAAACATGAAAAATGCGAAAAAAAACTCCGTGCCATCACCCGTCCATGGGCGTGTTGTGCGGCCCTCACACGTGCAGAGTGTCTGAGTTATTCAACGCAAGAGCATCATATGGAATAAAAACCATAAGTTGTGCCATAGGGCACAAAAGTTATTCGAAATTTTTCGAGAGTTTCTCGACTCCTAACTACAGTCACGTGACAGTTTATGATGATGACTTTTACTGCCAAATTCTATCGACTACGCTCGATCCGTGGTCAATAAGGTTGAACACAACTCAAATCGAGGCGATGCCATGCATCGAAAACAATGCAGATCTTACCAAAATCCAATTGCTATTGTATAAATTGTTGCAAAGGGACAGTGTTATGAGAAGATCAATCTCCATGTGGGAGTTTCATTCGGTCTTTGCTTTAGTCACAGGAACGATATGAAAAATGATCAGGAATGATATGAAAAATGATTATCCAAAATTCAAGATTTCTGGGGCGGATGACCACACAACTTCAAAGAGTCCTTATTCACAACCAAAAACTGAAGGGTAAAGGGTGGATTCTTTTATGCTAAAATCACACGTGCCCGCTGTAAACAGCAGTACGCCTAAAATTTGAACATTTCTATTAAAATGCCTCAGTCTCGCACGGTACAAAAATGCGATCTTTGAATAGGAACCGCTCCTCAGGACAAAGTGATTCTATTTTAACCAAAATTACTGCATAAACGTAAAAAAGTGTATAAGAACTTGATGGCTATGCCGGATTTCCATTTCTCTTCTCTCTCAAGAAAAAATTCGACCTAAATTTTGAATAAACTCATCATGAAAACGAATTTCTCTAGATTTATGTACTCACGGACATGTCTGTGTCGGAGATCAGTGCCGAAATGTTCACTAAGTTGCATGTGTCCACGCTGATGGTCCATCGTTGTTCGTCTACGGAAATTTACCACCCGCGCGCGCAGCGTCAGGTCGTTTTGCTTTTTTGAACTCGGGAAGAAACATCCGATGGTGGTTGAAAAGACGTTCACTAACTCACTCTAGCACCTTATTAGCCTCCTTAGGTACGAGATGACCTGTTCTTCCAAGGAAAGAACCTGGAAGAACGGCCTGTCACCTGGAGCATGCTTTTATCAGTTCACAGTCACCGCAATCCCCAGTCGTTTAATCCCACACCTTGCGGTAGAGCTTACAGCTAGCTCTCGAACATCACGTACATGCTCCACAGATGATTTGGATTCCACAAAACAAAAACCTGGAGGGGTAAGAATTTGACCGAAGCTCGCCTTCAGCAACAACTAAGTTGCGTTCAGTTTCGTACAGCGATTCTAATTAAACATCGTCAACATGACACTTCAGCAAGATGCAGGACCTGTACGTGAGCGAGTGTGTGTCCTAGAGTTGTTGCAAATGGAATCATGTGGAGAGGTACCTTTCCTGCAAATCTGAATCAGATGGAATGCGACACGTAAGAATTTGAGATATCATGGCTAGAGACCGAATCATGAGCTAAACTCTTTGCCAGTTTGAACCCGCACCGTGATATCCTGTATAAGTCATGGGATGATTTACATAAAAGCCGCCACAGTGCCTCAATGGACGCCGCCTCTCTATTTTGTCTATTGCAAAAGTAAACAGCGACATATCCCACATCTGATATGTCATTTGAGGTGCTGTTTAATGAGCTAAGCCTGATCATCAAGGTCATGGAGGTTACCTCGAAATCACCTGCTGTGGCAGTAATTTATATGTGTCAAGCTCAGGCGAGCACCGTGATTCTCCATTCTTCATCCGTTCTCAAAACTCAACACCTTCAACGTTTATTATGACTTGAGATGTACTGAACTGACCTTTTTGAAGGCGGCCTTTGTAGAGCTTCCTGATCTTCTACTGGAACTTCCACGGAAAACTCTTTTTCAACCAAGGTAGGTGTTTTTGCTGATTGTGTCCCCCCGGTGCTTGGTCGCTGTTGTTTTCTGGTGGTTGAGATGTTTTTTGGTTCCTCTCCAGATCCAGAATTTTCACGAGTTTGCTTCGATAACGATCTCTGGTTGTTCTCGTTGCATGCAGCAGCCTTCGACGAAACAGTCAGATTAGGATCCTCACTGCTTGGGCCTTGTGAGGAACTTGTTGTTTCCGATAATTCTGCCGGCTTCCCAGAGATCTGAGAATAGAGATCGGATACAAACCATTTGTAAGGCATTGATGGACGTGTTACTGAAAAATCCTTACCTGGTCAGAAACAGCGAGTGCATTAGAAACGAGCTCCTCTTCCCTTGTACGCTCCTCTTCAAGACGTTTTTTCTCCTCTTCACTATTCCGGAGTACCTCCTCTAATTCTTCCAGCTCACGTCTACTGAGAGAATCAAATTCCTCCTTGCTCTGCCTTCAAATGATCACATTAAGTAGTTAATAGTACGACAGTTTCTACACCCACCTTCACTACGTTTGTCAACTCTGACGTTTGTAATTTTTCTGTTAGGAATTTCAAAACGTGATGAGCATGCCTCTGCTAGCAAATCTGTTGTAAGAACACGTATTTAAGCAACATCTGCTCACCTCATCACTGCTATGAGCACGTATCTTTCAGTCTCTTCTGGTGAGATCAACTTCGGTTTGTTTTTCAAACTCTCGCCATCCTCTATTTGCAGAACGGAAGGTATAAGACCGCACATGAACTAAATCATGCCTTATCTGACCACCGTGATTTTGCGGACGAGACCTTCAAACCTCAATCATTTGAAGAGCTTGCAGCTGCAATTCCACATTCTTCCTCATCATCATTGGGACGAACACGTTAAAATTTTCGGCAGCTGCTACCGGTTCCAGGCATGTCTGAATTGCATTTCAGAAATGGATTTTTTTGTAAAGTTCCTGAGCACCTATGCGTACTAGTAGCATTTTGATTTGATCATCATAACGAATTCTATTTGTTATCTGCAGCAAATACGTCACGGATCATCAACGAAAAATCTATGTCCGACATATGTCACGGTTGTCGGATGTTAGCTACTGGAAGTTTCTTTGAGCTACCGAATGTAACCCGCTTTGTCCAAGCGTGGTAAATTATCTCCGATAACTGGGCAGAAACTAAGCGGCTCCAACGCACTTCTCCAACTGGTAATCCACCTGAACACTATGCAGCACCTACTTTTCCAATTTGAAGACGATATTGTATGTAGGGTAAAGCCCGATTTTCAGGCAATTTCACAGCCAATTGGTGAAAATTTTCTCTTGAAAGACATTCACCAGCTTACGTTCATTCTGCTCACAGGATGTCGAAAATCGACGGTCGCCACGGTCGCCTTGTCATAATTTCCTCAGAACTGCACCAATCAAAGCGTTTTGGTCACCATCCAATTTGTCTCAATCATCTTTCAGATGACCTACTGAATGTCCAGGTAAACTTTTGGTTCACTAGTTTCCTCCAAGTAATCGTTATATCGATTGCTGCTGTGTGGTGAATCGGAATGGTAGTGGCGAAAACACTTGTAATCAACTGGAACTCAAGTACAAATTTGATTATTTCGGATAAACTGAGGCGAAACTTCCAAAATCAAACACCTAGGTGCAGAACTGGACATACTCCACACTATTTCGAACTTCCAATTTTTGACGAAATTACTGATAGAGCACGCTATTGAAACAGATTAGCGAACTTGCGGCAAGAATAATAATATGTTCAAAACAACTCTTTGTGTACATAACGCCCTGCAAGTGCCGTTGTTGTAGACCTATTAGTCTCGATCTTACCCTTCTCCAAAGTATTTACAAACTTTTGTTGTTCCTTATGAAAACCTGGATGTTGAGGGAATTACAGTTCGCTAGTGAGATGAGCTACTGATCTCCTAATAAAACTTGATTTGATTTATTGCATCTTATTTACAACGCTATGGATACAAATGCAGATAAAATACGATTTCTGGTTGAGCAGTTACCATTTCTAAGAAAATATATAGTAATCATATTGATCTATGCTACACATATCTTGGACCTAACAGCTCGTTTGAACGAAGCGCTGAAACATCTGGTGGGGATTCTCCTGCTTGTTTTGATGTATGCAGTTCCTGCCCTGACAGTAAAACTGTTACCCTTATTACACGTTTAGGTTTTGCAAACGCAATTTTGAAAGGGTCACCCCTAGTTAGTGAGGGCGTAATGTTGAAGAGCATTAATGTTAGTTGCACAAGCAGTTTATGTACCATGCAAATATCAAGCATTGTGCGTCTGGATTCTAGGGTTGCTAGGTCAAGACGAGCATTTCTAATACTCGAGTTGGGAATGCTGGAATAAGAAGTTTCGCTCATTCTAATGAACTTAATGAAATGAAAAAAAACTCTTAAAACTTAATGAAGAACACTAAGTTTATGTTCAGCATGTGCAGTTGATGCAGTTCTAGCCGTCATCTTTTGTCAATGCACTAACTTTGAGGAAAATTTAGCCGCAATCCTATAACCGTCTCTAGCAGCCCTAAAAGAACATTCAGCCAATGGGAGCCTATGCGTTCCGAAAGAGGTCTTCAAGTGTCATATCCTGGGTCAAAATGAGAAGTTCCCGAGTGGTACGGTTTTTTAGTACTTTTAACTGCTGCTAGACATCCCTGCGGACACTGAGCGTGGAAGCATGTCGCGTTTTTGGAGACTCCCAGGTTTCTGAGACAATCTTTTCGCAAAACGTTTGTAAATGTTTTTCTAGATGAGTATTTTACATGTAGTTTGTGCCATTATACGCATTAGATAATCATAACCGTCGAAGTATTCATTTGTTTGTCCAAATAAAGGCTTTTTTTATCTAAACAAGCATTTTACAAAGAGATTTCCTCGGGCAGGCATTGAACTTGTCAATTACACAGCATTTATCGATGTATCGACTACTTGGGGGAGACCAATAAACCAAAAGTTCACCTCCAGTATGTCATCTGAAAGATTTCCTTGAGACAAATCTAATGGTGACTAAAACGCTCTCATTTCTGCAATTCTAAGGAAGTTATGGCCAAGCGACGGTGTGCGACGGTGGCTCCGCGGAGCGACTGTCAGTTTTTTCACATCCCGTGAGCAGTATTGTATAGTCTGGACATGGCATCCAGCAACTATCTTCTTTCTGGATATTGTAAGCGGCATCTTGCAAGGTGTGTGATTTGATTAAAAAGTCTTTAATCTGTCAAAGACATGAATATTTCGATAGGATGTGGATAGATAATGGTTACAATGATACAAAATTACACGAGAAAGTACACATAATTAATCAATATACTCATTTGTTCTCCCAATTGAAGCCTTTTTTAATCTCAACGAACATTTTGCAAAAAGATTCCCTCAAATTCCAGGCATTGGACCTGGAAGTCGCCACAAACGCGACATGCTCCCACGCCAAGTGTCCGCGGGTATATCTAGCAGCAGTTAAAAGGGCTGAAGAACCGTATCTCTCGGAAACTTTTCAGTTTCGCCCAGGATATGGTGCTTGAAGACCTCTTTCGGGACGCACAGGCTCCCATTCGCTGAACATTCTTCTAGGGCTGCTAGAGACGTTATAAGATTGCTGCTATATCTTCTGCAAAATTAGGGCAGTCCTAGTTGACAAATAATGACGGCTGGAATTTCATCAACTGCATTTTCTGGAGGAACACAAAGAGTTCTTTATTAGATTCTCCTAGGAGAACAGTAGCTCATCTCACTAGCGAGCTGCAGCTCCGTCAACATAGAGGTTTTCACGAGGTACAATGAAAGTTCGTATTTTGAACAAGAGTAAAATCGAGACTGGTAGGTCTGCAGCAACGGCACTTGCAGAGCTAGGAGTTCAGAAAGAGTTATTTTCAACCTGTTATTATACCTGCCTCAAGTTCGCTAGCGTGCTCTATCAGTAACTTCGTCAGAAATTGAATGTCTTTGAAATAGTGTGGCGTATGCCCAGTTCTGCACTTAGACCCTTGATTTTGGTGGAGTGGTTGTGAAAGTGGTTAGCCTGCAGTAAACGTTAAAGTAAACATTAATAGGCACTTTTCCTCAGAGAAAAACTGTGAAAATGTACTGAACTTTTCAGAAAATACAAGTTTTCAAATTCAATCTAACATGTGAAAACAGCAACGCAGCATTCCCCTTTGCATTTGTGGCATGTGCCTTTAATTTTTCTTCTTTTTTTTTCGAGAAGATTTGGCGCATAGAGCTCCTACAGGCGTGGCGATGATCGCACGCAGTGACGCGGCAAGGAGTCGGGCAAGGGGTGGGACCGATCTCAGGTCAATCACCAATCGAATACGGTACCGGTGACTGCCAATGGCACTCATACTTGGCTCCCACCTCTAGTTAACCGGCTGCCTGGATAAGGAACGCGACGAGCCCCTTCGAGACAAATCGGGGAGCAGTCGTATGGCGCGATTCTTCGGGTGGCACTATGGGCAGACGAGGTCTGAGCGCCATCCTACCACCTTTCATCCTGTTCCGCGTCGCGGTTGTCTGGATCTGCCTGACAGAGCAACTCATCCATTCAGCCATCATCCGACCATGGAGAAAAACGTTGAACCAGCAGTACACTGGTTTTTTAGGGTATACGGATGAACGAAAGTTTCGAACATAAAGCTCATCTGAATTCCCTAGTGAATGTACTGTCAAAACAAGGAAATTTCTACAGAAGCCCAATGAATGCTCTGTTAGAATAAGAAGCTCTCTGGGACATCCGAACAAATACTTCTAATATGTAGATTTTTTCAAACTGCTGAATGATTGAATTACCCGAACTTCTGGCTTCCCAAAGTTCTTCAACATTTTGGGATGCTAGGAGTGACTCCTATCAAAGTTAAATACCTGACGTGAAGTTGATGTATTTGGAGATTAGTTTCTTCAAAACCCTACCAATTCTATATAAAAGCACGGCGCATTAGAGGTGAAACTTAATTTCAAGGGTTTGTTACGTAGTGGTATCTGTATCTCTGTACAATCTCTTCCACCATAGGGTAATGCCGGAAAGGTGGACGAGTTGCTCCGTTAGGCAGATCCAGGCAAACCGCGACGCATGACCGTAATCGGATGGTAGTAGTGCGCCCCAGACTCAGCCTGTCTATTGTACCACCCAAAGAATCGCGCCATACGACCTACACCAAGACAAATCGAATGGTGACAAAATGCTTTGATTGAGGCTGTTCGAACCAGTATTGTACGTCAGTCGCGCATCAGAAGCACGCATAAATTTACGATGGATTTCTCACAAAGACCGGTCAACGCAATATCCTCAATGAAAAAAACGCGCGGCCGCTGCGAGGACGTAAACGTGTGCGTCTCAGCTGCGACAGCGAAGCGATTGGCTCTGTCAGTCACGCATACGCTTCAAACGCACGCATCTAGTATGAATTGCCCTGTTATGGCGGTGCTCGGAAAATGGTAGATAAATGTTCAAAATGATCTCACCTTCTGTCGAACTGTCAAGTTCTCTGCCTTAGATGACTTCAGCTCTTCACGAAGTCGTTCTACAGCAATATTTGAGTCGGCACAGAAACACTCCACCAAAGTATCCACCAGCTCTCGAAATTCTTTGTGAATACTCTCGTATAAAGAGGCATCTCCTTGCTGTCGATCAAACACTGAAATTTTCAACACATGAAATAAGTATTATTCACACCTTATAAATTCTATTATATTCTTTTACTCAGCAAGTGACCTTTGCAAGTGCGCCCGGTTTGTGCTTCTGCTGCATTATTCGCATATCAAAATATCATACAGCAGACGTCAATGACGGTGGCCCATCCGCGGCCTCGAGAAGGACGCTGCGCAACCGCGCCGCACGCAGCAGGATCGGTGTCGTCTGCCGCCGCAATGCTATTCCTAGACGCTTTTCTTCTCGATTTGATCGAAAATCCTTGAAACAGGTAGGAAAACTGCTAAAATAGCATAACAGCAGCAGAAGACATCGGTTATCTCAGACAATGGAACGGGCTGACCGCGGTGTCAATATTTGGCGGACCGTAGCCAACTCCGCGGTCAGCCAAATAATTAAGCGCGGTCGGCCAGATATCGGTGCGCGGTCAGCCCGCGAAAGATCCACGTTCAGCCCACCCAAATGATGTCGTGGCGTGCTGATAACGACAGCAATAGTTACTGATGATGTGTCGGTGACGTTTTAGCCATCAAATTCAACATCAGACGAAAAATCTCCTAGTTTACCTTTGGAAAGTGCGCAGTACAAACAGTTTTGAAAAATAGAAAGGCCAACTTCGCAAGGATTTATTTGCATTCTTCAGATTATATCCTTAAAAGTTTTTCCTTGCGTAGCCGTTCATAAAGTGCATAGTATAAATGGCGAAGCTCTCTTAATTTAATGAGATCTTCACTCCAAAAATATCTGAGTGACACCCAGTCCGCACAAATTGCGGTGGGTTCCACTTCTTCAGCAAAAAATGGATGCGAGAATCTTCTTAATCTCTTCAACACAGTCAGAGAAAGAATCTCACTCCATATGCATCCCACTTGTCACTGTCATTATGTTCACAAAGGTTGCATCGTACATTGTGAGCGTCCTACGGGCCGAATTTGGCTGAGCGCGGACAGTACCGCGGTCAGCCAAGCCTTCGACAAAGGACCCCGGTCAGCCCAAATTTCGGCTAAGGACCGCGGTCAGCCAACTTTCTGTGCGCGGTCAGCCTGTTCCGCATCTGATGGTACCGCGGTCAGCCCGTGGAGCACACTTTGGTACCACGGCCAGCCCGTTCCATTGTCTGAGATGGAGCGCGCGACGCGGTTGCGCGGCGTTCTCGTCGAGACCATGGTTGGGCCACCATTGACGTCCACTGTACTTAGTATTAATTGGCATTTTTTTTTGTCTGTTTGTATGTGCAAGAGAACCATCCAGTACCGGAAAATTCTAACAATAGCACGATGTTCAGCATGCCGAGTTGCGTACGAAAAGTGTGTGAATTTTCATTTTTGCCATAACTGACAGGTGTTTTGGCCCAAATTTTTTTTCACGTTTATTTGCTTGGAAGACCTACAGTTGTTTACCACAGTGAAAATGGATTAGTCTTGGCGTTTATTGGTCAGTGTTGATCAAGTCATGTAAAAGGAAACATGAAGGTGGTTATGTTTTATAAAGAAGCGGAAAATTTAGATGGGCGAGCGGCAGAGTTGAGAGGAGCGTCAGCGGCGCAGACCACAAGAGGGTGGCAGAAACGGATCAAGAGGGGTGTATGCCAGGAAGAACGATAGCTGGAAAATGTTAGTCGACGCTTCCATGCGGCGTTGAGGGTGTGCTGGCACCACCTGGAGAAGACAGAGATAAACGATGATGTGACGAGGGTGACGACCTCCTGTAGTGCGAACGACGCTGTGAGAAAGGGATCCACAAATGGGGGAGAGTGCACCAGCTCCTATGCAAAGTAGAAAGAGGCCACCCGACGGTTCCACAGCTGTGGGGAGGACGCTTTCGAGCAGGGAAGTAAGGATGTGTCAAGAACAGGACTATTGGCGGAGGCCGTAACGTCGTGGGGAAGATGTCAAACGAAATTAACGCGAACGAAGCGAGCACAAAAATAAGCCTGAGAATCGGGTGTTAGCCGGACAATCAGGCTGGTAACGTGTAAAATAACAATCTCCTCTTTGTTGCTATGACTTCCATGGGAATACAGGGTGGCCAAAAATACGGTAACAAAGAAATGGGCAATCAGAAGAAGATTTTCAAAGCAATTTGAACACTGTCACATGATTTATGTTCATGAACTCCCAACGAGTATAATACAAGAAATCGTCTAGAGATATCCTACATCTGCTAGGAATCAAACCTCGAGACACCAAATGATGTCGCAGGCTTCGGCGCGCAAGCGGTTGGGCAGAAATTTAATTTTATTTTTGAAGTTCTTTTCTGGAGATTCCCAACTATCGAGGGGTTCTGAGCAAGTCTATATCTCAGACTAGACGGCATACCCGGCTTTGCTCTGGTGTTTTACAACCCCGGCTCTCTCACACTGGAGAGGATAACTGATATTGCTGATAAAATCATTGCAAGCACCCATAATTTTGGTGGTGGGCACATTAGCATGCCCAAGTCACCCTTATACTCAAGTAACCCCGTAAGCGAAACGCCAGTAAAGTTATTTCGATGACACATTCGTGGAAAGCAGTTGCCATATTCGTAAATAGGTGTTTAGCGTGTTCGATTGGTCCAGTAAGCACATTTTGATCCTTTTCAGAAGCAGGAAAAGAACGGAAGACATTAGCGAATCGATATTTTCGTGCAAAACAATTGTCGTATTGTGTTCAGCATATTGAAAAATCCCTGTAGACATGTCACCACCGAACCATGTTCGAAAACAGCAAAAAATCTATAAAATCCATAAATTGATATTTCGTGCGAAACAGTCAACATATTCATGTTCTGCGCACTGGAAAATCACAGCAAAAATGTCCTTGCCTGTCTCCAAATGAATTGAATAAATCGATAAATTCGATAAATCGATAATTCGTGCAGAATGCTTGTCATATTCGTGTTCAGCGTATTGACGAACCTCAGTAGACATGTGTCTATCGCCCCATGGGCAAGAATAGCAATGAATCAATGAAATCGATAAATCGATATTTTCGTGCACAACGATTATCATATTCGTGTTCTGGGCATTAAGGAACCCCAGCAGGCATACCCTCATCGACCCCTGGGGAAAAATAGCAATATATCAATAAAATCAATAAATAAAATGATATTTTCGTGCAGAACGGTTGTCATATTCGTGTTCAGCGTATTGAGATACCCCAGTGCACTTGTCCCCACGTACCCTTAAGCAAAGATAGCGAAAAATCAATAAAATCGATATAATCGATAAACCAATCGATATTTGCTGGAGGAAAGTAGCCTAAAACCTCCGCCAGCCTTTGCGGGGTATGTTCGCAAAGTTTGGTCCCGATCGGTTAACCCTCCGCAATTTCTATAAGGAACATGCATACATACAGCGGACGTCAATGGCGTTGGCCCATCTGCGGCCTCGAGAAGGACGTCGCGCAACCGCGCCGAGTGCGCTGTAACCTATGTATTCTGCTGCTGTTATGACTTTCTAGCAGCGTTTCTACCCGATTTTAAGGATATTCAAACAAATCAGCAGGAAAACACCCTAGAAATAGCATTCCGGCGGCGACGACACCGATCCCAGCACGCGCGGCGCGGTCGCGCTGCGTCCTTCTTCAGGCCGCAGGTGGGCCACCGCCATTGCCGTCCACTGTACATACATACATACACACACGCACAGACATTCTACTTTATATATACAGATATAGTGAAAACCTAGTAACACATTTGGCTGAGCTCGATGCAACTGAGTGGCCGCTCGACAAAACCAGTTGGCCCCAAAATTTATTGTTTCCCCAGTTCAGAACCAGACGAATCTTGATACCCTGACCACTGTCCTGGTAAAACGTTCAGAGACGACCACCGAATTAAACACGACTTCGAGGCAGAACATGCTGCTTTTGAAGCAAAACAGGTCTCGCTACCGCATATATGGCCCATCCTGTACATTTGCTGTTAATCAGACGTGATAAATGAACAACTCATGAGATAATGGATGCAGCTAATGGACATGCAACGAATGTCGTAATTTGCCGAACTGAGGTTTTTTTTGGAGATATTGGAACATGATTGGCTACACGCGGTTAGCCTTCAGGTGCATGAATTTCACTTGTGAAACCTGTGGATTAGAAGAGGAGCTGTAAGATAACGGGACACTTGTGGCACATATTGTTCTGGCAACGAAGCAAGGTTCCAAAAAGACTATTAAATTGTGAATTGGGCTCGATACTTACCGAATTATTCAACGTACAAGCGTGCTCTACTGTTGATGTAAAGTGAACGTTTCTCTTCACGCGTTAAACTCCGCAGTGTACATTTTTTTTTCATCTAACAGCAGAAATAAGGTTATGGATGGGATGCACATATGTGAGCAAGGAAAAAAAAAACAAAACAAACAATGGCTCTCCACACCTCTGGGTAGTCTTAGGCGACGGTATCATAACGGTTTCGGATTAGTACACATCAGGGGCGGACGCAGAGGGCGCCCCCCTACCCATATACATATAAGAATCTTCATTAGTTTATTTTTATTTGTTTATTTTTAATATTATTTTTAATATAATTTTCATTAATTATTTATTATTATAATTGAAATTTTTATTAATTTTATTTTCCGTCTGGGTCCCCAAAACGGCGGAGACCCCACTTTTTTCCCACGCCCCTCCCCCCTCTCGCCCACTTTCTGCGTAAGCCACTGGTACACATGGATATTTGGCATTCTGCTCCACATGTATTTTCTAATTTTGCAAAAATTATGCTCCGGCACGGAAACCCTGGACCTAATTGAGCACGAATACGACTTCTTCGTCACTCCAATTGCTCACATTGAGTGCGTGTGGGAGTGAGTGTGCGAGAGGCACATGTGTGACAACTGACTCATTGTTTAATCAGTAGAACTTGAAATTTAAAATTGAAAATTCAAAAGTAAAATTTGGAAAATTAATTTAAAAAACCGATTGAGTCCGAAAAGCATCTTCTACACACTTTAAAAATTGGTAAATCACAACAATTGGACACGTAGAAAGTAATTAAATGTTCTGGGGGATCGCTTTTTCCCCTCCACGAGGGGTGCCCCCTCGGGGTCAATTTTTTACCAACACCCCGCTTGACTCTGACCCTAACAGTAACTACGTGAAAGAATGCGGTGGCGCTATACTGAAAAGAGTTGTAGTACCACACGCCAGACATACAAAAATGTCGCGGTCGCCAATGGATTAAGGATGGGGGAACGAAATTCCAGGCAGGGGCCTCAACTTGGGTGACCTACCGAACTGGCTTGCACTAACACCAACAAACCTAATCCTCACCTACTGAACGATGTTCAATGAAAGTTGCAACCGGCAACGCCCAAATAGGAGATTCGATGAAGTCGAGAAATTTTCCAAGCACATTTTTCGTATCCGACGAGCCTTTTCGTGACAGACGGCGAAGCATTCTTCAACTTTACTTATTGTTAGAAAGAAATCTTATGGAATAAATCACGACAAAGAAAACTGTATATGTAATTACAGCCAAAGATACAAGAAAATTTCCGATAGAGGTGATAGAATTGAGTCTATTCAGACGTAAACTCGTAGTGTGCAATATGACTGAGGGACGGAGCCATGGAAACGAAACGACGATTGCTGGCCTGGTTGCGCGCACTCCGAGGGAGGTAATCGAGGATTGCACGCGTGATAGGGCTTCTTGCATAGCATCTCTTTGTAATTCCAACTAATTAATATTTTTACTTAAAACTGCTAAGGAAGGGTTGTGCAAATTTATTTCTCTATCAATTCAACAAATTGAACAGTCACTTTTAACAGCAGCTATAATATTGAACGGAAGAGATAGGCCGGTTGGAAGGCAAAAATATCCTTGACAAACAAAATGAGCGACAAAAAGCAGCTGTACAAGATACATGATTGTGAATGAATGGCAACTATAGCAATGGAGCGTACGAAGAACCCGTCCACTACACACACTAACTATACTAACACCTAACAAAATGGCACGCATAACCTTAGCGACATCTGCAACGAACCATCATACAAGCATAATAGGACCACAACATGACATAACAGAAGTGATTTTGTTATTAGAGTATGTTCAAAGCAGTCAAACCACTTTTGCACTAAACAGACAAAATTAGCTATAAAGCAAGGCAAAAGATGCAAGGAATAATTTTAGTATCGGTCATGATGCGAAGCCTCAGCAACAGTGAGTGCATCAGAATGTATGAAATTTGCCAGGGCGGTTCCAAAGAGTTCCTTCTGTTCATTGTCTATAATATTCATGGAGATATAGTAGCGTATTTAACTTTAATATACAAATAACACAAATATAGCTGCTGAGGAGTTTCTTGTTACAGATGCATTCGTCCTGTGGTGCCCACCATATGAAGGTCTAGCCCCTGATAATAATGTAAGTTTAGCAAGGCAGAAAAAATTGACTAAAACAATGCATAGGGAGTCATTCAAAGACCTACATTTAACTCGTAAAGCTATCAGAGACCCAATACAAAATACAACAAAAGTGCAGCATAATTCGATAATTTTCTAAGGATAGGCAAAGCATGTACAATGAGGGTCTGGTCACAAGCGCAATTATCACCAGGCGGTCTAAATCGGGGGAGGATGTGTGGAAGAAAGCTGCGATACAGAGGAAGTAATAGGTGTAGCCGAATTTCGTCGCGTTCCGCCCATATTGAGGGAGTGGGTAACTGGAGGTGCGCTAGGTTTTATAAAATCATCGTCACCAGTCAAGGATCCAGCATCAATCGAGGAGCGGGAGGACAAGCCAGAGCTCTGGAAAACAGATTAACATGATAGTATGAAATCAAACTCAAAACTCAAAAGTCAATGCAACAACTGCACTAAATGCACTAACCCTGCCGCTTATCGTTTCCATGGGCACAAAATTTCCTAACCGCCTGAACTGATTTACCCTCTCACGCACTATACCCTGCTTTTCAATCAGAGCGACTGATGGACGAAATCGAAGTCGACGATCCATATGCACATTCTGAGAGAAAAATCGCAAGAACTGATGAAATAACCGAGATATGTGGTGGCTACATAAGTTTTGCTTCAATTGAAAATCTTCACTCAACAACGGCTATTAATTTAGGTATGTACAGTAAGCATCAATTGAAAAGCGTTTTTCGAGCACTCGGGAAGCCTGTCACCGTGCCACTCGCGCTGGTATTGTTGCTTAGGGTTTTCCTGATAGTTTTCTTGACAGCTGAGATCAAATAGGTTGGAAACTCTGATTGGCGATTTCAGCGCGACTGGTGCGCTCGCGCTGAGCGCACCTCAGGCCCGCAAAAACGCACTTCCACCTACGCCCACTTCAGAACAGACAGTGGCTTTTTAATAAGCTTCCGGCAGGATCACCATTCCGGTGTGAATGGATCAGCGGATTATGAGGCAGAGAACGGAACCAGTCAGCAGTGGAGCCAAAGAGTCGCAAATCAGTGCCAAGATAGTTAACACTTCTCTGATCCGGATAAGTGGTGTTGATTATCGCCAGGTGTACATATAGTGAGCAATCAAAATATTAGGGTGGTGAATTGGGAATGCGCGCTGCAGTTTCGACCTCTTTATGAATGTGTTACCAAACACCTCTTGACAAGCGTCCGATAATAACTGAATAAGCCTTTCATGGAGAATTTTTTTGATATACAGATTATCAAGTTTTACTTCATTCCTTATTTTCAAAGAAATTTGCAACAAGACCGACCGAAATTTTCAAGTTTCCATTCCCTGTGGTTTATCTCATTAAAGGACTTAAAACTGCAGCTCAGCACTACCGTCATATAAAGAATTAAGAGAATTTTTGCTGCCTTATCTGACTAAATTCATGCGACAATCGGCTACTCAAAAATTGCCTTGGTAACTGAACCAAAATTATGACCGTGAAACAATTCTTGTACTCCCCTGCTCTTCGTTTCTGGTGTCAGAATTCGCGCTTGTGTCGGCAAATAGTACAGGCTTTGTGCTACTAGGCGAGCACTTGCTTCCGTCGGCCCAGCTTTGCATGGTAGTGACAAATTCCAAAACCGTGACGATACCAAAATTTAGGTGAGCAGCTATTTCAGGCTACGCCGCTATCCCGCAGGAGAGCAGTCACTATCTGTGTTGAAGATGTCGAAGGTTCAGCAATTAGATTTGCACTGAGGCGTTTCGGCTTTGTTTCTAGAAAATATTTTATTCCATAGAAAAACGCGTTCCTAATTAACCACCCTAATTTTCAATTAACAAATGTAGGATACTTCAGTATGGAAAATCACAGCAAAAGATACGCGGCCTCGCGCATCTTGCTACTAGAGTGACAAACAGTTTGCATGAAGATTTCTCCTGATTATACTGATTTCCTCTACTTTTTCCCAGGGGGTGAGTGAGGATTTGTAAACACGAATATTACAAGCATTTTGTGCAAGTATACCGATTTACTGATGTAGAGGGTGAGGAAATGAGTAAAGGGCTTCTAGAAAACATTGTAGGCCAAATATGGGAAACATTTCGCATAAAGTCACCAATTTAACGACTCTATTGACTTTTTCACTTATCACGGCTCGGGAAAAAGAGTCACGAAGGTTCCTCAGCATGAAATTTACAGGTGTGTCAAGCATTTTGATTTAATCCATCGGTTTTAGTAATTGTCCGCATCAGTGAGAAATAGCTAAGAGGAATATGTAACACTCCCTGAACGAAGCCAGGTACGTTTGAATGCGTGGAGGAAAGCTTTGAAACGCACAATCTAAACGTCTGCAATGGACCGGTCTTCAGGCCCAATAACAAAGTGGCTGCCATACATCGGTATGCGATACTAATTGAATGAATGTGAAAAAGGTTTCGAAAGAGAAAAAAAGTATATTAAAAACAAAGATGTGCACCGAATAAAAAACCGAGAGGCAGAACAACTCACAATGTCCGCTTCAGATGTTGCATTTAGTATAACGGCCTTCATCTCCTTCGAAGCAGCAAACATGTCGTCATCACTAGCCAAACCAACATTCGATCCATCATTTGAGGGGGAATACTCCGACGAAGTCTGAGATAGATTCGAGAATGAGCGGTTGGGAGCATCGCCATTCAAAGATGCTGTCACAAAAGCTTGAAATTCGCTGCTATTCGGTCAATATCATCAGAGAGACAAACATTAAGTAAAAAGAGTCTAAGTACAGTACTTACTAATCGTGACAAAGCTGAATGTGAGGAGAACGGTTTCGATGAAAGTCTTGATGATAACAGTCGTTGTTTCTCCATTCCTGCACACCCACCCTTCAAGAAAAGCGATAAGTACACATTTATTACGATGTCATTGTGAAGAGTTCTAGGTACAGCTTCAAAAAAGCTTCTTAGTCAACATGACGATCTATTTTATGCTAATTATCGCACAAAGTTGAAATGAATACAATTTAGTAGGATACGAGCAAAATAGTTTTCCTGACTTCATTACCAGTCAAGCTTACTCGCGAATGTCACCCAGCACTCCCGAAAAAGATTAGTTTTGCCTGCAGTGCGAGGAAAGAGGGACTTCCTTTAGAGGGGAAATAGTAACATTAGAAATTTACGTAAGTCGTAATTCGTAGATCGTGAATCGTAAATACGCACATCCATGAACACCACCCAAAACCGAGGTCGAACCATTCAGTTATTCCACATTCTGCGGAAAAGTATGCACAGCTAACCAGTGATACTACCATAGAAAAGTGGTTGTTGCTCAACGCTCGGAACATATTCGATGGCCTTTCGCACGATGTTGTTTAATAATTTAGCTCATTGGCCTCTCTGGTCACACCACAGCATTCAGTTGGGGCGCGATTCTCACTGAAGGCTCTGAGTGGAAATCTGCACATCATCACTGTACTGGAATACGCCCTTCATACAACAGTGAATATAAAGACTTTTAAAAAGAAGAAAGAGCACTGGTGACACCACAATCATGAGAACCTCGCATATACTTGACGCATAAGAAGCGGAGTAAAAGCGTTTCAAACAATCGCAATCAGAAATAAGATTAAGAAAACCCATGATATTATGAATTTAAAAAAAGGCAAAAAAAAAGTAGGAAAATACACCATACTTTTGTAATGTGGAAGTTAGCATCAGCGAAAGTTCCCTCTTCCTGGGTTGTACCAGCAGAAGAACCACGAACAGGAAGAATGCATTTCGAATGGTCCTCAATGGGACTGTGAGGATCACAGGTGCCCACAGTCAAATGCAATGCTGTACTGAAAATGTCACGTCGTTTTGTTGTATACACTTCGCAACAGAGAATAAAAAATGCACACACAACCTTAAGAGAGTATCTAAAGGGTGTCCCAAAATAAGGTTTACACTTTTTGAAATCCTATAATTTCAACATGAATGAAAGCTACGGCGAAGTGTTTCGGGGTCTTATAGCCCAGAGTTAGAGATCTTCGAAATAACTGGAGCAATTGTCGTCATCAGTGCTAATTTGCCAAGGGTACTAAAACAACCGAGCAAAGCAGGGCATGCCATCTAGTTGGGTGAGTAATGAATATCTATAAGGGAAAAGAGCCAACTGAAGACCTACTCCAGTAAGCAAATAATGAGCATTAAAAAACCGAATAACTCTACATCAATCCTGCGAAAACAAAGCGAACCTCGTATAAGTGATGCTCCTAGAAGCGTCAGCGGAAAGCCGTGATAGAGGTTGAGCAATTGAATGAAAACCGCTAGAATGAGGTGTCGACGGCGTTAGTGTTGAACGAGGAGGTGTTTTGTTAAGATCTGTTGGAAGGCAAACTGTGGATGCTTCATTCGTTGGTGAAGATAACACTGGAGCCATAGTGACTACTATCGTTTCTCCGACAACAGCTGATCCATGAGCTTGCTGATATTCCTAAAGTGCCACGCAACTACTTACTATCGATGGAACATTCCGAAGCTGTCTTTACCAAACACGTAGCAGAACCCGATCAGTACCTTAGACTCGCTTGAAGGAGTACTTGGAAACACAATTGGAGAACATGCTGTTGATATCATCAAGCGACCATCCTTAGCGTAATCTGAAAACATCACGGTGAGCAATGTGAAAACTACACGATTAAGTGAGGCATGGTGAAGGTGGCCGTGAATAAATCAGAGCCCATTTGGAGCCGGTAACTGAAAGCTGGGCGACTGCCTGGTAAGATTCACTTCAAATTATGTAGCAACTTATTAGGTCGTCAAAAAAGATACTAAGTTTTTTTTTGCATTGTTTGCTTTTTATCAAATTTCCATTATTGACAAAATTGAAACGACCACTCAAAGGCGCTTCTCTTTTTCTACAAAAATATAGACACAACTTCTGGAAGAGTCCATTTCTCCTTAATTCCACGCATTGCCAATGAAGAACCAAGACGGCATGAAATCCATTTTCCATAATAACATCATTCCAAAACGAATGATGTGTTGTGATGCAAAGTCGCCAATGCACGAAGGAAGGAAATTTTCTGCTGTCTGGCTTTATATACTTATTGCAGCTGGAAAACGCAAGAGCTCTTCTTCACTATTTTATTCTACCCAAGCATTTCTCATCATAGCAGAGTTTCCCACCCAACTCCAAATGTCGACCACAGCGGAATTTCTTTCCTAGATCTGTGTTTCTATATGTGAGCTTCGAAAACCAACCTCTAGCAGCTGCTAGATACTGCGTTCTCTCCGTACACATGGCTAAAATCTCAAGTTCCACCAGCGGCTACGAGAAGAAGTAGGAATGAAAAAGTTGTTAAAAAGAGTTTGCTGGCGTCTTGTAACTCATATTTTACTAGAGTTGCGATTGATTTAACTGGAGCATGATGATAAGGGTCTTGTAGATCAAAAGAGCGCTTTGGTAATGGTAATAAATGATTAAAACAATTATGATTACAGCAAAAGGGCGTCTATATTACTAATTTTCTCTTAGGTTGTTGCCTCTGTTTAAGAAATATCTTGTTTATTTGTTAGCTTTGAATCCGCACTATAACTACAGGGTGCGTCGGAATTATTGACCCAACTAAAATGAGACTGTAGAAAGGACAAGATGCGAGAACATTTTAATAAGCATATGCAGAATAAATCTATGTCCTGGCCAACAGAATAAATGCACGCTTGTTCACAGCAGGCTCCTTACTTGTTGAAGTAGTCGCAGAGACAACGAGGGAACGCACAGCCTTGTTGTCGCAGCTAACACAGGTCGGCTTTGTTGCAGACCTTGAATAGATTAGCCATTGGTAGCATGGCGTTTCTGTGAATGATAGCGCAGGTCTTGCTCTCTAAGATATCCATATGGGGTCATCAGCAGACTGAATTTCGTATCTCAAGAAGATTTGCCATTCCTTTGCCTATTTGAAGTCCTTCAAGGTTTTTGAAACTAGGCCTGCACTTTTGTCTCTTGCACAGGAGCCGAGCCTTGCCAAAGTACCTGTAGATTCGCTTTGTGATGAGAACTGAGATAAGCAAGAAAATGTGTCGTTAGAAGATCGCTAGGTTTAGAAAGAAGGAAAAGAAAAAATTTTCTATAGTAAAACATAGATGCATATCCTTAGCGAGAACGCGACAAGATTTGCCAACAAGGATAGAACTTCGTGTATTACTTGGGAGACCAAGACCTGCACCACTCCCCATAGGAGTATCAAGTTCATTGAGGTTAACCTCCAAGAGCAGATTTTTTGTATTCGCTGAGATATGACCTTCATTTTGGATATGTATATGTAGGGTATTTCCGAATGTTGTTTCCTTTACGGTATCTCAGTATTTATTTATTTTGAGGAGTGGAGTAGTGCCACGAATGTAACACAATTAATATCTGGCACGGATAAATACAAATGTCAATAAGCACACATCTTTGAAAACTGATGGGACTACAATGTAGATGGAGGAAAATCTACCGTTGTGTTTTTAGTCGATGGTCAAGATATAGCTTGAATCTGTCAACCGACATGTTCAGTACTCCATCCAGTATTATTCCAGTGCGTCAATATTTATGGTGTTACAGTGTCTCGTTTTTAAACGGTTGAAACTTCGAAAAATGCTGTGCTTATATAATTTTTCGGAGGCATAAGAAGTTAGAAACAAGTTCTAATGAAAACAGATGTACAGGGTCTGATGTAATTCACATCGGAACAGAACGAACATGGAAATTTCATTGACCTTGGTAAGCATTATACATGCTAAATTCACCGGCTACCGGTTCAACAAATCGTTCGGGTTGTGGATTATTCATGACGATTTCTTTTTCTGAAAGCGTCACCAAGCAACGGCTCAGCGAAACCACGGAGCCACACCGAGCAGCGCCTCAAAGGAATCACCGAGCGCCACGAGGCGGGATAGCAGCTTGCGATTTCATGCAACCTTGTTTGCTGCTGTGTTATCGACATGAATATAGCGATGGTCTTTCTATTTTGAAAAGCGTTCTTCATGTGCGCTTACAGGTGCCACCATTTTTTTAAATCTACTCTGCATTCCATATGGGCGTGAGTGTGTCTGTGTTCAAGAGCCAGCCATTGGCTGCGATTACCGCAAATCAGGCACTTTTTGAGGAGTGTTTTGGCATAAGCTCATCGTTTGCAATCGTCTGGCTTCAGGATATATGCAGCTACTTCTTTCCCCGGAAAGTCAAGCGAATGCGGTTGGGCAACACACAGAGCGATCTACCAATTCGTGTATCTTCCCTTCGGCTTACGCAACGCTGGTGCCTACTTTTCCCGGGCAATGTCTCGTATTTTGGCCGGTCCAGAGGGTAACTGTTTAGCCTACCTTGATGATATCATTATTTTTGACAAAGACTTCGATTCACACTTGCGTTCCTTAAGGAAAGTCTTTGATCGTTTTCGTATTTTCAATATCAAGGTTGCTGGTAAGAAGCTTACTGATATTGCCCAATCTAAAATTACTATTTTAGATCACGAGATCACCAAGGATTCCTATTCCCCTGCCGAACGCAATGTCCGCGCCATTAAGGATGCTCCTCGCCCTGGCAACTCGATTCCGCACGGCCCGTCACATCTACATAGGGGACGTTCACCAATTGGAACCACACGTCCGCATCCCGCGCGCGTCGAATGCCGCGAAATTCGGAGGAAAAGGTGTGATGGAGATCCTCGTCGCCAAGGGCGTACCGGTCGCGCCGCTTCGGACCACTTTCAGGGCACATCCAGGGCTCAACGACCTGCCCAATTCCCTTTTCTATGAGGGGACCCTTGTCAGCGGAACCCCCGCTGCGGATCGTCGCCTTCTCTTGGATCGGTTTTCCCTGCCTAACCCGTCGGTGCCGCTCCTCTTCATCGACGTCCCAGGAACCTCGGTACGAGCCGAAAATGGTTCCCACTCGAACGCCGCTGAAGCCAACACCTGCCGTGAGTTGGTCACCGCTCTGTTGAGCAAAAACATTCCGCCTGAATCTATCGCTATCATCACATTCTACAAGGAACAATTCCGAGTAATGGAGCGATTCGCCGGCCAGCACCAAATCGACCTGCACACCGTCGACTCTGTCCAGGGTCGCGAAAAGGACATCGTGATCCTTCTCACCACCCGCACCTCGATTCAAGTGGACCGCGCCGAATTCCTGGACGATCCTCTCCGCATGAACGTGGCCATCACCCGTTGCCGCCACGGGCAGTTTGTTTTAGGCAACGCCACTGCTCTCTCACCGTTGCAGAACTGGGGACGTCTCATCCAATGGGCCACTGCTCTCAACACGGTCGTCTCCACTACCACCCTTCCTGATATCCTCGAGTAAACCGGTGACTTACTCTTATTGAATACCACGATGAGTCTCTTTCCTTTAAGTTTCCTCTCTTTTGTTTTTCCTCCTTTACGTTAATTTGACGTCCGAGGACGGACTTTTTTCCGAAGGGGGAGGTGTAAGGGTTTCTGTTAGAGCTTCTAGAGTTAAATCCTATTCTCCCCATCGATATAGGATGTTGCAAGATGAAACCCTCTGATTGCAGGAGGCGTGGCCAGCTGTACCATATAAGCGCGCACCTAGGATGTTGCAAGATGAAACCCTCTGATTGCAGGAGGTGTGGCCAGCTGTACCATATAAGCGCGCACCGAGCGGCTCCAGCATTTAACTCCGACCGAGGCCTTCGAAAGCCATCCTGCAGCCCCTCACTGCGCCCTCTGGGCTCCGTCCGCTTCCAGGCCTGATGGCCATCCACGATGCACCGACGCTGCCGATGACCTCTGATCCTCTTGACAGTAGATATCCAACTGTGTGTATTCGTGATGCCATTACGATAAACTGTATTCGTACTTGGTGTTCAGTCGCATTCTACAATGGGCACGGAGCCCCAATCTTACTGAAGGCAGTTTGTCACCTCGTTTCGTGGGTTGTAGTTGTCAACAGGCTCATCAAGCTGATCATGCACGCGCACAAAAGTGACGAAAACCCCGCCTTCGGAATGTCCGAAAGTGCAGTTCGTGGATCACTTGGGCATGGCGGTCCGCGAGTGCGCTGGCTGCCCGCCACGGCTGCAGCGTTGGCCAGCACGTCTTGACCTGCCAGATCGATGAGATCAACGGCTTCACGAGTTCAATCGGCTCAATACACTGTTCCAAATCTCGTCCCGAAAAACTTTATTGTGACAGTTCTTGGATACTGCTGGATTCAGCTCATGGAGGAGCTTCAGAATAGGGTAAAATTTCAAGCACGAAAACGAAGTGTGCACTGCCTTCAAGGGTGGAGGTTTATCCCTACTGTGTGATGGGATCATGTTGAGAAGCGGGACCACTAATGAAAGAGGGAGAAGCGATGCCTTGCACAATTGCTGCAAAGACCTGCAACAACGGGTCCACCGATCCAAATGGAGGAAATGATGAGAAAGGGCGGCGGTCAAGAGGTGCGCTCGGATAGTTTTCGCACCTCTCTCGCACGTCCCGCTAATTGCGGGTGTCATGTAGGTGCTGCCCATATCGATATCAGCGGTTACCAGCTGGAGGTGAGGGGAGGGGAGGGGGTGAAAAAGTCACCCGGGTCTGCAACTGTGCGTGTTTGTGGGAGCGGGATCGAGGTAGTGGAGAATCGAGGAAAACATCGCCGAACGGCGAGGCAAGTGAAGCGAGTTCTAGGAGAAATCCGAGCGCCTGGCGCTAGCAAATGTATCAGGCTGATATTGATAAACAGACCTTTGGCGAAGACTGCAGAACTTTCAATCCGGCTCGAATCCAACAATGATCGTTGAAGAGCTAAGGACTCTCTGCGTTGCTGCCTCCTTACCCTTCTCGAGCGTGACTCTTGCCCTTTCTGCGTAAGTCAGAAAACTGTTATCTATCGCAAAAAGCACTTCTCCTGATGAATCCAAAAGTTACCTGAGCAAGAAGATCAGCTGAAGCATCTGTCAACATGCTGCTACTTTCATCAACGTTTAGAGTGCTCTCAAAATCTTCACATGAACTGCTCACACTATCAGAAGCTTCCACTCGACCAACACGATTCTAAAAACGATAATGTCGGAGTGAAAATGACGAAGATCTCCCAATAAAAGCCGACTGAAGGGCCTTAGAAATAGCATAAACAACGTAGTTTTGAAATGACTGAACCTAGCTGGACTCAAATGACAATGAAAATACAATTCTTCATAGATGACATGAGCCTCGGTCATATCAACTTAGAACAGCAACAGGAGCCTGTCAAGTAAAAAAATCATACATTTTTCTATATCCTTACCTCCTTTTCCTGCTCGCTTGCGTTAACAACTGTGGCACGTCGCTTTGGATGACGTAATCCCGAATGCAATGTATTCGGTTGATTGCGCCTAAATATCCATGCTCCATATTATTCATATTTATATTTCTGCTTCGAAATTACTCCAGATGGAAAATATCGGTTTAACGAAAAGAAAACTAAAAATGTTTCGCCATGATCATTAGGGTCCAAAGCACCTTCCAAAAGTAGTAACAAAGAAGCTTCAGCACCACCGTAATAGAACCATTACCTCAGAGCAGTGCAGGTTTTAACTGGTGTTGTATGACGTCGTCGGGACCTCTCTTGTCCTTCTCCATACGAAGAAAGGAAATGCTCATGGCTAACAAGCGACATGGGGGTGTCTTTCAAAACCTGAGTAAATGTTTAATACAACATGAATGCTTAAAATGCGTCTAAAAAGAAGGTCGTTTAAGAATAGGATCCGTTTGTGTTCGTCTTTTCCACAAATTTTGCAAAAACATGCACGTCAAAGTGTAGCATACGAGGATGAAGTGCCAGATTGTTGAATAGATTAACCGGGCGGGGCGGACGGGCGTTAGGCAGCAGGGAGTTCATACCAGCCTATATTTGCAGCGCCCTGTCTCCAACTACCAGTCGACTCGCGCTTCGAATGGGATGTGCACGAGCCATTTGGGGGCGTGTCCGCAAACGTGCGCGTGTCGCGCGGCAGAGTACTCGTCCAAAGAATGCCGCGTCGCTACAATTTAGCCGCACCGGTGTAAAGAGGGTCAGAATCGCGATCGAAAATCACGTCAGAACAACGCAAAACGCAAAGAACGGAAGAAACTTCTCGCTGCTGAGTTAACCTCATTTTCGAATCGTAGTCGTGCTGTGCTGTAATTTTGCGGAAATTCAGTCTTATCAGCATTTGTTGCAAAGCGTAGAAATCAGCTGAAGAGCAGCTTATATCAGAAAAGGAGCTATAGAAGTGTGGATACACCGCCAAAAAGAAAAACAGCGAAATAATGCATTATTTTGCACAACCCCTCCTCCTCTTACAAATCCTATGTTATTTAAAGTAATGTTTTGTGTCTTCTCTGGCCCTACGTACCCTAACATTGCGTAGTCCTAAAAATAAAATATTAAGTTTCAGCCAAAAAAGCGAAGTTTTTGGCCCGTGAAAGTAAAATACTGCCGACGAATTTAGCCGTCATCGCGTAGTCCATGAGGGGCCGGTCGCGCTCGGGTAGGCGCCTACAGTATCATACGGGAGGTCGCACCCCTCTTTACCTAAACTGGCAGCAGAGAACTGCTGCCTAACGCCACGCCGCCACCGGGCGGCAGTCAAATGACGCGATTCTTCGACTGTCACTATCGGCAGAGGGGATTTGGGAGCACTCCTACCACCCAGTGCACTGCCATGCGTCGTGACTTGTGTGGATCTGCGTGATAGGGTAACTCTTCCACCCTACCACCACAGAGGATAACGCTGGACTAGGAGACCATATGGATTTTAGATTATGCCAGTGAACGAACTATCTGAACATGGACGTTATTTGAGCACTAAGGTGAATCTATATGGGACCTAATTTCAGAGGAGTGTTACGCAGTGGAATCTACTGTTTTCTATGTTCGTTCTACGACAGGATATAGGCGGAACAGTGGACAAGTATCCTGTCAGGCAAATCCAAGCAAACCACGATGAGAGGCGATATAGCCGGTAGCAAGAGCGAACTCAGGACCCGTATCCAATACATTTCTCCAATGTAAATTATCCATCCATGTGTTCATTTCTTAATGCTTTTTGCTTAGTGCTCTTGAGATATCGAGCGGTGTGGTTAGCATTGGTACTCTCACAGTTAGCCACGACGACACACTGGTTTCGTAAATCGAAATGCTGGCAAAGAAAAAGATGCGGCCGCATCGTGAAATGCATTTTACTGAAGGACGCGCCCGAAAATAAAAAGGCGGGAGCGAGTTCGGCCTTCAACATCGTCAAACTACCTAATTCTGTACTAACTCAGACAACAAACACCTTATTTCCGTAAAATGTAACATACTCCAACCAACCTTGCTGGCCCTCACAGGTGGAGACTCGCGCCGCTTCTTCCCCGAATCACGTCTAGTAATAGAGGATGCGATACCAGTTTCGGCGGTAGAACACACAACTTTTCCAGCAGGTTGACAGGAAACAGCCTTAAACACCCTCCGACAATCAAAACAATCAGTTCTACAGGCTTGACTATGGTTATCTTATATCAGGCACTATTCCACATCCAGGGCCCCAAAATTCACAAAAAAAAAACATTCTGCAGTTATATTGTTGATAGTTCTTCTCAAATTTTGTATGGAGGTAATTTCTGACGGTGATCACGGCTATGAATATCATTTTGTACGATGCTGCATCTTCCCGTTGAAATCGACAATTTCTAACGGACCCCATAAAAAAGAGAAAACGGTGCAGGATATCAGATAGGTTGCATATGTTCAGCACCTCCGCGAACTTCTCTACGCAGATACTGAGGGGTTTCTATGAAGGGCCGTATTCACCATATATCTACTGCAACCTTGCAGAAATGGGGTTACAATGCAAATTGATACGTTCCTGTGTTTAGCACTTCAAACAAACCTACTCCGCAAAGTTCCAGAGAAACTTGCTTGAAAGTTTTGGTGCCCAGGATGTGAAATGGTGCCTAATATCATGCTTTAGTAGAGCCTCATTTTGTGGTATCATCGCTATCAGTGTTCGATAACATCTTTTGAGATAGTACTCCATTCTAAAAAAAACTTTCGGGGCTTTGCATCTTCTAACAATAAGAGCGAGCACGAGCACAAAGGCATCCGCTCCCACTTCCTTTCTGCTCGGCCTCAGGAAGGCGCTAGTTGTCGAACGCTTACTGGAATACAGCGCTAAGTCGGAAATTGTCATCGAATGTTGACACCGAAGATATTGTAGGTTAGGTTAACCACCGCGCTATCCTGGAAGATACCTGTGTAGTTGGCTTTCCACACAACCTCTGCTGCGTATGTGTTGTACTGTGAGAATGATGCTGTCGAGCACGTGAACTACGAGTCCCATGCGATCGTAACGCATCACGGCACCGACAGTTGTAGTTCTGAAACTATGTAGAAATGCATAAACATGCATAACATAAAATAAATAACATTTAAAAAATTCTCTTCTAAAAGCTAACTAGGGCTTAGACCTATAACCTTTCCAAATGAGTAATTGCACTAACAGAATAAATTGGAAGTTTTACGCACAGATGGAATGAAATAATGGTTGAAATTTCAAAAGGTGATCCTTTTTTCCCCACTACTTTATGTATACTCTTGACCTCAACTGGCTGGGTGATATCAGTGTGGGAACCAGCGAATTCGAGCATATGACGAGAGGGTGTTTTTCGATCATGCCTCACAGCGATCCTATCCTTCACATGACAATTATCTGCAGCTATTAGTGCTGGCGAACTAGCACGACGATTTGCCTGTAAGAGCAATGTTCGTTGCACCGTTGCATCAATTTTTCAGTAAACAAATGAGAATTACAGAACGTACAAGCCCTCCATCAGTCACTGAACCCCGATCCCGACTCGGGCTTCTTCTAGGAAGAAACCGATCGGTAATGAATCGGAAAGTAGATGAAGCACGCCGTTCGCCAAGAGCCTGACAAGTTTGTGAGGTAGCAAGAACGAAAGCAGACAATTGTGTTATCAACCAACTCACTGTACATACAAAAACATACAGTGCTTAAGGAATAGATACCTTAAAAGGCTCTCGAGCTCGCTCTTTCATGGAATATTTTCGATCAACAAAACAAGATTGTTTTAGGTTTGCCATATTCACGAAAGGAGGTTGTCTGAAATAATTCTATTTATAGGAATATACGGTTTACAATGAAAGCCTTTACGTCACCTCGGTGATGGCACGGCAGAACTGCTCCTTGGATGACCGCTTGTCAAATAGCAGTTTGGATGAAGACCAATCCAATTTGCATGTTCTATCAACAATTGTACCGCCTCAATTCGCACTTGTGTATCTTCACGAGCACTTATCAAAATATTGTCCTGAAATGCATTCTTCAGAGTAACACAGCGGAGTTTCAATTTTCCTGCACTTTTTCTTCTCTTCCAGTTTTTTCTATTCAAGCTTTTTATCCCAAATTAGATATAGATGTGCGTGTTGTCTGAGCCGTCTGGTGTTTCCTAGTTTCGACCGATGTCACTTTGTGGCAGGCGTGAAACAGCATAACGTGAGAGCAAGTGTGTAGATATTTGAAGAGATGAGATGGTATCTCATGACCTACATTGAACATGAAGCCAAGAAAAGAACAGCACTACATAGATGTTATGATTTCAATGGTCCATTCCAGTAACGAAAAATCTGACAGTTAACACCTGCGATCCGCGACGATCCTTGCGTCTTGCCTTGTCTTTGGCAATCTCATCTCGAAACAGTGTTGGAGCAAATACAGTTGCCAAATTATGTGAAGTCATTTGATGCTTGGCAGAGTTATGTGATATCTAAATAAAAAATGCATAAAAAGTTTGAGTTAAACTTCCGAAATAAAAAGGAATACTAACCCGATGAAGTTGCCTCATCAGGTATCCGAGCGTTCCTAGCTGTGCACGAGATAAGCAAAAAGTCACGTTTTTCTTAGTAAAGTTTACTTCTGGCTCAAACACAGCTGCGAACTCCTGTCTTGACAGCTAAAAGGAGTACTTGAAACGATGTAAATTGTTAAAAGTGTTATATGCATCTATATCTTACTGGTGCTATTTGATTCTTGTTAACCATTTCAAACAGTCTATTCCTTAAGTCAGGTCCAGCCAAAAGTGGTTCTTTCAAATCCCGGAAAAACCTCTTCACCATAGTGCAGACGTCATGCACCGAGAAATTTGCAGGAATAGGCGCAGAACCAATATACACGGCCTAGATATAAGTTTGGAAGTAAAGCGAGATAACGGTAGGATGACTTGTAAAAAAAATTGTACTCACCCAATTATTTTGATTAAGACGACTCGCATTTCCCTCTCGTCGAAATAATCCTTCTTGATCCAATCCTCGGGAACTGATGAAGTCGAATGCATTCACGAGGAACCTACAGATTGTTGCGAGACGAAAGGATTAATTTTAAAAAAAGAGCACACAGGGAACTTCAAGTGGCCCGGTGAATACACATCGTGACGAGGCGCGGCGTGGCACTCTGGCTGTCTGCCGCACTCCTCGACCGATAATGCTTTCATCATGCTATCTGATACTCTCTAGCCAACTGCCCCGCCACGTCACTGTTTCGATTCATCTTAATTTTTGGAGTCCCCCGTATATCCCCGAATACGATGTAAAATGTAAAAAAAAATTAACAACAACTTGAACAGTATGCCAAGGCATTATTTGTCAAAAGCAGAGTTTATTTATTCATTTATTTATTCACGGACGTGAAACTTAGTTCACATATATACAATACGTCAAGGTCAGTAAATACAATAAATTTGCCGCAGTATGAATTACAAGAGTCGGCACTTCCTCATAAGTATAACTCAATCTAAATTATCAGTACAAACTATTAATTTCGCTTCATGACTATTACAATTCACAGCTCCCAAATAACAAGATTGCTCTGCCTCGACGAGCTTATCCCAATCTCTCATGAAAGCAAAGTCTGATAATACATGTTGTTTGGTGCCAAGCCGGATGAGGATGACGGTTGACTCAACTGCTTCGTGAGAGGCTCCTGATCGGACACGAACCGAAATGTCCGATTTTTAGGGACATTTACTTAAAATTTTCATTCTGCTATTACTAGTTCCTTGATGTCAAAACTGGCTTGCCAAACCGGATGAAATGTAGGCTTGAAACTCCAAAAAGCAGATAAGAGAATTATCTTGGTTCACGCCACGATAATTTCCATACACGAACTGCCTTCAAGGCTCATGTAATTGGCGTAACTAAAGAACACTTCGCGCGTAGATATTGATTCACCTATGTATTTTTTTCAATGTATTTGCAAATGCTCACTGTGCTCACGCCTTTATTCATGTTTGACGTGCTAGATAGCTCCTATGGACATCTTTTCACGACGCTGGGACAAAACGCACAAAAAGTCAACGAAATCAATGAATCGATAACGGTCACGTAAAGCGGCTTCCAGATTCGTGATCTGCACTGAGAATAACCCCTGCCAGCACGCTTCCGCCACCTCCGCAGCAGAACTCGCGAGTAGTCAATAAAATCAATAAATCAATAACCACGTCGTTTAAAGTGGTCGCCATATTTTGATCAGCCTGGTAAAAAACCCTGTGCGTATGGTACCGCCACGCCTGCGACACAAATCGCGAATAATCAATAAAATCAATACATCAGTAACCATGGCGTGCACAGTGGCCTTCAGATTTGGGATCAGGGCGGTGAAAACCCCCTGTGGGTACGGCTCCTCCACGATAGCAGCACAAATCGCGAATAATCAATAAAATCAGTAAATCATTGACCACGACGCGCAAAGTGGCAGTCAGATTCGTGATCAGCGTGCGAAAACCCCCAGTATGCCCATTTCGATCAGAATTGGAGCTAAACTGAGGAAAATCGATCGATAAGTCGATACTATCCGGTGAACAGTGTCCTAGGCCTTCGCTCTATTCGGATGGTGCCCCATGTTTCCGAGCCCACTTCTTCACCACTTTGCTTGCAGATGCATCCATACAGTTGAATTTGGCGCTCACGCGCGCCGTCCAGATTTTTGAAAAAAGTGTCGTAAGCGTTTCTGTGTTTTATATATATATATATATATATATATATATATATATATATATCAGTGGCGGACGCAGAAAGTGGCGGGAGGGGGGGCGTGGGAAGAAAAGTGGGGTCTCCGCCGTTTTGGGGACCCAGACGGAAAATAAAATTAATAATAATATTAATTATAATAATAAACAATAAATAAAAAATATATTAAAAATAATAATAAAAATAAACAATTAAAAATAAACTAACACAAGATTTTTATTTGTATTGTAAAGTAATTTCGAAAATTTGGCGACCCATTCTCGGGGGGGGGCGCCCCCCCGCCCCCCCCCTGCGTCCGCCACTGATATATATATCTGTATATATAAAAGTCAAAGTTTGTATGTATGTGTGTGTGTATGTATGTAATGAATAGAAATCACGGAGAGTGAACCGATCGGGACCAAATTTTGCATGTAGGTTCTTTGGGGGCCGACGGAGGTTATAGGCTACTTTGCACCTGGGATTATTGATTGATTTATCGATTATATCGATTTTATTGATTTTTCGTTATTTTTGCTCAAGGGTCGGTGGGAACATGTCTTCTGGGGTTCCTCAATACGCAGAATACGAATATGATAACCATTTTGTACGAAATATTGATTTATTGATTTTATCGATTTTTCCCATTTTCGCTCGGGGGCGGACAAAGACATATCTTCTGCGGTTTCTCAATACGCTGAACACGAATATGACAACCATTTCGCATGAAATATCGATTTATCGATTTTATTGATTTTCGGCTCTTTTGCCCAATGGAGCGGTGAGGAGATGTCTCCTGGGGTTTCTCAATACGCTGAACACGAATATGCCAACCATTTCGCATGAGATATCGATTTATCGATTTTATTGATTTTTGGCTCTTCCGCCCAATGAAGACATCTCTCCTGGGGTTCCTCGATAAGCTGAGTATGAATATGACAACTAATTTGTAGGAATACATCGATTCAATGTCACCGGAATAGCTTTGCTAACTTTTCGCCCAAAGTCGATGGGAAAGGGCCACCTGAGCTTCGTTAACATGCTGACCACCAAATTGGAGATCAGCATTTTGGAGATTTCAATGAATTTATTGGTGATAGTAATTGGCCTCAGCAGTGTGATGTAGCCAAGGTAGTAAAACACCCGAGCAAAGCCGGGTACTGCAGCTAGTATATATATATATATATATATATATATATATATATATATATATATATATATATATATATATATATACGGAGAACTCCAAATGTACGCAGACAAGGGTCGAGACCGCGGCACGGCTCTCTAGGGCAGAGACACGGGCGCTCTGCATGCTGAGCGCCTGCGTCTCTGCCCAAATGAGCCGCGCCGCGGTCCCGACCATTGTCTGCGTACATTTGAGTTTCCTATAGATAGATATAGATTGCCCAACACTTCCAGTTAAATTAATTCCCGAAACAGAACAATGAAAGTAAATCTTTGCATTTCAGAGGTTCTAGGTTGCATCACATTCCATATTTGAAACAAAACGCAGACAGAACATGAACTTAGCATTAACACAGCAAAAATATTTTGCAGAAAACTGACGGCATAGTGAAGCGAACTCACTTCGGCACCTGTTGCAGCTTAATTTTAGTAGCTCCGTGTCGATTTCCTTCATTAAGCATAACCTCAATCACTATGTCAACAGAATGAACCTAAATATAATGTTAGCAGCCCAGACTTGAACTCTCACAAAACGTTGACTTTGAGATTGAGAAGGAAAGTAATCTAACATTGCCGAGGCGATGTACACTACCAGCAGGACCACAGCTAGACTCCCCAGGAAGCCGACCGCGTATTGCAGAGGTCGTAGAATAGGACACTTCGAAGTCAATCTGTAAAGCGTCTCCTAGCACAAGATCATCGCTCGTGTCAGACGACGACAAGGGTTGCTAGCAACTCACCATATCCTTTCCTCAATTTGAATAATGCTCCAGCATGTACGAGTGTCAGCGTCTCTGAACGAAACACATCATGATTATGGTAATCGACGATGGAAAATCGATTCCACCCCTGGTCGGTCTACATTTCCACATAATAGATTTTCACACCCTGTCTATGTCACCTTCGATGAGAATCATACAGTCCATCTGAGAAGTGCATTACTACTTGCCCCACAGCTGTCCGAGAACTGGACAAATTCGCAGAGCACTCATATAGCCCTTACGCACCCTCCCCTGCAAAAATCTGGTTGAAACAGCCACCTCCTTCCAACCTCGCATGGGATTTTCCGTCTCATACCTTATGACTTACGATTGTTTTACTCACTCTGTTTTAGGGTTGACCGTCAAAAAGCAAGAATGCTAAAGTGAGCGCAGATGAAAATGCGTTCATCGCGTGCTTCGGAAGAGGGCATCGCGACCGCACCGCGAGCGCCTCAATCGGTGTCGCAACAGAAAATCATTGGAAAACACATGGTTTTTGAACAGTTTTCCACCCCATTTGATGTTTCCTTCTCATCCCATTGCTTTTTTTTTTCTTCATATCTATTGTTCCATTTTGGTTTGAGGATGAAACTTCCACAATAGAAGAGCATTTCGTTTCAGTTTCTAGTTTGGATTTAGTTTTAATAATGTTTGCAGTAGGGGTTTCATGTTATATGAAATTACATCACAGCACACACCTCTACAATAAGTATGATTTCTTATTCCGAGCAGGCTATGAACTTAGTACAGAAACTATCCAAACTAAAAATCGAAACAAAATGCTCACAAGGTGCGTCCTTCGGTTGCAGGTTGCAAACTATCAAGAAAAGCCTGATTTCTCAGCGTGGCGACAATTCCAGCGTGGGCGGTGCGCCCGCGCCGCAAAAAAAAAAACGCAGTTCCATCAACGCTTACTGTGTATGTTCGTGGGTTGAACCGCATGGATTTATTCTCTTGTGTCGTTATCTCTAACAATCATTGACGTGTTAGACATAGTCAGAGACAATGTTCGAACATACAGTCCTGTAGATCAGGAGGGAAGGATCTCCGCGACGCTTAGAATCTTTCACGTCGTTATTTCAAGCAGGCAGATCACGGGTCGACATGTTAGAGACGACTGAAGACAACGTTCGACCGTGATACACAGTTATGTCTAACATGTTAATCAATTATCCTCTTGTTAGAGATAATGACGTGGCGGAGCACAAGCGTTGCGGAGATCCTTCTGCCTCAATCTACAGCACTACACATAATACGCAGGCTACATAGAAATGACGTCATGAAGTACAGTCATGAGGTGAAGTATTGGCAGGTGTTGCGGACATCCGTACGGCTCAACCTACACGACTAAAATATGGACGTGGACGACGTGGCAGCCAACAGAATCCGTCCCAGCCGCGTCGTCTTTCGATCCCCGCGTGCGTGGGTGGACTCGTCGTTCCGGACAGACTATACAAAACAGATACGATATTCGTATAGTCTGTCCGAAACTACGAGTCTGCCCACGCACGCGAGGATCGAGAAGCCACCACGTTTGCCAGCGCTCCATGTCATCATCCCTGATCTGCGTATCACGTTTCATCGTTGTCTTCATGGTACTGACTAGTGATTTGGCTATGACGTGGACGACGTGGCAGCCAACTGCATCCATCCCAGCCGCGCCGCCTCTCGATCCCCGCGTGCGTGGGCGGACTCGTCGTTTTGGATACACTATAATTAGCATTCAAAACGTCCCCTCTGTGCAAAATTTGAGAGGATTCCGTGAGATACCGTATCCACAGTATACCTACCGTCAAAGGAGTAATGGTCCAAAACGGATATGATATAGTCTGTCCGAAACGACGAGTCTGCCCACGCACGCGGGGATCGAGAAGTCGCCACGTTTGCCAGCGCTCCACGTCATCATCCGTGATCTGCGTATCACGTTTCATCGTTATGTTCATGATATTGACCAATGATTTGGCTGTGACGTGGACGACGTGGCAGCCAACAGCATCTGTCCCAGCCGCGCCGTCTCTCGATCCCCGTGTGCGTGGACGGAGTCGTCGTTTCGGATAGACGATATTCGTGTTCAGCACCTCAAATAAACCCCCAGGCGAAGTTTGGGCAAAAAATTTTACTTCGAAATTTTGGGGCAGAACTAGCCGAATAATGCTGTAATATGATTTCGAGGATAGAGATGTTCTTAGAAAGGCGCATTCTTAGTAAGCATCCGGTGTATGAGGTAGATTACGGCGCGAAATTGCAACCCTCGCAAGAAGATGTCATCTACAGTGAGGCGAGCAAATCAATCACCAAAACAAGTCTGAGCACTGGCGTCAGCCGGAAGTATAGGCACAAAATGAAGAGTTTTAGTCCTGTCAGCTGATGATCTTACTGCAATGGCCGGGTGTAAAATAAACTGTCGTTCGCGTATAAATATGATATATTGAAGAAAACCGGCCTAATCAGAGCCTACTATATGTCGAACAACAATTTTGAGTACAGAGGGGTGAGCGTGACCAATTGAGGTTAGAAATACTGGTTGCTCACCGGACTGAACTTTTCATTTTAGTGTTCAGTCCGGTGAGTATTCAGGTTGGTGTAGATGCACGAACAGTGAATAAGGATCACCGAAAATTCTAGAAATAGAATACTGACCGCGATCAGAATTTTAAAAAATGAGGCATACTGATGGATTAGATGTTTATTATAACAACGCGATACTGGTAACAAAAACAATTTTGTATCACTTCATTCTTCATTCTTATCCAACAATTCCTCGAAATACCTACATGGAAGAATATATACCAAAACGGCAATTTATATTAGATGCGTGCGTTTGACGCACATGCGTCTGTACGATGAAGGATGGGCGCAATCCCAGTCCTGATGCAGCTCAGACGCAGGTGAACCGAACGCATTTGTCAACTCGCAGCGACAGCGCGGCATTTCCACTCAGAGTGTACCTGGCGCGCTAAAAGGTCTTCAAGGAAATCCTTTAACTATATTTATAGTGCATCGGAGTCCAATCCGGTCGGACAAGAAAAGATATGTAAAGATGCTTGTGGGATAGGTACGGATAAGGATCGATATGTATCTTTTCTTATCTGACCGGATCGGACTTCGACGAACTATAAGTGCAGCTTCTGAAAATGAATGCGTGCGTTTAACGCGCGAATGCCGCACGCATCCAGTATAAATTGACCGAAGTTCGCAGGCTCAGAAACAGTAAAAACATAAAACAACCACGATAGATTTCCGAGTAAACTTCTGCAAGAATTTCTTCATGGACAAGAGCAAGCGAAAAGCGCTAGAGAAATCATTCCTCATCTTTAGACTTAAAGGCAGCACTCACGGAAATTTTTGTGTTGAAGAATCCGCGGTATATCGGGGTTTTTAGGGACGATGAACTCATTGATAACGATGACATAGCGTGAAACACGCGAAAAACACAGAAAATGATGGCGGTATTTCATGTGTGTCCACGGCGCGGACGAGTGTTCCGTGAAGGGTCCCGGCACGGAACCCTGCAAGTGGTACGAATTTCATAGACACGCCCCCGCTGAACCACATGCACACACCCTGTCAAAGGCGTTAGTTGGCGCGAGGGAACCCTAATGGCCAGAGCGGCATACGTGTCCACGGCAGTATCTTCGCAGGTAGGTGGCCATTCAAGGTGTTCAACTTACTGTTGCGATTGTCCAGCGGCCGGCTACTTGGTAAGCGACTCATTTCAGAAGTGAAAATTTCCGTGAGTGCTGCCTTTAACATAATTGAGTGCCACTTCGTAAGTCAACCGCCTGGGAAAGAAATCATGTAAATACTCCAGTTCATCATTCTCCTGGACATATTCAGCAACTTCATCATAGTCAACTCGTTCGCCGTACTTCTTGGCGACATTCTTAACTAAATATTCTATGAATAATTCAGCTCCTTTAGCAACACAAAAGAGTGCTTCAGAAGATGGCGGTAGGGCGTCGGGAACGGTGGCAATTATAGTTTTCACACGAGAAAAGGGAAGAGCCGTTTGACCCGAATCGTCTCCATAATGATCATCCAGATGTAATTCACGTTCTTTGGGATCCATCGAATGCCTGAACATTAGAATAAACCGCTCGTAGGATCAATAGAATTGGTTTGGAGCAACAAAACCCGGTACATTAAGAAGCGAATCAGCTTTTATATTCACGTACTAGTACTCAGTAAGAAAATGTCCTCTGTTTCGAACGCCAAAGCTCTGTTTCAAAGATGATTAATATAGAAGACGAAATGGAATAAACGAGATATATACATATATCAGTGGCGGACGCAGAAAGTGGGCGGGAGGGGGGGCGTGGGAAGAAAAGTGGGGTCTCCGCCGTTTTGGGGACCCAGACGGAAAATAAAATTAATTATAATATTAATTATAATAATAAACAATAAATAAAAAATATATTAAAAATAATAATAAAAATAGCTTCGCTCGCATATTTTCATTGCCCTCAGATAAGATTAGTGCAGGTGGATGAACAGACACTATCCACAGAAAAGCATTCTTTACCGCGGTTCATGGAACCATTGACCCACTATGGACAGCTCCTTTCCAACAATTTGTGGTGCCGCATTTCGGTGGAAGTACATAGTAAAAATTGACCGAGTAAGTGCAAACTGGGATTGGACCTGAACAATGGTGCACCATTATCACCATTGGGAGCTGTCTCCAGAGGTTCCTCCACTTTTGAACGCCTGTACACCCTTACATATCACGCCGTTGGACCCGACTCCTAGCGTTTCCCCGCCTTTGGATGCCGGAGCATCCTTATCACATCGCCAGCCCACCTCTAACACCATCCTAAGGCGTAACCCTCATCCGTGTCATCCCTCGTTCGCCTCATTCCTCCTCTTCGTTATAGAGGTGTCCTACCCTTCTCTTTCCTTTTATACGGTCCTGTAATCAAAAGCCTATCTCATTCATTCCGACCGTGATCAAAACAACTGTCGGCCATTAACATGTCTGAACATGACGAAAGTGGCCCGAAACACCTGTAAATCAAGGTAAAAATCAAAATTTACCACATTTTCATACATAACTCGACGCGCTGAACACGATGGTACAGGTATTTTCCATTTTTGATGGCTGGTTCTCGTGCACACACGCACACACACACACACACACACACACACACACACACACACACACACACACACACACACACACACACACACACACACACACACACACACACACACACACACACACACACACACACACACACACACACACACACACACACACACACACACACACACACACACACACACACACACACACACACACACACACACACACACACACACACACACACACACACACACACACACACACACACACACACACACACACACACACACACACACACACACACACACACACACACACACACACACACACACACACACACACACACACACACACACACACACACACACACACACACACACACACACACACACACACACACACACACACACACACACACACACACACACACACACACACACACACACACACACACACACACACACACACACACACACACACACACACACACACACACACACACACACACACACACACACACACACACACACACACACACACACACACACACACACACACACACACACACACACACACACACACACACACACACACACACACACACACACACACACACACACACACACACACACACACACACACACACACACACACACACACACACACACACACACACACACACACACACACACACACACACACACACACACACACACACACACACACACACACACACACACACACACACACACACACACACACACACACACACACACACACACACACACACACACACACACACACACACACACACACACACACACACACACACACACACACACACACACACACACACACACACACACACACACACACACACACACACACACACACACACACACACACACACACACACACACACACACACACACACACACACACACACACACACACACACACACACACACACACACACACACACACACACACACACACACACACACACACACACACACACACACACACACACACACACATGAACTGCCAATCAATAAGAAGTAAGATCCCATCAACATATTCCCATGGCAGCTATTTCTGTACTATCCGTACCGGCTGGAGCCAAGTGCAAAAGCAAACCATGAAATTTGCATGAAAGCGGTGGATGGAAGGAGTATTGAAAGCGTCGAAGTTTTCCCGTCACTATCTGAAAGCTTGTCAGCAGAACAATTCGGAGATAAATCCACGGATGAAGTGCATGTTTTATTCGAATTTCCCAGGAATCCTTTTTTTTCGCAAATTTTTGGTCTTGTTGACGATCTTTGCTTTTTCCTAAGGTGAAGAACTGCGCATGATTTTTGTAATGACAAAATGCTATATAATATTGTATCATAAGGAAAAAAAAGAACCTTTCAATTCAGTAAAGTGATACAGTGGAGAAACGCAGACGTTTCCATAAGCACTGCTTTTTTAGCTTCGAGTGCAGCAATTCCGTTCAGAGGCGTTTCCCGGAGTAGCACAGTGAAAAGAGCACGACCACATTGTGGTGTCAGTTTCTCGGGTATCGCTTGATAGCTCAGTCGGGCTAGAATTCATAAACGCATAACCAAGCGAAACCAGACTAGCGAACAGACTTTCACGTTCTGCATCTCCCAGCACTATGTAGTCAATACTGTAACCGATCAGCTAACCATTACGGGTTTGTTCGGTTATCATTTCGTGAATCACAGCCAATTCGTTGCCCAAAATTAGCGGCGTGCTAAATATGTGGCGTCTACTTGGTCTATGAAAAGTATATGTTCGAGAAGTAATCCCATTTCAGTAGAAAAATCTTACAATTTTTTTCCTTTTGTTCTTTCACAAATACGTCTAGCGCATCGTAGAGGAAGTAAAAATATCAAGAAACAAAAGAGTTGTTGATCGTGAAGGAAGAGCGTTGCTCTCCCAGTTGTTGGCAGACACTATGTACAAACATTAACGACTGCAAGCAGTAAGCGAATTAGTGTCTAAGGAAATAATTTTCCTGATGGAAAACCAAAGAAAAAGAGTTGTGAGTGGCAACCACATTGAGGAACAACCAGCAGTACAACAGGAAACTAATGCGAGCATTACGACCGTTGCCGAGCATGAATGGAAAAGAACTAACAGAGAACCTATTTAAATTCTATCGTGATGGGAAGAACAGATGCTCACGCTGTTGCATCCTGCATCCAATTCAAATCTACGGAATTTCGCGCCGCTCGCGCCTGTCTTCCCCGACAACGCCGGCGTGCGGCCGACTTTGGCTGTTTGGACAACAAATCACTGTCGGACGCGTGCGGTCGCGCACCAGTTTGTTATGCTGGGGCGCGTGGAATCGCACCAGAGCGTGTTCGATCTGGAACTGCGGCGGCAAAACTAGGGGTCTACGGGGTCTCGGCATCCTAGCACACGAATGCGCAACGTCTGGTTATTTGACTTTTTAGAATCTAAAAAAAGCCAGATGGGGTGCGAAGGGTGATATCAGCCACTTCACTTTAGCACATGACTGATCACCATACAATTTTATCAGATCTGAGCGCTCCCATACCCTCATTACCACACAAATAATGGAGTTCGGAATTATACGAATAATTAACTTCATCAAAGGAACGCAGTCCAACAATTAAAAAATAAGCAAAAGGAAAATTACCGTTGCACTGATCCTATCATCAGATACCAAATTTTACTTTTATTCCTCTCATTGTCATAAGGATGGATGATAATCATCGTCAACAATACTAATCACACATAAATACGATCGAAAATATTTTTTGTTCCCTTTACAGTGGAGCATTTTCTAACTAAAAGAATTCGTATACAACACTGTTCAATACTAATGAAATCAGTAGACAACAAATGTAAAATAAACATTTAGGGCTTGGCTGCATATGTATCTATTACGTTTCGACAACACAAGGTATAGAAGCAGAGAACATCAAATTAGAGTTACTTGTGCCATTACCAGAGAACTCGGTCGTGTTGTTGTCAACATAGCTAGCACTACTACAAAAACTGGAAACAAATACCTCCCCTCCGAGTCTTTTGAAGTTGTCGCTATTACTGGAACTGAAGTAGAAACAAACAGCAACACTTTTCTTACCTTTTGAAACGAAATAAATAGAATGCACTCAATTATAATTTCCAACGGAAATAAACGATCAAATATGATGAATGATTAGCACAAAGGAACAGGAAAAGATGAACAGTTTTAGAGAACTTACGAATGCTCTACTAAAAAAATACAAGCATAACAACACTGGACCCGGAACAACTGTGCAGATTTTACATCGTTTTTCAACACAAATCCACAAAAATGAACAAACAGATACAAGAAAATCAAACCAGATCACATATTCCTCACTATGAGAGGTGTCCACAAAGCAGGAACTAGAAAATGCTTACACTGTAGTATCCACCGCACTGTTCCAAGCAGCAACTCCGATGCAGATCATTCATCGTAGGAAATGAAAGAAGTGGGTCAGTAATTGATACAGACAGGTATTCAAATGCGTGCTTTAAAATGGGAGAAAGGCGTGCACGCATCAGAAATGGGAATACGATAGAATGCGGAATGATAGCAAAATTTGTACACGAGGTAACACTGCGAAGAAATACAAACTGCTGCAACCTTCGCTGAGCGTATTTCCAAATCAAGATGCTGAAAAACAAACAAAAATTCTAGTTTTCAAACCACTACACAAGCCATATTGGCCAGCCACGTCAGCGCTTGCTTCGCATATTGCAAATTTAACTATGAAATTCGCTTTTGTTGCTAAGGACACTAACAAACTATTGAGATTTGTCGATCACTATAGCATTGTGCCCTTAAAATCACAAATTAGCCAACATTCCCACTGGAGCAATGCAGAAAAAAAAAACAAGAATTTTGTACCAGAACTAAACAAGAATTTTGTACCAGAACTAAGTCCCTTAAGTCATATGCCCAATTACAACTTTGAAGGTGGCCAAAGTAAGTATCACTTCAGCAATCATTCGTCTCTTTGCAGATACAGAAAAGTGATACCTCTTCGCAGTCCCTACCCTATTTGTAATCTTTTCAGCATTATTCTGGATTCAAAAATTTGACTCCTTCTCCACCCCCTCTCCTCGCAGAAGGTTGGACTCTCCTTCAAAACCACCGAAAAGGCCTGAGATGGATTCGTTATCAACTAGTCATGTGTCTGAATCAACGCCTTCTCCCAATATCGCCTTCGATTTCGTTCTGCTACCAGAGGCTTTCCCAAAAAAGCTTCGAATGAATCTTAACTGAAAAACTTTCAGAGTTCCTCCTTTCCTTTTAGCGAAGAATTACGCTTGCACAAAGATGTTCTTCAGATATGGGAATCTTGAAAACAACTCACCACTATCTCCAGCAATCACAGGTAAGCTGTTGTCAGATTTCACATGTAATAATTTTTTACTAGGAATATCATGACCTAAGTCCGTTTCACTCGATCTTTTCCGCGTCATCGGGGATACATCTAATAGGCGACTGTCTCCTTCCAATCTGAGAATACGAAAAACAATGTTTTGCAGATCCTCTTTATCCAAATAGAAACATACCTGATTGCATCACCCCCTACACTAAAAACAGGTGTGAGTGGAGTTTCAATTATGCCTTCCTTTCCCTCTGGCTTGATCTCTACGCTGTTTATTCGACTGCTCATCTGTGAAAATTATAACGATCGACACTCTCTAGCAACCACCTTGAACGTCTCTTTTTGAGAAGAAAACATGTAGGTTACAAGTGACGGGGCTATCATACCTCTGGAGGGGAGCAACTCCTGGCTACTGATTCTGTATTGCCTACAGTAGAACCAGTGATAGTGTTGTGGTTCTCAGAAGAGGAAGAGTTGGCCGAAACATTCAAATTCTCTGTTGAAGACGACACCAAGCGAGACTTAAAACGAACTTGTTATTAATATCAAGAATCCTCAGAACAACGAGCAATTGGAATAAAAGATGGAAAAAGTTATGAAAGAAGATATAGCTATGGTAACCTACTAGACTTGATGAGGACCCAGTTCCAGATGATGTTCTCGCGATTGAACGTCTAACGGCGTGGCGTCCTCGCATATAGTCTTCCTTGGCAATCCACTGACCAACATCCGCCCGTCGAACGTACTGTAGATCAACCTTGAAAACATTTCTACAGGATAAACCTACTCTCGAGTCTTCAACTGTATTAAACGTATGGAATAAAAGAAATCAAAAGAAAAGACGTCTCCGGACGCCCCAAGAATCGCTGACACGGGATTGCGCGAGCCACATGCTGTAGACCAGGGACGAGCCGAATATCCACAATTATCTGTTAAACCATCAACAGGGTGTTTTGCTCTATCCGTTCTTTGTATCGTTATCCCGATTTATATCACGTGATCACGGTCCGAGTAAGATGGTAAAAAAAAAAACAACCACGGGGAACTACAGTAATTCTTGCAGCTTTTCTTTTCGAATTTGGAACGAATCGTTTCGCTCGTAATTTACTTTTTTCTTTTGCGAACATTCGTGATAAACATATTCAAAAACTACCAGCAAAGACTTCGAAATGAGTCATATATCCATTACGTGCTAGAAATGGATTTTTTTCCTCATTACCAGAAAAAGATACCACTTCCGAGTTCAACGAAATAATGAAAGATGTGAGAGACGTTGAGACCGAATTAAAAAGATGTGGAACACCTACGCAAACTTTAAAAAAACTTAAGAATCTCTGCAAATTACTTGGCCGGTCGATGAAGTGCTGAAAGCATGTAAACTGGACCACCTGCACGAAAACAAATCGTGGAGTTGAATGTCACTCAGGGAGCAAGTGGTTTTCGTTATACGGGAAAGAACTTCGCTGATCCACCAACAGCAGATTCCCACTTCAAAACAATTAGTCTTGAACTAGGGAGCATCGACAGAGAGAAAAAAAAAGGAAACGTAAACGCGCAGAAATCGAGAAAAAAAGGTGGAAGTGGTTGCCGAATTATGTTACAAAGTACGAAGAAAAAATTACCTTCATAAATTCATTGTATTGTTTCATTTTAATTCCTGTCGTAACAATTATATGATGGAATTGGCTGATCTCCACAGTTAGGTCAAATGCCTTTGCCATTGCACGATCGAATTCCAGGCCAATGAACCACAAGGTGCACACGGGATTCCTAAAATTTCTGGGAGAATAGTTCTTAGTTCTTCACTTGTTCCAGAACACGCCACATTAAATGTATCTGAACTTGATCATAACTATTAGAATACTCTGTGGATCAATCCCATCCCACATTCATTTTCAGCCGAGTCACGAGGAGAACCTTCACTTTGAGGAGGGGTGGGGGGGGGGGGCTGAAGGAGAAGGAATCAAGGAATTTGCCCTGAACATTTAGGATTTGATCCATGTTCCGCTTTTTCTCAAGATCTATTAGGTTGTTGCGAAATTAATTGCCGAAATGGACACACCAGTTCAAAGTGTTGTAACTCGGCTCAAACACAACTTTTTTCATCAATTTAGCAACCGTTCAATTCGCTAGACCCTCCTCGACAATACAGCTAGGATTGCATGCTTCTGCAACTAAATCTGAGGTCACAAAGATTCGCAAACTTTTGGAAGGCGATTTCAGCATGCTCCAGATCAGCAATTTGCCGCTGTCGCAGGACTGCATCTGGAGCTATGAAAAAGGATATGCAGTAAGGTAATGGTCTGAGGAATGAGGGCATTGAGTGAGAACCTCGATGCTTTACTGCATCAGTTTTTGCCGGGTGAATTTTGGAATGTGAGACTTCACGCTACCCTGGATCAGGGGAAAACCAGCTTTTGTTCACCACTGCCGACCACATCTATAGTAGTTTTGAGGAAATTAACATGAAATTACAATGGCAGGACTCTGCCGTCCATGATTGACTGGGCCGGGGAAGGCTTCAGTGGATCATACTCTTACAGCATCACCAGATTCCTGACACAACCTCCCTGAGGTGAAGATCTGGTTTTGGGAAACTCGGAGAAGGGAGGACGAGTCTACCGATATAAATTCACCCTTCTTCTTATAGTTCAGGAACATAGCTCCTTCTGTAGCTATTACGCGTTCTAGAAATGGGTAGTATTTGGGGCGAAAAATTTAGAAAGGATGTCACAGCGGGTGAGACGCTTGTCATTTGTCAGATCGTGGGGTGTATGCTTCAGCACCTTTCTTGCCATGTCGATTGAAGTCAAATGTTTTGAACCTGTAGTATAGGAAGCCCCAATCCCTGCCCTCAACGTCCAAGTGGACCCGGTTTAGGTTCTACGACTGTTCTCAACGCTTGATCGTCATGGAACAACATGTGGTCACAACCATGGTTGTTTTGGGGATCAAATTCGACGGAAGAAAAATCCCGACCGAATAGCTCACTGCCCATTGGGAAGGCGATTCCAAGCCAAAACAAAAGCAAGAATAGCACTTACCTATGACAAAGAATGACCGGGTTTGAAGTCATTATCTACAATCAACCGAAAATCGCATCAGCTCATCATTTGTTCGCGACTTCATAAAAACCCTCAGGAAAGAGCTAACCAGAATATTCAAGCAATATTCGAAAGAGGAGGAGAAGCTCTACCAAAAGCTCACATAAGTTGGGCTGGAGCTGCTCAAACTCGGCAGAAAAGAAAAGTTTGTTTGTACGTACCCCGAAACGGCAATTAATTTCGCAACAACCTGATAGAAGAGCTGAGCCACAGCTCGGCTGTGGTGGGATAGAGGAGAAAGAGTACTATGTCAAGATGTGCAAAACTGGTGCCGGTTTGAAACAACAAGCATAAAATAGGCTCCGAAATTTGATGCTTTTCCAGAGCTCTTTCCAAATCCTGAGACGAATGTTCAGGAAAACTCTGATGTGCTTCACGGATACGTGGTGTTTGCGGTAATTAGTAATAACTGATAAGTTAGAAAATACACGGAGTTTCAGCGCTGCTCCCCCACTATAATCACAATAGGCGTCAAGAAGTCCGAAAATATGGATGCATGACAAGGTTGGGTCTGCGCTGTGGCCTGCCGCGCGCGCGGTATTGATTATTCCTGAAATTCCTGAAATGAATTTATCTAGTATGTAATGAGGGTTTTTCCTATCGAACCGTGTATTGCAATCCTATATCCCATTATTACAATTTTACTTTATTCACTACTCCACCCAGACAAATGTTCCGGAGATCCGTGTTTGGACTTCTCACCGAATTTTTCAGGCTTGCTTGAAAAATTTTCTTCTCGCTTCTTAAATGGTTTTTTTTTATTAAAATTCAAAAACAAGTGTTTTTTGGCATCCATTTTGACGCATGAGCAGAAGCCGTGTGAGTCAGTCATATTAGTATCTTGGATTTTATCACTGATTAACTGACTATTGTCGTTGTCACCACGGAACAAACGTCTGCAGCAGCACGGCTACGGCGGAGGCCGCGGCGCAACACCGCCGCGAGGCTGTTGCAGGCGGCGCGGCGAGCATTTTGCCAGCTTGCTGATTTATCTATTAGTTCATTGCCGCCGGATTTCCGCTGTTTTTGTTAGTTTTTCTCAGGGTTTTTCACATTTTCTTCTCTATCTCGTTGATTTTTCATCCATTCCAGGCCAGAAGGGATGTTGAGCTGACATCACTTTATAGTGCAACCCATTTATGTTTATTTATGCATGTTTGCTGGTATCAAGTTACGATCCAAGGCACAAATACGCATAGAAATTTCGATTTACCTTCATTCGACTTCATCCCACCGAAGGCAAGGTTTAAGCGATTGTCTCATTCACTTCTAACCCGTTAATTATTTAAAAATTGCATTCTCTATAAGAACGCACAGCACTGAGAAATGGATTTGTTGTCCTATAAAACACTTCCGAGCAGAAAATTTCTGGTGCAGGTATGTCGATTATGTTGAATCCCGACGAATGCAGAAGAAAGAAGAAAATGGAAAAGAAAAATGTAAAAAGGAAAATGTAAAAAATCTGAAGAAAAACGGACAAAAACAGCGGAAATCCGGTTGCAATGAAGTAATCGATAAATCAGTCGGCTGCCAAGGTTGGCAAAATGCCCGCCACGCCGCCCACAACAGCCTCGCGGCAGTGTTGCGCCGCGGCCGTGCTGCTGCAGACGTTTGTTCTGTGGTGACAACGACTGTACAAATCTTAAGAAGATATAGAGTGGTTGAAAATGAAGTAACACTTCGAAGTGAATATAACTGTAAGAAAAAGTAGAAATTGTCCAACGAAAAAAAAGAACCAACAAATATTCTGAGTGAAGAACACCCGCAAACTCACTCATATCCTGAGGCGAACTGCGAAATCGCGCTCGAGAGTGGCTTATACTGTCGAGGATTTATGTGAGCCAGCGATATCCCTTGATTTCGTTCGAGAGCTCCAATAAGATGCCGAATTTTTGACTCAACAAATCCACAGAATATCAAATGGTCCTCTTCATTCTTAGCTGCACATGTTAAGGCTTAAACAGATAATATTATAACTCTGAAGAATTCAAAACTCTGAATAAAATAAAGGTAAATCAGAGAACGACAAAAGATGAAAGTGTAAAGCTGGATGGTGTTGATTTCGTTCAAGCTCATGACAAACCTGCTCTGATTTAAAGTTCGTTAGAACAGTAACCTTGTTAGAAAACTCATTCATGAAGTCGACTTGATTATTTTATACAAATTTTGTCTCCCTTAGTAGCTGTCTCCTTTCCTCGAACAGTTTTCACATTTATTAACAACATGTTTTTGTTTTTTTTTTCATGTTTGTTCGAAGTGTTAACTGTCCATGCATACCTTAAGGTGGATCCCATGGTTAAGTAGATAGATTTAAAAATAGACTTCGGACTTAGATCTATAGCATATGGTTATTATCCAATTCCGTAGTTATAGTTTTGACTGACAAAACATCGATACAGATATGGGAGATCCACTACTGGAGGTCCAAAAATCGAGTTATTCGAAATATCGACTATTCGAAAAAAATCCGTCGAGACAAATACCTACTGCTTAGTACTCAGCACCCGTTAAGGCGCAAGGCAAATGTTAATACACACATAAAAAATAGACTCACATATGAAATGCTTGTATCTCGTGAAAAAATTTACTTCTTCGAAAAGTTTAGACCACTCTGCACGTCCTTCGTAAATATCCTTCATGATTTCTAGCCCTTGAAATTTGAACAATAGCACTCTCATGAATTGAAAATACAGCGGTGATGATTATATACACAAATATGCGCATATGTTTACCTTCCTTCATTTCGTTTATCATAATACTTCTTGTAGAATTTGTAACATTGAATGTAGAATTTTGCTCAGGAAAAGCTGGAGTAAGAATGGGCATTAGGTGAAACCTAAAACAACAACTTACACAATAACTGAAAAGAATATTTTTAACGTCAGAATCAAAGAACTCTAAATTCATAGTGAAAGCGCCGAAAATGAACCGACCTGTCCGATCCACGTATACGAGGATCCCAAACAAGTTCTTGCAGATTTCCTATATCTGGACGGTTTGCAGAATCCATGTCTTTCAAGACTACGGGTAGAGGCCACTCCCTAAATTAACCATAATCAAGTTCAAAACTAAAGAAAAATTGAAAAAAAAAGGTGCCAACCATGTTACAAACACAAGAAAGAATTTAAGAAGCAGTTTCGATGGTGAAGCATTAGGATATAATTGGCACGTCCTCGCCACCAAGATTGCCCAAGTTACTCCACCAAGAAATCCTGTAAATAGCCATCTTATGTAAAACATAAAACATAGCCTAAGAGAAAACAGACGAGACAAACCTAACACATTTGAGTAGATGCCATGGTTTTTTGCCCACAACTTTACAGCCCTAAGACACAACGCAAATGATTCTGGGTATGGCACCAATCGAAGGATTTCATCAGCAACTCGACAACCTTAACAATCCAGTACGATTCTCAAACTTGAGTTTTCAATAAGAATTATCCGTTTCAATCGGCAAGAATGACGACTATCAGAGCATTAGTTTACCTGATCTTCATTAGGTATTTATACAGCCTATGTACAACAATATAATTTTATCCAAGACGAAAGGAAGAAATCCCCGAAAATTTTTGGATAGAACTTAAAACTTCGAACGTTTCAAATGGGTTCAAACAGTAAGCTCAGCGTTCCAGATACAGGAAATCTGAGGTGTTGGAAATAGACAGGACAATGCCGCGAATGTTTACCGTTTAGGGAACGTATGCTCTTGTCGTCAAGATTTTTCAGTAGCATGTCGTCGTTAAGCGTTTGGTCATCTGGTACTTCCTGAACACATTCATTTTGCTGTACAATTCTCATTCTGTCACAAACTAAGAGAGAAACAAAATCAATACATAAAGAAAAACTACGAGGAAAGAAATACAAACCTTCAAGGCTAATCTCGCGAAAAGGATATCCAGTTCAATGCCAGCATATTTTAGCTTTATGACAGGGACAAACGCATCTTCTACCGCATGAAGATCGGTGACATTCTCATCCTGTTAATCATGAAGGATAGGTTTTACAAAACTGATGATTATATGTATAGTGAAAGAAATGAAAAAGTTACTTCTTTAAGCATATCATAGAAGGATCCAAAAAAATCTTGTCGATCGACATGTCTGGGGGCTACACAAAGAGTATCAATATCAGCGCCTAAATGAACATGAAAGAACAATCACAAAATTCTAGAATAACAGAAAATTTGTATAGCACAACTTGAGGTTTGAAATGAATTGGAGTAACAATTCAAAAGCATATGAAAACGGAAGAACCAGTACTTGACATGAAATTCTGTTCAGAATTCTTCTGCTTCTGACCTTCACGAATTTATTCTTCGTTAGATAATAAAAAGAAAACTTCAGCTTCTTTGCTCGTTAGCTTTCAACGTTAACGCCTTTCTCAGACCTTCCCCAGACATTGCCACCCAACTGTTACTACACAACGCGTATAACAATAACAATACCAAACAGGTAGGTAGTAATTAATTCTTTCGAATGCTTTCATCATCGCCATCGCTCAACTTTCTCTATCCTTTTTATTTAATGCCACTCCGAAGCCAAATGATGGTTGTTTAGCAATATTTCGGCAATTCCTCTCATTACAAGTCGACATGTGAGGCAAATGATAACCTCACCCCCACGATGTTATTCTCAGAATGAGAAACCACGTAAAAACGAGAGATGGAAGAGCGGAGGGGGGTCGACACTTCCATTCATGCGATCAGTCACAGCACCACCCTTAATTCTTCCTCATCATAGAATTGAAGGCCTAATGACAGCGCTCCGAGGTTCGGAGTCGCTGTTCTCCATCGGCACTTAACCAGGACTTTTCAAAAAAAAAAAACTATTGAGTCGGTCGAAATAGGGAGACACAGCAAATTAATAATAAAGAGGAATTGAGGGAGGTGCAGCGACTTATCGCATGATTGGAAGTGTTAATCCAACCCCCCCCCCCCCTCCCTCTCGTTACTGCGTGGTCTCATTCTGAGATAGTCTATCCGAAACGACGAGTCCGCCCACGCACGCGGGGATCGAGAGGCGGCGCGGCTGGGACGGATGCTGTTGGCTGCCACGTCGTCCACGTCACAGCCAAATCATTGGTCGATACCACAAAGATAACGATGAAACGTGATGCGCAGATTAGAGTTAATGACGTGGAGCGCTGGCAAATGTGTCAGCTCCTCGATCCCGCGTGCGTGGGCGGACTCGTCGTTTCGGACAGACTAGAATAATATCGTAGAGGTGGGTTAACCATTTGTTTCATTTGTTAACTTGTTCTGACATGAGAATGGCTTATCGAAATATGAATAAACAACTATCATTCGGCTTCGCAGTCGAAAGACTTACAGTGGAAGTCAATGGCGGTGGCCCATCCGCGGCCTCGAGAAGGACGCCGCGCAGCGGCGCCGCGCGTGCCATAACCGATGTCCTCTGGTGTTGTTATGCTATTTCTAGCAGCTTTTCTACCCGTTTTAAGGATTTTCGACCGAATCTGTAAAAAAAAAAACGCCTAGAAATAGCATTCCGGCGGCAGGCGACACCGATCCCTGCGCACGCGGCGCGGTTGCGCGGCGTCCTTCTCGAGGCCGCAGATGGGCCACCTTCATTGACGTCCACTGTACCTACTACCTGCCCGTGGCGGACACAGAAAGTGGGTGGGAGGGGGAGAGGACGTGAGAAAAGAGTGAGGTCTCCGATGTTTTGGGAGCTCGACTTATTTTGCAAAGTAATTTCAAAATTTTGGCGACCCATTCTCAGAGAATACGCCTCCCTCCATCCCTGTGTTTACCACTGCTACCTGCCTATTCAGTACTGTCATTGTTATACGAGTACTACAGAACGCAATAAGGTGGCAATACATTGTTAAAATTAAGGGATGAAGAAGCGTTAACAAAGCTAACCGAAATCTTAATTGTATAATCTAAAGTAGAAATGAAATTTTGTTGTTTACTTCCTTGTTGCCTAGTGCCACTAACGAACCAAAGCACCAGTGCCACCAATGATGGAACGAGCCGCTCTGAAAATTTACACGCAGAGACAACGAAGGCTGGTCAATAGGAATAGTTCACAGATAATATCATGGACATAGATGCATCTTCTGTTGGAAGGTGAGTCGTTCCAGAAAAAGTTGTGCATTACAGTCTCACGCACCCTGTAGGTTTAGCTTTAGCATGTTGCTAAAATAGATAGGATTGCTGCTAAAATAGACGCGTTGGTCCCGCAGCGCCGACTACGGTAGATTAGGCAGCGCCGAGCCTCCATAGAGTGGCCTCTAGTTTGCCGCCTTCCGTGTAGTTATACGCGGACCACAGTTTATCTTACGCTCGGAAATTACGGCAAAAGCGTCTGCTAACTGGTCTGAACTTTTCATTCTGTATTGGAAAAAGTGAAAGAAGGATACAAAACGACCCACCTCTCGTATGTACTCCAAGTCGATAAGAACCAAAAGTGAATAACTTTCCGCCAACATTTTCGCACATTTCAGGAGGAAGCTGAAAGAATTTAATGAAAAATGAAGAGGGATATAGCAATCAGTGGCTGTAGCTTACTGTTACAAGCGAAACGATATACCTTAGACTCGGACACCTTCCGAACCCAGACCTTAACGAGAGAGTTAAGCTTCCGAAGGACTTCAATCCTGGCGTGCATCTCTTCATCAGTTTCAAATAAATTGAAATTTTTAAGACATTCAACAAGCTGAAAGGGTTAGAACTCAGTCGCCACGCAAACATATGAGGCGCCAGAAGGAAGAATTCATGATCCGCACATTAAAGGAAGCTCATAAGAAAATGTGTACCTGTGCCGTAAGCCTCAAATCGCGCGCGTCAGGTAGTGCTTTAGATATCGGCTGACTAACACCCAAGCAGGGAGTTTCGCGGGCCTCCCCGAGCCCGTTTTCCTTGCTCATCTCTAAAAAACTCAAATGCGTTATTAATAAGGACGAACGACAAGAAACAACAAGATCCGTTAACCATTGATGTAGTAGCCGGACCCGTCCTTACAAAAAATAATGCGTATCACCAGCTCTGTTAATGTAAATTTGTCAAGAGATGTGGAAGACGGTAGCCTTAGGGCGGAATCCCACCCCATCTTCGACTAGCACATTAGAACAAAAGAAATCTATGAAATCGCGGTGCTGTTTCCACTGCGACTAAACGAGCTCCGTTTGACATCTGTAGACCCCGACGCGGAAGTCACAAACGCTTGGATAATCTGAGTGACGGATGCAGCTCATCTATATTGAGGCGCCGGTCATCACTGTTACCTTAGAAATGTGGGTTTCCAACGGTCTCGTAGACTTCTACGTGTGGTCTGTTAGCTCAGGTAACAGGGAGTGCCCAGGAGGCTTTCCCGGGAGCAAGCTGGGCTTCGTAAAAGGGGGGAAATCAAAGCGGTCTTCGTACGGGGATTCGTTCGGGGCAGAGCCCCGGAAAAATTTGGGTCTACTTTGATCTTAAGAAAGGCAACATATTGATAGAGCGAAGACGAAGAAATGCTTGCGAGAATATGTAGTTGCGATCGAGATCGAAAAAGTTCGACTGGAGCAGATCACTTATAGGTTTCCACTATCTGGAGAATTCAAAGGACTCTTGCGATGCCGTAACTGCACTGATTGATTTGAAATCTTCAGTGAAATAAGAACAAATCGGACACTCAGGCAATCGATGCGCACAGTCGCTGGCGACGCCGACGCAGGGTGCTATACTCATCTAGGGGGATAGTGAATATGTACCTTATCAGGCCACTTTCCGGTTTTTAGGGATTGGCAGCCGGATCGTTCGGCTAACGCCGGATGCGTAGGCTTCTTTTAAGCTCTGCTCGCTTGCCCCGCGTTTGTCCTATTGTTCCCCACTATTAGAAGCCTCCGCACTACTTTTGCAGCTATGGATCCGTCCAGTGACTTCTTCCCCCTTAATGCCACTAATATGTAGATGCGTGCCTCTGGCGCGCGACTGACCCACGCACTTAGTATAAACTGTTGTTTACGAAGACGTAGCTCTCTTCGGGCAGATATCCGTGTAAAGCGTTAAATTGGGATTTTCCTAATGTCTCAGTATCCAAGGGGGACTTCGTAAATTTTGGGTTTTTCAAAGGGGGCTTCGTTTTCGTTCCGACCATACGAAAGGCTCCTGCTGGGGCCTGGGGAGTGCCTTCGGGTGGACTTTGTCCGCAATTGCGACTGCAGAGTATCGGCTGACCAATAGGCTGGTTCGATCGGAGACAGAAGGGAGTGTGTATGCCTGTCGCGATGACTGGGTTTTCACGGAAAATTGTTCGCGAGTGGATGCGGTGCGTCTGATAGGCGATTCACGTACGCATCTGGTATAAATTCCTACAATGAAATGAAGTGATTGTATACAAAAGATTCATTCCACGCGATAACCCATCACGTTAAAATGCTGAGACATATTAGGTTGGTGTATAATTAATGCAGCTTTTCTCGCGACTTCTTTTCTCGTTCAAAATTGAAGGTTTTCAAATGTTTTTTTTTTTTGAACGAGAACAATCCTCTCTTTGCACTTATTAAAGGTGCTATCGAGAATCGCATCCACAACCGCCATAATCTGCTTTAGCAGTATGGGAAAGATAGGAATGCAGCACAGTCATTCCGCGATCTTAGGGAGGATGGACCAATCAGCAAGGCTAAGCTGAAAGATTGTTTATATCCGAGAGGTAGGGCTTCACAGATGAAGAAAGAAGAGGTTGGTCATTAAACTAGCACCAGGAATTTTGGGCAGCCTGGAAGAGGACGAAAGCTTGACAATGAGAATGCTGTCCGAACTTTTCAATATTTATTAAAGGTGCTATCGAGAACCGTAGAACAATAATGGGCAATTGACCATGCTACTCCCTCACAAAGGCTCAGAAAAGCATGGACATTAGCTAAATGGGTCAGCGCAAACTCTCAGACAGGAAAAATGTTGAATTTTCACCGATCTTCGGTATCAAAATAAGGAGAATGAGGAATTTCGTCAATCGAACCTCCTTCCTTTCCACGGCTGCCATGAGTTCCTGGTCGTCGAAATTTGGTCGTAGAGTTCTTCCTTCTTCACATGTAGGATTGTACCTTCCTACTTGAGCTACTTGAATATTTTTCGAATTGGCTTTGCTGATTTTTCTTTGGCCAAAATTTCGTTGAGATCGCGGAATGACTGTGCCGCACTCCAAGCTTTCCAGAAGCGGAAGAGCATGAGATGGTGGATGCGGATACGGTTTCCGATAGCACCTACAGGAAGCTCCAAATGTCCGCAGTCAGGAGGGCGTGGCCACGGCGCGGCTCCTTGATCAGACACAGGCGCTCTCTATGCTGCCTCTGGCTTCTCTGACTCTGCAGATAATCAGTGGCAGCATGTAGAGCGCCTTTGTCTCTGCCTAAAGCCGCGTCGTGGCCACGTCCCTCTTGACTGCGGACATTTGGAGCTTCCTGTACATTAAGTGAAAGAAGAGGATTATTTGCATGAAAAAACCACTCAAGCAGCCCTATTTTTGAACGAGAAAAGGAGTCGCAAAAAAGCCTAATTAATTATGCACCAACCTAATACATACCTCATCTCTTATATCTTGAAAAAACTGATGCTTCCGGCGTTGCAGGTCTCGTATAGGGGATCGTTGTTCGGATTTCGAATTACTCAAAATGTGCCAAGTTTCTTCAAGGCATTCATGCACAGGGCATGTGCTCTCCTAACTGGAAAGTGTTCCTTTGGAAATACTCTGGTAGAAAGATTTCCAGATGTCCCTAATAACCCCAAAGCTGCGAGCGTAGATGGAACAGTAGAAAAGCAGCGGACTATAGAGCAGCCAAGAAACAACTGCAAGATGATTCGGCTCCAAATCGCTGAAGAAAGGATCCTCGCATGTTTCAATTCTTCGCCTGCGTGGGAACAATTTCAGTGGTGATGCGTGCGGCCCCAGGACTTGTGGTGTGCAAAAGACTATAAAGTTATTCATGCTTGCGGCGCGTCAAAGTTTACGCGCCTTTACAAAACTTCACAAAGTTTTCGCGCCGACCCAAAGCGGCGAAAATGGAAACGAGGTTTGTTCGCGCGGCAGTCGCAACGGCAAAACTAGGAACATTGCTGACCTGCCAGGGTTTCTTTTCTACCTCCCTCCTTTGCATTGTGTATCGGCGCGTGAACTTTGACGCGCCGCAAGCATGAATAACTTTTATGTATACTCCTTGGTCAAGTCGTCACAGAGTGCTGCTGTTGGTCTTCACAGAATTTCCAGACTTTATCTAAGTGGTAATGGCAAGACAAGTAAAACTGGAAGAAAGAATCCCACTCTATAATAAACGTCTAGGATCTTGTTACAAATTCAAACAATAGTTGCGTAAGGAATGATACAGCCAAATCAGTCGAATCAGGGAAAATAATGAAGAATTTAAGGGGAAAAGACGGCAACAGAGCAATGGGATGACCAAGATGAACAATGGAAAAGACAACAATTTAGTAAAGGAGAAAACGATCTTTATGATCGCTAGAAAATATGGAAATTTCACGAAAAAAAAAACAAAAAGAAAACTTAGAAGAAAGCGCTGGACAGCAACGATACCCAATACTAGAACCAGTAAAAGAAATAACTTCAACTGTATGATTCTGGACAAAGCCTTGAGGAAAGAAAAAAAGCTAATGAGCTTTCAATGAGAAAAAAATAGAAGCTTTAATAATACGACGAAAAACCAATTTGCTTATAAGGCGTCGCCCCAGTCATTTTCCAAAACCGAAGAGAGAAACAGAAAGAAACTGAAGTTGAAGTCTACGTCATAGGAACAAACGCCTGGGGTTCATTAAAAAAAAAGTCTAGGCTTGCGCTGAGTATTTACATACGCACTCTGTGATTACGACCAAAACAAAGAATGTGTCGTCATAAACGATGTCCAATAAAACAATAACTTCTACTTTTGTTTTCATTTATATCCAACCTTTCTTCATCGTTCCTTGTGTATTGCCCTTCTCTAAAACCACTGGCGTGTCCACATGAAGCAGCCAGTAGGTCCTGGAACTTAATGTTCCCCGCTCTGAACCTGCCAGATGCCAAGCGCTTGAGCAATGTACTGCAAAAACGTTCGGAAACTATCTTCCCATTGCAGACTTCAAGGCAGAACATGCTCTTTCAGAAGCAAAACGCGTGTTGTTACCAATCCTGTTTTAGGCTAACATCGGTAGGAACGCTGCTCACATAATAGAACTATTCCCTCACGGGTTCGAAAAGAGAGGAAAAGCAAATAACCTTGTGGGTAGATGATTATCCTCCATATTGGCTTTTCCCTAATTACCCACTTGAATACTTTATCCAGTTCCCTGACGAGCATTTTCCCCCCCCTGCGTGGGGTGCGTTGCACTAGGCGACAACGAGAGGCGTGTCTCGACGAGATCTGCAAAACTCTGTCATCTCTGCACTCTGCAGGGTGGCAGTAAGCGCTCGCTCGGATGGCTCTCGCACCTCTCTCGCACCTTTAATTACTGGTACATTGGAGCTGTCTAGGTCGACGTCAGGAATGTTGAGGTTAAACGCTCGTATATCGATCATCTCCTTGCGCAATTTTTTAGCAAAAGAAAAAAAGGGAAAATGCTCGTCAGGGAACTGGATACAGTATTCAAGTAGGGAAAAGCCAATATGGAGGATAATCATCTACCCACAAGGTTATTTGCTTTTCCTCTCTTTTCGAACCCGTGAGGGAATAGTTCTATTATGTGAGCAGCGTTTCTACCGATGTTAGCCTAAAACAGGGTTGGTAACAACACGCGTTTTGCTTCTGAAAGAGCATGTTCTGCCTTGAAGTCTGCAATGGGAAGATAGTTTCCGAACAGTGCAGTGCTTTAGCATTTGGCAGGTTCACAGCGGGGGAACATTAAGTTCCGGGACCTACTGGCTGCTTCAAGTGGACACGGCAGTGGTTTTAGAGAAGGGCAATAAACAAGGAACGATGAAGAAAGGTTGGATATAAATGAAAACAAAAGTAGAAGTTATTGTTAGAAAGGTTGAAAAGTCTCCATTTCTTCATTTCGTACCTGACTTTAGTATAAAAGAACAGTGCAGGACAGTGCTCTTCCAGAAGCAAAACGCGTATTGCTACCCTTCCTATATTAGAAACATCGGTAGAAACCTCAAATGTTAGCATTTTTAATCAAATTTTTACATCCCGGACTTTCGGGATGATGCACAATGCATACAGAGAGTGTAGTATGCTTTGCGACTCCGCTAAATCCGTACGTAAAGTGACTTTTTGAAAATTCGTGAAACGTGGATAACTGAACCGAAATTGATGTTGCCAATCAATCCATCGGTCGTATTCATTTCCTAGTTTGGATGAGAGGTCCTGCATATGATCACTGTATAGCCTAGACTTGACACAATTAGAATGCTCTTCGTTCCTATCGATGACACATTTTTTGGAAGAGAAAAAGCTTCAAAACATTAAGAAAGCCAAAATTTGTGTGGGCCGCTATTCCGACACACTGCATACCGAAAAGAGCATCTGCTCCTCGAATGAGGGATGGAGAAGGACCATCGAATGAGGAAAAGAGTACCTAGCTGCTGATTTTATTTTACTTTTGTAGAGGTTTGGTTCATCGAAACGGTCATTCCTAAACCTTTCATAAAATCAAAGTTTGGACTTAATTCTGGAATTTCTTCGTAGAGATAAGTGATGAAATATCCGCACAGCCATTTGCATGATTGCTAAATTTAATGTTGACTTATTTTTCCCTGCTCCTCACATAATTGAGTTATTTCCACTACTTTTTAATAACACTATTCTGGCAAGGTAGCCATAGAACTAATAGGAATACGCTGACTTTGTTATTCTCAGTACGACCTGGTCGATGGTGGCAACACCTGGGGACCTATCACATTCCCAGGGCCAGGTTGGTATGCATCGACGCTGGAGCTGGCAGGATGCCAGCAATGCCTACGTCTATGCTGCTGCCATCGAGGTATCTCGTACGGGAACGCCCCCCTTTGTCGCCTAGTGCTTGCCGTCCCCCTGCGTGACCGGCGCAGTGGGTGTGAAGTTTAATCATTGCTGCACTTCTGTAAATTTACGGTGCCGCATCGCTTATTAACCGTGTTCATACGCGTTAACCCAAAGGATCAATGTTTGTGTTAACACGCATAGAGTGAGTCAACGAGTGATGCGGCGCGGCCACTCTTGCCAAGGGGTGCTACATATAGACAGAAAATTAATGACGCTCCGTGACACATCTGATCCATCCGTGTCCAGGATCTTGCACGACGAATTCCTTGAATTTTCGGGGTACCACTGTAGTATGTACAGCGGACGGCAATGGCGCTGGCCCATTCGCGGCCTCGAGATGGACGCAGCGCGACCTCGGCGGGATCGGTGTTGTCGCCGCCAGAATGTTATTTCTCTGGTCTTTTCTTCCCGATTTGCCCGAAAATCCTTAAAATCGAGTAGAAAGGTTGCTGCTAGAAATTGCATAACAGCAACATAATTCATAGGTTACGGCGCGCGCGGCGCGGTTGCGCGGCGTCCTTCTCAAGGTCGAAGATGGGCCAACGCCATTGACGTCTGTATAGTGAGCTTCGATGGTAGTACGTCTTTCGCGGTCTCGGGAAGCTTCGCTCGCGCTGAAATCCTTCCGTCGCAACAACAAACTGTAAGGTTTTCTTGGTATATACTTAACATCAAATATGATGAAGAACTATCAGGAATATCCTGACTTACCCAACACGACTCCAGTGCAGGGATGAGCGGAATTCCGACTTGCGAAACTTCCGACATTCCGGTGTTTCTTGGACTTCCGCCTTCCGAAAAATGGCGGAAAAAGCCGGAAGTTTTCGGAAGTCTTGGAGTGATGCAAGTGCGTTTTATCTCAAGGTTGCCGCTAATTTTGTGCAGTCTTTCAAGATCTTACTGGCATTGTGTGCACAGTAGGGTAGTAGCAAACCAAAAGTAACGATACCTAAGCATGCACTGTTCCCACGCGAGTGTTATGTCATACAGAGTAGCAACAGTCTTTAACCAAAACTTTCGTTGTGGTTTTTTTTCCGAAATTTCTGGAGATAAATTTATGTTGTCCTAGTCGCAACGTTTTTGTTGTGGGTTCGACACTACACATCAATACATATATTAACGAAATCACTTTGCCAAAAATTCATTCAAAGAATAAGGGAGGACCTACTCAACATTCAGCACTTTTTGGAAGAATCGATGAAAAATTTGAGGTTGTTCGTTCTCATTTACTTCAAGCATAATGTTAACTAACTAAACAACATGGGATCAAACCAAAATCAGGCAACCCTCAGTTCTTTCAAAGTAGGAGAGTCGCTTTGAGTACCGCTGAAAAGATACTAAAACTTAACAAGATGATTAAGTGGAAAACACTCTTGTCATGGAGGACTGAAACGAAAATAGGCAATACTACTCAACATTCTCCTCCACAGGACATTTTTCTGTGCAGAACATAATGTATTCACACTAAAGGGCTGTTGTGTAAAACTTGTGAATTTTTGATATCTGGCGAATTTGCTACAGCTGTGCTCAACCACTTAGGTTTTGTTGAGCGATCCTTTATTTTTTATTTATCCATCAGTTCTGAATTGATACCACTACTTATGAGAGTAATAAGATAAAATTATCAAAATGAACGCCAATTATTCTAACAATACATGGTTTACACCAATCCTGAGGGCCTTCACTATATGCATGTGCATGTGCACTCATTGGACTCTCGGTACTTCCGACTTCCGGCACTTCCGATATTCCGGTCTTTTTTGGGGCTACTTCCGACTTCCGCTCATCCCTGCTCCAGTGCTTTTCATGCCCACAAAAAACGCACGGGCCATTGACGCTCATTGTATGTACTTCAGCGGTTCCACTACAAATCCCAAGCTCGAAAAAATGAATTTTTCTGAAAGCCTGTATAAAACGGTAGTCGAGAGGATTGATTATGAATATCAAATTTGTTTTGCGTGGAAGTGTCGATTTCATCGGTTTCATCGATTTTTCTTGAAGTTTGACTCATCTCTCAGGGGCTTGGGAAGAGGCCGATCACGAATATAATAGCAGTTTTGTGTTATACACTCAATTTCATTAATTTTTTTCCGAAATTGTCTCTTCGGGGCAGTGTAGATCCCGACTTAACTGAAATTTTTCCAATTATATCGAACTTTTCTGCTTGAAAATGGAAATGCTTGTCGTATTTGTTAACAGCACTTTCAAAAACACCCGTATGTAAGTTTTCAAAGAAATCCGAAGAGACCCGTCTCATATTTAAGAAAAATTGACAAAATGCACACAAATTTCGAGAGAAATCCATTTTTTTTTGAGATTAGGTTCCGTAGTGGGGTCTATCCTTCGGACCAAATAACGTATTGGAATAAAAAAGTTCGAATAAGCATTTGAATTCTAATAATTCGAAATTCGACTATTCGAAAAAAGTCCATTTTCGAATTTATTTGAAATTCGAGTATTCGATGAAGGTGCAATTTCGAATTTATTCGATATTCGATTCGACTTCGTTTCGAATGATCGAATAATTTCGAATATTCGGGGAAATTGTGTGTCTGCAAAGTTCTTCCATCCCTCTTTCCAGACTTTGCGTAGTAATATCGGGTAGTCTACAGTGAACGAATGATCAGCGTTGTTTTCGATTTTGTTCAGGCTTCATTCATTTCATCTTTCTATTTTTCTATTCATTTGGGTTTTCTATTTGAGCTTTTAGCTGCCTACGAGATAGTAATGCCAGCACCAATGCTCGTACTTTCCTCCCCTGACCACCAACCGCTGTCCGTATATGTCCCTAGTGTACTCGTTTTCTGTTTCACGATTAGCTCCAGCAAGCAAAAAAGTACAGCACCCTGATGTTCTATCATATTATTTATCTAGAAAAGGTGGAACACTGAGGCAGTGTTTCAGGAACACTGAATTAATATTTCAGGAAGGTATTGGTTGAAGTCGGTTCTGCTTGCAAAGCGTCAAAATTCCCAAATCTTTGCTAGTTATAGCAATTCCGGATTAGTCAAATTACTCGAATAATCCAGTAAATTCAAAACCGAATTCCGAATTTTTTCGATTATTCGACGGTAGAAAAACCGAATATATTCGAAAATTTGGTTCCAAGAGAAAATCGAATAAATTCGGAATTCGATTATTCGGAAAAGCTTTGAATCGAATAAATTCGAAATTCGATTATTCGAGAAAAGTGCAAAATCGAATAAATTCAAAATTCGATTATTCGAGGAGAGTGAAAAATCGAACAAATTCGAAATTCGGATATTCGAAAAAAAATTCGAATATTCCAGAGCATAGTGGGGGCCGCTGAAGTAAGTAGATACTACCTACATGTCTGTATTGTAACCCCACTTGTGGAAGATTACAGTAGCCGTGCTGTAGATGCGGCATCTTATAGAGTCATCTCAAATTTAAAATAGAGCGGTTATTTTGGACGCTGATCACTATTATGAACATCAATTTGCGTGTCCCTCCATTTTCTTCACGAAATCGGCATTCTTCCTCAACTTGCCAAACCAACACGATATTTGTGTTCAGCGCCTCAAATAACCTCCTAAACAGGAGTTTGGATGGAATCGTTTCCTCAGTATTTTGAGACATGACTAGGCTGTGTTACGGACGGCTGAGAAATTTAGGAACAGGCCAAGATAGATAAGGAAGAAGAACGATGAACAGACTGAATAGACGGCACTGTTCCCCTTAGGGATTCCAAAATTTTCAAAAAAAAAAGGTTCCCGCCGAAGCTTTGTATAGGAGGGTTATTTGAGGTACTGAACACAAATATCGAATTCACTTTGTACTGGAACCCCATTTTTGCAGGGTTACCATAGGTATCCTAGTGAACCCTCTCAAATTCTGCATAGTTGGGCTCTTTTAGGGGCTGATCACGATCATCAACATTATTTTGCATGTCACCTTCGTTTTCTTCCCGAAATCGGCATTTTCTCCAAATTTTTTTTCGTGAACTTACCGTTTCCCAGAGAAAATGGGGTAACGGTACAAAACGGATACGGTATTCGTGTTCAGTACCTCGAGTAACTCCCCTGTGCAAAATCGAAGCGGATTTCATGAGGTACCGCACATGCACTAACACCACCGTAACCCTACAGAAATGGGGAAACGGTGCAACTCGGGTGTCGTATTCATGTTCAGCAGCTCAAATAACCACCTATACATAGTTTCGGTGGAATTTTTTTTTGAAATTTTGGAGCTAGTAATGTGGTGTAATAGTGCCCAATAGACAAAGAAGAAAAAAGTTTTGGCGTTTGCCTAGTTGGACCTAGGAAGGTTGAGATTCGGAAAATTGTTAGGTGTGTGTAAAAGTTGCGGTGCCGTTGGTGATAGTTCAGTATCTGATGCCGGTTTTCTCCTTGCGGTTGCGACATCCTGCATCGGTTTTCGAGTACACTGAAAGCCTGATTATCTTTTACCCATACCACTTTTGGCTGGGCTCTAGGTCACAGCATTGCTAAGCTGTGGGTATAAAACCAATGTCATGTGTAGTAAGGTATTTCATGGAATTTTACTTTATGAACTTAAAACCGAAAAATCAAAGAGGGGAGCCGAAGAATAGCATCTATGGTGTGTTCATGAAGGATTTCTTCTTGAAAATGGCAGTAGCTCGCGAGTTCTTGGGGATTCCAAACTTAGGAAATGCTTCTCAACGGTGTCGACGAGTCGAATCTCACAAAAGCGTCCAGTAAGAGCAGATCCAATGCAAAGTGGGCAAGACATTATGAATAGGTTGCCGTTCAATCGCCTAACCGCACTCGATCAATTAAAGAAAATGGCAAGGTGAGAAAACGTACAGCGCGAGCTGAACGAAGAAAGCCAACGTTGACACTTGCTAGTTTTTAAATTGGAGATATTTTAACAACCGCCTTTGTGAGCAAACCTTGAGCATCTCAATGTGAGATGGTTCGTTGCCGTAATCACCGAATTTTAACCCACTAATTCATGTCATCTGAAGCTTATTGAAGTAAGTTACTCCTCAGCTAAGGAACGGTGAACAATACCGTGGACAAGATCTGGGCTAAATTCCCACACAGTTCCGAAAAGTATGCCCAATTACACTATTTTGCTAGAAAATTAGGAATAATTCCAAATCTCCTCAATTTTTGTCGCCCTGTACACAGCTATTTACGCACGACTGCCGTTGAATCAATAACCATCTTGGCTAACAGCTCAAAAGAATTCCAATGTATTCCACAACCTTGTACACTGTCACAGTGATTTCCAAAGCAAAAATGAAACCAATAACTATAAAACTTTATTACTAAAATATCAGACACATTTAAATGGAAGTGAGAGGTAGATGTACCTCGAATTCCAAAAGAGGTCAAGAGCTCATAATTGGTGAAAGCTGACATAGGACTCTTTCCATTTCTTACATGAAACCGAACAAGCTGCTTGAACAAATCGTAGACGCAAACACGAACGGAGTAACCATGATTGGTATGAAAGCTTATAAACGAAATCGATGAAAGACTAATAAGAGAGCGTAGTTTCACGAAAGTCTGGGAAGCTTTGAGAGTAATAACATCATAGATAATCCGTTTCAAATGTGATGATAGTTGAATAGTCTCTGTGTGGATTGCCGGTCTTTTTTCATTCCTCACCAGTTGCTACAGTTTCTCGCATTTTTCCTCTGCCGCCCCTCCAACTATCGTCGTCGGTGAAACGCACAATATTAGATCGATTCATAAGTCCGTTTCCTACAGCCAGTTTGTTTCAAAATTACATAACCTTGACAATAATGCGATATCAACCGACGATGTATTCATCGTTACTATCCACGACTCTGCTCACCCAACCTCTAAGCAGATTTGTGATTCCACTGCTTTATAAAGAGACTAAATTGGAAGCTTCGGGACTGCTACCTTCGAGTGATTATGGTCGGTGATAATTTCCACCAATGCCAGACGCAGAAAGTGGGCGGAAGGGGGAGCGCGAGAGAAAAGTGGTGTCTCCTATTAATAAATTTAAAAAATGGTAGTAAATATAAGCAATTAAAAATAAAATGATACCAAGATTTTTATTTGTATTATAATTTCAAAAATTTGGCGATCCATTCTCGGGAAGGCGCAACTGATTTGCGATAGTTTTTTTTTGTTGCGATGGTTGTTCCTCAGATAGCTAAGCATCAGTGGCGGACGCAGAAAGTGGGCGGGGGGGGGAGGGCGTGGGAAGAAACGTGGGGTCTCCGCCGCTTTGGGGACCCAGATGGAAAATAAAATTAATAAAAACATTAATTATAATAACAAACAATAAATAAAAATTACATTAAAAATAATAATAAAAATAAACAGTTAAAAATAAACTAATGCGAGGTTTTTATTTGTATTGTAAAGTAATTTCGAAAATTTGGCGACCCATTCTCGGGGGGGGGGGGGGGCGCCCCCCTCCGTCCGCCACTGCTAAGCATGACTCAGAGGATGACCCTACCTTAGATAGGATGACTTATATCGAAGGCTGCATTTTTTCGAATGTATGCTTCGCTTCAAACGGGACAATAGTTGAGTACACGCACATACAGGGCATTCATCTGGGAGTAAACATCGCGTTGCAATACGCGCGCGAGCTGATCCATTCCAATAGATCAAATTCTCAATCGAAAGGCTACGTACGAGTGGTTTTTAGCGGTTCGCACATAGCCTTTCGATTGAGAATTTGATCTATTGGAACGAATCAGTTCGCACACGTATTGCAACGCGACGTTTACTTCGAGGTGAATGTCCTGTATTGCCTGCTTTTCTCTTCACCCTCCCCAATTCCTACGTACTTTCCAGCGCTCTTTTCCTCTCTGACATCTTTCCGACTCCGACTATCTTACCCAGTGAAACTGACCACAGGTAAGTTTTGTCAATGCCAATGTCTCACTCGCGCTGCTATAACGTCTCAAAGATTTTCCGAAAGATCTCTAAGCTACACTATACAGTACCCACAAGCAAGGGACTGCTCATACAGCCGTGGTCGCAGTGATGCATCTAACCGTGCCCTCACTGCTACCAAAATTCGCCATCAAAAACATGTGAGAAAACGTAGGCATCCGTTCGAATGAGTCATCGAGAGGACTCGCTAGGGCGACGATTTTCAACGGCAAGCCTGCCTTCAGTAGAGGATTCCATGGGAATTACTCCTAGTTGGATCAAACGTCCAAAAAAGGTGGTGGTCTCTCTCCAAAGGATTCAAAAAAAAAAAAAACCACAGGGAATTCGTGGAATAACCTGGAGATTAACCTCTCCCTTGTAAATTCTTGTTTCATAACACTATAAGGATTCTAGGGAACAATCGTATCAACTGAATATGAGTATTTGGGGGTTACTTCCTACGCTGCAGTGAATGGACTACAACTTGGTACGAATGGACGGATGCGAGCTTTGTCATGGTCAAAAAGTGAGGTGTTGGGATGTCTTTTCACTTCGACACACTGTATTAATGGTTGATATTGCACTACTGCAAGGCCATCTAATTTCAAAACAAAAGTTGCCTATGTGAACAAAACATGAGCAGCCTAATAAGAAATTCGCAACCACAAAATGAATTTTCACGTGTATAACAAGCATCGTTTTGATTGTGGTTTCGAACCCCGACTGAACGGAGATGGTGATTTCTGGATGAAGATTGTAATGGACCATAGAGTACAATCAATTCGCATAGGAATCTTAGTCAATAGTGATTGTTTGAATAACTCTTCGTAATGGCTGGCAGGTACATTTTGCATGGCTCTTGCAGTAGAGATTGTAACAAATTACTGGCATCTGAAAAATGAAGCTTCAGTGCTTACTCCTTTAGATTCGAACCAATCACATGAGTTGAACAGTACATCATCGTCGTCCCTCTTGTGAACACATGCTGGATCAATCCTAAACAAATAATTCAACCAAAGAAGATGAGAAGGAAAGAAGCAATAAATACACTACCGGTGTCTTCCTGATTGGTTGCTGGTATCAGCTTCATCCAGGTCGTCTAAAAGCACAACTAATATTTGAAAGCATACACTTTAAAAAATGGAATCGCATTCTCTTCTATCGCTTAAGGTCAACTTGTTCGAGTACGCATCTATTTTTGACAAGATCAACAAGTTTTACGAAGCGCTGGTAGGTAGTGTTTCTAGGATTCCTTGTATAACATACATAGCAATGCAACAGTCAAGCAGAAACAAAAAAAAACGAGCATTATATTTGTAAAATAGGTTGTGGACATATGGACAGAAACAGACAGAAGTCCGAGTAAAGGAAACTAAACAGATCGCAAGAAAAGAATGCTATTGGACTTTGCAAGTACAATAGCTTACTGATTCTAGGGAAGAAAAATTGTCTCACCATACTCTGGTCGAACAATTCCTGTTTTTCGAAGATACCTTTTTGCTTTCTTATCGTATTCAATCATATTTTTCTCCAGATATGCAAAATAAGCGAGTGATTTCTTCATGATCTGCAACACTACATGATACGTCTGCGGTTGGAAATGTTGCTGAGAGAAAAGTCATGCATTTGCTTTGCAGAAATTCACTTTTTTCTGACAACTTCAGAAACCAAGTCATGGAGACAGAAAGAAATAGTTAAACCTCCTCATGTGTTGGATATGTAGAACGCCATCGCTTTCTAACACTATCACACCACATAGTACCGCACTGACACTTGAATCCAGCTCGAGACAGGTACTGGCTTCCGTAGTCGAAGAAAAGCTAAACCACAACAGAGTTGGATGCTATTTGTACCACAACTGGTAAATGTTAATCAATGTAGGACAAAAACCTCAGATCCACCAAGGATGGGCTGTGAAGCAAAAAGGATTGCACGTGCTCGATTCAACCGCAAATCATTCTCAGCGTACCTACAGATAAACAGAATAACAAAGCAGTCGAAATTTAAGTTATACTCAGTTTATATTAAAAAACGGGAGTTGAGAATCATTTGTACACTTTCAAGCACTTTGTGGAACCCTGAGAATTCAAGCTCGACACTGTTGTACCTCACAGAACCTTCCCAAAACTTGTGTCGGGATGGTGTGGGGGGGAGGGGGGGGGGGGGGGGGGTAGGGAGGGCCACAAGTTCTTCACGAAAATCATTCAATCTGACTGTAACACTTTTGCGAAGTGTGGGCAGGATAGCACTATTTCTGGGGTGTAGCGGAAAAATTAGCGTAGGAAGATAGGTTGAAGAAATGCCAATCTCGGTAAGTGAATGACAATATCATTTGAAGTAGTGTTGTGATCAGCACAAAAATAGTCTTCGACGCAAAATTTGAGAAAATTCTGAGAGATTGATTGATTGATTTATTTATTGCCGGATGCAAGAGATACAACAGTACAGGGTACAAAACTATGGTAAAACCATACGAGCTCCTGCCGCTTCAATGTATTTGGAGTTCATACCCCTTCTGAAAATGTTAATCTAATACATTTTTTTTCCTATGAGTGGCATTTTGGCAAACTGAGTTTCATATAGCTGACGTCCAAAAAAATGGCTCACACAATGGCACAAAGGCATGAATAGCTGGAGACAAATTCTAATGGCAACTGCTATCTAATGACCCGCTGCGGGAAGATTTCAATGGTCTTCGGGAGTACCCACCCACAGCCACGAATCGCAATTCATTGGGTCGGCTTAATTGATTTTAGCAACAACTTCCCCGTTGAGACTTGATAAGGATGCAGTGGCTTTCTCTCCACTGCGGAACCCGCAGCAGTACCACCAGCCGCAATTAGTGGTGCAGTTGACAGTAATTGACAGCGCCTGCACTGCGCATCGCTAATTTCAGCCTCTGCAAAGCCCAGCGCTGCGCACTTCTCACGTCTCGTACCATCCGCCGCGCGAGGCGCTTACATTTGTAGGCTGTGGAGTGATTCCTGCGCTCCAAAATTAGTAAAAATTATCAAAATAAAACAGGAGAAGCATTGGAATCAAAGTCCACTACTGAAGCTTGTGTAGTATTAAGTTGATGCAAAAAATTTCCTTTGCATCATTTTATAGTAGTTTATAGTATTCGGCCGGTGGATAAAATTTCCGGTTTTTCTTATCATTTGTATGAGAAGTTTAATATCGTTCCGTAGCAAATTTTATGGCCTTTTCAGGCGCCTAATCTATTTTGAACGAAACTCACATCTTCGTCGAATTTCTGTTCAGGAACGAATGATGCCAAAACTGGATTTCTGCCAAATTTCGCCTGATAAATGCATACTGCGAAAAATAAGCAAAATGCAAACAAGCTATTCATACCTTAATAGTCCCATTATTTTGTATGCATATCTTGATAACTGCCCCGCATATTATTGTTTGTGCAACCACATTAGGCACAATGACAATGAACACCTTCTTCCCGCTTTATAAAAACCAAATCGCTGTGTTTGCTGTCTGCCAAGATGGAATCCCTGACAATAGAGTCATATCTTCTACATCAGTAGGCGAATTTGTGGCCTGACTCTATTCTTCCTCAAAGACTGACAATTGCACACCTCCTGTATCTGCTCAATCATGATAATGAGATGCTCCTCTGGTCGTGCCTCTGAGAGCTTGTCCTCGATTTAGGCTTTTGTGTGAGCTTTGATATGCATGTGGTGTGATTTCCTGGGGAAAATGGAGTTGGAGGCGGGGGGGGGGCACTTTGTACAGGGTGACAACAAAGTCTTTGGCCAAATATAATAAATTGTAAGACTGGGATCAGATGGGCCAGCAGTCTGGAAAATTACCTGGGCTATGTAGAATTCATGCGCTTTAAGAATCCACTCTTGGATTTCGGATATCTCTTCTGGCTTCTCCGTAGAGTTAACAAAACCGTTGGCTACTGCAACGCACGAGGGCCGCAAGCTGGTCGAGAATTTATGATCCTGTTTTCTCGTTAGGTCTACATCAGGGAAGCTGGTATTTGAGCGAGAGTTAGCTCAACTTCTGCGCTTTCGGGACTGCAATTCAGAGATTCTGAGGTCTCTGTTTCCGGAAGCATGTTAATTATTAAGCAAATATGATGATTTGGTGAAATCAGGGACTGTCGAGTCTGAACCACCTTTTTGTTACCTTTTCTTTTGAAACTTGATGAAAAACTTTTGTCAAAAGCCCACCTTATTTCTGTCTGATGTGCTTAAGCCTAAGAAATAATATACCTCTCCGGGTTTCGCTCTGCCCACTTTTGCTCTTTGTTTTGTACATTCTAGTAGGAAAAAGTGATGGTGACAGTCTATTGATCATTTTCGGACAAAAGAACAAGCTTACGCGTGGATCTCCTTAGGATAGAAAGCTTATACCCTCTTCAATATTGGGTAGAAAACTGGTGATTTGAAGAGCCGATTAAAGGAAGTTCTGGGAAGAGATGTCACCGAGACTCTACTTGCGGCCATTTGCATCTCTACCTGTTTCCATGTTTGCAGATGATAGGTTCAAATAGGGCTATGGATTATGAAATTTTGCATGTGTGTTCGAGACATTTGGATTGTCAACGCGGATGTAAAGTCATGGGTTTCCTGACCAAGCGCAGGAAATAATTGCAATAAAATCTTTGGCCAAAGACTTTGTTGCCACCCTGTATTAGTCGATAATGTGACCTGTCCTGCACGTTCTGACGTGTTAGCTGATACGCCCAGAATGCTCTGACTTGTTAGCTGTCTTAATGTGCAGTAGTTACCTAAAATGCAAACAAGTCAGATCGTGTAGGACAGGTCATATTATCGACCGATACCAAGTGCCCCCCCCCAACTCCATTTTACCCCGATTCCTTGCTTTTTAATGTTCCGCTACTGCCTCTGATCGAACCACTGCTTTCGCAATCGCGGAAAAAGTGCACCTGGTGCACTCAGGCCCTTCACGGCTTGTCGGTGGGCAAGCTGGGCTTCGTAAAGGGGTCGAAAAGCAAAAGGGGCTTCGTACGGGGTTCGGGGCAGAGCCCGGAACAAACTTTGGGGCGTTCGTTGGTCCACAGAAAAGGAATGTGTTGATAAAGGCGATGAACGACGAAAAAGGCTTGCGAAAAAAAAAACTGCTCGTAGCTCGAGCAGAGCTATAGCGGCGATCCAGATTGAGAAGTTCGATTGGAGCAGATCATGTACAGGTTCCCATAATCCGGAGGACTCAAACGACTCCTGCGCTGCGGAATTTGGAAGGATTGAGCTGGTATGTATCTTCAGCGAGATAAGAACTAACGGAAAACTAGAAGTTTTTGAAAAAGACAATCTAAACTTATGTAAACTAAAAAAGTGTATGCTCACATTCTCAGTCTGAGTGATTGCAGGGCTTTCCCGTTGAGTCGAGACATAACCGATAGAGATCAGATTTGGGGTGAAGAAGCGTCATGACACTCACAATAAATGTATGATGTCAGATCACAAAACTTAAAGGAAACTCCAAACGTACGCAGACAAGAGTCGAGATCGCGGCGCGGCTCTCATGGGCAGAGACGCAGGCGCACACTATGCTGAACTCCCTTGACTCTGCCCAAGAGGGCCGCGCCGCGGTCGTGACTCTTGACTGCGTCCGTTTGGAGTTCTCTGTAGGTGAATCAAGAAGTTGTATGCTCGATAAAGGGGCCAGCCTATTTTCGACAGGCTGGCATAGAAGCTAAGCCTGTCCGGAGCATAATTTTCCTATTTAAACGCATAAGTTTCGAATAACAAGCTTCTTTTCCGGTGGGCTTCTTTCCCTCAAGCTGACAAGTTTGTTTTCTGGTGTTTCTTTTAGAGGAGTCTGTTGTTTCTTTTAGAGGAGTCTGTCCGAAACGACGAGTCCGCCCACGCACGCGGGGATCCAGAGGCTGCCACGCTGGCCAGCACTCCACGTCATCATCTCTAATCTGCGTATTACGTTTCATCGTTATCTTCACAATGGTTTGGCTGTGATGTGGACGACGTAGCAGCTAACAGCATATGTCTCAGCCGCGCCGCCTCTCGATCCCGCGTGCGTGGGCGGACTCGTCGTTTCGGGCAGACTGTACCGCATATTTGTATGGTCATCTTTTCTCTAATACCTCTTGAACTTTCATGATAGCTGAAACCAGCTGTTCAACACTCGAAAAGGCTGCATTCGGCTTTTAGGCCATTCTAGCTCTTTTCAAAGGAGGCTTCGTAAAATCTGGATTTTTCAAAGGGGGCTCCGTTTTGGGTCCGATCCTACGACTGGCTCGTGCTGGGGTCAGAGTGCACTTCCTGAGCTATAGTCTGTCCGAAACGACGAGTCCGCCCACGCACGCGGGAATTGAGAGGCGGCGCGGCTGAGACGGATGCTGTTGGCTGCCACGTCGTCCACGTCACAGCCAAATCATTGGTCAATACCATGAACATAACGATGAAACGTGATACGCAGATCAAAGATGATGAGGTGGAGCGCTGGCAAACGTGGCAGCTTCTCGATCCCCGCGTGCGTGGGCGGACTCGTCGTTTCGGACAGACGATAACAGGCCATAAATTCCAACCAAGCGCTTTATTGTAGAGTAGGATCCTTCAGCGGACAGGCACAACATCGGCACCACATCATCATATCATTCATAAAACGACAGGTGTAACATGAGTATTACTTGAACTGCTCCAATATTTCCTATAATTTTCTTACTACCCCCGTCGCTAGTGAAAAGACCTACAGTCTGGTAGCGCAGAGGTGGCACCTGGGTCAACTTCGTCTGCAATTACGACCTCATCCAGATGTCGGCAAATAATCTAATTTTTACACTCCTTTGATATGCATGTGGTGTGATTAATTCCATTCTGATGTTTCGCTACTGCCATTCATTAAAATCCCCTCCCACGTTCGCGTTCTGCGGACAAAGTCTAATTGCAGACAAAGTCACCTCAGGTGCCACCTCTGGGCTAACAGACCATACTTAACTGTTTGGGTACGTGACATACCTCAACATAACGAGATTGGGAAAACAACCGTGCGAAATAAAGCGTGCAATGTTTCCTTTCCTTGTAGGATCGATGTAGGCAACGTTCCTCCATGCGCTAAACGCTTCACACTGTAAAATCACGACGCATTTGATTAATAAGGTTATAAAGTAAAAGACAGAAGTTCCGAATACTGCACAATTACAGCGGTGGTCCTTCATGCTTGAGTTGCAGAACACCACCCTGCGAGTTCTGCCGTTGCGCACCACCTGTGCTTAAGTATAGGGAGTGCGCCGCGGCAGAACAGATGCGCAGTATTCTGCAACGCGAAGATGATTGACCGCCTTGAAAATGATTTATCAACAATAAAAGAATTATGAAGAAATTCATCCTCTTCTTATTTTTAAATAATCTAATACTTAAAGATAGTTTGAGTAATGAAGAACAGGAATAAAAGGAAAATTATACAAACCTTCACATTTCTTGCGAAAGCAAGTTTTTCGTAAATTTCTGTCTCTTCAAACGACTGGAGGCAAAATGCATAATCCAATGACTCAGCCCCTCTTCGACTCATAGTCTTTTGCTGAAAATAATGTTTTTTGAACTAGTAGGTCGACTCCGTCTTAGATAGATGGATATACTGCCCACATCGAGTACTTCTCCACAGAACTGCACCACTGCGCATCCTGAATAGACAACTTCGGTAACTATGTACTGAATGAACTCCGCACACTAGGTTCGACTTTGTAAATGCTTACCTTGCGGTATATTGCTCAAAGTGCGCAACCCAAAACCGACGTCATCGCTTCTTCGAAAAATTTCGAATCTAAAGTGAACGAAAAAGAGGCAATACGGGCAAACCGCGCAGCGGCAAAACTGTCTTCACTGCTCAATATTCTAACGCGTCACGTGATTTAGAGACGAGCCAGGTGTGGTGCATCGCTGTGAAAGACCCGCCCCCCCCCAGAATGGGTCGCCAAATTTTTGGAATTTCTTTGCAATACAAATAAAAATCTTGTATTAGTTTGTTTTTAATTCTTTATTCTTATTATGATTTTTAATATAATTTTTATTAATTATTTATTATTATAATTAACATTTTTATTGATTTTATTTTCCGTCTGGGTCCCCAAAACGGCGGAGACTCCAATTTTTTTCCCACACCCCTCTCCCTCCTGCCCACTTTCTGCGTCCGCCCCTGGTATTGGGTGTTAGCATGTCTGCGGGTTTTTTTGCTTGTAAATTTTCCCACCCATTAATTTCTAGCAATACTAGTGGAGAGAGCCATTTATTCTTTATGAGACAGCGCTTTTTCTCGTTAAAGAACATCAATCTCCCCGAGGTTTGAACTTGCGGAAAGTCGACTCAATGAAAAACAGTAGTTCCAGCGAGTACAAATTTGTGCTGGCACCCAGTCATATCCTAAACGGCCGGTAATTTGGAGGAAGCTTGGCAGCTTTTTTTGTTGAACCATCTCACCGTGCGAACAAGTGATACATATAGCTACCACCAAAGAGTGTTCGAACTCTTGCAAATGCAACGTAGAAGCTCCGGCATGAGCACAAAGGCCCTCGTAGATAGAGACTCGTTTTTGCCATAGCATTTGTTTGACTCCCACTTACTCTCTATTCTGTCTCTTTCAATCTGATAGATCGTTCCGTTCCCTCTAGCTCAATACACCACATCCTGTATTCCACACTCACTGGTGGAACTTGAAAAAGGGTCACGGTACCCGACCTGATTAGCCTCAGATGGGCTTAACAAGTGTGTGAGAGCTTTTGCCCAGCCACAAAGCGCCTGTAGCAAGACCAGCGCAGTCCATCTTTGCGCTGCTTGACGAGCTACACATGTATTGAGTTAGATCTAAATTTCCCGGCATGGAATTACGTAGGTTCGAAATTTCGTAACATGGTGGAAGGATACTGGTTTTGATAAGTGCTGTTTCTCAATAAGAAAGAAGAAAATTAAAACCATCCAGTGTTTGTCTCCTGAACACAGCAAGTTTTTTTTTTCAAAACTCGCTTCTTCATCTCCCATCATTCTCATATTTGACTGATCAAGGGTTACAAGCTAGGTTTTGAGCTCAACAAAAGTATCAAAATGGGAGAACGTAGAACGGGGGAAGCGCAAGAACCTGCTGATGCCGTCATTCACCACATTGCAGCATTGCTATGATAAGTTACTGGCAACCACCTAGCCTCCACATGGGTGGCGCTGATTAGGTCGGGTAGCTCTTGGCCGTTTCCCCAAGCTTTAGCATCATGTGCTTGATATGTGAACAGTCCGCGATCTTCAACGCAATGTATGCGACCGCTCAAGTTGTAGAAAAGCACAAAAAAGATGACAACCTGACATTAAAAAGTACGAACGAACCTAAATGGCGAAGGTAATGACGTTGAACTTAGCGTGTTTCTACACTGCCCCTTACAAGCACACTTCTTTCCGCAGCCCACTACCAACATATTGAAAAATGTGGCATCCGAATTGAGGAACACGCGACCATCACCCTAGAATGTTTACAAAATCATCCCTGAAAAGAAAGCATTTATGAGAACTCTAACAGGCTCATCACGAGCAGACAAGCATTCATAAAGCGAATGAAAGGCGTATTCCAGCGCTGGTTATACAAATAAATAAATAAATATATATATATATATATGGCGGATGGAGGGGGGGGGGCGGGGAGGGCGCCCCCCTCCTCCCCCGAGAATGCGTCGGCAAATTTTCGAAATCACTTTACAATACAAATAAAAATCTCGTATCAGTTTATTTTATTTGTTTATTTTTATTATTATTTTTGATATAATTTTTATTAATTATTTATTATTATAGTTAATATTTTTATTAATTTTATTTTCCGTCTGGGTCCCCAAAACAGCGCGGAGACCCCACTTTTTTCCCACGCCCCCCCCCTCTTTCTACTTCCGCCACTGATATATAAGTACATATATAGGGAACTAGGGAACTCCAAACGTATGTAGACAAGAGTCGAGACCGCGGCGCGGCTCTCTTGGGCAGAGACGCAGACGCACACTATGCTGAACTCCCGCGACTCCAAAGTTTGTTGAACTGTTACAACTTATGAAGTAAGCAAACTGCTGCGGTGTTTGTTATAATATTTTAACACATTAACGAACCACTACTACAAAAGAGCTTTTTACTGTATCCTCACAGTCCAGTTATAGCAAATGGGTAGTCAAAAAAGAGTTCCCAATTTCTGGTACATGTATTTCACTGGGATTCCTTTTTTCGAACATGTGGCCTGGTCCACTCCTCGATAGAAAGAGCTGTTATACGACCCTCACCATAATAGTACAACGTGTAAATTGATCGTTCATCTGTCGACAAGTACATTCATCACCGCATATCAAATCACTGCAGTCGCACTTGACCTGCAAAGTTTTATAATTTTGAACAATTGGTGCGATTTCCTTCACACTTCTCTAGCAACAATACTATGTTATAAGACACAGAAAATTATAACAACAAACCGTGATCAGATGCTTCTCTTGTCTCACTAGACTGTTTTCTCTAAACGATGTGTAGTCGTTAGCAGAAATATACTCGAAGGGATCTGGCTTGATGCAATTTCCTGTATCCGAATAGACACTGACGGGAAAAACTTCCAGACCATTGGAGATATCACTGCAATCAAGTCAATTATATAGGCTTAACATCTGTTATCTCCACGGCTGCTGATTTCACCATAATTTATATTACCTTTACTAATTTCACTTTTAATTTACATAGTGACTGAAATATCAGGTTGGTGCGAAATTAATTGCCGAAACGAACACTCTAGTTCAAAATGTTATAACTTGGCGTAAACACAATGTTCTTCATCAACTTAATGCCCGTTGGATTCGCTAAATCTTCCTTAACAATATTTTTGAAATGGTATGCCTCTACAATGGAAACTGAGATCGCCAAAATCTAAAAACTTTTGGAAGGCGATTTCGGCATGCTCCAGATCAGGAATCAGCTGCTGTCACAGATTTATACCAGGAACTGAGAAAAAATGATATTCAGTAAGGGAAAGGTCTAAAGAATAAGGAAAATGGATGAGAACCTCGATGCCCTACTGCGCCAGTTTTTGCCGGGTGAGTTTCGAAGTGAGAGGCTTAGCGCTACCTTGGAGCAGGAGAAAACTTGATTCGCTTCACCACTGCCAACCAAATCTACAGCAGATGATTTGGGGAAATCGACTCGAATTTACAGTACTAGGACTCTGCTGTCAATGCTCGGCTAGGTTTAGGAAGGCTGCAGTCAAACACACCTTTACAGCACCACCAAACTCCTGACGCATCCTCCCTAGAGAGATTTGGTTTAGCCCCACGCCCATTCGCATTTCTTTTTATCCTACAGAAACCGAGCTTCATCTACAGTATTTAAATGGACTAGAAATTTGCCGTTTTGGGACCAAAAATTAAGTTAGAAATGATGTCACACCAGGTAAGACTATGGTTATCAGTTAGGTCGTGTGGTGCTCACACCCGCACCTTCCTCAACCTGTTGGTTGAGATCAGATGTTTCAAAACTGTATTATAGTGAAAGTCCATCCTTGCCCTCATCGTCCGAATAGTAAGATCCGGTTTGGGTTCCATGGCTGCCGTGAACACCTGATCGTCTAGCGAGATCCCGCGACCACGACCGTAGTTGCATTTGAGTTTAAAAATCGTAGGAAGAAAACATTGCGAAACCCTAGCTCACTACGCTACGAGAAGGCGATACCAAGGCAAAACAGATGCAAGACTACTGGACATCTGCGGTCCAGGGTGATCGAGTTTGCAGTAATTAACCACGATCATCTGAGAACCACGTAGGCTCATTATCTGTTCGCAGCTGTACAGAAAGAAAGGTACTGAGAAGAGCTAGCCAGAATATTCAGGTAGTTTTTGAAAGAGGAAGAAAAGTCCTTTCAGATGGTCACACGATGTGGCTTGAAATTGCTCTAATTCCATACAAGAGAAAAGTTTATTTCTGCATACCCCAAAACGGCAATTAATTTCGCACCAACCCGATATCTGCAAACTCACCGATGCAGCCGATAACGCCGTCGAGAACTGTCGGGAGGACAATAAATAAATTCATTGTAGTCACTGGGATCCGGTATACTCTCACATCCTCGTCCAGAGCGTAGACCAGACTCGGGTATAAGTTGTCTTATCATTTGTCGAAGTCGACTTAGTTCTGCAACAAATCTTATCAACATTTCGAAGAACTTTACTCGTTGATAACAAGGTAGATCCTCTGTATGATCAGTCCGATGCTCACTGGAACTCTGTATGAGTTCGTTTCGAGAATAAGGAAATCGCTTCAGCATCTGCCTGCACAAATTCTTCCTGTTCTTTCTCACAGTATCAAATAAGGTGTGAATTTTTTTGAGAATGGTAAGGATTAATGTTCAGCTTCTCTCACACAATTTTTCTCATTGGTCTGCGGACGATCCTGACCACTGTCGCCATTTTGCGCAAGGAAGCTGCGGATTATCTCGATCCTGCTCCGACCAATATTCACTATCTTGGGAGTTTCTGCAGTAGTAGAAAGATATCCGCCTTTTCTGTCGTCACTGTTTCCAAGCTCTTCGGAGCTTCTTGCTGTATCTTGAACAGATATTCGGTGCAGAGATAACGCTCCCAATATGTATGCCATTGATGTTCAATCTCAATGATGAGTTGAATAATGGCAGTGCTCATGACGTTGGAGGTGAACATCACGAGATGACTATTACTTGGAAACAGGGTCAAACATGACGATAGGAAAAACCGACCCTCAATACGATCCTCCCCCCTATTCCATCGTCCAACCCCACCTTTTCACGACCCTTCCCCCCCCCCCTCCCCCTCCCTCTGTGCTCCCGCATGCTTTCTCTGTACACTGAGCAGTTTCAATGAAAGAAGATACAAAAGAAACGCATTAAAAAAACCAAAATTAAATCTAAAACAACCTTGAAGTCGATATGCATCGTTTCTTATCCGATCGAAGTAGGCAGCTAGCAAGAACGATCACGTCATTACGTGTCAAGACAGGACTGATTGGCAGCGAATGCGAGAAATCGGTTTCAATGCTGGCATTTGAGCGCTCACGGGTTCGATCCCTGGCGCCTCCAAGGAATTTTTGTACGGGTCGGAAACGCTTCAGAATTTAGTGCGGAGTAGAGAGGATCGAAAGATTTGAAAATGAAGTGAGGGAAGCGAAATCGATCAACTACCCATGCGAGAATTCGCCTGTATGGCCCGCCAGCTTGTGAAAAACTAGGGTGACTTAGACCTCGTACTGAAGTTCTCTGACTCAAAATCAACAGATGCTTTTCAACGTGTACATAGAAGACGATCAGCTCAATCTTTTCTCAGAGTTTCATTTTTCTAGACCTCCATATGTTTCCGGGACCTCGATGGGAAATCGATAGAAAATTTGACGAATTTGCCATCGATTTCCCATCTAAACTGCGAGAAAACGAGCGAAGTTCATAGAGCCAGACTCCGTACTCGGATGGGAAATTTCCTCACCTAAAACTCATAGAAGAAAAGTTTTCGTGATATCTGCAAGTTGCTTCTCAGTGATTTCCCAAGCAGATTTACTCCATTTACACCATCTGTACAAATTGCGAGGTTTTCACTTCTTCAACTCCCATGAAGAGAGTTTGCCTCCTGCCGAAAGTTCATCACCTTTCCGTGATAGAGATCCAAGCAATCATTCTTCATCCGCATTATCGCGCCCTAATGCTTGCTCCTGCTTGAGTGAGTTAGATGGGAAATTTCCCCTCGGAGACCCGAAAATTTGAAAAATTTCTCATCGAGCTCCCAAAAAAATATGAAGCTCTAGAAAAATGAAACTCTGGCAAAGGATAGAGCTGATCGTCCTTTATGGAAAGTTTGAAAAACATTTGCCGATTTGGAGTCAGAAAACTTCAGCACGAGGTCTAAGTTACCTTACTTACCTTACGTTCTGACGGGCCCTGCAGGCGAATTCTCGCATGTACAATCCATCGATCTCGCTATTCACGTTTCATTTTTTAGCATTTCCACCCTCTCTACTCCACATTTGATTCTGAAGTTATTCCGACTCGTGCAAAAATCTATTGAAGGTGCCGGGGATCGAACCTGTGGGTGCGCCGAAACCGATTTTTCTCATACGCTGCCAACCAGTCGTCTTCTAACACGTAATGACGTGATCGTTCTGCTAGCAAGGGCGGACCTTCATTTGTCATAATGTTATAAAACACTGATGAATTTGCATTCAATGACCTACCCATCCCTCTAATTACCCTTCCCCCACCTCTCCAATACGACCCCCCTCCCATACGACGCCCTCATGGGAAATTCCCATCGGACGCTTGACCCTGCTTGGAAATGGAAGACAAGGAAGTAAGAGGGAAATGAGAAAAAAGCGAAGAAATCTAGGAGTCCCGCGGAACGGGAATGCACGGCCATTTTTAAACTTTTATTTTAATCTTCGGCCACCCTGTATAAGTAAGGCTAAAATGCTGTGCATCACATCCACCCTCCAACTGACTTCGAAAGTAAAGAAAATTCCAAAAAAAAAACTTTGGACAGACCTCCCTCACGACCCTAACATCATTTACAAAGTAGAACTCAACGCTGAAAAAAGAACTCACGGTTCTCCTTCATCAATTCAGTTAGATCCGAAGTACTTGGAAGAAGCCTTGCGTTCCTTCTCTTCCGATAGAGTAGTGTCGCTGCACATGCCTGTATACGGTATCCTTTTGTAGATTTTGTAAAGAAATAAACACTAAGACACGGTCTTCTGTAGCTTACAGGAACAGCAGTACCAAGACGGAAGTTGGGGTCACATCACACTTATGAGGAACAGTTATAAAAATGGTTGTAGGATATTCTATGAAAATCCGCTCACATTTGTAAATGTGAAATAATAAAAGATATGCTGCCTTGGTGTAGGTTCGACATTTTGAGTTATGAGGTAGTTGCATTATTCGTGTTCTTGAATGTATTTTATTGCATATGGTCTACTCAGAAGTCGTTCTCTATTTGATCTGCTCGACAAAGATAAGCTGTGAGAGGTCTGATCCTTGATGTAAGCCTATAAAGGTAGGAAATTCCACCTACGTGCCAGCGGTTGCCTGCACTCGACTCCTAGGATCAGCATAGGAAATCCTGATCTACTCGGCGAGCTCTTCAGGGACTTTATGCCAACGCAGCGCGTATCAGATGACTTCGTGTTGAGCGTGGTCGAAAGCCTTCAAGATCGTTCTGCAGTTGGCTGTGAAGCCGAACTGATTCGTGGAGATCAGGATGATGTCGCGGATTTGCCGGTTGATAATGCGTTCGAATATTTTATTTTCATGTTGTAAGAGAGCGGACCGCCGATATCTCGCACAAGCCGCAGGTCTGAATTTTACCTTGGTATTATAGCGCTCCTCTGCCAATCCAAAAGGGTCTGGTCTCTGTGACGACCTGGTTAAAGAACGCCGTCATCCATTTCCGCCGAGTTCCAATGTTTTGACAGATCCGCCGCTACATCTATATTCCGATTTATACGTCGATTTCCTTGGCTTCATTCGCTTCAGCGCAATCCGTCCAAGGTTGTCGGTTGGATACGATCGGAAATTGGCAGTAGTTTAGTATGAGTGGATTGCTCAATTGTTTCGTCGAGATTTTCTCGAAATAGTCAAACCACCTCCTCTCGCCTTCTTGCGGTGTATTAGAAATGATCGTGTTCCTTGTTGACTCTGTAGAACTTTTCGATGTCTTTGGTCTGCAGCTGGCGAGATCAAGACTGTCTCGTGATGTACAACCTTGGCGCCGGTTTGCCGCTCCTAGGTGATAATTACGTCTCCGATCTCGCAAGCGACTCAATCATCTTTTTGAGCTCAAGCGAAACTGCCCGACGTGCGCGGTTGGTAAGTGTCCGAAGATCCTCTATTTATTGTTGTGCATATCGAAAATGCCGATGTGCAAGACCATAGAAATTGAACGCTTTTATTACCTCAACAATCTTCTCTTCTTCATTCCACATTTTTCCATTTTTTGCATATTTGGTCATAGCATTGTAGCTCCCACTATGTAGCGGACCGCAGAAGACCCACTGATGTGCGAGAAGTACCTGTAAATGTAGCGATACCTGCACCATTTTAGACATTGCTTTAAGTGAGCTTTGTGAATACTGTGTAGTGTTGTGTAATGTTCGAGTAGGGTTTATGTTGGTGGTACTCGAGCAGGTTTTCTGATAAGGTAATCACAGTCGATGACATCGTTGAGCCATGTACAGTCTATCCGAAACGACGAGTCCCCTCAGTCGGCGGGAAACGTCGTGGTGGCGCGCCAGCGGCGCGGTCTTCTTGGCAGCGCATGTCAAATTGATCAGCTGTTGGAGATCAATGCCGCCACGCTCAATCGGCAAAAGGTAGGTTTTCCTTGTTTTTATCCACTGTTGTAGTTTCTTTTTTGGATATATCAGCATATATCGGGCCATTGCTGGTTGCTCGTCTGAGACTGTTTTGCTCGTTTCTTTTTTATTTGAATGTGTTTTTCTTTGTTTTTCTGAGTGACCATAGTAGAATCCACAATAAACACATCCAAAAAAAGGAAACGTTCAAAACGGCCTCAGACAAGCAACGGCCTGATATATGATGATATATTGGCGAAAGAAATCACAACATTGAATAAAAACAAAGAAAAACCCAACTTTTTGCCGATTGAGCGTGGCGGCGTTGATCTCCAACAGCTGATCAATTTCACGCACGTTGCCAAGACGGCCGCGCCGCAGGCGCGCCTCCACGACGTTTCCCGCCGGCTAAGGGGACTCGTCGTTTCGGATAGACTGTAAGACGGTAAAAACGTGGTTGTGGTCGGATATTTGAATGGACTGCTTGGCTGTCAGTAAAGGCAAACATCTAGACTAACTGCTACCACTCGCATAGTATTGTCACGCATCATGGTTAGCTCGTACCTGCTTGACAAGACTACTCGTCCACTCTCGCACCATAAGCCGATTGCTTCATGAAACCCTCGGACTGATACGACAATGTGGTGCCTCGAGATCCGCATGCCACTACCAGCATTGGTCCCAGCTCGTGGAACGTTGGAGAAAAGCTACAACTGAAGCCCTTGGAGCGGCACGAGCAGCAATGTTGGCTGAAGCCGTCGAGGCAGGGAGAACCCTTGGTCCGCCGTGATTTCATCAATTGCAAGATCAAGATGACAGGAACGATCTCTTTTAGAAAAATAGTGCAGAAGATCATTCTAACTGAAACTCTTCGATAGCCACGTCTACCTCCCTCCATGACATTTCAGGGAGGATGGATATTTGTTCCCGTCAGTCCTCCCTTCCGAAGTTTGACATGCCAACGAGTCGGTGAAAAATCGTACAGCATTCGGGCGCAACAGGTGTTCCTGTACAAGAAGGGAGACCCGCATGGCGTTAGCAGTTGAGGTCCTACCTGTCTACTGCCTGGTCTGTCTATATAGCAACTACACGACCAGAGTCTTCTACGACATAACCACCGACGTCAGGGAACGGGTTCATCAAGGCTATACTGTTTTGGCACAACTATTCACGAGAACTGGAGAATGTTATGCGAAAAATAGACTGAGGTACAATGAGAGTTCAAGTTGACGGCCGAAGACTACACCATCTTCTTTTCCACGATGACATCGTACATACATGCTGGGGTGTGGAGCGTTATACCTGGAAAGGGGCGCGGCCGACTGGTCAATTCTCCCAATTAGACAATCGCACCGCCCATTCCCACATGCTGTCTATTCCAACAATCAGAGCAATTGAATGTGTTGTGTTTAACTGTACAGATAGCGCGCATTTTATCCCAACCGAATCATGTAAATCGGCGCTATCAACCAACGATCGATAACGGGAAGCTTGCCATAGCATGTCTCGCCTATAACAAAGTGGCGAGACTTACCTCAGCTTGGAGGCCGGCCAAACCGCAAGATCAGTGAAACAGGTGCAGAGTATGACACCAGCCATGATCCATGCGGAACGAACTCGACTTCGAGGACGCGTGTGAAGAGAGCAGACCTCAACTGAGTCTGATAAAAACGATGTTCATGAATAACGGATGGGTCTCATTTTCGCTGAACGGAACGGACATACAGTCCTTGTCGAAAAGATAGACGGATTCCGTCACTGCAGAAACGCGGTGGGACCCGAACGATGGATGCGGAGAGAGCATGCTCCAAGTGAGAGGGTCCAGAGGGTCCCACCACGATTCTGCGGCCGCGACGATATGAAACCGCACGCGCAATCCGTCTATCTTTTTGTCAAGGACTGTATCTGTATGCGCCAGCTAAATAAAACATAGGTTGGCAAGTCAACAGGATGAACAACCTCGCTTCAGAGCTGGGCAGCAGGAAGCGAGCGGCTCAGAGCCAACAAAAGCATTGGAAAAGCGATGAAGAAGAAATATCAACGATAATCGACGAGAGTAGTCAATACGACTGGATTCCACGGAACGTCAAGCGCACGACAGGAAGACCGCCTACGCCACTGGCTCCCTATGAAGTTCTTCAATGAGCGATACAACACTCCTCGTGGCGCGGACAGAACGCACTGGGCAACTCTGGTACCCAGAGGGGACAAATACAAGGATCAGTGGCACCAGTTTGGGAGAAGGGGGGGGGGGGGTAAACCGAGGGCGCCAGTAATCTTTCAAATATTAGGTTGTCGCGAAAGTTTCCCGCCACTCCGAAATATTACATGTTTCCTCAGGATTGTTTTGGATCTTCCTATCCGAAACGTATATAAAGGTTGGTCAATGGACTACTTACACCTTTCTTCTCTTGGCTTTCGGTTGGAATTATGGCCGAAGAAATCGTCCTAGACTCGAAGCAGGTTCGACTCCTTCTGCTTTACGAATTCAGAAAAAACAGCAGTGCAAGAGATGCGACAAAAAACATATGTGATGCGATGGGTCCCTCAACTGTCTCCTACGACACGGCCAAAGTTTGGTTTCGGAAGTTCAAAAATGGCGATTTTGACTTGACGGATAAACCACGATCTGGTCGACCAGTTGAAGTCGATCAGGAGCGACTCCTAGAGCTAATTGAAGAGGATCCCCGCCGCGATACCCGTGAACTGGCAGATGAACTCATTACAATACAGTGGCCGTTCACCTGCGCAGCGCCGGAAAGACGTGGAAGTACGGCGCATGGATACCTCACGATCTGAGTAGTCGCCAGCTCCAGGTGCGCAGAGATGCATGCATGAACCTTTTGACTTTTCGAAGGACTTTCACCTGGCTGGACTACTTGGTTACCGGTGATGAGAAGTGGGTCCTCTACGCAAACCACACGAGAAAGCGCCAGTGGCTCGGACGCGACGAACCTGGGATCTCAACGCCGCAAACAGAACTACACCCTCAGAAGGTAATGCTCAGTGTTTGGTGGAACTGCAAAGAAATCATTCACTGGGAACTGTTACCAACAAACTCTACTGTCTCCGCCGAAATCTACTGTAGGCAACTGGATTGCGTCGCTGCGGCTCTTCGTGGGAAACAAGACAAAGTTTACTTCTTATAGTCCGTCCGAAACGACGAGTCCGCCCACGCACGCGGGGATCGAGGAGCTGCCACGTTTGCCAGCACTCCACGTCATCATCTCTAATCTGCGTATCACGTTTCATCGTTATCTTCACAATGATTTGGCTGTGACGTGGACGACGTGGCAGCCAACAGCATCCGTTCCAGCCGCGTCGCCTCTCGATCTCCGCGTGCGTGGGCGGACTCGTTTCGGACAGACTATACATGACAACGCTCTACAGAGCTTAGGATGGTATATTCTGGCCCACCCACCGTATTCACCAGACCTAGCGCCCACAGACTACCATCTTTTCTTGTCGTTATCCAATCACCTGAGAGACAGGAAGTTCGACGATTTGGAACAACTCAAAAAGTGGCTCGGCGAGTTTTTCGCATCAAAATCTCAGAATTTCTATGCAAGCGGAATCCACAAGTTACCGATTAAATGGCAATATGTTGTAGATAATAATGGTTCATATGTACATTAAATATCAGCTGTATTGAATAAAAAAAATAAAATTGAAAAAAGATCGAATAGTGGCGGGAAACTTTCGCGACAACCTAATAGAAGGGTCACTGGGGCCGTCGGTCTACTCCCCGGAAGAACAATGGGAGTACAGTAGAGTTTTACATTCGAAAATATTTTTCGAATATTCGAATTTTCGAACTTTTGGGAACCCCCGAATTTTCGAATATTCGAATTTCCGAATTTTTGCGAACCATCGAATTTTCGAATATTCGAATTTTCGAATAAACCCGGACCCTCGAATTTTCGAATATTCGAACTTTCGAATATTGCGGAGCCATCGAATTTTCGAATATTCGAATTTTCGAATTTTTCGGGACCCCCGAATTTTCGAATATTCGAACTTTCGAATATTCGAATGTTCGAATATTTATTCGAATAACATTCCATTTGGTAAAAACATTTTGTACCCATGCATGTAGGCGAACAAGGCGATATGTTTGCCAATCACAACGGGCATGAAACTTTTCGGTTCGGTTCGGGTAATAAGTTTCATCTGCCGTTTTGGAATTTCTCACAACCTTCTCATGAGTGGAAGCTTGTGCTGCTGTGGAGTTGGTCCCTCATCCGTTTTAGAATTGCAACTGGTTGAAATTCCTAAGCTTAAGAACGCTTATCTCACTTGAGGTATGTAACCATCATTAAAGGATCGTAAAGTGGACGAAACCCTTCGAACGTGAGAAGGCTTTCGCTTTAATATCTCTGTGTTGTAGTTTACCAAAACGAGCCATGGTAGTGAATGTAGAGGTAGAGGTTATGACGCGGTAAAAATAATGTTGGGTACAGTGGTTCAGTTACCTTGCTCATGAATGAGTTTCCAGCTATCAACAAAAAAACGTCAGCGACATAAAAAAACACTGCGTGTTATCCCGTTCCTCATTATTACTTCTGTTTATCGGGTCCAATTGCACTCTTGTACGTTGAATGTCAAAACCAACAGAACTTCTATAACAAGAAGTCGGAGCATGTTTGGGCAGAAAGGTTAATAAGAGGATCTCAAGATTTTGTGTGAACTTCGAATTCCATTACTGACGGTTATGCACTTAGAAAGAGTTTCAACGAAGCAGTAGTCGGAAATCAGCTAAATATGTATGTATAAGGAGGAATGCTGTGTAAAAGTTATTATTGTTGTTTACTGTTCACTTACATAGTTCTGGAGGAAAGGCTTGAATAATTGGAAGTTTAGTTGAAACTGCTGGTTTCTCAAGTGTCTAAAAAAGTACATACGTAGGTTGTACCGGAGAGATCATCGTCGCCAATGTCGTATACCTCGTAGGATTGCAGTTTCAAAGCTTTCAGATGCAGTTGGTGACTTTCGAATACGTGTAAAGATATGAGCAGGTTTTTGGGAAAATTGAGATTGAAATGAGAAATTTGACTGGAGTTTCAATGGGAATGGTTGTTCATCGAGAAAATGGAACTGAAATAACAGTTGCGAAGCAAAACAATTGCAAATATTCGAATTTTCGGCTTAAAATTTTCGAATATTCGAATTTTCGAATAATCCCGGACCCTCGAATTTTCGAATATTCGAACTTTCGAATATTGCAGGGTCATCGAATTTTCGAATTTTTTGGGACCACCGAATTTTCGAATATTCGAACTTTCGAATTTTTCGGAACCTCCGAATTTTCGATTATTCGAATTTTCGAATATTCGAACATTCGAATAAATATTCGAATTTTATTCGATTCGGTCAAAACTCTAGAGTACAGATGATACTAGCTGGAAATCATCTAGCTGTGGCCCCATTCTGCGTAGTTCCCCTGATATTCCACTTATAATGATCTGATGCTAAACGGAATACTCTACCTGAGATAATCTCGTACAGCTTACTTTATAACGACAGTGTCTTACCATCAAATCAGATGACAGCTGCTTCATACGGAATACTTCAGATCGAGCAATCAGCAGACATCATACAGTCTGTCCGAAACGACGAGTCCGCCCACGCACGCGGGGATCGAGGAGGCCACGTTTGCCAGCATTCCACATCATCATCTCTAATCTGCGCATCACGTTTCATCATTATCTTTATGATATCGATGATTTGGCTGTGACGTGGGGCGACCTAACAGCATACGTTCCAGCCGCGCAGCCTCTCGATCCACGCGTGCGTGGGCGGCTCGTCGTTGCAGACAGACTGCACCACTAATTTTTTTTTCGAGGATTGGAGTCTCGCTTATTCCAATGACAGAGGTCTCTTGTACTCGAATGGTCGAATGTATTCGAAGACCGACATTTTCGACTGCTGCACTCCAACACACTCGAAATATGCGACCTTCAACTGATTCGCATTTGAGTGGCCGGATAATTATACGATTTATTTTCAAATATGCACTTTGAGTTCCGCTAGCAATAATAATCGAACACTGTTTGACTTTGTCGTGTCTCAGACAACTTCAACGTGCCGCCCGCCTTCTCTAACAGCGCAGCGTGCGAGCCGCGTACCTTAGTTCGAGGGAGTGGCTAATCCCAGTGCGAGAGCGTATCGTCTATCCAAAATGACGAGTCCGCCCACGCACGCGGGGATCTAGAGGCGGCGCGGCTGGGACGGATGCTGTTGGCTGCCACGTGGTCCACGTCACAGCCAAATCATTGCTCAATACCATGAAGATAACGATGAAACGTTATACACAGATCAGGGATGATGACGTGGAGCGCTGGCAAACGTGGCAGCTTCTCGATCCCTGCGTGCGTGGGCGGACTCGTCGTTTCGGACTGACTATACCTAAAATTTTTGCCGTGCGACCCGCGCACCTTAAAAGTTGTGTAGCATCGCGTGGAACAGTAAACACACGGAATAATGCACAACGGAGAAGGACACTGGCATTCAAATCGCATCTCCTTGGAACTCTTTGGTTTTGTTTCTTTTTTTGTATTAGCTGATTTAGCTGATTGTTGCATATCGTTTTACAAACTTACTCTTTCTATCATATTATCATGACTTATAATAACGGGCTTAGTCTGTCTACATGTCTGTCAATATGTAAGTATGTACAGAGAACTCCAAACGTACGTAGGCAAGAGTCGAGATCGCGGCGCGGCTCCCTTGGGCAGAGTCACGGGTGCTCAGCATAGTGTGCGCCTGCATCTCTGCCTAAGAAAGCCGCGCCGCGGTCTCGACTCTTGTCTACGTACGTTTGGAGTTTCCTATATGTGTGTCGGACCGTTACGAGATTCTACGATTGGTCAGTGATCGTGACTGTGTGGTGATTGCAAGATTATATAAAAGGTACGATCGCGTGTGGTATGGTGGAGTGGGGTGGAGAGGAGGTCGAGCGGAAGGATGGATGATGACACCTGTTGAACTGTTGGACCTATGCAATAGCGCCCAGAAGTGGGCGAGACGGGTACACCGCTGCGATAAGGATGCGCCGGCGCCCAGAGGTGGGGGAAGGCTCGGAGCCGGGTTCACCGCTGTCATACGCGTGGGCCGGGGCCCAGAGGTGGGGAAAGGCCTGGAGCCGGATTCAGCGCTCTGACAAGAGTGCGCCGACGCCCAGCGTGGGGGAGACGGGTCCACCGCTGTGATAGGGGTGCGCCGGCGCCCAGAGGTGGGGAAAGGCCTGGAGCCGGATTCACCACTCTGACAAGAGTGCGCCGACGCCAAGCGTAGGGGAGACGGGTCCACCGCTGTGATAGGGGTGCGCCGGCGCCCAGAAGTGGGGGAAGACCTGGAGCCGAGTCCACCGCTGTGATAAGGATGCGCCGGCGCCCAGAAATGAGGGAGACGGGTCCACCGCTAGGATAAGGGTGCGCCGGCGGCCAAAAATGGGGAAGACGGGTTCACCGCTGTGATGAGGGTGCGCCGGTGCCCGAAATGGGGGAAGGCATGGAGAGGGCCCCACCGTGTAACAAGGGTGCGCCGGCTCCCGGAAGTGGTGGAGTCGGGAGCGCTGTTGCTGCAGGAGTGCGCCCGCGCGCCAATTACCGATGAAACACTACAAGACGAGTTCTCCGTCAAGTAAGAGCGGTATCGCATCCCAATAGGGGTAATATTTAACAATGGCACACGGCAGTAGATGTAATGCGCATATTTGCCCTTTGTTCAGCCTCACAACCACTTCTGTGTTCACCCTTCTCATTTGTGCCTAACCATTCCTCGCCAACCTCTTTTATATACTCAATGTAACCCATATCATTTGCCAACAATAACGTGCAAGAAGGTAATCATTCCCTTTCATCATTCCAGGGTAAATCGGTGGCCGATAGCCGGCTATTTCAATCGAGAACTTATTGTGCACCAAGACAGGACGTTACCACCCTGTACAGGGTCCACTGGCCTAGAGTAAAAGCAGCAGGAGAAAGCAATGTAATGCTACATTCTGAGTTGGTTTTCCACTGGGGAACTCGATTGGACAATAAGTTATATTATTGTGGATATGAGATGAATTAATGCGAACGAATTGAACATTAGAAGAAGTATGGAAGTCCGGCGTCAGCTGGACAGCCAGACTGGTGTATGTATGACTACCTTGCCCTCTTTTTCACCTGTTTGTTTTCTTTACTGTTTTTGTTCGCTTTTGCTTTTTTTTCAATTTCTTCGTTGTGATTTTCTTCTTTGCTTAATGATAAAAAAGCCATTTTGCAGTATTCGAACAAGTTTGTGCTGAAGCGAACGTCGGCTAGATATGGTTGTAGCTTGACAACCAAACAACAAACGGCGTTCACCCTGTTGCAGTTACGTGTTGTATATTGGAATAAGATAAAACCTGTTACCTTTATTGCGGCGCAGTGTATAGTGGAGTCGTTTTGAGGATGCATTTTCCGCAACAGCGGCTCCCTGGCATTGGAGCACGCAGCGCAGTCGGTCAAAAAGTTGATCTATGATTGATCTGGTATCTTTGGAGAGTTTTATTACTTGTTTCCTCCTGTATTGTTCTTTCTCAGCTCTTAGAACAACTGAAGAAGGGAACAGACGGTAAAAGAGGCCGGATCCATCGTGGGTCAACTGTTTGACCGACCGCACTGCGTGTTGTAATGCCAGCAGGGCCGCTGCCGCGGGCAATGCACTGTCAAAACGACTCCACTACAGTCTATCCTAGACGACGAATCTCCTCAGTCGGCGGGAAACCTCATAGCAGCGCGACTGCGGCGCAGCCGTCTTGGCAGCGTACGTAGAATTGACCAGCAGTTGAGATAAATGCCGCCACGCTCAATCGACAAAAAGGTGGGTTTCCTTCGTTTTATCCATTGTTGTGGTTTCTTTTTCGACTATGCCATCATATATCAGGCCGTTGCTTGTCTGAGGCCCTTTTGAACTTTTCTTTCTTGTCTTCTTTACGTGTTCGATGAGCGCTTCTGCATTAGTATTTACTCCAGCGAGCTTTCGGCGCTCGGCGCCTTCTTCAGACCTTAATACATACAGTACAATACGCAACGTAATACATTTAACAATTGTTAACGTGTATGACCGAGCGACTACGATGGACAGAGGAGCAGATGTAAATGTGTGTTTTCTTTCTTATTTGAATGTGTTTTTTTGTAGTTTCTACTATGGCCACAGGAGAAACAATGAAATAACACATTCAAATAGGAAAACAAATGTGCAAAACAGCCTCAGACAAGCAGCGGCCTGATATATGCTGATGTATTCAAAAAAGAAACAACAACAATGGATAAAAACAAAGGAAACCCAGCTTTTGCCAACTGAGCGTAGCGGCATTGACCTCAACAGCTGATCAATTCGACGTACGCTGCCAAGACGGCCGCGCCGAAGTCGCGCTGCCACGAAGTTTCCCGCCGGCTGAGAGGACTCGTCGTTTCGGATAGACTGTATATACAGTGCGATGCAACTTTGCATCGCACTGTCTCGTATATTGTGTGCTCACATGCATGAACTGATGTGATGAAATAAATAGCTCAACACGAAATAGAATGAATAAATGCATGTTATATAGCTGTGGAACCAAAAACCTCGTGAACAAGAGTAAGACAGCTTCATTCGACATTTATTGGAAAAAATATAGTAAAAAATATTACGTTGGGATAGCAAAGAACCCGTTGGCAAGTTTCTGGGCTGGGATTCATGGAATGATAACAAAAAAGCCAACCTTGCTTAACGTGATCGATTATTGTATAGACTACGTAATGCTAGGAGACGCATGCAGTGAAATTTCGCTTGCTAGCCTGTCTTCATTTGGTTGTGAGTTCATGAATCATAGCCCTGAATGTTAGAAACAAAAACGTCTCGATAAGAAATTGCAAGAAGTGTCAGGACAACATCTGGGAAACGACTTCCTGAAATACAATCGGTTCTATTGGGGAGGAAAGCTGGAGAGGCCTCAAGGAAGAATAGCGAAGAGTGCGCAGGAGGGAAAGAAAGAGGTGTATGCACGAACACTCAACTATCGTAAGTCCTTATGAAATAAACTATACCTACGATAGTGGAAGACCGGTTGGTGTGCCAAGTACAAATTACTGCGGGATAGAAACGAGGGAGTAGTACTTAAATTACACGTAGAGCTATATGGAGTTTCCGGCATAGACCACCTACAGAAAAACTACTGAAATAAAAAAAAATCAATACAAATCAATACACAGTCCCTCTCAAAAATCCTTGCCTCACGCCGAAGCGCCCATCTGCTGAGCCCGCCGCATCACCTATGGGTAATCATAAGTGGGATGATGTGGCTCAGCTGAAGTGTCAACTTCGTAGCGCCGCAACCATAAATGATGCCCAACGGCAGCGGAGTAAGCGCGTGGGGTGGTCGCGACGCGCTTGGACTGCTGCCGTAGTGTCCAATCATGGCTACCTAGTGGTTTTCTATACTATTTAACGGTGCTACAGCGAAGAACCCACCTTGTAACTCACCTATATCATCACTATTAGCTATTGAAATAGCGCAAGAGAACGACTACACTGCATGACACACCAGCGTCACTGTGTGCCCTCAAGTGCACAAATTCGGCAGCCTCACTGAGAAATACAGTCTGTGCACATTTGCGACTTAAAGGCAGCATCCACGTCGTCGCTCACTTCTACAATAAGTCTTTTACTGTGTAATCGATTACCAGGTAGCAGTGGCGGACGCAGGGAGGGGGGGGGGGGTATACTGCCTTTTCCCTCCGTGCCAGCTTTCTCAATTTCTATCACTTTCACGTGCGCCCCCGACGTCAGCGTGGCGAGACCCAAGAACGTCTAAGGACGCGCAATCAAGCGCATGCAAAACAGATTCCTCGCGCATCTAGTCATAATGCGTGAGTTGCGCGTCCCACGAAACTCCGGACTATGTGAATATCTCCAAAAGACGAAGAGTTCCGTGAATGTTGCCTTCAAAGTTTCGGTTGCTCTAATTTGTTGAGACGAACCCAGAAATGATGTTGACGCACATCGAAGCCCACGAGCATCCTGAAGGTCTCACCTTTCTAAATGGTATGAGAGACTAGTATCCACAAAGTAAGGAGTGCAAACTAAAGGAGAGAAATAAAGGAAAGTGATGCAAATGAAGACATTTAGTGAAAAGGTGGGATTACATATAGCGAAAAGTCCGCTTCTCAAGAGGACGGAAGTTGATCTATAGGTGTGACGAATTTGAAATCTTCAGGGAATAATTCTGCAGCTTTTGGGTACAGCAGTTTATAAGTTTGCTTCACTGTAACCTCGGCTGCACCAGCGATTTCTCCGATGTCTGAATAGCAGATGTAATTATATTCAGTTACAGATTTGTCACGGATCACTACTAAGCATACCTTTTGCTGAACGCTTTTCATTTGATGCTTGTGATGCCATATAAATAGCAGCTGCAGCAATTGAAATTGGTGAACGGCTGAAAGAAGAACGTAACCACTCGCTGAGCTTCAAAAAGAAAATATGTGTAGTCACACCCAGCAACAAGATCCATTTCAACAGCTCGTTTCGCAATACGAGTAGCAGCCGCCTGAACTATTCTTTTTCACCAATCATAAAGTGAGCAAAATGTCTCCATTACCTGTATAGAATTCGGAAGGGAAAGGTTTCCGCAGAATCTGGACATGAAGTCTGCAGATGTAATTTGCTCAAGATTCGTCTCCAAACTTTTTATGATCAACTTGAAGCACCGCCCTATCTCCTTCTTCGAAACACGCGATACCGCACAAATTTCTGTACAAACAATCAATTAGTTGAAGAAAAGAACAAATAAATGAATGGACGAGTCAATGAATGAATGGGAAAATATGGTACAGCAAATAGATGAATAGATAGAGATTAGATGAACAAAACATCAGGTCGATCAGATTACAATGAAGCTAGCCACAGTCAAAAACTGAGGCGTCTTCACAAATTTAAACGTGCTATGTATGACAAAAAAAAATGCGAGGAACCTTTGAATGTCCTGGGCACACCCTCTTTCCGACATGCGATGTAGAGACACGCAGCTGCTTGAGCTTCGTTATTCTTACCCTTCAAGGCTTTGCTATCCAGAACGTCTTTAAATGTTTTCGAGGCAAGGTCCTGAAGATAAAGGGCCTCCAAGTCCAATGTCAATCTTGCCTTTCATCAAACTACTGCACCTACTTGTATGCTTTTAGCGAGGTGAATTCGCTCGCTCATCTCTCTGATTACGCTCATGGCCTGCGTCATTTGACGATCAGTATTATTCATGCTTTTTCGTTGAGCATTCGCAAGACTGAAAATATGCAAAACATTGTGCAAGAAGGGAGCAGCAATGGTGAAACAAACATAAACTTACCTTGTATCACTTTCACTTGCACCAAATCCCACTGCAATACTTGTTGAGAGATCTCCCCCACTGAGCAGTGGATTTTCTGGTGCACCCACACGAGATGGGTCTGTACCACTGCGTTCATTCGAAAAAGAACGCCACTCGGTACCAACATCAACCAGTCTAAGAGAAAAATATTAAGTTGAGGAGAAAGTAATGGAAGAAACTGCATCCAAGTCAGATTTTCATCTCTAACGTTTAAGAGGGTTTTTCCCAAGGAATTTAGTATACACCTTTAAATCTATAGCATTACTCGAACGCATGGATAGAACGCCGATTCTCTATTCTCAGAATTGTACCAAGAAGAGCCTGGGGGGGGGGGGAGAGGGTAGGAGCAGATAGTGATCTGAGACTGACAAGGCAGGAGAGTAGGAATAATAAGTCCCGTTAGTTTGTGACAGGAAAAATGTGGGAAAATTGGGACGTAAAATGAATGGCGTGGAACAGGGTTTTTCGTTTTTGTCGTTTTTTCTGCAGAGGTTCCCCCCCCCCCTTTTTCCAAACCTGGCCTACCCATATGGTAGCCGTGTCTGTCATACCTTGCAGGAGCAAATCGAATCACAGCAATCACATCGCATTATGACATGAGATATGTGTGTGTGCCTATGCATGTAATAAATATAAATCACGGAGGGTGAACCCATCCGGACCAAATTCTGCATGCACATCCTTCGCGGGCCGGCGGAGGTTATAGGCTACTTTTCAGCCGGGATTATCGATTGATTTGCCAATACGCTGAATAGGAATATGATAACCATTTTGCACGAAATATCGATTTAAAGGTAGCACTCACGGAAATTTTTGTGTTGAAGATTTCGCGGTATATCGGGGCTTTTAGGGACGATGAACTCATTGACAACGATGGAGTAGCGTGAAACACACGAAAAACACAAAAAAGGATGGCGGTATTTCACGTGTCCACAGCCCGGACGAGTGTTCCGTGATGGGTCCCGGCACGCAACCCTGCAAATGGTACGAATTTCATAGACACGCCCCCGCTGAACCACATGCACACACCCTGTCAAAGGCGTTAGTTGGCGCGACGGAACCCTAATGTCCAGAGCGGCATATGTGTCCACGGCAGTATATTCGCAGGTAGGTGGCCATTCAAGGTGTTCAACTTACTGTTGCGACTGTCCAGCGGCCGGCTACATGGTAAGCGACTCATTTCAGAAGTGAAAATTTCCGTGAGTGCTGCCTTTAATGATTTTATCGATTTCTCCATTTTCGCTCGGGGATGGAAAAGGACATGTCTACTGGGTTCCTCAATACGCCGAATATGAATATGACAACTATTTTGAACGAAATATCGATTTTATTGATTTCTGGCTCTTCTGCCGAATGGGGCGGTGAAAACATGTCTCCTGGGTTCCTCAAGATGCTGAATACGAATATGACAACCACTTTGTACGAATATATCGATTGTCCCAAAAGAGCTTCGCTAACTTCGTCCACAAGCCGACGAGAAAGGGTCACTTGGGCTTCGCTAACATGCTGATGGGTGGGTGACTATTCATATGAAAAGTAATTGACGAGGTCGTCTCGCACCTCGCTCGCACCTTGTTAAGAGCCAGCTAATTACCTCTTCAATATACCTAAATTGATGACTTTGATTAGCTTGATCCCTAAATGAGTGCGACTAGCCATTTCATAGATCTGGAAGTAGCTAGAATTTTGCTACAACAACTGGTCTGCTCATTTTCAAGCGTTCAAACTCTAGTGGCAGTCAAAGTACTCTCCATCTGATGCGCGGCACTTATACTATAGATATTTTTCAGAACAATTTCTAGGTCCATCTCACAGTTTTCTCCTTTACTAGAGTGAAAAGGGAAGATGGAGTTAGGAGCTTTCCATGGAATGCTTGCTTATGCAGCAAATCAAGCAAAACAAAAAAAAAACTTCAAAAAAAAATATCTTAAATTAAGTGACGTGTGACGATGAGTTATTCTAGGAGTCAGTATTTGGCAGGGTGACGGAGAATTGTTCAAGTAACCTGCGAGTGATCAGTATAGTCAAAAAACCCCGGATGGGTATGTGGAAAGTTGGTAGCCCTTAACAAGGTGCGAACGAGGTGCGAGACGAGTCAGTTAGGAGTTAATTAGTCTTCGTATGAAAGGTCCCCCTCCCCATGCTGATCACCAAAACTATGGAGATTTTAATGAATTTATCGGTGATAGTAATTGGCCTCAGCAGTGTGATGTAGCCAAGGCAGCATATCTTACTCTATATAAAGCGCAGACCCCCCCATCGCCGCGCGAGGGATGACAGGTCACGCTGTCATTGATCCACTCGCCTCGCCCCACCTCTTTTGCCCGCCGCCACGGGCTCAATTGCGAAAATTGACACGCCCAATGACACGCCCATGTATATGTATGTGTACAACATGGAAATCTTCAATTAGGACGTCCAATTTGCAACGAAAACGGAATGTCTTTGATCTTTAAAGCAGAATAGGAGAACCAATAATGAAGCGAGTGTGATTTCGCAATCAGAAACGTGAATCATCCAAATACAGCAGAGTTGTACGGAAATTGTCACCGCACTCCTTCTAAAGCATTAAGTAGTAATAGCAATTAGAAATTAACGGTCAGGGGAACAAATGGTGCACTCTATGAGCTTAATATTGTGCTTACAAAGTAGGAATAGAACGTTTTTTCTTTTTTTCTGTTACAACCTGATTGTGCCCGAACCATAACGATTTGGACTTCCAGCGCTATCACAAATGAAAAAGACTTGACCACGTGAGGATCTGTGTTTCTACTCATAAAACGCACCATGTAGGAGCTCTTTATATTGAACATAATAAGAGTTAACCTCCAAACCGTTTAGGAGCTATGCAGTTTCGCAGAAAATCAATGTCATCCGCGAAGCGCGGCGAAGCTGCGCTTCGTGTGGATGACAGTGATTTTCTTGAGTTTACCTAGCCCTGAGGTAACGTGGCACACGGGTCCGAGTCAGAGCGCCGCGAAGCGGCGCTCTGGCTCGGGAGTTCCTTTTTTTCAGAGTTTACCTAGCCCTGAGGTAACGTGGCACACGGGTCCGAGTCAGAGCGCCGCGAAGCGGCGCTCTGGCTCGGGGTTCCTTTTTTTCAGAGTTTACCTAGCCCTGAGGTAACGTGGCACACGGGTCCGAGTCAGAGCGCCGCGAAGCGGCGCTCTGGCTCGGAGTTCCTTTTTTTCAGAGTTTACCTAGCCCTGAGGTAACGTGGCACACGGGTCCGAGTCAGAGCGCCGCGAAGCGGCGCTCTGGCTCGGAGTTCCTTTTTTTCAGAGTTTACCTAGCCCTGAGGTAACGTGGCACACGGGTCCGAGTCAGAGCGCCGCGAAGCGGCGCTCTGGCTCGGAGTTCCTTTTTTTCAGAGTTTACCTAGCCCTGAGGTAACGTGGCACACGGGTCCGAGTCAGAGCGCCGCGAAGCGGCGCTCTGGCTCGGAGTTCCTTTTTTTCAGAGTTTACCTAGCCCTGAGGTAACGTGGCACACGGGTCCGAGTCAGAGCGCCGCGAAGCGGCGCTCTGGCTCGGGGTTCCTTTTTTTTCAGAGTTTACCTAGCCCTGAGGTAACGTGGCACACGGGTCCGAGTCAGAGCGCCGCGAAGCGGCGCTCTGGCTCGGTATATATATATGTAACGAAGTGAGGTATGTGCGAGTTTATTATTATCATTACCTGCAAACTCCTGCACAATCCTTTCCAGGAATATGGAACTTTCAAAACAGTACATATGCGGCCTTTTAGTATACAGCTTCAAATCTGGTGAATCAGCAACCGCATCCAATCGCCGTGCTAATGCTCTATTTGGGGACGGCACAGTGGCCGAACGCACTGCATAAGATTGGTCCAGACGCTTTTGTGTTGGAAATAATGATCATGATCTGACCGGGTGCGATCTCCAGCACTGTGCAGAGGTGGCTAATGAATTGCCCTCGTGCAGAAGTACTGGAAACTAGCTGAAGCCCATCTTCACAGGAGATGAGAAGTTGTGTCTGTACGTCAACATGAAGCACCATCGACACTGAGTTGACAAGGTTGAGCAGCCTGAGCCGCAGCCGAAGACAGGTGATCAGCCACTGAAGGTTGTGGTCACTGCTTGTTGTGACAGCAAAGGCATCATCCATTATGCGCTACTGACACGCGACAGTATCTCCACGCTGGAACTGAACTGTGCTATCAGCAGCCAGATAGATTGGCAGCAAAAATAGCAGAAAAGAGTCCGAATCACAGCAAGATCTGATTTCTACACAAGGATATTCGTCCACACACTGAAAGAGTGACTTACCAGAAGCTACTCGACTTCGGCTGGATAGTGCTGACTTACCCAACGTACAGTCCTTACCTTGCGCCAAAAGATAACCACCTTCTCCTGCCCCTTTCTAACGCCATGCAAGGTTCAGCGTTCGATAATGAAGATGACTTGGATCGCTGGTTGGACAACTTTTCCGAGTCAATGCCAGAAGAGTTCTAGGTCGAGGGCATCGAAGGACTTTCCGAAAATGGATGAAGAGTGTTAGGACGGGATGGTAGTTTATACATTTCTTAATGTGCTTTCCTGTTTTGAAAAGTCAAGAAATGTGCTGTTCCAAAGCCGCGAGAACTTTCCCGACAACCTAATATCTATCTATAATTTTGCCTGACGTTTTGACGTAACCGTCATTTTCAGTGGCTTGAAAATGGCCCACAGGGGGAACAAGCATTGCATTTTCTGTGCGCGTTCAGGGAAATTTGGTGAGTAAAAGACGGGGAAGTCTAGTGTCGCCGCTTGGTAGGTGCAGGAACAGAGCGCACGGCGGGAATAATTTTGCTGTCCAATGCAAGATCCTAACACGAGAAGATGGGATATCGGCTCGAAAATCGCTTGAAGCTTCTTCTGGATTACTATGAAGGATCCAGAAATGAATAGCAAGAATGAGTGCTTGTGAACAACAAGTGACTTTTTGCCCTATATATCGCCATGTGAGGGTTTTCCACATCAAATCGAAGAGAATGTCTAGGCGCATGACATTAAAGCATTATGAAGAGGAATTTTTCGAAAAGGAAATGAATACTCAGAAAGCAAATGAAAAGGACAAAACCACCACCTACCTGTCTCCAACAACAAGACCGCACTCTGGGCAGATGACGTCACCAGCTCGATGATCCTCCACCAAATGGACATTTGGATGAATGGGACATTCGACTGAAGTCATATCTTAATGTACAAGTTAAAGGATATAAAAACATTTCGACAGAATTACACACTTCAGAGTTTTTAGAATAGATCTTACTCCGAAAGGAAAATTGAAACACGAAGAGAAACCAAGATAAAAGAGGGCTCATAACCCATACAACGCTGAAATATCAAAGCGTAATTGAACAGTAGGAATTTATTAGCAACTGATTATCAGTTCCCAAAGAGAAGCTACGCAAAGCATAGCAGAACAGATGAGATTATGCTGATGTGAGGCCCATCCTGCGATCAATGAACTTGGCAACAGCATTCTGATTAGGTGGATTGTACGGTTTCAAAGAGAACAGTAAAGGAGATGAAAGTGTACTAGACAATTGCGACACAGCGCAGTAAAGTAAATGCTCGCCACGAGCCAGCTCCTTCGCCAGTTCTAGTTGGTGATTGTCCATTAAATTTTCGTTGACAGCAACGATGAAAGGGCGCGCCAACTTCAGACATTCTAGGCAGGTGCCAGCTCCAGCGTGCCCGATAATTAACTGAAATGTTGAATTGTCGCTGAAGAAACAAGGTAACAAGAACATGACATACCGTCTGTCTCAAAACAATGGGCGGATGAGGACAGAAACTTAATGACAGTCTGGGGTCACTTTATCCGTCCGTACCCAGGGCACTGGGCATCAAATTCCTTTAGAATAACTCCTCTCAAACAATCGATTTTGACTTCTGCCTTCAGAAAGTATACGAAAATAATGATAAGCTTCAATAAGTGCGAGACTATTGCGGTATTTTGACTGAAAAACGGGAAAGATCGCTGGGAACTTGTTCAAATGCAACGAAAATTAGTGGAATACTGCAATATTGTATTTTTAAACGAACTAAATGTTCAGGAGAGCTTGACTGACCCTCTTTTTTCCATTCCTGACAGCTCTCTTGTCCATGAATTGGTCCACATTTGTAATTTCACCTATGAGTATTTTGCCATGACCTGGTCTTTTTGTTGAAATTCCAGAGCACACATGTTTTGGGTCCGAGACAAGAGGTGCGCTCGCTCGTTAGCTGGGTCATGTCGCACCTCGACCGCACCTTCCCACAGGCAAAGGCAGCCATGGCTACAGTATCCATCTGCCTCTGAACCCTTCACAGCTGCAGAGGACAGCCAGTGAGACAACTCGTACGTATCGTCGCGCGCGATGGACCGTCGTTGCAGTAGTAGTACTTGATAACATGGAGAGGAATTAGTTCGCACAGATGGTTTTTTTTAAATATCTCAACGCATTTGATTTAGTATGAAATCCAAAATTAAGCTCTCAATCATTAACCTGATCCTTGGAGTCACAGGGGTATCAAAAAGATTCCGGCCTAGATCACTTACAGATTAGCTATTGCAGTGTAATTTTAAGCGATTAGACATAGATCCTTTGAAGTTCTTTTCATATTGTCAATTTGTTTAATTCAATAGGTTTCATGGAGATTTTCATCACGTTTCGCTTGAGAAAAGCTTCCAAGATTTTTCGTCTGTTCAACTGATATCTAGGCTGTTAAACTGCATCATCGAGCTTATGAAAATTGCGAAGTCTAAAACTTTGCCTAGAAAGTAAAAGAAAGGGAGCTTCGGCTAGATCCTTACACATTCACTGCCCTCAGAATCAATCTTTCTTATTCGTGTTTTATTTCGTTGGAATTTTCTTTGGTGGAGCTTGAGTTCATCAGTCATTGAGTGGTGCTTGCGAAAGTGACCTAGAAGAACGGAAAAGATCAACTTTGCCTGTAGCATATCCTTAGGAAGGAATATATCCTGCAAGCGGAGAACTAGGGCGTCGGGGATCACCTGATAACACTTCAAGACAAATTAGTCATAGACGTGCTCTCCGAGTTTCGATTACACAGTCGCAAAATACGAATAATGTTCAAAATTGCAAAATACGAATGATGTCCATGTTAGCGAAACCTTTGGAATGGTAAAGTCCAAGTCATCGATCATACCTACATGGTTGCTGAAACACATTCTGCTTGCTGAAAGGGGAAAATCAGGCCGCGGTTTCTAACTACCAATATTACTTGAAGAAGCTTTCAGCATAGTCGACAAATTTTAACCACATTCTTGATTATTTATACGTTTAAGCATTATTAGTGCGTATATACAGCTGACAGTGGATTTCTTGTTGCATGGGCAAAGACGATTTTGGCCTCTCAACATCAAAAGTTCCAAACTGCTTGAAATAACAGCGCATTACCCGATCCATACTGCGGTGTCCACGTCTTCTGTACACCTTCAACGCCCTTCTGCCGCGCGCGACGTTTCTAGCGGCAAGGCTCGATCCGGGAGACGTCCTACATTAGCTGGTAACATCTGATGCCGATATGTATAGCTCCTACACGACACGCTCAATTATAGGTGCGAGCGAGGTGCGAGAGAGGTGCGAGGAATTCTCGAGCGCACCTCTTGACCGTCACCCCATGTTTTTGCTGACATTTTTTCAAGCGCGAGCAGTAGTCGTCCGAGGTAAAGTTTAAATTAGCGTACCAGAATATCTATACTACCATGTTCTGAGAAAAACTAGTTCAAGCATGTACGCCCGCAAAAACTTAAAGGACTTTGATGGGCAGGGCCCTAGGTACGGTCGGATCAAGTGTCCCCCGCACCCCCCCCCCCCCGGACTGTCACTAAGTTTCTATGCGAATGAGGCGCGAGAGGGACCTACTCATTCCTCTTACTTGGACCACAAATCATTCTTCGTTGAGGTATTTACCACCGTGATCCTGCTTTCGCGACTCTATGGAACCGCGAACGGAACCCGCCTATCATTACGAGAAAGAAAGTATGCTCATAGTTTCCTTTTATACTAACAATAAGATATCATCTCCATCAAATGAAAAATTCTCAATGCATCAAAAGTAATTAAAAATAACTGGTTATCAAAAATCCACAAGTGAATCTGAAAAACACTTCTGTAGAGAACCCAAATGCGACTCGCTCAATCAGCGAATGAAAATTGTAGTTTCAGTAGTAGTAAAATGTATCACAACAAAGATACATAATACTACCTTACTATATCACTAGAACTCTTGTTATATCTCTTACCATGGCTTCTTCCATGTCCTCCCGGATACTGGGTTTGTAACGATAGTATTCAACAGGAATACCACCAGTCTATAACTGTCTATTATCAGAAGTGTATGAAAAGATGTATCAAAAGATTTTAGAGAGCAAGCGGACTCACTTCACCACTTCCTTCGGCTGCAATAGCGCCGTTAAAAACGCTTTCTCTAACTTCGTGGTTCCACTCACCGGCTCCTAATTGGATCTTAATTTTTCTCACTCCTATAGTTCTCAATATAGAGATGGATGTGCTGCTGAGGACCTAAAAATTATAGCGATGAAGTGTTCTTTTTGAAATATACAGTCCTCCTCGAAAAGACAGACGGATTCTATGGCTGCAGAATCGCGACGCTCGCCGAACGAGTAATGCTCCAAATTAGAGTCAAGCAGTCAAGATTCTGTGGCTGCGATCACAAAATCGCGCACGGAATCCGTCTGTCTTTCCAAGCAGGATTATATATAGTACGTTGTGTAGCGCACCTCATTTACCAGTTCATCGAAGCGAGTTGTTCCAACAGTGACAAAGCAAGTCATCTGCTTACCCAAATTCTTTCGACGTCACGAAAAAGGAGGAAGACAAATTACGACCTATTAGTGTGAATCGCGTTTGAAGCCGCAACAATTCCGCGCATGAAACATCCGCAACAACTCTGCGCATGAAACATCCGCAACAACTCTGCGCATGAAACAGTCTGGTAGCCTGGGGAGTACGTCTGAGTGACTTCGTCTGCAATTACGACCTACGCCGTCGGTCAGCTGATCACATTGTGCCGCGGTGAACATCACAGTCAAGATGGGCTTTCACACTTTCACCGTCACGATCTTCGCCGCACGCCACCGGGAGCGGCAAAAGAAAAACGAGCTCCTATTGCCACATTCATACATAAAACCACAAAAGACCCAGGAAAACAACGGGAACAATGAAGGCAATTATGCCTAGTTTTCGTTTCACGAACACCTTACACGGAAACTAAACTAATAACGGCGATCCGATGCACTTGTCAGCAAGGGAGGGATGGCTAAAACTCGTACCGTGGCGACCTACTCGCCACCCTATTCGTAACCATGGACTACTGCCCCCGCAGCAAAAGTGTGAAAGTCTGTACATCCAGGAGACGCACTCCTTAAAGACATCACTCACGGATACTTCTGTGCTAGAGATTTCATGGTATATCGGGATTTACAGGGAGGGTGAACTCATCGACAACGATGAAGTAGCGTGGAACACGCGAGAAACAGGAGATGATTGCGATATTTACAGTGGGTCCAATGCGCGGGCGGGCGTTCCCTCATAGGACCTGTCACGAAATCCTGGGAAATGGTATGGATTCTATGCACCACACTTCATCCGCTGCTCTAAACCGCACGCGCACACCCGGTCAATAGCGTCAGCTGGCACCTTAAGGCTTTCCTCCGGGTCGGTCGATGAGTTCACAGCAGTAAGTTCGCAGTAAGGTGGCTATTCACTGTGTTCAACTTACTGGTGATTGTCGAGCGGCCGGCTCCAAGATAAGTGAGAATCTACGTAAGTGCTCCCTTTAAGTTACAAGATCATGTAAGTATAAGGCGGTTCAGAAACGAATCGGTATTGGTGAAATCCTAAGCGGAGAGCGCAGTGTTTTTTTTTAAAGTCCCGCACGTTCATACTTGTTATTCGCAGTGATTTGTAACTGCTTATCATGCTAAAAAGGATTCCGGAAATGAATGCGTGGAACACACACGTTCGATGAGTGCGATACTGCTTCGGTGAATGGTCTGTGTGCCTACGGATCGTGATCTGGGCCATGTCGATTTTATTCCGCGTACTGGTACCACCCAATGAAAGGGGGACTTTGCGGCTTCAGCACTACTCACTCTAATGCACTGTAGATATAGACATTCCACGGCGGGATTACACCATACAGCAGAAGATGACACATAAAATTAATTTGCTTTATTACTAGTTAACCATCTCTGAGTGGATCCACCCGAAAAAAAAAGCTTCATTGAAATCCGAAGTTGATATGGATGGCTTGCGAAACCGCACTAGAAATTGCGCACGTGATAAAGAGTTGATTAGTTCAAGATATTTGAATGCAACATTTTACTAAATATGAGAATGAAAGACAAATAGAGTGTGTCTCGAAATTATAGGCGAATGAGGTACTTGGCGAGACCCAAATTCTCCCTTGAAGCATATTTTTATCGCATCTTTCGTTCAAGTCCTACCGCGCTTCTGCGGTCGAATAGCGCCTCACCTGTTCACTATTTTGAGACAGACAGTGCAAGAGTAGCGAGAAATGCAAATACAAAACAGGTGATGAATTTAGTCAATTGTCCAACGAAGTTTTTCTGGATCCTTCACGGAATCTTCCAATCTCTGGCGCTAAAAGAAAGATGAACAATCATGCACAAATTCCACCGTTGAAGGCAGCACCTGCAGAGATCTTTGTACTACAGATTTTATCGGATTTAAGGATCTTGAAGGACGTAGAACTTTTACAGAACTAGGGATCTTGAGGGAAGTAGAGCTCACCTTCAAAAATGAAATAGCGCGAAACAGGCGAGGAAGCCACGAAAATAGACTGCTACCTTCTTTTTAACACTTGTATACATGGGTACAGGCGATTCATCTCGGAGTGCATCGCGTTGCAATACGCGCGCGAGCAGATCCATTCCAACAGTTCAAATACTCATCTGGAAGGCTACGTGCGAGTGATTTTCAGCGAATCGCACGTAGCCTTTGAACTGGATCTGCAATGACACTGATGCTTACTCCTTTCCAAATGCCATAACTGTACAGTGCCGTAGATCTGCCTCGTCCTCAAGGCGCACCGCCTGAGATCACACGTGGCGTCATGCTGGCAGCATTCGCGCAGCCAATCGGCTGAGTGTCGATCGCCAGCAGGACGCTGTGATCTCAAGTGGTGCGCCTTGAGGACGAGGCGGATCTACGGCACTGTAAGAACCTTCGTTAGTCCTATAACCAGAACGCTATGCGCGCTTGTGCAAGTGACAGAACCTATAGTCCTTCTCAAAAAGATGGATAGATTCTTTTAACGAATCGCGGTGGGACCTGAACGATGGATGCAGCGAGAGCATGCTCCAAACGAGAGGATCGAGTAGGTCGTGTCACGATTCTGCGGTCGCGACGATATGAAACCGCGCGCATAATCCGTCTACATTTTTGAAAAGGACTGTATGGTAGCTGGCACATCCCCGCTTTGCGTTTCCAACGTAACGAATTAATGCACTGACCCATAATGACCATTTCCTAGTACCGTAATGGACGAGCAATTTGACTAAACAAAACCCAAACAACTCTTTGAAGTTCAATCTGTTGGGCAGAAATTGATTGAAAATCGCTTGGACAAAGGCATAAAAGTTACTCTTATCCTCACTCTGATGTTATTTGAAATCCACTGTTAAATAAATGCAAACACAACGGTTACTATAGTAAACACACTTGTTCAAGTACTTCAATGACATTTACTACGTTTTGCGATGATCCTTGCCCAATAGTTCATTCGAATAACGACTGCTTTTTATGAATTTTTCCATTGTTCCTGTGACAGAGTGTGGAACGTAGCCAATGCCAAGCATTCTCTGAGTTTTGCAGTTCCCCGCAAAGCATTCCCTCGGAATCGAATCAATAACAGCAAAACCTTCTTTCGTGCAGTTCTTTCGGCGATCGAGTACCAACACATTACAGGGACACAAGTTCCCAGGGAATAAGACTTCTGTAGGTGCTACATTCAAATCTTCAAATAAGTTGTCCGAACGTACCAATGAGTGGATGACTCCTTTCTGCGAACGCAGCTCAGACAGTATATCGTGAAGTTGGAACTTCATGTACTGGTTGAATTTACCACTCTAAATAGCCAATTGCAAATATCGTAGTTTTGCTTTCCCTTAGTTATCCTTTAATTATATTAGGAGCCCAAAATACAAGTTTATCGAGCCCCTAACTGCAACGGAAAAGATACAGGAGACGTCAATCGTGATCATAGGTGCGATAGTCCGAGCCAAGACTCAGACCCTCTTCACTTTGGGAGGAGGCCAATAGACCCCTTTCACCAAAGCAGTTACAGAATACAAGGAAGTGAAGAAATTAAAAGTTTAATAAAGTGAAACTGAACAAATTCAATGATAAAGGATCGATTCTATAGCTGTTCATGTGAATAAAGATTTTATAGCTGTTCATGTGAGGTCAGGAATCGAAATGGCGCAGTTAGTGTTGAATGGAGCGTGCAATGTGACCGTTGCCGCAGACAGGGAAAATGACGAGCGAATTTCTATATGATGGATAAAGAATTAGATACTAGTGAAGGGTATCTAACTGAAGCTTAAACCTAGTAGAGTTTGAATGTTAGAAGTAGGAAGCGATAGATAGCATGTTTGCGGAGAAATTTTCGAATACATAAGGGTATGAAAAACATAGCATGTATGTTTCGAAGATTATTATGGAAAAGTTCGTGGACTAATCGGAAAGAGGAGAGCCCTCCACAATTCGCGAAGACTTTCTCTTCATTTTCATATATGATGTGTGACAGTTAGTGTGAGATGAGCAGGCAGAAAAGTGGTACGAACAGGACGGTCGAAAACTCCACAAATTAGGGGTTCTCAAAGGATTTCTTCTTGTGTTCCTGAGAAAGTGGTGAGTATTGTATATGTATACATACTAGAAAGAATGCGCTTTCCGCTCATATACAAATGTATGGGGGAAACCCTTTTCTGATTGAAAAAAAGGGTGGGTGACCCAAAACAACGGGGCATTCTCGTGCCCATTGTTAGACAAATGGCGAGATAGTGCGATGAGGGAAGAGAGGCGCGCGCATGGGGTGAGAATGGCTTCAGAAACATTCTCACCCCCTCCTCACAGAAAAAGACACGCAACCACATGAAACGAGATGTGGTTTATCAGTTAGGGGATTGGAGGAGGAGAACATAGATACCCTTCACTCCTAGGTTTCATTTCCGAATAAAGCTGTAATAAGCAAAAATAGCTCTAAAGCAGGTGTAATTTCATTGTCAAATTTTTGCATGTAGGAGAGAAGAAATGTTGTGCGGTTGTATATGTATGAATAGGCCATATCATGAAGGTGTGCTGAGGACTATCTTCATTCATGTAATCAATGGCTGTTTCCTTATTTGAAAGCAGTATCCTAGGGCATCCGCAGCACGATGGCGATGACTCGTCGCTATCGTACGGTTTCATGAGACGGTTAAACGGTGCGTTTGCAGAAATATATTGCAAGATTTGCTCAGTTTCCACGGCATTTGAAGACATGTTGGGTATTACATCAATGGATAGGGCATTAACGCTTACTTACCAATACCACAACTCTTACTAAAAGAAAGCAGAAAGCCCCCTCCCCCCGGTCGACACCCTTCACTTTTTGCCTGATGACCCCCTTCACTTTGGCAGGGGCGTTCTCATCCCTATCGCACCTGTGATCGTGATTGCACACTTTGCTATGAAGCAATGAAGACAGGTGCTCATCACTCCTCAATCCACGTTGGTACGTGTGAACCTGTGACGGTCAATGCTTTTCAACGTGGGTTAACAAGCGACCTACGCCTGCCCCTCCTTTATGAGGTGTGCTAACGTTTGACTTCTCTGTGAGAGAAACGAAACTTTTAAGCAAACTAAGAGAAGAGTAAGTGAAAAATTCACAAAAACATGAAACTACATGGGAATTTAACCTCAGTTCTCAAATTTAGATGTATATATACTGCTTACGTACGGTGCGTTTGATCCGTGGTGGCGTGCGGGCTTACCTTACCGCTTGCCATGGTGCGTGGCGTCCTGCTGGCAGCTTTCGTGCAGCCAACCAGCTGCGTATCGATCGCCAGCACGACTACACGCGTCATGACAGGCAGTGCGCCCGCACGCCATCATGGATCGAACGCACTGTAGACACTCATGTATTTCAGCATTTTTTAAAATGCTCAAAACCAAGAACTGGTGTATAGTGGTTGTCGACCCGATCCAGTGCTCTGCAATGGCAGACACCGACCAGCAACCGCGGCTCACCGTAAATGCGCGGCAGATGAGCTGCGATTATGTTGGCATTTTGCCAGCCTAAAGTTGGTCGGAAATGTTTAGCTTGGAGATTTTGCTCTGTATTAAGAATTAAGAAACTTCAGCAAAAATGAGATAAAAAAACCGCCGGATACGAAGCACAAGCTTCGCACAAGCGTGATTTCCAACTGATTTTCGGCTAGCAAAGCCGCGCATGCGGCAGCTGCGAGCCGGGGTCTTCCGTTGCACAGCACTGAATAAGGTCGACCGCCACTATATGAGTACGTAAAGACCCACATTATCGTAGTGTCTTTCACATGTGGTCTGAAGTTGCGCAATTACACGTTCAACAATACGTGTTTTCACATCTATTTGTTCCATTGTCTCACCGATGCGACGACTTTCCACACAACAAGCCTTTTCTTGTGTCGAAGCGCCAGGATTACCACTGAAATAAGAGAACTCGGCAGAAATGGTAATATAATGCGAATAAATCGCATACAAGTGCTGAAATGATAGCAAGGAGCGCCTAGCCTATCACTCGTCAACCCACTTTGACACGTGAGAACCCAAACTTTGATCCTAAGCACTTAATGCCTACCAACGTAAGTTACGACTGATGTGGCGATACGATACTGCTTCTGATGCGACCCTTCTCCCAGAGCACGGGTAGCGACCAATTCTCTCTCTCTCTCTCTCTCTCTCTCTCTCTCTCTCTCTCTCTCCCTCTTACCTTATTCACTTCGGCTTCTTTCCCTTCCCTATTTCCTTATTTCTTATTATATGTGTGCCCCACGTATACTTGTCATCCAATGCCATGTGATATCGCAGATATTTACCAATGAATATTGCATATAGGGTCTGTTAGCTCACACTCAGACAATTTCACCGGGCAGGCAACGGGCAATTCTCGTATATCGGGCAGGCCCCGGCGGTTTGTTTTTGGATGGAGTTTCAGAAAGGGCAAGCCGCGGCCCATATTTTTGAAGTTCGTGGTCATACCGGGCAGACAGCAATACATGATCTGTTCAACCTCGGATGGCCTGCAACCGCACCGCTAATCCCCCGTTCTCCATCTTATCTCTAGCAAGCCAGGCACATCATTCATAGCTAGAGGTGAAGGTTGGCTATGATATCGCTATTATACGCTGACAATGATAACGATATGGACGAAGGGTGAGCAGTGCTCTGGCACACCACCACAGATCGAAAACACTATACATGATTTGAGTGCGGGGCAGGCCGGCTACTCATTACCAGGCGGGCCTCTGGCATACACCGGTCAGGCCCCGTATGGACGTTGGACGTCAATTCGGTTCAGCAAACTGTTACAGACCCCCGTCCCGTCCCATAAAACGTCCCGAAAATAGGTCTAAAGGCGGGGGCCCACCTGATTCAGCTGTTAGAGATTTAGACATGTCCTATACCTTCTCGCCATGTTGTTCCCTAGGATGTACATCAACAGGCACAGAAGCGACGAAAGCCCCGTTTTTTGAAAGACTCGAACTGGCTAAAAATCTGAAGCACGGAGGCGGATCGCTCCAAGCTGTGCTGGCTGCCTGCCACTGCTGCCGCGTTGGTCAACGAGTCTTGGCGTGTTCGATCGATAAGATCAACGGCTTCACACGTCAACTCGGGTTAGCAAACTGTTACATACCCCGTTCCAGAAGACGAGTTTAAAGGCAGGGGTCCACCTCAGTCTGCCTGTTGGAAATATCAGCATATCCTAGACCTTATTGGCATGTTGATCCCACTAATGTAGATCAACAGGCTCAAAAGCGACGAAGGCCCCATTTTTGAAAGGGTCGAACTGGTTATATTTTTGGAGCCCGGAGGCGGATCGCCCCAAATTTTGATCGCTGTGCTGGCTGCCTGCCACTGCTGCCGCGTTGCTCAACGAGTCTTGGCGTGTTCGATCGATAAGATCAACGGCTTCACACGTCAACTCGGGTTAGCAAACTGTTACATACCCCGTTCCAGAAGACGAGTTTAAAGGCAGGGGTCCACCTCAGTCTGCCTGTTGGAAATATCAGCATATCCTAGACCTTCTTGGCATGTTGATCCCACTAATGTAGATCAACAGGCTCAAAAGCGACGAAGGCCCCATTTTTGAAAGGGTCGAACTGGTTACATTTTTGGAGCCCGGAGGCGGATCGCTCCAAATTTTGATCGCTGTGCTGGCTGCCCGCCACGGCTGCAGCGTTGGCGAACGAGTCGTGGCGTATCCAACCGATAAGATCAACGACTTCACACGTCGACTCGGGTTGGCAAACTGTTACGGACCCCGTCCCGGAAGACGGGTTTAAATATCGTTTTGAGACAATTCATGTATACCGCCGGAATCAGCATGTCGACGAGATGCAGAATCTGCCATTAGCTCAACCACGAGAATGAGGTGGACCTCTGCCTTTAAAGGCGGTTTCGAAACGATTTACCCATACCGCTGGATTCAGCGTGTCGAGGGGATGCGGAATCTGCCATTACCTCAACCACGAATGTGAGGTGGGCCCTACCTTTAAAGACCGTTTTGAAAGATGTTATGTAAACCGGAATCAGCGCCTCATAGAAGGAAATGAGCTGGGACATCTGGTTTGCAGTGAGGGTAAACTGTTCCAGAAAGATATCCTATTCAATTGCTTTGCAAAAATTTCAAAAAGCAAAACCCAATTTGTGAACATTGGGATGCTTCTCTTACCTTCTGGAAAAATCAGAGTCATTCTCATGATGGTCGGCTCGACTCTTTTTCATCAATTGATCGACGTTGTCTTTTCTGAAAAAAAAAAGATGAAAGGAAATAATGGAAACAACGGACTCACATAAACTACAAAAGAAAATTCAACGATTCGCCCACCGAGACTGTTAGCAAACGTGGTGATGAGCGAGGCATATGATCAATTTTTCAGTGATTTCCACTGCTTAGCATTGGGATAACTCCATAAAATCTGTGGTATATTTTATAGCTAAATGATGGGATACTCAGAACTCCAAAAACAATTTGTCAACAAACATTTGGCAAACAAGTTTCTGATCGCATCTGAAACTTGCTCACCCGAAAGTTTGTCAACAACTTGTTTTCGCCTTTTCTTTTGACAAGTTGCCCATCCAAAAGCTTGCCGACAAGTTGTCGGCCGCATTAACGTCTCGAGAACTTGTCATTGCCTTCTCTCACTAATAACTCAAATTTACAAAGTTGCCCAAAATTCACTTCCATCTGTTCTTGAGGGACGGTCATTAGCGCTTGCAGAGAACATAAGTTGAATACAAACATTTCTTCGACAAGTTGTCCGTTCAAAAGTTTGTTGACTTGTTTTAGCTTTTACTTGTCGGCATGTTGTCGGGAGAAAAGGTGGCGAAACCCCTAGACTAATTAAAACTGCAAAAATTTCTAGTTCAGCGGTGGAAGAAACGTAACGAACTTTCCCGCAAAGAGGAATTGAAGCGACCTAAAGACGTAGTATTCGTTTGCTTCAAAATCGGGTAAATTTGATGGATGGGATATTGGGTCGATTCCGAGAACTGCCAGCTTCCCACGGCTCCTGGAAGTGTGTGGTGTGGTGTTGTCCATGAGGAGAAGAATTCATCTCATCCGTAATGCCAAATTCGCAAGATTTTGGCTACGTTCTCTAGTCGATAACAGGCCATGTCTTAATCCATCATAGAGCTAGTTTGGAGCAACTCTCAAAAGATCGGACGGACTGATGATGTCCCATCAGGAAGTCAGTCAGTGGCTTTTTGTTGTGGTTTTCGCACTTCGGCTGCGGTTTTGGTTGGTCCTCGAACCGCAAGAGTAATAGATCTGCGCCCAACCGTTGTCCACCCATATCACTTGGCGGCAACCAAAGTTCTCCTACCTTTCATGAGATCATATCAGCAAGACTTGCTTTAATCTTCACAAAAATAAAACTCCAGGCGTAAAAGAGACCAGCTTTCCTTCAAAAAATCTTGGTTTCAATCTTAGATGTGGTACAAGCTCTATCATCGAAGTGTTGCATCTGTATTTGTAGGTAATCCCAATACGTCAACGTACTCCAGCGACAATTGGCCACGTGGGGATCGAATTAACTTTTGACGACGTGTTTCAATACTCACTTGATACCCGCTTTCACAACAATATGTGCAGAAAAAGTCTGCCTCGAAATAGTTCGTGGACTTCACGCGCTTAAAAGCGAGCGACGCAGCTGGAGAAACCGTAAGACTCAGACGAAAGATACGGTACGAGCATGTGAGAGGGTCGAGTTGACTCCGCCACGTGCGCCATCTGCCGATTATTTTGACAAAAACTGTACATATTTCGTAGATACTAAAAATAACATACTTCCTCTTCAGTGGCACTCGATTCGAAGATGTGCTTGGATCTAAAGATAATGAGACAATCTTAATGAAATTTTGAAACCACTCTAAAAGAACTTACTTAAGTCGCACTTAAGATGCATAACTGGAACGAGACCTTGTTGGTGAGTAAGCTGTAAACACAGAATATTATCACTTAAACAGCGCAGTAGTGCTTCTATAATGGAAGCTTGTGTGTCGCAAACATATAGGCTTTGTCTGAAGTATCTTCTTCACTGCTTCAAAAGCCCTTGGTCGAGTCACTAATTTTGATTCGTTCCAGACGCCATAATTCCTTGGGTTTAACACACGACAACGGGACTCAGTGTTGGATCCCACCTCGGCGGCCAACAGGGGCTAAGGGATCCACCGGTGGGTCACACGTCAAAAATGGGATCCCGAGATTAGAATCGCCTGAACTTTCATGGTGGGTTATTTCATCCGCCGCATTTGGATACGCCCACCATTTTGTAAAGTATAATCAATTTCGCGGGTTACTGTAAACATACTGGTCATAAACAACTGTAAACATACAAAACCTACTGGTCTATCAATGACATTAACATTTCCGAACAACTTATCAATATTAAAGGTTCTAATGAAAGAATTTTTTCCGCTGATTTCACCAATATGTTCACCAACATCCCCCATAACATAATCACAAATAATCTTAGAGAAATTATGAAAATTTGCTTTAAAAATGCTAATAAGACCTATGTTATTACTAGTAAAAAACGAGTCTTCTATTCGAATGATATGTATGAAAATAAAAATTATAGATACTATAAAATAGAGGATATTCTTTATTTACTCGAAACTTTGCTTGAAAATAGTTATTGCATAGTAGGTAATTTACTATTCAAACAGACTATAGGAGTTCCTCAAGGTGGGAACGCAAGCCCAGTTTTAGCAGATCTCACACTTCCCTATTTTGAATATGTACATGCTTCAAAACATACTTCTAATATTAATAGAATCTTCTATCCATTTAGATACATGGATGACATACTCATTGTACATAACCAGAGTGAAGAAGATATCCTTGAATATCTCAAGAGAACTTATGACAATATTTTGGACATGGAATCTACCCACAAAAATTTATTTGAGTGTAACTTCCTAGATCTAAATATTACGATTGATAACGACATAATTATCACAAAACAGTACAACAAGACGGACTATTTTAATTTTCAAGTCAATAGATTTAGCCATGGAACTTACATATAAGCAATACAATTAAAGTTTCAGTTATCTATACGGAAGTTCTTCGCAATTCCAGGTCTTGCACTCATTTTGAAGACTTCAAACAACGTCTTTATACTTTAGTCAATTCCCTTAAAAAATTGCAATATAATACTGACCTCATCTCTAAAGCTGTTATAAAATGTGTTTGCGTTAACAAAAGCATAACCTATAAATACCAAGAACTTGGAAAATTCAAGAAAATCAAAAATTTCTTCAAAGAACTCATCCAAAACATGTCTATCACATACTAGGTATTGATCTCTTGCTTCTTTTCTGACCTCCTTCCCGCCATCACATTACTCCCCACTAAATCCCCAACTAACTTCCCTTTCACTCTCACTTATACTTACACGGAACCCCACTCCCTCCCTACTGACGATCCTCGGGGAGTGGCCTTCTCTTTTAACACTTAAGTCCTGTTTAGGGAAAGAGGTGAAACAGGCACACTTATACCCCTACATAATTTCTTTTACTCTCAACTCATCCTTTTATAGTTATACACAGCACCTACAATAAAAAAAATCAACAAATAGTAATATCAAGAACGTTGGAACAGGTTAATTATTTATGTTTGTTGTGAAATTCGTGTCCAGTAGTATCACAATTCCGTACTTCCAATAAATATCACAATTACTGAAATTTATCAATTAATTACCAATTACACATTGATATTTTGTTTATTGATTGATTCTAGTTGGTGTCATTCATTAACAATTGTCGAAAGTAGCGATAATGATGTTAACAAATTGCATTAATGCACTGTTTACTTCCGACAGTATGACTACTGCTGTTATATTACAAATCTGTTAACACGTTCGCGACAACGTGCACGACCGGTCGTGCACACGGTATCTGCCGCGTGGAACCGCAGGCGCGACCTGTCGACCTATTTAGCGTCCTATCGTGGTGAAGCGTTTTTATTCAGCTAATTTCTATGTAGTTATGTACTAATACAGATACAAGTTTTCTACACGAGCAGTGGGCAAAGCAGATGTTTTTTCTTTGAATATTTTCATTGGCATTTCGAACTGGGACAGCTAAAAGACCAATAAATTTCAGAAAGACCATGGCAGTAATAAATAGTAGATAACGAGCATGGGAAGGAACTCTTAAAAATTACGATCAGAAACATAATTTTCATAAAAGAAGTTAGTGTTCTAAATGAGAGGGAAAAATTACTACCTCGTGGGACCACGACCGATCCAGCACGGGACCCAAGCATCCGAAAGCGCCACGCAGCGGTAAGTTCAAAATCGGCTCTGCCTGCCGCGAACGTGTTAATATAAAACGTAGTATTATTTTACTCTGGGAGGAATATGTACATGAGAATTTCGTTCTGATCCCAGGTGGCACATCTCATCAAGACATTGTCGTCAATGTGTCAATCGATGACTTCGACAGTGGACAGTCTTACGTTGCAAGGCGATGCTTTCATTATGAAGATATGAATGTTCTGTCGAGATGTAGACGTAATACTTACGATTACATCGCGATTGTTCTCTGCTTTTTTGTGAATTTCATTGGGTTGAGTGCTATCAGACTGGAGGGTAATTTCCTTATCAAAATAACCGCACGTTCTAGACAAAGCGGATGATGTAGCAAAAGAAAATGGAACGAGAACAGGGATTCATAATTTCTTGTCACCTTACACATACAAGAACATTTCAATTCGATGCAAAATTTCAACTAGGGTTCACGGTTAAAACAAAGAAAGGGAAGAGACTTAGCAAACATCAGAATAATATCCTGAAGCAAGCTTCTTTTTCATCACACAAATGAAGGTCTCCTTCACAATAACGACGAGCTCCTGGGAAAATCTAACTTGTTCAGCCTATTCGCCCGTATTTGGGCTAGGGAATAAAATTGGAAAATATGCAATATTCTTTCATCAGATTTTTGTAGTTTACCAAAGTAAAATTTTTTCTTATTAGTTCATAGTTTCATTCATAGTATTGGGTAAATATTCTCTCATAATGAGCGAACACTAATCAATTATAGATTTCCTATTCTGACCTAATACCTTTTGCCATCTTTCTGGTAATTTCATATTCCCTCTCCGGTAGAAATTCTGGTCTTTTTCAGCAAAAAACTGGGCTCTGCATAACCTCATCTTCCGTAAAGGTTTTCCCATTTAAGTAGCTCTGCAATGATCACAATAAGTGATAGTCAGATGGCGCAAGATCGGGATATCTGGTGAATGCAACATCAATTCCCAACCAAGCTCCAATAAGTTTTGCCGAGTCACCAAAAATGTGTGCGGTCTAGCACTGTCGTAGTGGAACACTACTCCTTTGCGACCCGCTAACTCTGGTCGTTTTTTTTTTCAGATTGCTTCAAGTAATTTCATCAATTGCCGACGGTAAAGATCCGAATTGAGATTTCGGTTTATGGGAAGCTCTTCAAGATATATCACACCTTCGTAGTCCCAAAGAAGTAGTTCCACCAAGACAATGCTAAACCGCATACATCGTTGGCGACTCGGTGAAAATTACTGGAGCGTGGATGGGAAGTGATGTTGCATTCACCATATAGTCCTGATCTGGCGCCATCCGACCACTACTTATTTCTATCGTTGCAAACTATCTGAATGGGAAAGCCTTTACCAAAAATGAGGATATCAAATCTTGTGTAGCCCACTTTTTGCTGAAAAAAAAACAGAAGTTCTATGAGAAAGAAATTATGAAATTACCAGAAGGATGGCAAGAGGTAATCGAATAAAATAGAGAATATAACACTGCTTAATGTTCTTTCAATATGAGAGAATAAATTTTTTGCAAAGCTTAAAAATCCCAATTACTTTCCGAACAACCCAATGGTAATGAAGGAAGCCACAACGTCACAACTGTTGGGTGCATCACAAACATTGACGCACCGAAACGATTCTAATAAATGCAGTATCAGAAGAAATCTTATTATGCGGATCCAGAATGAAGGCCATGTCTCAACGAATACATGAAATCCACTCTTACTCGGAGTGAGCTCCGCTGCTGTGAATACAGCCTTGTAGAAGCCAGAGGAGATTATCGCCCGATGCGTCGCAAGGAATGCACGAGGAATTTTGTCCCATGTCATCAAGACATTGCCCGCCAGGAACTTGATGCATCTGTGAGAAGTAGCGCAGCTCTTAGTCTTGAGCGTTTTCGCCAAAGATATGCATATATGGTGTAGTGCGGATGGTTTCTTTACTTTTTGTTTCCCATCCAAACTGTTCTAAACTACCATTTACTTTCTCGTCTCAGTTTTAACAACAAGATAAAGTCCACCTAATTTGACAAGAATCGGCTGCAGTGCAAGATGAGAGAACGCTGCAGGACTGGTGTCAACTTGGACCACTTCATATTGGTAGGGAATGGCTCCCTTAATGTTGAATATCAATCTATTGTATTACCTACGAGGACCACATAAAAATAGGAGCTGCGCTACCATTCTCGTCGACATTAGCTAGTTGTGACGCATCAGCAATACTTTCCTCCGGCGTCTCACCGCTGCTTCTCCGAGGAAAGAGCCCAGACCGACAAGAGTGCATCTCTTCTTCTTCCTGAGACCTACCTTTATTTTGTTCATGCATATTTAAAATTTTGGCACACCATTTACTATAACATTGAGAGCCAAAACTGACTGAGAAATGTCGCAGGCATACGGCCATGTCATCCTTGTATTTGAACGATTCATCAGCACTTGATAGAGTATCGACCCAGAGGGAATGAAGATCGTCACCTTAAGCATTAAATCATATTATACATTAAAGATGTAAGAACACAACCTTTAGCAGTCGTTAAGAGTGCCAACGTAAGGCATTCAACGAAATCTTCACCTCTGTACATTACGTTCTATACAAGTGAAGCACTGCCAAACGGAAGAAGGGAGAAGGCCACTGACTATACATTGGTATTCGAATTTTTTCTTTCGAATATTCGAATAATCGAATATTTCGAATTATTCGAATATTCGTTCGAAAATATTCGCTCGAATACCAATGTATACCACAGACTCACAAATGATAGAAAAACGTTTAAAAAAATGGGTAAAAATTTATAATATTAGGTTGTCGCGAAAGTTTCCCGCCACTCACTTCGAAATCTTACATGTTTCCTCAAGATTGTTTTGGATCTTCCTATCCGAAACGTATATAAAGGTTGGTCAATGGACTACTTACTCCTTTCTTCTCTTGGCTTTCGGTTGGGATTATGGCTGAAGAAATCGTGCTAGAATCCAAGCAGGATCAACTCCTTCTACGAATTCAGAAAAAACTGCGGTGCAAGAAATGCGACAAAAAAACATATGTGACGCAATGGGTCCCTCAACTGTCTCCTACGACACGGCCAAAGTTTGATTTCGAAAGTTCAAAAATGGCGATTTTGACTTGACGGATAAACCACGATCTGGTCGACCAGTTGAAGTCGATCAGGAGCGACTCCTAGAGCTAACTGAAGAGGATTCCCGCCGCGATACCCGTGAACTGCAGATGAACTACGGTGTCATTAGAATACAGTGGCCGTTCACCTGCACAGCGCCGGAAAGACGTGGAAGTACGGCGCATGGATACCTCACGATCTGGCCCAGCAAAAACTGCAGAGCTTAGGATGGTATATTCTGGCCCACCCACCGTATTCACCAGACCTAGCGCCCACAGATTACCATCTTTTCTTGTTGTTATCCAATCACTTGAGAGACAGGAAGTTAGACGATTTGGAACAACTCAAAAAGTGGCTCGGCGAGTTTTTCGCATCAAAATCTCAGAATTTCTATGCAAGCGGAATTCACAAGTTACCGGTTAAATGGCAATATGTTGTAGATAATAATGGTTCATATGTACATTAAATATCAGCTGTATTGAATAAAAAAAATAAAATTGAAAAAAGATCGAATAGTGGCGGGAAACTTCCGCGACAACCCAATAGCTTATTTCTAACCCTCCATTGTTCACTACTGCAGGTTGTCCAAAGACAGTGTTTGCACTGAACGTTGAAAGCTATTAGGTTGGTGCAAAAATAATGCGCGTTTTCATGCCTTCGATCCCGACTCCACAACTCATTTCAAATTTGATCTTTTCAAAGATCAGAGATCAGAGATCTTTTCAATTTTGTAATCCACAAATCGTTGACAATAAGGCAGATGTTCTCCGATTATCATATAATTCGAATAAGGCCTTCTAGCGCCGACGAACTTCCGGAAGGCAATTTTGGTAACCCTTTAGTCTTCGAAAAAAATTCGCCCGGAAGAAGTCGAGCAAATTTTCTGGGAAGTGGTAATCGGTGAGCGAGAGGTTCGACGATTATTATGCATAAGGCAGAGCTTCCTAGCCTGATTGCTCCAGCCTGCAGGGTCTCTGCGGTGTGAGATGGACTGCGCTGTGTAGGAGTGTAGAATTCATTTTGTTGAGCAACGCTGGGCTGACACAGTGGAGTTACCAATTCATTTCATTTACACATTGGAAGTACTTCTCGGGTAGGAAAGACCAAATGGGCTGTAGTGAGCGATTTTTTGCAACAGGTCACCACAAAGTCGTCGTGACCTTGATTTGGTGTTGCTTCCATTTCTGACAGTGTTTCGGTGCTTTTTCTTCGTACAACTATTGAGCAGTGCAATTCATTTTATCGTAAAGGGTCTATACTTCACACTGCATCATTAAGCGACCAAGTGTTTGATCTCATTTCTTTCACTAGAAGGGCGCGAAGCAGACCTCTCAACAAGGATCAATCAGGTACTCGTCCAGCAAGCGCGACATCTACTCGTCGAGCTTTTTCATCCTCCCATTCTTACTAAAGACAGGGATGGTCTGAAGGTAATTACCGGCGTGGTTCTGCGAAACCAATTATGTTGTTTGAATGGGTATTCTTCGAAGATTGCCATCAGTTGGGGGTCGCAAACCCTTGGAAGACCTATGCGACATTCTTTCGATGCGAGACGTCGAAAAATCCTGAGGCAGCTTCGCGTTACGCGTTTGCTCACACTTCCTTAGCCAAAACTATGGCTCCTGCTGCGATGCCGGCGAGTTTTAACTCGCTGAAGTGAGTTTGGCAAAAAATTCGTTTTGGCGTCTTTCGTTTCAGAACTAAAAATTCACCGAAAACTTGAATCCTGTTCAAAATGCATATATTTTTGGCCAAGGGGCCATAAAAGAGGCCATAAAATTTGCTATTAAACCATATACAACTCCTCATAGCGGTGTTAAGAAAGATAGGATGTTTTCTGCACCAAAGATGAAGCAACAAAAAAAAACGAGCATTATTTTTGCACCAATCTAATAGGAAAGAAAGAAAAAGGACCAACTTTCCAAACATCATAACCATTTTAACAGTGGCGGATGCAGTAAATCGCAGCCAGGTGGGATGTGGGGAGGGGTGGAGAGTGAAAAAATTTTTGGGCTCCTCCATTTTGGATACCCGGACAGCCCAAATTTATATTTATCTATGATTATCGGTTACAGTGCATTCGTATAAAGATCAAACAAAATAATATGAAGTAGACCGATAGTACAGATCTCGCTATTGCAAAACTACAGGGAGGGGGGGGGGGAGGAGAGAGAAAAACACTATTTCTGTGTTTTAACTGTGAACGTCACCCGTAGCAGCAAAATAAACGAAGCCCCATGATTTCCCAAAACATGGCAATGTTCCGCAAAACGCCATTTCCAAAGCCTCAACGAATTCTAATAAAACATTTGTAAACATCTCATCGACAACAATATGAATACTCAGACTAAATCGAAATTTTTGCATAAACTTTGCTTTTAAGGAAGTAGCATTCTCGGGAGCAATAAACAAACCTGGTTTTGGAAACCGGACACATATAGAGTCGACGTCCACATTCGAACATTTCCTGACTCCGCAGGTTGTAAAAAGAAGTGGGCCTAATCGAGACAGTATAGGACTTATACCTTCGGAGGATATTTTTCGAAAGACGCTCGGGTCCTGAGAAAGAATTAATGAGACCATGCCACGAAAACTGGTAACCGAGTCCGAGAACACAGTCCAATAAGCATACTTGCATGAGCCCTCTTGTATAACGTTTCCCTTCGGAAAAATGCATTTCACAAATGTGTCCGTCGTCGGGGAGGTGAAAATCAAATACACCAGGTAATCCGATTCCATTTTGAATCACTTTCCTCCACTTCCCATATTCGACACTGAATCAAGAATTTTTACTATATTATTCAACCAGACAGCATTATCGCATTAAGCAGTAGCAAACTAAACTTTCTTTAGTTTCAACCAAAGCATTTTTCGAAGCCCTTCAATGTTTTTATTTCTGGTTCTAATTGTCTTTATTAGGTTGGTGCAAAAGTTCTGTGGGGTTTTTTTTTTCAAAAATCTACAGTTATCCTTAGATGTCATATAACAACTAGGTATGATAGTGAATTCATTGAGCAAATCTTGCCCCTCTTTGCTATTGGTTTGAAAGGGTTCTGTCGTAGATAATGGGAAAGAAATACCCAAAAATCCACTGACATAGCATCTTCAAATTTCCGTTTTTCGCGTAGTTTTGCAACAAAACCACAAGCAAATCGACTCGAAACACCTTATTGTATTCAATCTTGAGGTCGCAAATGACTTCACCACCTAACTCTGGTTTAACACCTTCCGTTTCGGAGAAACGCAGACAAACACACAAACACTTTCTGAAGCGTTCTCCTTGCTTTTTCTGGAATTTTTGGTATACGACTTAATCTGTATTGGTAATTCGAATCAGTCCCCCAAACATTATCTATGGCTATTGTTTGGCCCTTGAAGTCACAAAGACATTTCCAGAAAAACGCTCAAGATGCCCGATGGCTCTTTTCCTGCGCTGTCAAAATGGGCGAAAACCAGCACCCAGAGTTTGTCTTAAATTTCGATTATTTTCGTCCCAAACGGCTCACTACCTATCACATTCTCAAGGAATTTTGCCGCATAGACGACACAGTCTCAGCTCCGGAAACTCCTACAACGCAAGGAAAAATCTCTAAACATGACGATTCAAAATTGGCAGTCTCTGGCTTCTTCGCTTCGCAGTTTCTCGTGTTCTGTACACAGGGCATCATGGATATGCTCACAAAGTAAGTAGTGGTTTCTACTAATCGAAGAAATTATATCGCTTGTCAAAGTTAACTTTTGGTGAATTTGTGGAAAAAATAAAGTCGATGAGAAAAAAAAAACGACAAAACTTTTGATCAACCTATAATAATATATTAGGTTGGTGCAAAAATAATGCGCGTTTTTCGCTGATTCATCTTCGGTGCAGAAAACTTCCGGTGTTTCTTATCATCGTTATGAGAAGTTGCACATGGTTTTGTAGCAAATTTCATGGTCTTTTCAATCATCTCATGCATTTTAAGCGAAGTTCATGTTTTCGGTGAATTTTTAATTGTGGAAGGAAAGGCGCCAAAACAAGTTTTTTTGCCAAACTCTTTTCAGCGAGCTGATACCCGACGGCATCGCAGCAGGAATCGCTCAGAATACCACCATAGTTTTGGCTAAGGGAGTGTGAGCGAATGCATTCCTCCGAGCTGCTCCAGGATTTTTCGGCTTGGTGTGCCTTGCTTCGAAAGTAAAGAATGTCGCATAGGTCTTCCTGGGGTTTGCGACCCCCTAACTGATGACAATTATCAAACAGCACCCATCAAAAACATCATATTTGGTTTCGCAGAACATTGCCGGTGATTGTTGTCAGACCATCCTTCCCTTCAGTAAAAATGGGAGGATAAAAAAGCTCGACGAGTTGATGTCGCGCATACTGAATGAGTACCACATTGATCCTCGTTGAGAGGTGTGCTTCGCACCTTTGTAGTGAAAAAATTGCGACCAAACAGTCGTTCGCTTAGTAATTAAATATGAAGTATAGACCCTCTTCGACAAAGTGAGGTGCCTTGCTCAACAGTTGGACGAGGAACATGCATCGAAATACTCCCAGAAACCGAAGCAACAGCAAAATAAGGTCACGGCGACTTTGTGGTGAACTGCTGCCAAAATTGCTCACTCAGCTCATTCAGCAGCTCATTCATTCTTCCTAATCTGGTAAGTGTTTTCAAGACATAAATGAACTAAATTAGAAACTTCACGGTGTGACCCTAGCGTTGCTCAATAAAATGGATTCTTCGCTCCTACACGGTACCGTCCAGGCACACCCTGCACGACAGATTCCTCACAAGTTCGAGCAACTGAGCTAGGAATCTTGGACTCCTACATCATAATCAGCAAGCTTCTCGCTCACCGACTACCGCTTCCCCGAGAACCTGGACTACTTCTTCCGGGAGAATTTTCTCGAAGTCTAAAGTAATACCAAAACTGCCCTCCGGAAGTTTGTCGATTCTAGAAGATCCCGTCAGAAATGCACGGTAGTCGGAGAACGTCTATCTTATTGCTAAAGATTTGTGGATTACAATATTTCTAAGCTTATTGAAAAAGATCGATTTTGAAAGGAGTTATAAGGTTCGGAATCAAAGGCATGAAAACGCGCATTATTTTTGCACCAACCTAATAATATATATATATAATATCATAAGGATAGTAAATGTTGTCGAGGGATGGGAGCCCCGATTCTTCCGTTCACCTCCGTATTTATCATACCTATCACGAAAACTGATGCAGCTTGAAATTACTGAACTCTACGGAACAAATTCTAAAGGTGTTTGGAAGGATTATACTGCTTGTGTTTTCGCTATGATTGCTGACTGACCACCCACGTGTTATCTTGACAGCTTGCGGATAGTGGCCCATCATTCATACTTGAAAATTTTTTGGGATCTTGGGAAGAATGCTTACCTGTTGCTTGGAATAGAAAACATCTTCACATATCTCCCAGAAAATAAGGAGATATCGCATGATTTATAACGACAACCTAGGAATGTATCCATTTCCTATCAAACAGCTACTAAATAAGGTAAACAATAAAAACAAATGCTGAGTTCATGACATGATCTGAGCGCAGCAAAGCAGGAGGACTATTTACATAGGTGGGGTTGGACTACCGTCGGAGCGAACATTTTGCAAAAAGGTTTTCCTTGGACAGGCACCGAACCTGGGGTCCACCACAAATGCACCTTGCTCCCACGATCGGGGTCCTACGGGACGCTTTGCCACAACCAACAGGGCTGAAAACGGTACCTCTCAAAAACCTCTGGTTTTGGCACACGATATCACCGTTCACAAAGCCTTCCTCCGCAACATTAACAGAAGCTGTTCTCGGGGCGCACATAGGCCCTTCTGATCCCACCGTAATCGTACATTAGTTAACGAAGTGTGGCGCGACACCGCCGCAATGGTCTGGTCCCAGGTCGGGCCGAGGGCGAGTGGGTGGAGTTTGAGGCAGGGCGCAGCACCAGGTGGTCATTGACCACCAGGACTTAGTAGCGTCCTGCAGATTCAGGGGGCTTAGCACCAGTGTTCGGGAAGTAGCCAACCGTTAACCGTCTACTGATGTTAGAGACAAGCAGATTTCAGAGAGGCACTTCTGGAGGATCATCAAACTCGTGGCTGAAGACCACCGTTGTTCAACCATTTACTCCATCCCTACCCCGCACTCTGGTGCGCTCCAGTGATAATCAGGTGTTGCTCAACCTGTAGAAGACGTATCATGTTGGAATTTTGATTGTAGATGCGCACTATACCAACGAGTATCCCCCCAAAGTAGCACAGTTTTTTGAGAAACCGTGTTCGTTTTTGAGAAAAACCGTCATTAATGGTCAAAAAGTGGTTTTTGACCATTTTTTGACCATTAATGACGTTTTTTTTTCAAAAACGAAGAAGGTTTCTCAAAAACGAAAGATGCCACTTTGGGGGAGAGTTGGTACCACCTAGGCGCATTTCTTGGAGTTGACAGCGTATCGGAACACTTCCTCAAACGAGAGAAATTTCCTGGGAAAGTTCCGGGTTTGAGAGAAAAAAAACACGCTCCAATGACAATTTCTTGTATCTGACAGGTCCTATAACAAGTTTCAACGAGTTCTAGCGGCATCAAACAGTTCCGTACTGAGATCGGTTTTTCGAGGATTTTAGCTCGAATTTGAGATGATTTAGGATGTCTTCGCCAAATGGTACGCATTTCTCGCTGAAACATCATTCGTCGTCTCACTAACGCTTACTTAAGTCACTTTTTAGTGCTATCTGTTTTTCCTGAAAGAACCCCAGTGTGTAGGCACTTAGTAGCCCATTTCGGAATCCGACTGAACTTAGTACTCCCCAACCAACACTGACCACCTAGTGCTGCGCCCTGGTTTGCGGTCTGCTACATATGCGGAAAAGTTGTTCGGGAATTTTCTCGGAAAAGATTCTGTAATCCAACTACTACGGCGCTCAGGTCATGTCACAACCTACAAACAAGACTTACCTGGCACACGACAGCAAATAGGATCGTCCCTCGGTGATACCAAAATTCCATTGGGTTCTATAAAAGAATGCGTAACTATACAATCGTGAAATACCATGGGAAAGACGAAAAGAAAGTTACCGAGCATGTCTACATCTACATCTTCATAACCCATCTCTGAAAGGAGGACATAGCGACGTCGGAGCCGAGGCAGTAGGTCCTTAACTGGCAGTAAAGGGGATCTGTACCCGTGCATAATGTTCATGTCCGCAGTATAAGATGGCAACGAATTTTGTACCCAAACACAACAAACCATACGAAACAATTGTTTTGAAAACGAAGCGGAAACTTAGGCAGTTCATTGAATTAGTGAATCGAGAGAAAATTTCCAGGTTTTCTCGTTTCTCATGTTCTATTTGATGGATTCATTCGTTTGGTCAATTCGTTTTCCACAAAGTTCTTTTAATAGCATGCTGCATCTATTATGTTTGGAACGAAAATCTTGTAGCTTGTTTCTTTTCAAAACCACATAATTTCTTCAGATAAATAAGGTATGATAAGGTTTTTGTAGATCGAACTATACAATTCATTCGCATCTCATGTTCATTTTTTGCTTTTGTTAATCATTCTCACTTTCCTTAATTTGTGAATTGCACTGTTGTGCAGAAATGAAACTGATGCAGCTTCTATCTCCCCATTTCTCCATTACTTCGCCAAGAAGGGGGTGATAAGTCCATTTCATTGCAAGATTCGAGAACTGACCTGGGAGTATTGAGTTGGGGAATAAGTTCGTGCGTTTTTCATGAGCATAAAAACCGCTATTTTGCATGAGGAATATCAATCGCACTGGGTGGACTACATAGCTTCTTCTCCCGTCTGTTAGCGCTCCCAGAGACAAGGCAGCTTCTCAGTTCCATGTCCACGAAACAAAAAAATGCGTTTCTTGAGACAATTGAATTTGTAGCCTGCCACTGCAACTCTTGGATCATATTTCATGAAATCACCACAAACTTAGCAAAATAAGCAGAATATGACGGCTCTGGACTTGCGAAGTCGGCGGTAATGGGAATCTGCTGTGTCCTATTTTCCTGCTAGTCATTTTGGTGAGATTTCCGCAGAGAAATCGAGCATACTCAATGTGAAGGATCATCTCTCCAGCACTTTAGAGTTTTGCATGGAATGAATTATTTAAGCCTATAGGGAACTCCAAATGGATGCGGGCAAGGGGCGAGACTAGGGTTAAATGAATAGTCGAATTGAACTTCGCGAGCAAGAGGGCACCACTCATCTGTAAGTTGTAAGATCATTAACTTCAACTTTGTCGAAGGTCACAACATTAGTCAGCGTCAGCGTTGTTGATAACCTTACAGATAAACAATGGCTTCGAGGTTATTGCCACGACTGTCGGAAAACTCAGAAAACCTGAGCAAGAAGTACAAGTCTGTATTACCCTCTCCTAGATCGCTTCAAGATTGCAAATCAATTATGAGGGAAAATGCGCAAGATCGCGTAAAACGACGGCTTTTTTAAAGGCAGCACGAGTCGAAATCCTCGACTCGGACCTGAGCTGCGAACCCTAAAGTAGGCGTCGCGCACATCACGAATCTGCAAGGAACACACATAGTAACGACTTACCTGCAGAAAACAGCGAACTGCCGTCGCGTGCACGCCCGGTCGGCCAGTGCTTCGGAGGGCCCGACGCGCCAGCTTACGCATTTAAACGCATGCGGGCTGCTACCGATTCCCTTTCTCCGTGCTAGGACCCATTTGCGCACGCAGGGCGCCGCCGGTGTACTCGTCCGCGCACGGAAGGCAGCATCGCGTTTTCCCGGCTTTCTCGGGTGTTTCACGCGATTTCACCACCGGATATGAGCAATACACCTCCAAAAACCCCAAAATCCTGCAAAATCACAAACACGATGGTTTCGACGGGTGCTGCCTTTAACACATTCGCGACAACGCAGATTTTCCGCTCAGGGCCACTTTGGACCAAAGCGAGTTTGCGCTTGTTTCTCACTGGATTTGCGAGAATTAGGGCATATTTGAGGTGCTGATCATCATTTTGCCATCCATTTTACTTAGTAAAGCAATTCTGTAGTGTTACTGTATGTATACTGTAGAAACTGTAGAAAGACCTTTTTCTATCAGAATTCAGCCAAAATCTGCACAGGAGGGTTATTTCACATACAGATTAAGAATATGAAATCCATTGTCTACCGTATCGCTTCACTGCGGGGTTACTGTAATCATACTGTGGGAGCTGTGGGAAAGGTTTTTCATCAGAATTTGCCCGAAACTGGGGTTATTGTACACTCTGAGGTCGAATACGGTACCTATCTCGAATATGAATCTCAAATTCGTGTTCAGCATGTCAGAAGCTCCCACCTGCCGAAGTTTCACTGAATTTGGTGGACAAAATGCATCTACAGTATGCCTACGGTAACCCTACTGTACTGTGCTACGGTACAAAATGAATGTCAATTTCGTACTCGGCATGTCAAATAACCCCACCTGCCAAAGTTTCACTGAATTTGGTGAATAAAATGCATCTACAGTATGCCTACAGTAACCACACGATAACGCTACAGTAAACTTAGAGTACTGCTCTACGGTGCACCACTGAGGACGTGTTTATGTTCAGCACGTCATGTAACCCCAAAGTTCAAATTTGCTGTAGATGCTGTGAGAAAATACATCAACAGCATCTACAGTATGACTACAGTAATCCTACAGAAACGCAGTTACGGTACAAAATGGATGCCATTTCCGTGTTCAGCGGATGGAATAACCCCTAGGGACAGAATTTGGGGGAGCTCCACCTAAGAAAAAGGGATAAAACGGATACGACCCACCGGTGGGTCGTATTGTCCTCTACGTAACTTCCCGTACGACCCACCGGTGGGTCGTATTGTCCGTTATGTGTTAAAGTGGAAGCTCTCCTCTGTTGGGAGCGTGCGAAATGAATCTAGCATTGTTGGCCTTATCCGCACCTCGTTTTCCGGCATCAAAGGCCCGGATAACGGTGCGAATAACGGATAGGCTAAAACCTACGGATAACCGGATACGGACAATCCGCTCATCCCTGGTCCGTACCTGGCGCTGATAATCCTGTCAGAGTGATCCAAACGTTGTGCACTCGCCTCCCCACCGCCTCCAACCAAAGTAACCCTGACCTGACGCATCTTCGCCAGAAGTCTAACAGTTTTTGATGCCTATCACTACGATCCTGATCGGTTAAAGGCAGCACCCGCTCAAATCTTCGTGTTTGAGATTTTGCGGGTTCTTGGGACCTTGAGGGATCTAGAACTCATATTCAATAGTGAAACAGCGCGAAACATACGGGAAATTCACGAAATCGTGGTGGTGTTTCCCGTCCGACTAAGCGCGCTCCGTCTGACACTCGTGGGTCCCGACACACACGCCTCTAACGAGCGACCGCAGCCTATGTGGCATTCAAGGCAGCTGCTATGTTCACGGTGTTCGCGACTTCGACTTAGACTTCTTCGTAGGTAAGTCGTGATTCTTTGTGTTCGGTGAATTCTTGTGATATGTTGGCAATGTATTCCGCTATTAGAGTTTCAAATCGAAGTCAAGGATTTCGACGGGTGCTGCCTTTAAGACGGTTGGGGACCGGTGGGACCTCTCATGGCTTACGCCGTGCATGTATAGAACTGTCGTAACGAAATCGCACTGCTGTGGCATTGTTAACGTGGTGGGCGTGACTGCACTGGATGGATTACCGCGACCGTATGGTCAGTTAGTTCTGAGGTGGCATGCATCCCAAATTCAATGATAAAGGATCGATTCTATAGCTGTTCATGTGAATAAAGGGGTTAGGAATCGAAATGGCGCAGTTAGTGCTGAATGAAGCGCGCAATGTGACCGTTGCCACAAACAGGGAAAATGACGAGCGAATTTCTATGTGAAGGATAAAGAATTAGACATTAGTAAATTGTATCTGACTGAAGCTTAAACCTAGTAGAGTTTACATGTTAGAAGTAGGAAGCGATAGATAGCATGTTTGCGTAGAAATTTTCGAATACATAAGGGTATGAAAAACAGAGCACGTATTTTTCGAAGATTATTATGGAAAAGCTCGTGAAATAATCGGAAAGAGGATAGTCCTTCACAGTTTGCAAAGATTTTCTCTTCATTTTCGTGATATGGGACAGTTAGTGTAAGATGAGCAGGCAAAAAAGTGGTACCAACAGGACGGTCGAAAACTCCACAAATTAGGTGTTTTTCAAAGGATTTCTTCTTGTGTTTCTGAGAAAGTGGTAAGTATTGTAAATGTGTACATACTAGAAAGAATGCGCTTTCCGCCCATATACAAATGCATGGGGAAAACCCTTTTCTGGTTGAAAAAAGAGGGGGCGAGCCGAAACAACGGGGCATTCTCGTGCCCGTTGTTAGACAGATTACGAGATAGTGCGACGAGGGAAGAGAGGCACGCGCATGGGGTGAGAATGGCTTCAGAAACATTCTCACCCACCCTCACAGAAAAAGACATGCAACCAAATGGAGCGAGATGTGATTTATCAGTTAGGCGATTGAAGGAGAAGAACATAGATACCCTTCACTCCTACAGGCGATTGAAGGAGAAGAACATAGATACCCTTCACTCCTAGGACAGCACCCGCACCACGATAGCGATGACTCATCGCTACCGTACGATTTCATGAAACGGTTAAACGGTGCGTTTCCAGAAATATATTGCAAGATTCGCTCAGTTTCTACGGCATTTGAAGACATGTTGAGTATTACATCAATGGATAGGGCATTAACACTTATTTACCAATACCACAACTTCTACTAAAAGAGAGCAGAACCCCCCCCCCCTTCACTTTGGCAGGGGCGTTCTCAACCGTATCGCACCTATGATAATAACGATACCATCCCAAAATTAACATACTATACATAAAATGAAGCATGAACTCGAAATCTTTTATGAACTGACCTCGCGGAAGAATAGAGGCTTTTCAGGAAGGTTTATATTTGGTACAATTGGGGTTGAGACATCAGCACATTTCGTGCTGAAATGACGGCTACATATTCGAAAAGGAAATGCTAGCAGTTCTTCGAGTGGTATACATTGCCGCGTCATCTCCGATCGTTCAGCATTCTCTAAAGTCCAAGAAAATCATGAAACAAAGACCCTAGAACTATACAACTGCAATAAAAACATCACTCCGACGTACCGTCTCCATCTTTCAACCGGTTCATAAGTTTTATTATGAGACTATTCTGACGGCTGACATCCGCCTAAAAATATACTTTTGAAGAAGTTGACAGTTTCTATTCTCGTAATTAAATTTGAAGCTGTTGGACATCTGAGTCCTATACTGCCCCGGCAAACAATTGTTACCAGAATTGTCTAAAAAAGCAGTAACTCCCTAGGGAAAATCTAGGAGCATACAGCATCCACATGACAGTGTACAGCTCACTCCTGCACAAACATTCTCAAGACTTATTTCTATATTCGCAGAACATTTCGATTTCTTTTTGGCAGCATCGCCTAGGGGATGAATAAACGCATAAATTAGCGTACGTGGATCAAGTATGATAGATTATGATAGATTGGCATTCATTAACACTCATGTAATTCCCCCAGGATATTCTTAAAGATGAGGCTATTCCATACATTTTTTGCAAATCATCCTTTCACTGTATTGTTAGCCACAAAAATCAAATGGTCGAATGAGCGGTGGAATTTTCAAAAAGAGATCGTAGAGGAAATTAGTAATTAAAAGAAGACGGAAGTTTGGCAACGGGATCCGTAACCATTATATCTTCTGAGATTCATGAAGATTCAGTGCTGGACCACCTACAGGCCATTCGTCGGGGAGTCGGTATGCCACTTATCGGAGACATGTGTTCCACGTACTCCCACATCATTTCCGGGACCTTTCTAACATGTTAAGCAGTTAAAAAACACTGCGACTAACAAGCTTGAATATGCCCGACTTGCCAAACGCTTCTCTAATCTCTTAACGTAAAAATGCACCAATACCGACTCATTTCTGAACCGCCTCTAGGTAGTGGTTTTCGTATATTTTTTTTCGAGTTTATGTTGATTAGAACCTGTTGCACATGCTCGACAGCACAAGTAGAGGACGGCACTCAGACTTTGTACTTTTTGACCTCAGCGAACCCTGGACCACGTGGTCGGTGATTTTTCAAGCTATAGTCCTGTAGATTGATGCGTACGGATGTCATAGCATTGTAGTACTCCTTGGCGTTGTCACTAGCCCGTCCATCATGATTAGGTTTAATCATCTCTAACATGGCATTCCATGATCTGCCTGCTAGGGAGAACGATATGGTGAAGATTAAGCGCTGCGGGAATCCGTACGGCTCTACCTATAGAGTATACACTTGTAACTAAAGCCCAATCTGTAAAAATTCTAAATTTGGCAATTCTATATTTAACCACACCAGACCTCAATAAACTTCATCTAAAGAATGAAATTTTGTGATCATAACAAGGAATTTTGGGGACTGAACGAGAGATACGGGACGTATGGGGTTCAGCTTTTATCATCACCGCGCTTGTGCAATGTGCCGAAATTTTAATAGTGAGAGTGTGCCCCCAAACCTGCGAATGGGGGGGGGGGGTGGGTGAGGGTGGCGGCAATCAGGAGGTGCACTCGTATGGTTCTAGCACCCTACTCGCACCTTTAATTGCACCATTGCTTTACTTAGTTTTCCAGATTCACTTATCTACGACCGCGTATATTTCCCTCTTCCAACGAGAAAGAGCAGTGGTCAGCAAACGATTGCGACCTCTACTCCTGTGGAGTGAATTCGTAGGTGATAGACGTTTTCACTTTTTTTTGTTCCCAGGCAAGGAGAGATCGTTGAGTTAAACCCCGGTGCCACTTCTTGGCTACCAGGGTAATATGCACTGCCTAAGCAACGGGCAGTTCTACGCGCGTGAACCGTTCTATATGGGCAGGCAAAACCCCAGGAACTAAATAGTTTGGTTCGGCCCCTGTGTCACGTATTTTGGTGCTCTGGCACTGTCTAGTTGTGTTAGAAGTCTTCCTTCCATATTCTTTACCGAGCCAGAGCGCCGCTTCGCGGCGCTCTGACTCGGACCCGTGTGCCTCGTTACCTCCGGGCTAGGTAAACTCTGAAAAAAAAGGAACCCCGAGCCAGAGCGCCGCTTCGCGGCGCTCTGACTCGGACCCGTGTGCCTCGTTACCTCCGGGCTAGGTAAACTCTGAAAAAAAAAGGAACCCCGAGCCAGAGCGCCGCTTCGCGGCGCTCTGACTCGGACCCGTGTGCCTCGTTACCTCCGGGCTAGGTAAACTCTGAAAAAAAAAGGAACCCCGAGCCAGAGCGCCGCTTGGCGGCGCTCTGACTCGGACCCGTGTGCCTCGTTACCTCCGGGCTAGGTAAACTCGAGAACATCCACACGAAGCGCAGCTTCGCCGCGCTCCGCAGATGACAGTGATTTTCTGCGAAACTGCATAGCTCCTAATTGGTTTGGAGGTTAAATCTTATTATGTTCAATATAAAGAGCTTCTACATGGTCCGTTGTATGAGTAGCAACACAGATCCTCACGTGGTCAAGTCGTTTTAATTTGTGATAGCGCTGAAAGTCCAGATTTTTATGGTTCTTGCACAATTAGCTTTTAGCAGAAAGAAACTGCGTAAACGTTCTATTTCTATTTTGTAAGAACAATATTAAGCTCATGGAGTGCACCATTTGCCCCCTTGACCGTTGTTTTCTAATTGCTCCTACTACTTAACGCTTTCGAAGAAATGCCGTTAAAATTTCTGTTCAACGCTGCTGTATTTGGATGATTCACGGCTCTGATTGCGAAATCACACTCGCTTCGTCAGTGATTCCCCCATCCTGCTTTAAAGATCCAAGATGTTCCGTTTTCGTTGCAAATTAGATGTGCTAATTGCAGATTTCCATGTTGTACACATACATATACATGGGCGTGTCATTGGGCGTGTCAATTTTCGCAATTGAGCCCGTGGCGGCGGGCAAAAGAGGTGGGGCGAGGCGAGTGGATCAATGACAGCGTGACCTGTCATCCCTCGCGTGCCGATGGGGGGGGGGGGTCTGCGCTTTATATAGAGTAGGATTGGGCTCCGCCACTCACTTCCTGCCCTCGCGTCCTCCTCCGACTGCGCAAATTGGACTGAACTCGGCTGGACTTGCACCTCGATTGAACTACAACCGAACCTGTGGTTGCAGCTGGCGTCTCTATTATAGCGAGGGGTCGGGGCCCAAACCGAAGGTCCTGAGGCGCAGCGAGCGCGGAATACCACATAAATGCAACACAGCATAGAACAAATCAATAATCGGGCGAAGAGATCGAAACCACAACCACATACAGGAAGCTCCAAACGTCCGCAGTCAAGAGGGGCGTGGCCACGGCGCGGCTCCTTGATCAGACACAGGCGCTCTCTATGCTGCCTCTGGCTTCTCTGACTCTACAGCAACCAGTGGCAGCATGCAAAGTGCCTATGTCTCTGCCTAAAGCGGAGTCGTGGCCACGCCCCTCTTGACTGCGGACATTCGGAGCTTCCTGTTCATGATGTCATACATCACATTTCAGCATCGGCCATGTCCTCCTTTGGGCAAAATTACAGGCTTGCAGCAGAAACTCGCACAGATTTTCACACCTTACCGCTTCGATCTACCCTAATCGCTAGGACCAAATGGCCCGTTTTCCTAGCTTCACATGAAAACATCGTCCGTCGATTGAATAAAATGCCGAAAGTTGTGGTTAGAGCGAAAAAGTCAAACATTCAGGCAAAACTTTGCCATGAAGCTAATACATGACCACCACAAAAAAAGAGCTGGTGACTGCGATCTCTACGCAATTTCCTAATTGTGAAACATTCTATAGCAAGTAGAAAAAAACATACCACGCAGATACAAATCCACTGCACGGCAGATTCGATTCTGGACGGAAGGGTACATCTGAACCCAATACTTTCAAAGTTCGGCCCTCGGCAAATGCAACCGTCTACCCAGCACTTGAGCTTCCTACGTGTGGGCCTCACCTATAAGTAGTAGGGAAAGCATGGAGTTGAAAAAAAAAAGAATTTTCGAGATAAAATAGATGAAATCTCACACATTTACGAAAAAGCCCCATTACCCACGTACACAGCTGAGGGAAATCCATTTTCAAAAGAAGTTCGAGAACATTGGAGAAATGGAAGGAATTACACAAAATACATATCAAACTTGCAGAAAAAACTGTGAATATTAAACAAGTTGGCCGAGACCGTGCTGAGGTAGTGAATGCGACGAAGTCACCATATCGGTCCTCTCCGCACTAGCAGACTATACACTAACGTAAAGGCGCCGGCTTACAGTCAGGGTGTAATGTCTGCGGGATTTTTCAGCATTTTGAGCAACACCGCTTCAAGTGTTGCTGCCCGCGGCTGCACCCAGCGACGTCGTCCAGCGGTGCGCAGCAAGCAATGTCAAAAGGGTTTGTTTTGTCGCCAGGGACAACTTTTGACGCCGCTCCAAAAGGATGCAAGCCTCTGTAGCGCTCGCGACGACTTCTAGCAGTCGCCACATGGAGAAGAATAACCAGCAGATCATAGAAAAAAATTGGATAGATTGCAAGTGCGGTTTCATATCGTGGCGATAGCAGAATCGCGGCGGGACCCACTCTCTCACTTCAGGCATGCTCTCCGCTTCATCGCTCAGATCCGATGGCGTTCCTACAGTCACGAAATTCGTTCATCTTTTTGATAAGGACCGTAAGAGAGATGATAGCCAATGTGGTGTGACAATCGATGAGCATCGTTTTCATCGTTGCTATCACTCCCATCGTCAGTTCATTCTGGGCACATCTTCGAGTAGAACTGGCGATGAGGAGCGATGAGCTCCGTTTGGTAGCTATTATACTTAGATATGAATAAGAACCGAATCATCTTTAATTAATAGTTGAGGAAACTATTTAAACGTCCAGATTTCTTTAATTAATAGTTGAGGAAACTATTCAAACGTCCAGATAATCAAGAAATGAAAAAGCCCCAATGCTTTTCTTCTCTTTCGTGCAGCACTTACTGATCTTCAATGCTCGAACATTCGAATCTATAATATATTCAAAATCGAATATTTTTGCTTTCGAATATCGAATATTGGTGCATATTCAGGAAACATAAAAACCATGCTTTGCATAAGAATGAAAGATGCAAATCCTACGATTAAACGCAGTGTCCCCTGCATCAAGAAATGCGTGGTCACGCAAAACTGATACTTTCTAAATCAATAGTTCTATACCAGCAATGACAAATCCATGCAAACCCATGCAGAACCTATGCATGGGACTGAGAAAATCGTGGGTTTCTGTGGGTTCTGCGTCGAATTTCACAAGCAGTGCCTTCTCACAGTCTTGAATAAGGCATGCATAATTTATGGAAGCGATGACCAGCAAAAAATGGCAGAACTATTCAAGAACGTGTGTGAATAAGAACACGAAGGAAAAAAGTTCGATCAGAGTGATGATCAAAATTTACCTGCACAGCGTCGACAATACAACCGATTTTGCGCACGCGTCGCATTAGCTTTTGCAGTGAAAAGGGAAGATCACCACAGCAAAAAGAACTTGCATCAAGGTGCGATAGCACGGCACCAATGTTCTGTAAAACACTAAGTTACTTTGATACAGCGTCTCTAAGCCTGTTAAACTTACCTGGCCCTTACAGTGCTCAACAACATCATGGTCTAAGTTAAGTAGCGTGTCCTTCAGCGTCCCTGCAACCAGTTTTGAAAGCAATAATACAAAAAAGCAAAGTGATCTTGAAATATCTGGCCCAGCAGTGCACTAAACAGAAATTCTACGAAGTTTTATCATCTAAAGAGCAAACAATGTGATAGAGTTGATGAATTCTGTCGGTAGAAAATCTGAAGTGCGGCCTCGATTGACCGCTTGGCGTCATCCATGGGATTCTTGACCCCGTGTTTTCCTTCAATTTTTCTGAGAATAAAGAGGTTACCTTAGGTAAGGATTTCAACCGGGGCCAAGAATGAAACAAAAGGAGGTTTTATCAGTTTCGAGAATTGGTTGCGCAAACAAAGACTTTGTTGAACACCTGCTCTGCGAAGATTTCCGTGGTACTTATAATGGACGTACCAAATCCCATTCTTTACAAAAACCGAGAGCGAATCTGAAAGCCAGTGCTTTGTAAATTGCCACACCCCGTGCAACTCGCAAATAAATACGTAGTATGAAGAGATAAAACTCGTTCTCCATGAGATATACTATCCAAAGGTGGCTGACTTGTAAGGATTCGCGCTGGAAAATTCAAGGTATTTGAATAGCAAGGCCCTACGCACTGTGGACTGTGAGTGGTAGGACCCTACGCACTGTCTTGGGCTTGCTTCGGACTTTTGCATAGAGTGGATAAAGGAGCGGCTACGCTCAGACAAAAGTGCTGTGCAAGCGGGCCTCTGTAGAGCGGGTCGCAGCCATGTAGCGGTCCGCTCGCTTGGTTGTCGCAGTCCGCTCGCACGGATGTCGTAGCCCGCTCGCACGGAATATCCCCGTGCGAGCGGATCGCGACAACAGCGGAGGGACCGCAATACCGTGCCAGCGGGATGCGACATGGCTAATTTCTCATCCCAACAGCTTTCTACTGACAGAATTTATGAACTGTACGTATCCCATGTGTTTGGTGACATGACTAACATCAAAAATTTCAAGCATGTGATATACACCTACCCCAGCTGCTAGGCCTGAATGAAGGCAAACACGAATTTTGCAAAGTTTTGCAGATCTGACATCTAACACCTTACGTATATCGAAGCAGTACATACCTGACCCAGGTGAGGGGACCGTAGGTTTGAGGTCCACAAGATTATCTTCTTCCACCATGATCTGGTACATGAACATATAAAAAGCCATTAGTAAAAATTTGCGATAAGAACGAGCATGATTAACAGCAAAAGTTCAAGCACTAAGTGATGTACATAAATGAATTAAATTTATTTCCAAATCCCTAACATCGTGCTCAATCGCTATATAAGATCAATACAGCTGGATCGAAAAAAGGCAGTGTTCCATAAGAATGAAAATGAAGAAGTGGCCACAGCATTAGGAATGAACAACGTATTTTGAAAAAAGAATTTTCAAAGCTCCTGTTTGTTTTTGATTTCAAATGTACTTGGTCCACTGAGATAATCTATATACACCTGATAAGGATCGACATCATCGAATTTATGAAAAGATATCGGCAGAATCCTTCTGGAACACAAAAATTTGAGGTAAGAAAGAGGTTAGAAGAAGGAAAAATACCGCAGATATGGTTGTGGATAGTCGATTGGTCGAGCTTGGTGAAAAGCGGCACTGTGAACGATTACTATTCCGGATCTCCTTGCACAGATACCTAATGGAGAACTATTGAAGTGCACAATGAAATAGCCATCCACGGCGCTTACCAATAATCATGTCATCAGGAGAATCATAGGCAGGACAATCACAACCAGAAACAATAGCCTTTGCCGCTGATGAGGAAAAAACCATACTGCACTAGATTTCATTTTAAAAGTAACCCAAAAGTAAGAAAAAAATATGTATTACGAAAGTTCCCATGAAACACGTACCCAGATCCACCCGTTGGGTAGTCATAGCCATCGCGGCCAGAATTTGAAAAACCATAGCCATATCGTTCACCTAAGATCACCTTAAAGGCAGACGTTATCATATTCAAACGAATGACAAGAACAATATTAGGATGAGTGACTACTTTCTCATCATCGCCATAACAGGAGAGCAGTTGCGCAAGTCTGGGGATACTAAGCAGAGTATCATCGTCTGCGATAACCAGCCAAGAAAATCCCTCATCCTCACTATTCTCATTCAAACTGTTGACATAATGCCTCAAAATTACAAACGTCTTTCCACAGTGCCCTGGAAATAAAGATCATGCGAATACGTACTCCAGAAGCGCTACATTACTGTTCCTAAACCAACCTCTAACTGCATTTGGTATTCCGGAATCGATCGTAGGAATACTGTCATTTGCTATATCACTAAAGAATTTAACAGAAGGCAAAGAAGAACCCCATGTGCGCTGTATGACAGGTACTGCAAAATAAATTAATTAATGGATAATAAACAAATAATCGGTAAACAAATGAACAAATATTGGGTGCAAACATAGCTTCGTGCATTTTTTCTGCTTCTTTTATTACCTAATCGTTGTCCCTTGACCAGTTCCACATTATTCCAAAACTCTTTTTCAAATACCACAACCACAATAGTTTCAACCATTTACCCAGAAACAGCAAGATTTCTACTTGTATCTCATTCGGAACCCGAAGGCAGTCTTGGATCCTCGGAAGATCTCTGCATATCTTATAGAAAATAAAAAATCGAAATAACCGCACAGCGCTGAGCCTCAAGGTTCAAAGAGGGTATGGATGATCTCAAACTTGTCATTCCAAAATGTTGAAATGATTCAGTACTACTGCCGTTATCAGCACACCAAAGCGCCATTTCAGCACGCTTACCGCGGTTTTCTTGCGTGCTGACTATTTGGCCGAACGTGGACATAGCTATGGTCAGCTAAACACTGATACCGCGATCCTCTCCATCGTCCAAGGAATTGTATAATTTGCATTTCTAACTTACCACGCGTATCGTGGTTCCCGCTATACGTTTTAACAGCGAACGTGATGTGTTCTGGTGAAGGCAAAGATGCTGGATTACAAGGCGTAGGCTGAAACACAACAAAGTAAATATTTTACACGAACAACAGAGTTAACCAAAATCGTTTAAACTTACGACAAATAAATGAGCTCCGGTATCTCGACCCGGTTAAGGAGCCAGCAAGGCTCGCGTAGCATTCGCTCCACGTGGTTTCCCCTGCTATGCTTCATATCACAGATAACAGTGTGCAGTATTAACAAGAGATCGAGAGCGCTGACAACAATAAATGATGTGAATGCGCCTACTCACTCCACCTACACACTTATAATAGGTCAAGTATGACTAATATCGACTACATATCGCATCCTTGGAAGATACCGGTAATTACTAACGGCGCAAGCAAGGAAGTAGTAGAGCACCGTTACAGTTCCTCTGCACTTGAATCCCGAAATCAAAATGTTCGCTAAAATTTTATCTAAAGGAGTTAATTTGGGCACTATTCCACTTCCACGAACCCAAAAACTTCAAAGAATTCTTTTGCCTGAAAACTTGGATAACGGGGTTACTTGAAATGCTGAACACGAATGTCGTATTCATGCTGTATGGTAACCCCATTTTCCAGGGTTACGGTACGTGTACAATGGCATACGGTATCTCACAGTCTTCCGGAACTATGTGTGGAAGAGTTATCTCAGGTGCTGATCACGAATATCTCTTGTACCCAAGCCAGAGCACCCATGTGCCACGTTACCTCCGGACTAGGTAAAGTCTGAAAAAAAAGAACCCCGAGCCAGAGCGCTGCTTCGCGGCGCTCTGACTCGGACCCGTGTGCCACGTTACCTCCGGGCTAGGTAAACTCGAGAACATCCACACGAAGCGCAGCTTCGCCGCGCTCCGCGGATGACAGTGATTTTCTGCGAAACTGCATAGCTCCTAATTGGTTTGGAGGTTAAATCTTATTATGTTCAATATAAAGAGCTTCTACATGGTCCATTGTATGAGTAGCAACACAGATCCTCACCTGGTTAAGTCGTTCTCATTTGTGATAGCACTGAAAGGCCAAATTTTTATGGTTTTCCTATTTTGCAAGCACAATATTAAACTCATGGAGTGGACCATTTATTCCCCTGACCGTTAATTTCTAATTGCCATTACTACTTAATGCTTTAGAAGGAGTGCGGTAAAAATTTCCGTTCAACTCTGCTGTATTTGGATGATTCACGGCTCTGATTGCGAAATCACACTCGCTTCGTCAATGATTCCCCCATTCTGCTTTAAAGATCCAAGATATCCCGTTTTCGTTGCAAATTTGATGTCCTAATTGAAGATTTCCATGTTGTACACATACATATACCATGGGCGTGTCATTGGGCGTGTCAATTTTCGCAATTGAGCCCGTGGCGGCGGGCAAAAGAGGTGGGGCGAGGCGAGTGGATCAATGACAGCGTGACCTGTCATCCCACGCGCGGCGATGGGGGGGGGGTCTGCGCTTTATATAGAGTAAGATAAGATAGATCAACACTAATTCCCATGAAATTGCTAAGTTTTAAATCGAAACTGGTATTTTCGCCTAATTTGCTACGCCTGCACTCTTACCTTATGCGTGTAGAACTGGAGTACAAAACGACAGTGGCGGACGCAGAAAGTGGGCGGGAGGGGGGGGCATGAAAAAAAATGGGGTCTCCACCAATTTAGGGACCCAAATGGAAAATAAAATTAATAAAAACATTAATTATAACAACAAATAATAAATGAAAATTATATTAAAAATAATTATAAAAATAAACAACTAAAAATAAACTGATACAAGATTTTTATTTGTATTGTCAAGTGATTTCAAAAGCCCCCCCCCCCTGCGTCCGCCACTGCAAAACGGATATAATGTCCAGTTGTGTTGTAACGCCCTTACTTTCTTGGCTTAGGCCACGCCCCCAGAGAAGAGGGCGCTCTCAGTTGACTTGCCTGTACTCGCTTGTACTCGCATGTATTTGTAAAATACGTTTAGAATAAAACGTGAACACGAATCTATGTAAGTTGTATCGACCTGAAAGAACTCCTAAGACCTAAAACGTTACAGTGTTGTGTCCAGCACATGAAATACCCATCCCCCCGCAGACCGAAAGTCCGAAATTTTTTTTTGATTTTAAGATTTTGGTGCAGAAGAAGTGAAATGGTGCGTACGAATATTAAGAACAGGTGAATAATATGTATACACAAAAGCCATTGCAGTTATATGGCAAAACAGACGAAGAACTTGTTACAACGAATATCAGATGGTGAGGAGGAATTAAACTGGTTCAAACCATTGGTGCAGTATCGCAGAATTAGAACGTATGGGTAAGAAGCGGAAACTACCAAAATTTCCTAGTATAGTTACCCAAAAGATGCGTAATGCTTATGCTAAATATAGGTAGTTCCTAGCAAGTCCATTCTTCGTACATGCTCTGGTAACGAAATCCTGTACCAGCAGCGAGAACGCGACCGCGACGCGCCTTGCCAGCCCCATAACCGGGTCGAGATACCGGAGTTCCAAATAAATGGGGAATTTTGAATCAGTGAAATAAACTAACCTCGAAAAATACAGCACAATCATTCCCGCGTCTAGGACAGAATAGATGTGGGAATGACGACAAACGCATATCACTTTGAATGAAGATGTACAAGGCAATCTACAAGATCTCGAACACTATCAGTACTCCCACATATCAATGAAGGAATACCAGTTGCCTAACGCATCAACCCACTCTCAAGAATAAGGGAAAAAAATCAAAAGTGGATCAGCTCTCATTCTCACCTCATGTTTAGCATCAATAGAGAATTGACTTAAAACCGGATCTGACGAGGGACCCGATGGTTTAGCTAAACTAAAAATGGGAACAGTTCAGAGTATGCCACGCGATAAATTTTGCAATACATGACGAACTCATCAAGTAATCCTCTAGACAGAACGAATCCACAGGCAAAATCCGGAAACAAAAATTGCTCTTCATCGGGTCTGTCGTATCCGTAAAAGTGATGAATGATAACAGGACTGAAGAGTCATATCAAAGTCATGCATAAATAATTTGCAGAGAATACTCCTCATAATTGTTATTTCGCGTAAGAAGGTGGTTAAAGCCTCACTTTTCGTCATGCAATCCGTGTCCCATAAAATGCTTCTCCTGTGAATTAAGATGTTGCAGAAAGTCGAACAAAATATCACCATTTATATGAGAGTCGGACTCCAGGAAAATATACCACTCCGATGGCGCAAGCGAATGAATCCTTTGAATAATATATATTAATGGACAGAAACCTATCACAAAACGCCTTTCAGAGATAATTTAGAGATCAGATTCAAACCTACTAAAAAGCGTCCATACAGCCCAAAATCCAATAATTTCAGGGAAGTCCAGGTGAGGAACAAAGACTTGAATTTTCTGAAAATGGAATACTGCAGAACAAGTAGATTGAGTTGAATAAATTCTAAAAAATACACCTAAAACACACCTTCGCTAGTCTTTCAGACTGCTTTATGATAGCTTGTTTAACAGCTGTTGCTTTGGAATTATCAAAGCGGGAATTTTGACCAAGAATGAAAAAAGTTGCCGTATCTGCAAAAGAAAAAATGCAAAAATACAATATTTAAAGGAGAAAGAGGGAACCATTGTTTACCAAATGTTATGAGTAGTATACAAAACGTACTAGTCTGAGCATCTGCAGAAGCAAGTGATAAAAACGGTGAGATCGAGCACGTCACCATCCATAGGAGCAGCAACATCTTCATTACAAAGTACCATGAACTGAAACAAAGTCGAGAACACCTAAAAATCGAGTTAGCGAGCAGCCAAAAAATAAACTGGTGCTCGACCTCCTGCTTCAGTGAACAAGTCATTGCTTGGAGTTTTATCACAGCAAGAAGATTTCGTTAAGGAATTGGAAAAAAACGCAAAAGCAGTTACGGTAAATATACAGTAGCCGTGCTCAAGCGTGAGTAAAGGAGGAACAATTGTTACATAGAATCAACCGTTATGAACAGAAGTCACATAAGAGTACCGCTTCGGAAATATGAGTACTTACCCAAAACAAACAATATATCAAACAACACATCACATGAAGAAAACAATCACATGGTTACCTCAATTTTACCTCACATTCTCTTACACAGCCTATGCGCTACTATCCACTTGAAAAGAACAAAACCGAGATACCTATTTGGCTACATTACGAGTTGTGATACAAGGCGGAATATACAGTGATCCATGCAACCATGAAAGTCGCAAAAGCGGACCCAAAACCTTCCTTTGCCAATTCCCAAAATCCTCCAACTTCGTCTTCATCAACCTAAGGATAAAAGAAGGAATCAAACATCTCAGATAAGTCATATAAAGCGTGCGCTTAAGTCTGCAGTGATCATTGACGGAACTCAGCCTTCTGCGGACGGTCACAACATGCTATTTAGCTCGTTGTAGCGGTGCCATACGATTTTTCTGTGATATTATGTGGTTTTTCATACTTTTTCGTCCACCTCGTGGTTCTTCTATTCTGCTAGTTTATCTTTCAGTCCCTGCTTAGCTCCCTGCGGTAAAAATACGATCATATTATGATAACAGTAAATAACGGCTTTAGGAAAGAAGAAAGCGACAGTGATATAAAGCAGACACACGATATAAACGACTGAGGCACGAAGGTTACGAGAAAAAGCAAAACGGAAATCGTACACAAAGGCGAAGAATGAAGTAGCCGCTCTACTCTAGATGAAGTATAGCATACTGCACTACCGTCGCTAACGACGGCACGGTCGACAGCAAACATCAGCAACGGTCAGTCGCCAAAGGTGACGACAGCCCGGCAGCATCGGCGGCTCTACGCCAACATTCCATAGGCTCCGGTGTCACGGCTGCCAGCGACGCAGGAAGCCACACTTTACGCAGGGTATAGCACCAACGTACTCAGATACTCGGCGCGGCCGGGCGCTTGGCCGGTGAGTGCCCGGCCGCGCAGAGAGCACGCTCCAAGGGGAGGGTCTAGACAGTGGTCCCGCAGCGATTTGGCGGCCGTGACGACAGCACCGTTTAGACCCCCTCCATGGAGCGTGCTCTCTCTTCAGATCTGGCGCGGCTAGCGCCCGGCCGTGCCAAGTGTCTGAGTAAGTACAAAAATCGCTACGATTTGGTTTTGCAGCATTCGGCGGTGCACACGCGGTCACACCGCAGAGAGCTAAGCCCCATCGACGCTCACTGCAGCTAAATTGGCTCACCTGCTGATACTTCACCACAAAATGTTGAGCTACCATGGTCGATATCACCACATAAGCGAGGATTGCAAGAATCCCGTGCATGGAGGCAGCGCCAAATGCAATCCCAATAATTAACGATAATATCTAATAAGATGTTTTGAACAAGCACAGCACAATGCATAGTAATCATGAGACACAGAAAAGTGTACCTGTTTTCCCCAGTACACAACGTCCAATAATTCATCTTTGTCCGACCACTCGCTTCCCCCGCGTAAAGCCTTGGATAACTGAAAACAAATGACGGAATAACAAAGAACAGACCATAAGTTTTTGAATTTACAGATCACGATTATAACAGCAACTTTCCACTATAACCTTTATCTTGTTTTTCTCTGAATTCTCCTCTTCCAACTGTGTATTTTCGGACCTTCCTAATGCTTTCTCCATGGAACTGACCTTTTCTTGCAAAGTGCTCGTCATACTTCTAACCGGTGCCCTCCAAAAGCACCCCAAGTTTTCAGAGAGATCTAAGAGGAGGGCCAATTGGAAAAGTCTATCTATTAAATCAATAGAATTGATGCTATCATGTGATATGACTAACAATAAGATATAAGTGATGATTATAAGGCAATTTATACTAGCTGCGTGCGCCAGTCGCGCATTAGTCGCACGCATCTATTTGTGAGAGATTTTCTATGAAGACCGGTCAACGCAGCATGTACATCCTCGACGAAAAGAACGCGCGGCTGCCGCGAGGTCGTGAATACGTGCGTCTGAGCTGCGACTGCGATGCGACTGGGCCCTATTCTTCATCACATAAGCCCTGGGCATAGCTCAAGCGACGCGATTTGGTAGCCGCCACTAGGTTTTGCACGAGCAATACAGTCGCGGCGACGGGATCGCGTGATAGGGCACACTTCATTTAATGATTGGCGACGGCATTTATTCATTCACTCAATGGGCTCTTACCTAGCGGTAGTAAGTTGTGATGAAAAGCTTTGTACGTCTGAGTTGTGGCTTCCAATTAGTTTCGAAAAACTCTTTTAGTGTTCCGAACTGGTTCTAATTCTCCGTGCGACCTATTAATCATAACTATTGTGTCATTTTTCGAAATTATAGTAAAACATCCACAACTCGAAGGGATGCGATTTTGGTTATTGAGGATGACTAAGATTATAGCCTGGAAAAATCGGCGGACAGAGTGGGGCGCACGTCGCGGTCGATACCGGAAATCATCGGTTTTCCGGAGACCCGTAAACCCAACTCCAGGGGATCTCACGCTGCCGGTTTGAAATCGACCGCGACGACGCTGCGCGGTGAGCGGGTGTCCGCCGGAGTTTAGGGACTGTATACACGCAGTTTCATAGCGTCGCGGCGGCAGTGAACTAAAGGGGCTTTCATACATTTGCCGCGGCGGCGCTGCCGCCGCCGCGGCAAAAGTGGGTGCGCGGCAAAAGTTGCCGCCGAGCGGCATGCCGCGCTTTCACACAAACGTCGCCCAGCGACAAAATACCCCCTCGACCATTCCTTGCCGCTTGCCGCTGGGCGACGTCGCCGGGCGGCGCCGCGGCAAAAAAGTAAACAAGCTCTTGTCGCGGCGACGCGCCGCGGCGCCGCCGCCGCGACGTCGCCGGCCTATGCTTAACCATGGGCGACTGCCGCCGCGGCAAATGTATGAAAGCCACTTAAACAAGCTCCTGTCGCGGCGACGTCGCCGCGGCGCCGCCGCCGCGACGTCGCCGGCCTATGCTTAACCATGGGCGACTGCCGCCGCGGCAAATGTATGAAAGCCACTTAAGGAGCGATAACATCATGCTTCAAATGAGAGGTTCGAGTAGGCCCTGCCTAGCGCCTCCTCCGCCAGTTATTGTGAGACAGTACAATAGTACCAATTTTCGAAGAAAAAGTAGAAAACTGAGAAAAAACAGAGTAGATTCCTATACATAATCCTAATATTACACAAGAAAGTTTGACCACAAGCATACGTATAGCAAACTTTGTTTAAAGGTATCAAGAACTACTAACCGAATCAGTCCAACTATATTCATCGGAGGAGGAAAACCGCTTCGAAGTTGACATGATCTGGAAGGAAATATGACTGTAAACCACTCTAAAACCTGATTCTTTTATTTGTTGGGGAAAAGGGAGTCAAGGGCGGCACTGTTGTGAAGATTAGGCCTTGGACTTAGGCTTGAACATATGCCTAAGCATAGGCTTAGCCCTACAAGGTGAAGCGTGCACCCTCCTATCGAGTGCCCACCCCCCCCCCCCCCCCCCCCCCCCCGCAACTCCCTTTTCGCCTTTGACAATGTGCATTCCACGTAAAAGAACAGAAAATAAAGACTGGGAAAGGAAAAGCGCGGGCGCCGGTACTAGTATCCACAGTGGGACTCATTTTTAAAATACTATAAGCGCAGGTTTCTAGGAATATGTATCACGCAGCGTTCTCGCCGCTAGTGGCAAAACTCAAACATAAGGCTTTAAATATTGAAATTAGATCAAGGACATGCATATAGTCGATTCTGAACGGCCATGCGATAAAAAAGTTATTCATGCTTGCGGCGCGTCAAAGTTTACGCGCCGATACACCGTGCAAAGGAGGAAGGTCGGAGAGAAACCCTGGCAGGTCAGCAATGTTCCTGGTTTCGCCGTTGCGACTGCCGCGCGAACAAACCGCGTTTCCATTTTCTTTGGGTCGGCGCGAAAACTTTGTGAGCTTTTGGAGAGGCGCGTAAACTTTGACGCGCCACAAGCATAAATAACTTTAAAAACGAGCACTTGAGACAAGACGAGAAATTCGGAAAAGAACAAGGCGCATAGCCGTGACCCTGAGCCGTATTTTTAAAGGTGCGTCGTGTAACTGCACTGAAGACAGTCAACCAGGCGTCGAGTTCGAGTCTAGAGTCTGGAGGTGCACTCGCCACGCCCCAGCGCCAACAGAATTGTATGTACAGGTACAGTGCCGTAGATCCGCCCCATCCTCAAGGCGCACCGCCTAAGATCACACGTGGCGTCCTGATGGCGATCGATACTCAGCCGATTGGCTGCGGGAATGTTGCCAGCAGGACGCCACGTGTGGTCTGAGGCGATGCGCCTTGAGAACGAGGCGGATCTACGGCACTGTACATACTACCTGTTCCAAAAAATTAGAGCAATTCAATGTTTTGCGTGTAGCTACACAAGACACGTCTAATCTTGAAAATTGAGCGCTATCAGTTACTGGAAACGTGCCAGAACATGTCTCGCCTATAACAATGGCGAGACTTACCTCATCTTGGAAGCCTACCAAGTGACAAGATTGGTGAAAAAGACAGTATATAGTTCAGAAATGAGACGGTATTGGTGCATTTTTACGTAAAGAGATCAGAGGGGCCTTTGGCAAGTCGCGCATGTTCAAGCTTGTTAGTCGCAGTGATTTTTAACTGCTTAACATGTTAGAAAGGGTCCCGGAGATGATGTGGGAGTACGTGGAACACATGACTCGCCTCAGGTCCGTGAACGCACCAGTAACGACTCCTTTCCGAATGCCTTATAAGAACTGTCTTGTCACTGAATCGGATTTCCTTGGAAATTTCGCCTAGACTTCACAAGGCAGCGCCCATTAATATTCTCGAGTACTATTCCAAGTCCTAGTGGTGGTGCACACTGGCAGTGCATCATAAATGTTAAACGGACACAAAGAATCATGACTTAACTATGAAGAAATCCCTGATAGAATTCGAAATTGTGGGCCCAGCCCCATTGCTCGTGCCTTCATAGTGACGGCGCGCCAGCTAACGAGGAATCGGCATGCTTACAAGCGCGTATGACCGTGCCTATATAGCGGGACTCACGAGTGTCAGTGGAGCGCGAAGGGAAGCATGGAAGAGGACAAACCCAATTTCGTGGGTTTCTCGCGAGTTTCTCGCTATTTCACTGCTGGGTATGAGTTCTGGGACTCTGAAAACGTCAAAGAGAGCAAAATCTCAGACACGAAATTTGAGCGGCTGCTGCCTTTAAGGGGGTTATTTGATGCCCTGATCACTAAAATTCCACTAGTTTTACCATAGCATTGTAAGATTACGTTGAGAGTCATATGGGAGAATGAAATAAAATGTTAATACGGGCAGAGAACTCAGAGTAATGACAGTGGGGTGGCCCGCAAACTACATGAGACTCCAAACGGCCGTGCGCAAGGGGCGGGACAGCGACACGGCTCTCTTGGGCAGAGGCACAGAGTTTCTCCACTCGGCTTTGGTTTCTCTGCTTCTACCGGCAGGAGGCAACCCGATTGCCACGCCGCCCCGCTGTTCCGCTGCTTGCACAGTCGTTTGAAGTTCCCTGTACATAGCTAACGTAAGTGGGACTACGGAACAAAATGAATACGATTCATGTTTATTGCCTTCATGAACCCTTAGTCAGTACACTTATAAGTGGAGAAAATTTCGGGATTTTTGGGCAAAAAAAGTGGGAAAAACCTTATCAGACTGCCATTCCCCTGCCAAAGCTTCCTAACTTGTAATCTTACCACATCCCCACAAAAACGATGCTATGGTATAAAACTAGTTCTGGTTTTGCGATCACTGCACCAAATACTCAGACCCGACTGCGAGCAGCGTCGAGGCGCCTCAGCTTCCACACGCTGCATGCGAATCGATCGCCGCGGCCTCCTCCGGCTTCTTCGAGCGTCAAGCGGCGTCGTCATGGGAAGGCCTGGTTTATTGAAGAGAAACACTAGTGATTTCTCATATAATATCGTATGAGTGGGTATGAAAAATAACCCATGGATATTGATGAACAGATGTAAATTGATCCCGAAATCGTCTCTTCCAAACAAGCACCGGAATGGCAGATTTGTGAACGAAAACACACTAGGAACAAAAAAAAAAGAAAAGAAAAAGGAGCCAAAGAAACGTTAGCATCAGTCGTTATTATATCAGTGTTTGAATACATATGTATTACCATCTGACTTCAGAGATCATGGATTCATTTCTTGCACTTATTGCGGGGAATGGATTACTGCCTGGGGCGAATCCTCATGGGTTCCATGGATCGGCAATCTATTCGCTGGTTTTACATCATTATTGCATTGTTTTCCGATATCTGCTACTTATCATTATAGCACCATCTAGCCCATCATCCCGTTAATTTTTTTAATTCGCTAAGTACCTTTAAAAAATTAAAACTAATTTAAAGCTCTGAACTCCATTCGTTACTCTGTAGAAATGTCCGTAAGTATTCTCTTTGCTGTTATGATCATTTTTTAAAACTATTTTTCAACTTCCTTGGCGATGAATTTTAGTTTTCGAGATTGAGGCACATTGAACTGATGGCAGCCCCTCGCCGCCCCACGACCCCAGGAAGCCGACGAGTCACAAAGCGCGGCCACCGTCCATACCTCCGCCGCCGAGTCTGGTTCGAGCCTTCAAAACAGCACTCACGGGGCGGACTCGTCGTTTCGGACAGACTGTAGTCGGCCTCTGGACAATCACAACAATAGGTTGAACACGGCGAATAGAGGCCTACCTGCGAAGATAGGGTGCGTATCATCGTGCTGGAAAATGGGGCGCGACAACGCTACCATGATTGGCACATTGGTTGGATGCACCAATCATAATGGGCTAGCGCGTCTGGGGTGTGGAATGTACAGCATTTATCAGGGGACCTATCACGGAATACTCGTCCGCGCTTTGGACACACGGGAAATACCGCCACCATTTTCTGCGTTTTTCGCGTGTTTCATGCTGCTTCATCATTGTCAATGAGTTCACCGTCCCTAAAAACCCCGATATGCCGCTAAAAAAGCGAAAGAATTTTTTTCAGAAGCTCCCGTGAGTGCTCCCCTTAAAGAAGTCTAGGGGAAATCTCTGGAAAAGCCAGTACATCAAATAACCCCCTTCAGTGGAGTCTAGGCGAAATTTCTAAAAAGAAGCCGATCCGATGAGACAGACACTTTAAGACACTTTCTACAATTCCGTTTGCACTGGGCCTAGTGAGCGCATCTCTTCACTACAACCTGTCCGCTCTCTTTTGTTGCCGTCATCGAAACGATTCCCTCTACCAGATACTGCCCAAATAAGGCAAAATTGGAACTCTTCTCGCTGACCCTGCTGAAACATCTTGTGGATAACATATTGGGATCGTGACCTAGATCCGCTCATTCATGAACTTCCTTACAACTCATTAGCACCAAAACCATGGAAAAAACTTTGCTGGAACTCTTTACCCTATTCGTTTCATATCATAACTCCGGTTCTATAGGGTTTTGGTAGATATATGTATTTAAAGATCGGTTCTAGCCAAATCTCGAGCGTTTGAAAAAAAATCTGACCACAATCATGCTCCATATATACTTTTAACACATTCGCGAGAATGCAGATTTTCCGCTCAGGGCCACTTTGGACCAAAGCGAATTTGCGCTTCTTTCTCACTCAGCTGCGGGAATTAGGGCATATTTGACATGCTGATCACAAATATGCCATCTATTTTACTTCGTAGAGCACTTCTGGAGTGTTACTGTATGTATACTGTAGAAACTATAGAAAGACCTTTTTCTATCAGAATTCAACCAACATTTGCACAGAAGGATTATTTTACATACAGATTAAGAATGTGATATCCATTGTCTACTGTATCGCATCACTGCAGGGTTACTGTAATCATACTGTAGGAACTGTGGGAAAGGTTTTGCATCGGAACTTGCCCGAAAATGGGATTATTTCACACTCTGATCTCATATATGACATTCGTTTACCACAGAAAAGTCTTTCTGTAGATCAACTGTATGCATGCAGTAAAAAACAGATTGTTCGACGCTACTACTTCAGTCATTTCGCAAATTTTTACGTGTTTTCGGAGAAAAGAGGATCTCGCTCTGCAGATGTGAATACCAAAAAAGTCAATATGCGGTACAACAAGTGCCATATGCATTTCTGTATTGATTGCTTCAATTATTGATTATTTCAACAAGTATCATAAGAAGTGCTCAAATTAATTCGCCAGATAGTTTAATTGGAATTTGTTCTATGTTAAGATATGAAATATGTATGTAGATCTTGTAACTTTTCATGTGTGAAAATATTAGAATAGATAGATGGAGTGAAGAGAATCGTTCTGTCTAAAGTACTTGCAGCACTACTTGCAGAAGTTCACGGCAATATATCAAATGTATGTCAAATTCGTGCTCAGCATGTCAAATATCCCCACTTGCCAAAGTTTCACTGAATTTGGTGAACAAAATGCATCTACAGTATGCCTGCAGTAGCCATACGGTAACGCAACAGTAGCCTTACAGTACTGCTCTACGGTGCAGGACTGATGGCATATTCATGTTCAGCACGTCAAGTAACCCCAAAGTTCAAATTTGCAGTAGATGCAGTGAGAAAATACATCAACAGTATCTACAGTATGACTACAGTAATCCTACAGTGTCGCAGTTACGCTACAAAATGGACGCCATTTCCGTGTTCAGCGGGTAGAGTAACCCCTAGGGGCAGAATTTGGGGGAGTTCCACCTAAGAGAAAGGGATAAAACGGATACGACACACCGGTGGGTCGTATTGTCCGTTATGTGTTAGGAAAATTTGTGAATGCGTGCGTGCGTGTGCCCCACAAAGTGGCCACCAGTAATGATGAAGACAACTGTTGCCAAAAGGGTGCGCCGGCGTTCAAGCGTGGGGAAACCTCTGGTGACCAGTGGCGGACGCAGGGGGCGGAAGGGGGGCGGGCAAGGGTGGAGGCATCCCCTAGAATGGGTCGCCAAATTTTTGAAGCTATAGTACTTTACAGTACTTATAATAATGATATTTTTATGGTTATTTTCAAAATAGTTTTTATTAATTACTAATTATTATAACTGATCTTTTTATCAATTTTATTTTCCATATGTGTCCCCAAAGCGGGGAGACCCCTTTTTTCCCACTCCCTCCGGCCCACTTTCTGCGTTCAGCACTGCTGGTGGCGGCTCTAGCGGTGTGACAAAAGTGTGCCAGCGTCCAAAATGGTGAAACTATTGGCTCGTCTATTTCAGTCGGGGGTTGCACGTGGTGGCGACTATCAGTACCGGACGCAGGAATTGCTACCCCGCCGGCTCCCAAAATGAATTTCATATATATTACATGTATTTTGTACCAAAATACCACTTTTTTCAAAGGATTTGTTTGGAGGAGATGGAAAATGTATTCATACTTAGTACAGGAAAACGTTCATACCCTCATTTGTTATGTGTTAATGCAGAAACAGAGAACAAATTTGAGGTCAGCGTTGCCGAGTTCAGATCAAAAAAGGAAGAGATCTCATTTCAAAATCCCGAGGATATCTGGTATCCATCCCGAGGACGTGGACTAGCCCCAAAGCAAAAAAAGGGATCTGCAGATCACTTTACACAATCTCGTGTGCTCGACGAAGCTCTATTGTGCTCGACGTAATGCGCATATTACGTGGTCATTAGAAAGTGAGTTCACCAATGTGAAAGAGCTTCGTGCTCGTCCTCTCCCTCCGACTCCTCCTCATTCTCTCATTGCCTCAATTCTCCTAGACGTGCTCAATCTCTCTCATTGTTGATTGTGCGACAACATATCGATCTCAGAGGCAGCGCTACTTAACTGTTCTGAGTAATTCTTTTCTCGATTTCACTGCATAAAAGTAATTCAATTAAGCGCTAACCAACTTCTTCTCAAGGCTACTCACGGAAACTAGCGGAGATAGTAGAGTCGCTACTTTTTCAGCTGTAATGCCTCCAATTCTCACGTTTTTGATGCCTATTTACGCCTCTTTGCAGCTTGTGGCTACATTTACGTCTAAGAACGGCTACGATTTGATTTTTGTCCTAAAATCCTTGTTGCGGGAGGGCTGCATAAAGCTGAGACAACAGTTCATGGCTCCAGTAGGGAAGGGGCATAAAACTTCACATTGTAGAAAAGAATAGTTGTCGAAAGAACTGTGAGAAGACCATTTATTTTTCACCATTTTTGCACCATGCCTTTTCATAACGTAAAGGATGTAACCATGTGACCTTATTCACAAAGTTTACAGTGTGGGGTGTAGTAGCATGTCCGCAACTGTCTGTCTATTCTGTGCCCACTTTAAAGACATCAGGTGAAGACCTCTTTGTTGAACTCTCGTTGTATAAAGCATTTCAAACGCTTGGAGAGAGTGCCAGAATAGCGTAGATGAACAACGTGGATCGGATGGATTTTCATGATGTCTTCATAAAGTTTTATGTGCAGACAGCTGCTGATACAGCGATAGACATCAATGCTCAGCTATAGTGTGTTTCACCGGGAACATAGTTAGTGAAGATATTAGAGAATGAGAGAATGCGAGAAATAGTGCTGTATTCGGAGAGGCGGACGAGAAATGCAGATCACGGACACAAACACTCAACTATCGGCGTGTTTGAAACGGACTATAGAAGTACGGTGGAAGCGTTAGCCAAGCTGACTGTATTGGTCGCGACAACCGCTCGGAGCTCATTTGCGTATCTGTAGATTTGGTCGAAACATTGCTTCAATTTCTCTACAGATGACGGTGTGTCGAATATTCTGACTGACAAGTTCTAAGGAGAAATATCCAGGGAAGTATAATAATTGCAAAACGAAACGACTATGTCTAGGTGCCATTGTATGAACTACCCCTGATCAATTGCACAGTCACTCTTCTGCCGAGGCCCTAATTAACTCAGCTTCCTTACAAAAAACAGAGTCCATTCTTCTCCTGGATGTTCTTCATAATAAGCGACGCAAAGCTCACCGAAATTCACACTTGAGGAGGTGAGCGCTGATCCTAGGACAAATTTCACTGTGTAAGATATAATCTTGGGATTACGAACACCTAAGCACCATACTTCCAAAGAAGATTTTCTGTCAAGATTGCTGAGCAGTGTCGTAAATCGCAGGTTTTTTTGTTGGCACGGGCGTAGTTGCCTTTCGATTAACCACACAAGCCGCTGCAGCGCTGTTTTCGGCAAAATGTTCAGCTCAATGGAAGTGCTGTTTCTGGCATATTTTAGCCACTATAGAAAGACATAGTTCGTTAGTCCGTATGTTCGTTCATTCACTTTTTGATTCCGTCTGTCAAACTGAATTCTTTAGAAACGATGTTTTATTTAAGAATAGCTGCAATGCCCGTAATTGCTCCTAATTGCTGAAACAGCGGAAATGCTCTCTAAGCTTATGCACGCTTGCCAAATGAATAATTCATATCGATGTATGCTTATGTAGCAGTGTCACGTGTTACGTATGAATAGTTACTCGCAAGTTATAATAATTTAAGATTTAAATAAGTTTTCTTCTTAAGGACGTCCGCTTCCCTCGGAACTGTATTGCCTCGCTGTCGTATGATTTGCTCCTTTACCCCTGCACTGTCGACAAGGATCCTCTACCCTGTAACTTCTATTGACTTTGCGGTTTGGCTGCCGTTTCCTCATCGCGTTCTTTTTGGCAGGTTGCACTTGTGGACTCTTTTAAATGTAAGCTGGACCTTGTGAACTTGTATGTGCTACGCGGACTCCTGTGGGTGTATTACTGAGCAGGAGGTGGATGGCTAGCTCTGATGCAAGGCACCAGTGCTGTACAAGCAGTTCCACTTGAGTGAACTATGCATACGTCGTTTCATTCCCAGATGCTCAGACGCGCGACCTAATCGCAACGTTCAAATTATGAGAGTGACACCATACACTGCTAAGATTTCAGATCCAGCGGATTTTAGGGGAACATTGTAGTATATACAAGCAAATTTGATAGGCCTTGAGTAATGTGTTCCGCGTAATTCGTGTTCTTCCTCAGGAGTACAACAAATGCGAGGAATGCGCTTCAGTGCAGAAAATAATAATGCTACGCGTCTTCTCATGGGCGTCAGTGCAATGATCCGTCGATCCGCTAATTCCATAAAATGATAAGATATACTAAATATCACAAGTTCCACTAAATTTGGGAGTTTACTCATTAGAAAGAGTGAAAGTATGATAATTAAAGAAGGTCAGACGATGAGGAAAAGACTAGGCCTTGGAAAAAAATGTAAAAAATTCTAGTGGATTTGTCAACAATAGAAATCTGAAGCTCTACCTAGAAAGATGTGAAGAACAAAAAATCAAATTATGATTCGTTTTTAGATAGCAATGCACGTAGTCATAAAACTCTAATTAGTTTTACCACAAAGGAATGAGGGAGACGAATACTTTCATTAGTGATTTTTGGGAGAGGTTCACTACTTATCCGGTTCAAATCTGGCTAACCCAACTTTTTAGAGTGAGCAGAGTCTAGCAGTCCTCATCATTTTCAGAGCGTTACTTCAATCTTTTCTTTTATAGTGGAAAATTCCGAACAGTGTCCAGAACCCTTCGCTTGAGCTTTCTTTTTTTTGTAGTTCAAAAATTTTAGAAATTCATGTTATCGTATGCTCCCAATCCGAGCATTGTCTTTCTAGGGCTGGTTCTACCTGAAAGGAGTCGGCGAACGATCAATCTTGGATGATTTCTACATAAAATCCTAATCTGTAAGAAAAACGAAGATTTCCGTGAAAAAGGTTTATTGAACTGTAATAGAAAACTACTCCCACATTTTTCGAACAAAGATCAATCGAACTCACAGGGGATATGTCCCATTTCGAAGTGCCGGGGACATCTGGCTCCATTCCCCTGTTAATTTCATTACTAATTCATTTCATCATGGATTCATGGATTTGTAATGGAATTGGTCGACCTAGGCGCAATTCTGTGCCATAAAGGTGAAGTCTGTAGTGCGTGCGTGCGACGCGCGCATTGATTTGCAAAGGATTTTCTATGAGGACAGGTCAACGCGGCATGGACGTGAGAGAAACGACCGCCGCGGGGCCGTGAACGCGTTTGTCCAAGCTGCGTCACCGCTGCGATTTGCCCTATCCTCCATCATTCAAATGCACGCATCTAGTATAAACTGCCTTATAGTCGAGTACCAGATTTCATAGGCCAATTACCGTGTCTAGAGCTACAACCTTTTTAAATGCTATTTATTGTTTGAATAAAGAAAAAGACCAATTTTGACAAAGAGAAACACAGTTAGTCAATTTAGGGAGTTATTGTAAGTTAAAAGTGAAACTCGTCGACTCAAAAGTTTAAACGTTCGTGACTTGCCAACTAACAGCTCAGAACATGCACGACCTCCCCTCCCCACTCTCACTTTCTCCCCCCACCTCGCCCCAACTCTCTTTTCGCCCAGCACGTTACCTTATCGGGTGTAAACTGGAAGAAGTCACTCTGAGGAGCAACCTTGTGCCATTAGTGTTCTGCAAAGTATTATCCTATGTTATAGTCCAAGTCGAAAAGATAGACGGATCACGCGTGCGGTATCATAGCGTTGCGGCTGCAGGATCGCGGCAGGACCCATCCGACCCTCTCACTTCTGACATGCTCTCTCTGCATCTTCCGTTTAGGTCCCACCGCGTTCCTGCAGTCATGGAATCCGCCTATTTTTTTGAAAAGGACTGCACTTCGTTGTTCCTACATTTACAATGTCAACCAAGGGCTATTCCTGAAGATATGTTATTGATCCAGACAGACACAGCTACACGTAGATGACATAAAAATGTATGGAGCATATGGAATAGACAGATATTCTGGGTTGGAAGCAGTTCTCCAGTCGTCTATGCAGCGCTACTTCCTCATGTCTTGATTATTGCCGACAGTTTTGCAATCCAGAGAACAACAGGAGAAAAACTAATTAAGAAGTAAATAAGAGGAAATGCTTTTCTCTCTCTTCTCTCTCTCTTTTTCTCTCTCTACCTCTTTGAGTTCCTTATTGGACGTTAATGGAAATTTTAATCCATTACACGCTTTTTCCTTGGCTTTCATCGGTCACATGAATACTTTTCAATCTTTACATTTAATGGACTCATTTCTTCGGATTACCTTCAACGATATCACCCCCAAGAACTTTCAATTCTGAGATAGCCAGTCGGCTCTCGTGTAATCAAGAAGTAGTGAATCACAGCAATCAGTAGAACAAAAAGAATGCTCACGTGCGTGCGGAGATGTTGGCTCTCTTTATCGGAATGACTTTTCTGATGAATTCGCATGACTGACAGAACCCACGAACGACGAGGGAGCAGGCAATACAAGGTTCCGTTTTCGTGAATTTCTCGCGTGCTTCAGGCTATTTCATTATTGGATACGAGTTTCATGTCCCTCATAACCGTGGAATATGGCAAAATCTCGAACACGAAGATTTCCGTGAGTGCCACATTCTAGCATGCTCATGTCTGGAAAGCGTTGCGTCGTTTCAAGTGATCTACAACTGATATTTAGTTATGGATTAGCGGAAAACGTGCGAGCGAAATTTTTGTCTGGAAATAGAAAAAAAAATAAATTTTTCTCGGAAATTAGCGAAAAAAAGCGACAAAGACGCGTTGCTATACTCCACTACCAGCCCCCCTTGACGGGCGTAGGTCCCGCTACGAGAACGACAGGCGAGTTTGCGAAAGCGACAGAATTTGGATGTTGGCGCAGGCGGAGACGCGACCACGTCCAGACAAATATCAGCGCTCTTCTCGGATAGGTGGCGATTCTTAGGTAGTGCTCTGCTTACCTTTAAGATTCTTTAGCAATCGGTCACACGGTGAGTTAGTTAGTTCGCACAGTGAATATTTCGGAGAGTGCTCTCTTTGCCGATCGATAAGCATGGTTTCCATTGTCGCTATTACTCGCAATGCCAGTTTATTTTGGGCACATCCTTGAGAAGCGCAGGAGATGCGAAGTGATGAGCTCCATTTAGAAGCAATCCAAGGCATGTAATGGGGCAATCGATACGTATCGTATCTACCATCGTTAGCTCTTATTTCGCCAGTTCGATTCAGTTTGGACTGGCGAAGTCCAGGGATACTCTATTAGGACTTGTAGCGCAACCCTTTAGAATAATGTTGTCGAATTTTAATATGCATAGCTAGCTTCACCTTCCTACTCAAAAAATAAATTTCAAAACTTCAGAGGGGTTTAGGTCATGCAGCATTTGTCCGATGGTAGTTCCCACAGACTTCAAAACATTTCTCTCCAGAATTACTTGGCCTTAATTCCCAAAAAGATTCACCCTAATAAAGAACAAAGCCGTCTACAGCTAAATCTATATCCACATTCACATATTTTTCTTGATTTTATTATGCATCATCCATGCTCATATCTCCACATTGTCTCCTTCCACTATTTATCAGCTGTCTCTATGTGCAGCCTTTGTTTTATTTTAAGTACTACTAATTCGCTGAAAATTGCGAATTTCGGCTAGTTGAGCCCATTTATTGATATAGCAGATACATAATATACAGGGTGGCTGTTAAGTATGGATTGCTCAATTTTCTATACTCTTTCTCCAAAGAAGTAAGATATTGGGATGCCATATTGTTTACCTGTTTTGCACAAGCATTGGCTATCACCAGAAAAAGGTCTTGCCGGAAGACGTCTTGATTCAGTACCGATGCAGGACCTCAGTCGCCTCCCAAGTGAGACTTCAGTTGGCGCGAGAGGTTGACGTCGGTCTCGCTCCACTCCCTCTCAAATGTAATCCTGAGGGAGTTCACATCTCCGTGGCTAGTAGCGGACACCTTGACCTCTGAGAAGCTGTAAACGATGTAGCCCAGCGGACTGAAATGAAGGAGTAGGAGAACCTTATATCTTAGACTTACCAATCGGGAAGGTCAGGATCACAGAAGGCCAAGGTGGATTTTGTGGCCAGATGTGAGGCCCGCTCTCGCTACGAGGAAACCACTTTGTGCAGCCATGTCTGTTGGTCCGTGGAAAGTGCACATAGTGTAAGATGGCTTCCTGATGAAAACCGGCGTCAGCTTTCGGCAGCTGAGGAGGCATTCCTGAAGACAATTCATTCCAGACCATAGCAGACGAGAGAAAAAGAGTCCATTCGTTCATCACCTATTTCTTCACTGTACTGTGATATAACGATAGTGGTCGTGTTGGCTCACGCAGAATTCACGGGGACTTAACATGAAAACTTTTCCGTCTGTAGAAGCGAGATTGAGGAGATGGCCACGAAGATTTTTTGGGGACTTTTTTTGCTTAATCCAAAAGTTCCCCGTTCACCGATTCTGATAGTGTGCTGTTTCAAACGTTTGGTAACTGCGCAGCCCAAGTTTCGCCATTCTCTGAACAGTGTCTGTTGAGATATTCGAGTTGGAAGCCACGCGTTTTAATATGATGGAATTGTCGCTGGCGATACTCTTCTCGATGATGCCACGTCAACGTGTGGTGCGAATGGATCGTGGTCTCCCTGGTTTCTGGAGTGCAGCATTCTGACCTGTCTCCCTTTGCTGCTTCACAATATTCCCTTCTGTTGGTCCGGAGAAATCAGGGCGTTTAGCAAATTCAGTAACATGGAGTGTGCAACCACTGAGGTTCACTGATAGCAGTAGACGACGAAATCTTTTTGTAACCTCTGAAGGAGTCCAAATAGGGAAACCATAATTCTCACGCTATCCATGGAAGCCACTAGTTATCTTATCATCGCAAGATTTAGGTGATAGCTGCTTTCTTTTTTTCCTTTTTAACCTTTAAAAAAACGCGATCCATACTGAACAGCCACCATGTATGTAGATATAGATACATAATCCTTATAAATCATCCTGCTTGTCGCTAATCACCTTCATATGCTTTTACTTTGATAGATTGCGTCCTGATTTCAGGTTAGCGATGACCTCGTTGTCCGCTCGACAGCGAACGACTCTAATGAGGAACAAGTCCGGTGACAAAACCCCAGGAAAAGGAGCGACAATGATTGAGGCGATCAAGGTACACCTGTTGAGTTCATTTCGCTGCGACTTCACTGTCTATCTTAAACCCCTAACTCATTGACAATCGCTCGTTAAACTGGTTCGCCGTAGCTCACCATGGCAACAGTAAAGCTCTGAAGGAGTGTGCAACACGCTGGATGATAGCTTACTCAGAGTGCGGGATTTTGCTACAATTCTCTTCACTCCAACTTATTTTGGAGTTCACTGTGAGGACACTATAAAGGAACAGACGTAACAAAAAAGAACAATCTATTAGCTTTTGGGTGGCTCTCTTCCGCAGCGTTCACGTTAATTATAGTTTTTTTATCAACTCCCTAAAAGTATAGAAGCTGTCTTCCATGCACAACTAACAAAGGAGTTCACGGTCCGGAGACCCTGCAATTCCGCCTCGGCTTCGGAGCCAATGGGGGATCGCCGAAAATGTAGCGCATTTTCTATTCCATTGGGGAGTAGATGAGGAAGTCTCACGAGGAATACGAATTTCCTCACGAGGTGCGCTTCCTGGAGTGAATTATCCAGAAAGTTTCTTAGCTCTGCCCCCGGCTCCGCCCAAAGGCTCCTTGAAAATTGAGGCTCGGAAATGGGGTTCTTCAGCAATCCTGCATGGAATCAGGTATATCGTTGTGATCGCCAGCCCCAGGAAATTCTTTTCACATTGAAAATTCAAAAACCGACTTGAGGTGGGACACTGCCTTTAAGGAGATGGAAGAGTCTGGGAGATTGTTGTTCTTAGGTTCGGCTAATTGTCAGAAAGAGGTTTGAGCTTCACTGCTGTTGCCTCTCCAGGTTACAGAAGTTAACCGTTGCCGCCATAGTTTCATTCAGGATGTGCCTGCCACGTTGATCAGTCTTCATGGAAAATCCTCCGCAAACAGATGCTTGTCTCTGACGCACAAATCGAATGCAAATTGTCTTATAGACGAAACATTGTCTCGAGAAGTCAATGGCGACGAGTACACAGGCGAAGCAGCCCAACCCCTAAAACTCAGAATTAGAGAACATCTAGAGAGGAAACGAAGCTCTGAAAAATCCACACCACTAGGCACACATCGAGTACACTAGCATAGCACGGTAACGTTGATTTTGTAATCCATGTAACCATACTAGTAGAAGAAACTGGTATGCAAAAATGTGGAAGCATTTTTGATTGAAACTAAGATCCCATAGAGGACGAATGCCCATCGATCACCAAAGAGCTTGCCTCTTGTCTAGATCTCTGTCAAATGGTCATAATTCTTATTACCCGCAACCATTGACGACAAAATAGCGGTCATCCGGCACTATTCACCATCAGTGTCGGACGCAGAAAGTGGACGGGAGGGAGGGGGGAGGGGGTGCGTGGGAAAATTGAGGTCTTTGCCACTTCGGGGATGCAGATGGAAATAAAATCAATAAAAATTATTGTTAGAATAATTAATAATTAATAAAAGTATTTTAGAAATAATAACACAAATAAAATGTTACAAATGAACTAATACAAGTCTCTTATTTGTACTGTAAAGTAATTTCAAAAAGTTGGTGACCCATTCTCGGTGGGGTCGCCCCTCCCCTCGCCGCCCTCCCCCTGTTGTATACGTTTCCAGTTGTATTGGTCTCGTCAGGTGATCGAAAAATGATGCTACAAATCTTTGACTTGCCAATATTTCTGACGAGATAGCTTCAACATATTGTCTAATCCACATTGGAGGAACTTTCTTAGAGATAATCTTGGATGGTAATCTACAACCAACAAAAATATGAGGAAGGGAATATAAGCTTATAACCGAATGAAATAAGTTTTTTTGAGGTGAGACGTAATTGCATAAATTGAGAACACACAGTGTTAATTATTTCGGATGGATTAAGAAGTTCAGAAGGCTTGGGCGAAATGATTTTCGGTCCAGCATTCAACCTCGTTCAGGCTCAATAAGACTATGCTGAGTATTTGTAGAAACTCGTCCTATGTCGGCTATTGACATTGTCGGTCCTAGTGCTTACTGCAACAAGATGAAATAGATGTAGCAAAAATGTCCTTACTACATACATAGTTTGAGCGATGGTTGGAACGGCTGCCGAGCAGCTAGCCACACTCTTCTATCTAGCGGTTTTTTGTATGTAAGAAGAGCATGGAAGAATTTGGGCGGAATTCCACTATCGAACTAATATTTGGAGGATTTAGTTTGTTATTGTTGCAAATCTCAGCGGCAAGGGTTGTTCAGCAGCATCCTCGTTGAGTAATGTTTGGTTGAAGTCATGCTTTGTTGAACACATTAATATGAGATTTATCGTCTTCTTCCCATCGGAATCCTCTCAGAGATAGCTTGCAAAGAATTTTTAGGAATAGTTTCCGAATGAATTCTGTCACATTATCCCTTCAACGCGACCGCTGTGAAGGAAATTGGCTCCGTTTTCAAAGACTAACGTAGTGCACGGACAAGTAACTTATTTTCTCTGTTTTTCGAGGAAAGTTGTGGGGCTTTCCCACGGCCTTATGTCAAATCGGGGGGTTCTCTCACGAGCTTGCGTCGTCGCCTTAGTAAATGTACGTACTTAGCGATTTCCTTGGTAATGATACCACAGCTATGTTAGTGTGCACAGTTTTTCTGTAAGTTCGTTCCCCTTACTGAAGCTGCACAAAAAGTGCAAGATGTAAGGCATAACGTCGCCTGGAATAAAGCATTCGCTCATCATCTGTGCTTGTGCCACATCAAATCAGTTTCTATCAAGTAAAGGGAATTGGATTCGAGAACATTCACAATGAAAAATTACATATTTCCTCTTTTTCTCTTTTTGACCTAAAAACAAACACATAGAAGATATGTGCACAGATTTATTATTATCTGGGGAACAACCAAAATAAAAATAGGATAGAATCAAGTAATCATAGTGAAGATCATCACAGAAGTTTTAAGCTGAACGTCGTTTCTTACACCCTAGTATCAAAATGGTGCACGCAAAACTTAGTAAGTGATAAGTACTATTTTTGCTGCGACTCTTTGATTTTTAGTGCTCAATGTGTGGTGGAAACACTCGTTACTGCTGCGTTGTTGTGAATTTTGTCTGATTAGTCTGAAAGGAAACTCTAGCGCGTTTTCTCCGGTTCATTCAATTAATTAAGTACTGTGCATTTCCCGCTTGAGAGTGAAGCACTTTCTAGATATCTTCATTTTTCCGTGTAAAGTTTTGCCATCAGCTGCGATGCTCTCTAGATCGAAATCGTCACCTACACAGTTAAAGAGGAGCAGAGCAATAGTCATGCAAATCCAGTTTCGCATGCATTGATGGCAGTATCCAAGAAAATAGTGAGGTCATAGATAGTATAGGCAGAAGTAAGTCAAAACACAAATTACCGTGGATGTTGCCATCAAGGGCGACGTTAAATCCGCATTCAGAATTATTCCAGACTTGAGTTTTCGTGAGCTGAGAAGCGAGAGTGGTCTCCATCACAAAGCTGCACATATTCTTCTACCCATCTTCAAATCTTTCATTCTATTTTTCGCCATTTCCTTTTTTTTTCAACTTCACTGACTTTCCGTCCTCCAGTCAGGTCAACCGAGGTTGTCGCACAGAATTAAGTGCGCTGAGTCGGTCCCGGAGGCGTTGCTATCATTGGGGCAGCCGCTCGCCACTGGACTCGTTACCTTCCATTGTTCCCCCGGTGTCTGATCGATTCCATTTCAAATGAGTTGCGCGCCAGCCAATGCCCAGCGCTTGTTAGTCCCTATTTTGCTATTTATTATTGACGGGCCGAGGTGACTCCGCACCTTGCTTGGTGACAAAACGTTTGCTGTCGACTTGGCTTTGTTCCAGAAATATCGATCACCGCATCCACCGCCACCATCCAACAAGCACCTCAATAATTCACTTGCCTTGCGCTGTTCGTTACTTTCGCTTACAGCGGTGGATTGCCTCATTTTTTGTTGTTGTAACTCACCATACCCACATTTTTTTCGCGAATGACTTCTTCTTGTAAGAACTCACGATGCGCTGTTCCTATGGAATTTCCTTCCTCTTCTCATACATCGCTCATAACAACGGCTTCGTTTGTAGAGATGAAGCGAGTCTCTCTTGTGGCCAATGGGTGTTTCACGTCGCCTCGCGGCTTGCTACCGCAAGGTTCTTTGCGGAAGGTAGGATACCGCTTATTTTGCTCATGTTCACATTTTGAAGATTTAAAAGCACCAAAAGAGTAGAAACTTAGAATCGTAAAATAAGTAGAAATCATGCCTACATTAGTTTTAGATCAGGCTCAAGATTTAGCATTATGCAATTAATACTAGGACTGAAAGTGACTTCGCAACATCATTCCACTCCTATGGACCCAGAAGCTTCAAAAAATTTTCTCTCGCTGAAACTTTGCCTATGGAGCGAGTCAAGGTGGTGAACACGAGTATGACATCTACTTTGTACCGTAGCCTTGTTTCTGTAGGATTGCTGCAGGTGTACGGTAGGTGCGATATCTCGCGCAATTCTCTCAAACTCCGTTTGGGAAGGGGATGAGGGGGGGGGGGTAGTTTCATATGCTGGTCACGATTATAAACATCTGTCCCCATGACACTGTCATCTTCCTTTTCAAATAGGCAATTTCTCTCAATTTTCTGAAGTAATTCTGCCACTTCAAGTAGCTATGTAATTCTATTACGCGAAGTTTCAGTAAAGGAAGTTGGAAATTTCTGGATGTTTAAGCGATTTTTAGGAAAGAAACTCTCTAAAAACGTCTGAGATATGAAATCGTGGACAAAACCACACAATGTACTTGACGATGTCGCATGCGCGCCCTCTAACTTTTCTATACGTTTATCTTTATCACCGTAATTTTTTCATATTCTATATCTGCCAGGTTTCTTGATGCGTTCTTAACTGCACTTTTATTGCAACGAAAATCCATCTTTCTTAATTTGTACATTTGGTTTTCATATTTACGAAAGGCATCATAAAATTTTACAAGTGCCTACTCTACTGCTTGTTTAAGCATTGATTGCAGATTGGGAGCAATTGAGATGATTTGATAGTTCAAAAAATAATCAATCATTTACGAAGCTTGATCAAAACAAGATATAAAATTCAATTTAAAATTCACGAAGCTTGATCACAACGAGAGAAGATTTATAACTCTACAATTTTTAGCTTATGGGAAATTTCAACTTAAAGGTGGTTTTTAAGCTAAAACTTCACTCGGATCGAGGAGAAACTCCAGGCGGCGCGTCCGCTCCACTGCTATCGGCGCTTGATGGATATACAGAGGACGAGTTGTCGGAATATCGGCAGGTGTTCAATATGTTCGACACAGGTTAGCAACAGCTCTATTTAGGCAATGTTGTTTTTTTTAAATTAAAGTTGCTGTCGTCTACAAAAAGTGGTCAACTTAAAATCTTGCTATTCCTGTAAAACTGAAAAAAAATTTCTAATTTCCCTATACATAAAACAGCTTACTAAATATAAAGATTCGTACTAAAACGTTCATGGTCTCAATTTTCCTCAGTTATCTGAGTGATGATTGTTCTTTTTGTTCGTTGAATTCTTTTATGTGATCATGTGATCAGTTGCTGTTAGCGGCGGACGCAAGGGGGGGGGGAGGCGCCTCCACTCCGAGAATAGGTCGCCGAATTTTTGAAATCACTTTATAAAATAGATGGAAATATGTATTGTGCAAGCCTATTTTTTATCGTTCATGTTTATTATTATTTTAAACCGTTTATTATCTATAATTTGATGTTAAATTTGATGTTTTAGTAATTTCATAACTTCAATTGGGCCCGCGGAGTGGCGGAGTTGCCTGTTTTTTCCCGCGTCCCCCCCGCTTTCCCCCTGACTGGCAGCTCCTGTCCTCGGCACTGGTTGCTGTAATTAAAGGACAGAGGCGGACTAATAAACTTGAAAACGGCATCGTTTTTGTTCACTAATTCTCTATTTGAATCCAAAACAAATTCCTCTATAAACCTTGGAATCGAACTCTTTGAATTTGAAAATTCTGGTGGTCAGGGCCCCTTGGTGGAGACTCGATATTTTCTTCTTTCCTTTTTTACACCTACAACTTAAATCAGAGTATGTTCGCTTGAAGTGGACATTTAAGCTCTACGAGTCATGGCATCTAGAAAGTGCGTATGAGTTGGTTGCAGCTAAGCGAATGTGAGTTCTTATGAGGTGAAACGGGCTGGGTCTTGTTTCTGTGACCCTTCCTCTGAATAGTCTTGTCACAGAAAACTGAAACATTTCGCCTCTTCGTAACCAAGGCTCCAGCTGAGCTAATGGAAGAGCATTTTCACTGGATAAAACTCTCAATAAGAGCTAAAAGCGACTGTCGAACAACCGTTCTACTCGATCATCGACTCAGCAGTACCGAAACCGCTCTGCTTCACGATACCAGTCATCTCCGCCCGGTTCACATTTGAGCGGTCTACTTCTATGATCAAATACACATTCTCTATTCTCACTTCACGTACAGGTAACTCCAAACAGTCGTGTGCAAGGGGCGGGACCGCGGCGCGACTCTCTTGGGCAGAAACGCAGAGTTTCTGCATGTGGGTATGAGGGTATGAGTTGTTTGCTTCTGTCAGCAGCAGACAATTCGAGTGCCACGCCACGCCGCGACGCGGTCCCGCCCCTTGCACACGGCTGTTTGTTCCCTGTATTATGGCGCACTTCCATACGGTTGGAAGCGTCCAACTCCAGCCTTACAAAGTCTTGATGGCACAATGACAGCCTCCGATACACGAATTGAAAGCGAACCCGACACTGAATCAGGATACCGTTCTATAGGGGTTTTGTATTGTGCTATACAGAAGTCAAAGTTCTCAATTTTTATAACCTCTTGGTGCTCAAACAATTACTAACACTCGGCTCTGCATCCAGATGTTGTTATGTTTTGTTTATAACTGTTGCATTTAATGAATATGGTTCTTATAATTGCAATCGTCTTGGTTAACCCTTCTTCTGAGCGTCTTGCTTCCCCTTCGAATTTTTTCCTGCGTCATCCTTTTTCTTTTCCTCGTTTTTCGGCTCTTCTTCGGTAGGGAACTCGTCCGATACTGGTGTGACTATGGGATTCGATATGTTCCGCTGGAAACAGAACATGCATTCACAGAAAGTTTGACAAGCTCTGTGAGCTCTTTGAGAATCGTACTGGTAAACGAACTTCTGAGCCTTTTTTCTTTTTCTTCATTGCGTAATTCATTACATCTTCACCCTTCGCACGAATCGGCTTCCCATCATCCGTCTTCTCTTCCTTCTTGTCCTTTCCTTTCCCATCTTCCTCCTGTTTTTGTTTTGGTTCGTCCTTGTCTTCGGTTGGGAATTCGTCCGTCACTGGTGTGACTATGGGATTGGACAACACACGCTAAAAAGCAGTCTTTGTCGGGATCACTCGTGAAGAAATATTCTGTTGGCACAACACAAATCCTAACGCTAAAGTTGGCTGTATACACAAACAGCTAGCGATTCAGATAGGGCAGAAACACCGACTCAGTGGGAGCATGTGCCTCTCTGGAGGAAGCCTTAGAGTATGAGGCCAAACTTCGTGTATATTCCTTGTAAAAAACATGCCGACCTGAATATTGTTAAACTGGCATCACTCCTGTAGCGGAATAGCCAATATGCTGATGATCACCTCTTGCGAATGTTCAACAGGATTCATGGCCACGTCTCTGGCTTTTGGTCACCTGCTTCTTTTGCACTTGTGATGAGCATATCTACCCTCCCGCGAACATACATAGGCTTGTCAGTACATCCAACTCCGGCAGTCAGTGCGATCATGCCACGACAGGTGGACTGAATAATCTCCTAAGCTCCGGATGGAAGAAGAACATAGGTCTTTTTGGTTTCAGAAGTGTCTGCGATGAGAGTTCTAGCCTGCCTCGGTCACCACACTTCCCTTCAACGTTGCAGATAGGGGTACCCTCAGGGGGCTCCTAACAAGGACGATTTTTCGAAATTGCGTGCTAGCCTTAGCTTCACCGTGGACAAACTGTCTAGTACTTATATTTCTTCACCATCGACGACGGTGCTCCTCACGGGTTTTTACTTGTAAGGATTGCGCAAATCAATAATGTTCAAATTTAGAGGACCTGAAAACCGTGTTTTGCATGAGATTGAAAGATGCAAATCCCACGGTTGAGACATACGTGCTCATGCAAAACACGATTTTCTTAATCAATAGTTCCTTATCTATACCTGCAATAGTCAATCCATGCAGAATCCATGCACACTCGTGGATATGCATGAGTTTTGCATGGGTTTTGCATGGGTATGCATGGATTTTTCGTACGTTCTGTATCGAATTTGCGCTGTTCAGAATACCGCGGATGTAGCCACACGGTCGAGTGGCCGCAGCTTTGCTGTATCCTTATGGTGCTCATTGTGCAGGTTGAATATACCTCCAGCTCCTTTGGAGTGGACGAGGATCCAACGACCCATTGTTTTAAGCCTTTAGCCTTGGGTAATTAAATAGATAAGTCTTAATCTTGTAAGATTGTTCGCATTCCAAGGTCTTTCCCTGCGCTTTCCCGAACTACCTCTTCTTTCAACACGATATAATTGCCTCACTTCTAAGATGTACAAGTTAGTTGGTGAGTTGAGTTTGGAGGAATATGTTTTAATGTTCCTGTTTCAAGCTGAGCTGTGAAGGAGATCGAACTTACTCACAGATGAAAGGCATGACAAAAGTACATAAAAAGTACATAAAAGACATAAGTAAGTAGCAATTCAAAGAAATGACAGCTCTTAGAGCTATTTTGGAGAGCTAGAATACCTAAGAGCTAGAATTAGATCTTCAGACACCGATTTTGGGGCTTGAACGAGATCGAAAGAGTGGTCTTCTCTGGGGAAATTTCATCAGTAGTTCCCAACACGTCTTCAAAACTGTCCAATGTACTACGAACAACGAGAAGGACTGGGTGACATCATAAGAAAGGGCACACTCATGCCCATTCCTTCGTTCCCCGATGAGATTTGCGAAACACAGAGTCCCAATCATTTCCTAAAATGTGTTTAGGTGCCGACAATGCGAAAACGCAGAGCATGGCCCAGTTTAAGCTTACCACGCAGAGCATGGCCCAGTTTGAGCTTACCGCATAACATTGTTTATAGGAGTGGTTGTGACCACTGGATTAAAGATCTAGAGGGGGAATTGTGCCGGTTCACGGTGTTTCAGGCACGCAGACTTCACCAGTTCAAAATGAATAAAAATGAACGGCGATATAAGAGATAAGGATCGTGGAAATGATACGTACCGATCGCACGTTACATCGCCATGGATAGCTGCCTAACAGAGCTCATCGCCCGTAGTCTCGAGGATGTGCCCAAAATTAACAGGCGATGTGAGTGATAGCAATAGTGGAAACGATGCTTATCCATCGCCACGCCCCATTTATTATCATCCCTCTGACGTCTAGGGTCGCCTCATTCACTTTATCCATGTGGTGATCGCTACGATTGCTGGCGAAACCTGGGCATACTCTTATTTGTAGACTAACACTGCTATATTTTGGGTGAAAATTTACCTACCTCCCAGTAACTATTTGTAGTACATGTAGAAGAGTGAGAAGCAACGCGCACTTATCTATTCCGGCACCTTTGATGAAGAGACACATCCGTGGCAAAACAAGAGTTTTGAGATTTGTGGTTTTCGGCACTATTTATAGAGGGAGGCGGGCGTCGAGCAGCGGCAAAGAGGCGCACTGCGAATCACATTTCCTACCAAGCCTTCGGTCCGTCAGGAGTGGTGGGGGGGGGTAAATTGGCAGAGCAGTATGAAAGTATGAAGCGCTGACTTGGTACATCGGATGATCCCTGCAAATTATTACAATATATGGGACACATATATTTATTTGATGCCTCTACGAATATTCGGACTAAAGGCAGTGTCTCATTTCATTTTCGATTCGGGGTTATCAACAAAATCTGGACCAGCTCGGCACGCTGAGTTCAACTATGTCTATGATTCTTGATAAACTAGTCAAAAACTCGTTCTCGAGGGACCAATTCAACGGTGCGCGGACGAGTTTCTCGGCGAAAACCGACCGCTCTATCTTTTATCCTTATCAATCTTACCTTTGCGCTTGGATCTGCTTTGGTTTTAGTCTTTTTGTCATCCTTAGAGTCTTCCGTTTTCGCCGTTTTTCCTGGAAAACACATGAGATTTCTAGTCCATTTCTAATTTTTTGGTGACAGGTAAACGCTTAGATGCAATATGTACCATACGTTGAAGTTTTGCCCCAACCTTTAGTTTTAGCTTTTTTTTCGTCCTTGGTGTCTTCTGATTTTGCGGTTTTTCCTAAAATATATATGAACTTTCAAGTTGATCTCTAACACTTCAGTGATAAGCAAATGCTTATGCCAGTTATGTATTGAATTAAGGAGAAAGTAATGGAGGAAACTATATCCGGGTTCCTAAATCGGCAATGTGCCAAGTTTTCTTCCTCCACCCTCCTTCCCCTTCCGCCCACTTTCACTGGTAGGAAGAGATAGTGATCAGAGTGACAAGCCAGAAGAGTAGGCATGGCAGGTTGCCAGAGTGCAGGAAAGTCCCACTAGTTTGAGGCAGGATCTTTTATGGAGAAAAGTGGAAAAAATGGCATGCAAAATATGTGACGTAGAGCAGGGTTCGAGAAATGCCGTTTGGACAACCTTGCCTGGCTGCCCTATCACTGATTTACATGTTTTGTCAGGATATAAACGAGCTGCAAATGATAACAGCTAGCATGGGTATATAAGCGATGGAGGAGGGTAAGTACCATTCAGATACAGGGAAGAGGAACCAACACGGCGGGGATGTAGCGTCAACAAACCTACATAGCAGTTCAGCAGACAGCAGGTTCCAGCGCCTGGAGGGTGCATTTCTAGGGTTAGCAGTCATGAACACAAAACCAAGCGAGACCAGAATATCAATCCTACTTTTGAGTCATAGATCTCCTAACATTACCTAGTCCATAGGGTGAGCAATCGCTTTAACCATCTTTGGTTTCGTGATTAACGTCTCATGCATCCCAGCTTAGGACGATTTCGATTTCCCACTACTGAGCGCTTGCGCACTCTTCCTGTGGCGGAACCAAGTAGTGGGGAAAGAAGAAATATCTCGAAGTTTGGAAATCAGAGATATAAGTGATCGCTTCAAGGTGGCTTCATTTCGGAGAACATGTTCAACCGCTCAAGTCGGCAGTCAGTGAGCGGATGAAGGATTACTATGAATCCAGCATAACAAATGTGAATGATAAGAGGTCAGCCAGGCACGGTTGTCCAGACGGCTTATCTCGGGTTTTTCGTTCTCGTCCTTTTCCTTTAATGGTTCCCTTCAGTTTCATAACCCGGCCTACCCATATAATAGCTATGACTGCTTTACTTTGCTGGAGCAACTCCAACTACAACAATCACTTCGCGTTGTGATCGTGCAACGCATGGCTTCTCATAAAGAGGCTTGATGAATTGGTTGCAACCATTCCTGACTATGTAGAACTGGTTTGGTTTGATTAATGGTGGCTCGCTTTCCACTGCTATATATGGCTTTGTTTTGGGACACTTCCGGTTTTCCTGGGGATGCCTGGACATCTTCAGAAATGCATGGATTGAAAAACTAACATCTCACCTTCTGTCCTTAACTCGCCCTCCTTTATAGCTTTTCCTAGTACGGAGTCCTAAACAACGGTAAACGCTTTCAAAACAAAAAACATACAAAATTCCAGGTATTTCTCACTGCCTGCGTTTCACATGTCGGTTGTACCGATAAAGGCATTGCTGTTTTTGGCTTTGGTTCTTTGTCCTTCTCCTTTTGTTTCTTTTCTAGACTATTGAGCATTCCTCCGTTTGCTGTGTTCATTCTTCTGCTGCTTTGTTGCTAAAGATCAGATTTTCATCTTTAGAATACATAACAACTGTTGAAAGATAGAGAATAACCTTCTGTTTCGGTTTGCATCCGAGAATTTCGTTGAAGATTATTACGGCAGCTACCACCATGACCAGTATTTCCATAACACGACTGCTATGAAAAACGAGAAATAACAGAGTGAGCATTACTCGAATGCGTGAACCTTGCCGAAAACTGTGATACAGAGCTCTATTTATATGTTGGAAATCTGATATGGTTACTTTTTCTTATCATCAATCAAGTTCAAATTGTTTGACAAGAAATTTCTCCAAAGTACAGAGAACTCTAAACGGACGCAGTCAGAAGAGTTGGGACCGCAGCGCTCTCTTGGACAGAGTCACGGAAGCTCAGCATAGTGTGCGCCTGCGTCTCTGTCCATGAGAGCCGCGCCGCGATCTCGACTCTTGTCTACGCACGTCTAGAGTTTCCTATATGTTTGTACTAGCTGCCGTACCCGGCTTCGCTCGGGTGTTTTATTACCTTGGCTACATCATACTGCTGAGGCCAATTACTATCATCGACAAATTCGTTAAAATCTTCATAATTCTGGTGATCAGCATGTTAGCGAAGCCCAGGTGACGTTTCCCATCGACTTGTGGGCGAAAAGTTAGCAAAGCTATTTCGGTGACATTGAATCGACGTATTCGTACAAAGTGGTTGTCATATTCATACTCAGCATATCGAGGTACCCCAGGAGAGATGTCTTCACCGCTTCATTGGGCGGAAGAGCCAAAAATCAATAAAATCGAAAAACCGATATTTCATGCAAAATGTTCGTCATATTCCTATTCAGCGTATTGAAAAACCCAAGAAAACATGTCTTTGTCCGTCCCCGAGCAAAAATGGGGAAAAATCGATAAAATCAATAAATCAATATTTCGTGCAAAATGGCTGTCGTATTCGTGTTCAGCGCATTGAGGTACCCCAGTAGGCATGTTCTCGCTAGTCCCTGGTCAAGAAGGGCGAAAAATCAATAAAATCAATAAATCGATGAAATGGCGCGAAATGGTTGTCATATTCGTGTTCAGCGCATTGAGCTACCCCAGTAGACATGCCTTTACCATCCCATGATCAAGAATAGCGAAAAATCAATAAAATCAATAAATCGATGAAATGGCATGTTCTCGCTGGTCCCTGGTCAAGAAGAGCGAAAAATCAATAAAATCGGTATAATCGATAAACCAATCGATAATCCCGGGTGCAAAGTAGCCTATAACCTCCGCCGGCCAGTGGGGAGTCTACCTGCAAAATTTGGTCCCGATCGGTTCATCCTCCGCGATTTCTATTCGGAACACACAAACACACACACACAAACACACACACACACAAACAAACAAACACACACACAAACACACACACACACACACACACACACACACACACACACACACACACACACACACACACACACACACACACACACACACACACACACACACACACACACACACACACACACACACACACACACACACACACACACACACACACACACGCACACGCACACACACACAAACTTTCACTTTTATATATACAGATTATATAAGCAGGGAACTCCAAATGGCAGTGTGCAAGGGGCGGGACCGCGGCGCGGCTCTCTTGGCAGACACACGGAAGTTCTGCATGTGGCTCTGGTTTCGGTGCTTCTGCCAGCAGCGGACAACCCGCATGCCACGCCACGCCGCTGTCCCGCCCCTTGTATGCAGCCGTTCACAGTTCCCTGTACATAAGCTGCTTTGAGTTCACTAAATTCAAAGGTAAACTGCTGAATTTTGTTAGACCTCTTTGTGAAGCTTCTTCAGACGCTGAGAACAGTAATATAGATGAAGAAACACAAGGACTTCAGAAGACCGATTTCTGGTTCTTTGCTCACAAAAGCTGTTTACGTTAATGTACTCCATTCTTTAAAGATCGAAGTGGAGCAATCGCTCTGGATGAGTTGGAAACAGCTATTCGAAATCTGGGTTTGGAGCAGACCAGGGACGAGCTCGACAAGATCATAGATGAGGTGACGTTTCAGCTCGGAGATCTAATTATCCAGCGGTTTATAGTATGATTTACCAACAAATGAGAGTGCCTTGATCTTAATCTAAAACAGCTACTTTTCAAAGGCATTGAATACATAGGAGAAATTATGATTTTGCAGGTGGATCAACGTGGGAATCACCAGATCGATTTTGACGAGTTTTGTGTTGTAATGAGGCGGTTGTATATGAAAAAACGCAGCTGGAATGAAGTCGTCAAAGAGTGTTTCAGCGTTTTTGATAGGGTACGTTGCCTTTGTCACCACTATGGCTGCTTCATTTCATTTCAATCGAAGTTGTTCAGTCCGAGTCGAGCGTGATCTCTAAGAAGGACTTCCAGTACATTCTTCGGGAACTAGGCGATATCACAGACAATCAAATCATCGATGAAATCTTCCTTGAGGTGTGTGGACTTTGCTTTAGCATTGGTTGTACTGTTTACATGCGATCATGAACAATGGAAGGATGTACTGGTAACTAAATATTTTCCAATGGAAATGCTTTTCCAGGCTGATGTGGATGGCAACGGCTTGATAGACTACGACGAATTCACTTACATGGTGAAAAACTACATGACCGATGACGATATCAACTAAATGATCTCTTATATATTATGATTCCGCCTTCCTTGTATAAAATAAGCATTCACTGTGACCTTGTGAATTGGGCAATAAATCAACACTATGTTTTTTTTTCTTCTCGTCCAAACATGTATGTTTGCTTGTAAGTGGTGTACCGAGGCAGGTTCAAGGCACTATTAAGGAAAAAACCTCAAGGAACGAAATCATCTAGCTGGTAACATAGGCTTTCAATTATTGCAACCGTTGTGATCAGGAAAAAAAGCAGAGGGGAAGTGCTGCAAAGAAAATAATAAAAGGGTGACCTGAAATTGAAGAGCGAACGTGCTTGCGAGACATTTTTCGAGTTTTTGGCGATGAAAAGGGCGAGAGAAGACGTTGGCGAGACAATTATCCAATGTAGGTGTGAAATAGCGCGAACACACAATGCTCTAACTACCCGATTGCATCTTGGCCCTCTCACTGTCGCAGCTGTTTGCGCCACTGAGTTCGAGCGCAAAGAATTCGCAGCCTTTTTGGTTCTCTAAGTCAAGAAAACCCCGGAATTTATTTCAAAGAAAAAGAAGAAATAGTCTAGCCAGTGTGTGGCTTAAAATCATTTTCTTTGCTATTGTCTGGCTACATCTTAGATACATACTAACATGAATGTACCGTTTACGCCAAAGCACCGCTTCCCGACTAGGGTTTTAGCTGTGGCGTGTCTGTGCAGAACCACTCACAAAAAAAAAACGAAGAACCAAGATGCTTTTTTTCTCTGAGGTTATTTTGTTACTCTAAGCACAACCTCCAGAGAATTTTTCGGACACATTATGACGAACATTTACAAATTGAACTTTTTTAAGTTCTGCCATCGCTTTGCTTTTGTATACGCACATGAGAAAAGCTCATCGTTTCCTCATAAAAAACCCTTATACAGAACAAATCACTTGGACGGATTTTTTACGGGCAGTTGTGGTGTGAGGATGGGTTCGGTCAGCGTGAAAACCTGATCTTAGCTGATTTTCGATGCTTATCGGCTGGCGCGTTTCTGCCTTGGGCTGCGTTTTCGTAGAAAACTCTTTCCGAGCCATATAAACTACCTAATCGTTGCATACTTCCATTCGACCTTTACTGTCTGCTCCTCCTCTCTTCAATCCCCTATGTCCATCCTGATCGAGGCCGCCATGACCTTCACGTCTATTGATTGTTCCACTCCTTCGGTGCTTTCTTATAGTTTCCACAGATACTGTCACCTGCATCCTTTTGTTTCGACTTTGAAAATCGTATTGCTTGTCCAGTTTGCATTTTCGCAAGTGCAGAATGCTCATTCTCAAGTTCTGGTGCTCGTTAAGAACTGGCGACACTTGGCCTAATGAGCTATCGGTCTTTCTTTCTTAGTCAACGATGGCTGAAAAAGGCCAGTCATAATTAACTATAATTCAATCAGGGTGCTTGGAATAGAATTTTCTGCATCGCTGCTCTTTAAACAAAGGTTTTTCAAGAAATGAAGAAGATTTCAGGAGGGATGTAACACCCTTGAAAGACCAACTGGTCCTTTTTGGGGGATTCACTGCTTATTTTTAAAGGACTGAAGCACGAATTAAACTGAACATTATTTTACAGTATGTTACGTGGATGTGCTGCACAGTGATAGATTGTTGCCTATTCTAAGCTAGCGGAAAACAAACAAAACGAAGAAAAAGTGCCCTTCAGTGATTTTTGCGTTGAAAATAATCGAAGGGAATTTTCAAGAAATCGATGTATTGTGCGAACGCCACCACGACTACGGCCCACGATTTGTCTTCTGTGGGACATTTAATTCCTCAGGCAGTACACTTCGATTATAGCTGCTGAAACACGTCCATAATCACCCTAAACGGCAAAGTATACGTAACCCGGAGCCTGAAAAATACGCTGTAGAATTATGCATTTATTCATTCAAACAAACATTCAAATGTCCACAGGAAATTATGCAAAACAACTATGAGCATCTTGATCTGGTTTTTGTCTATTCACTGACACGGTCTCGCGACGGCAGCGCAGAACTCTCACGTTTCATTGATTCTGACATGTCCTAACAGGCAACACATGCATCTGATTTCTACACCTTTTGATCATTTGCGTTTTTGGTGCCAAGCTGTACGAAAACCTCGGAACAAGGCAGGAAAACCAGCATGACGGGGTGCTGGTTAGCGTTCGAGGTCTAATGTCAAAACTGAATCGACACGACGACGATTGTTTTTGATTATTTCCTTGCGCTTCAGATGATTAACAGAATCATCCCATACTAGTGATTTTAGTTTTTGTTTTCCGCGTTCTTATTGAGTCCGCACAGCGCGATTTCACCATACCAAAATGTCTTAAAGGCAGCACCTGCAGAAACTTCATGTTGAAGATTTTGCTGTACTTCGAGTTTCTTATGAGTGCAGAGCTCATGTCCAATGGTAAGATAGCACAAAATACGCGAAGAATACACGAAAATGAGGTGCTGTTGGCTTTGAATGCGTTCCTTTGAGATTAGTTTATCAAGCCAAGTAACTGTCATGCGGTTGTGATATAGTACAAGTTACCAAACCCACAAAAGCTGGCGCGTGGTTCAGCCTAAGGTACAGAAGAGCCATTTCTATGGGTTCCCGAATTCTTCATGTTTGAGATGTGGCGGTGGGGTGTAAGTTGTTTAACTGGGAGCGGCCAGTGCGGCCAAGCCTTGCAATTGACCACTTGGACGAATTTGCTAATCACAGATCCAGTCGCACTACTATCGCTGGGTACCGAAGAATTATTAATCATTTAGTAGCGTATCTAGCGAATTTAATGAAATACAATAAACAGACACCTTTCGTGAGCCCCACCTATACATTAATCAAACGTGATTAACAATTTTTTTTGCATCAACAGTCAGAGTATGCTCTTACATCCAAGTGGAAGTTGGACTTCCCCTGCTTCATGAAAACTAACTTCGTTTTCTTTCTTATTAAGACAATTATAAAAGGTGACCTGTCATCGGATCGGTCTTCTATATGAATTCTTTACAAACTTCGCCCAAACTTCATTTAAAGGGGTACTTTGACGTTCCGATCACCAGAATCGCACACGTTTTCTACCTCAGCTCTGCTTTTTCTAAGCATTTTGAACAGTAATGAACATAAAGAAAATGTCAATTTTGGCAAGAAAATGACAGTATGATCGGACAATTCCCGCTTTTTTCTGCTAAAAAAAGTTCCGAAAATTTCCTAGTCCATTGATTGAAGGATTACAGAAGCTAGCGCTACTCCAATTACTCTCTGATTTTCCTGTCGACTGACATTTTATTCCATTCTCCTTAATTATTCTCACGCAACCCTACAAAAAGGGAGCTCCGATAGAAAAATAGTTTTTATGATCAGGACATCGGATAACCCCTTTAATTGAAGTCTAGGCGGAAACTTCTAAAGGAAACCGATCCTATGTAAAGTCACCTTTTACAATTCTGTCACTCCACCGTATTGTTAATCGTTGATGTAGTAAACAATCGGCCTTGATTCATGACTATGTACACATTTCTTATAGTAGCCGTATGTTTCTGCTGCTCATCTTGGTTAGCGTGGTAGTCGCAAGCGACAGGACATGGACCACCGATGAGGGCGTAAGAATTGAAATTATCAAGAAAATTCCAGGTGAAATAATAATTTCAATAGCGCTCATTAAGAGATATTTATTCATGGAAGAATTCAGATTCTAAATGCAAACTCCGCTCCGAGGTCGGTGACACGCTGGAGCAGTACTACAAACTTACCAACAAGGATGGAAAAGTCGTTGGTAGCAATTTCGGACAAAAGCCGTAAGATTATATTCAATCGTGAGAGCACGTCTTTTTCAAAGACTCTGATTAGATTTTAAAGTTGAATAATGTAGAGGTCAGCTCTTTTTCATGAGAGAGCTCGAATCGTCGCACCATTTTTGTAAACAATACGCTCCAGCCCAAAAAAAATTCACGTCACCGAGTGAATGATTCTGTCTGTGTCACTCATTATTGTCTACTAAGTATACCTATGTAGTAACTATGGCACTCCTTGTATTCCATGAGGGTGCGTTCCTGCATAGCAGCGTTGTTAGTTTCAGTAGGTAACCAAATGGTCTCCATAAAATACAGCATTGAAGGAGTGGTAGATGTAAAAATTTATAAAGTAATACAGGTGTATTCAATACGTACATACTATATGTACATGTGACCGAATCGAATATATTCTACGAAATTTTCGAATATTCGAAATTCATTCATTCGGCTTTTCAAAGAATGGGCATATTCGAACTATTCATTCATTCGGGTTGTTCATAATTAGAGTTATTCGAATAATTCGTTTATTCGGGCACCTAGAGAAAGCTAGTATTCAACAATTCGTTCATTCGACTGTCTGAGAAGTGGCAAATTCGAAATATTCGTTTATTCGGCTTGGAACATTTGACATTGAATAATGATGGTATGATGGCTATTATAGAGAGCAATAGGTATCCACTAACAAGGTCATGCCTCAAAGCTCGTTGCGACCCCCAGCAATTCCCGCAGATCGCCTGACGAGACCCTGATATGTACATGATGCCGATCTTGCAGGTGCGAGTAACAAAGGTTGATAGTGGCGGCCAGGAACGAAAACTTTGAAAGCTATAATTGAAATGGTATTGGACCGAATATTCGATTCGAATTATTCATTCATTCGGTGATTTCAAAAAGTCGGTTATTCGAATGATTCATTCATTCGGGTAGCCGAAAAAGTCCTACATTCGAATAATTCGTTCATTCGCATATTTTGAAAACACCTTATTCGAATTATTCAAATGTTCGAATATTGCAAAAAGCCCCATATTCGAACTATTCAGAATTCGAATATTTCAAATTTTCTATTTTCGAATTGTTCAAAAATTCGAATATTTCAAAAATCGTCGAATATTCCAATGTATAGTACATACAGGAGAACTCGGAGCGCACCCTTCTCTCCTCGTACCTCCCCGTAAATGGGTCGCCTAATTTTCGAAACTACTCTGTGGAATAGGTGAAAATCTCCTATTTAGTTACTTTTGTCTCTCTTTGTTTATTTTTATTCTTGAAGCTCTCCTTCCCATCAACTTTACTTCCAGAATTCCGACCATTCGGGCCTCCAAATTTGGTGAATATCTCACTTTTTGCTGCGCGCCCACCTTCTTTAGCCACTTTCTGCGTCTGCCCCTGGTCTGTGCTAGTACAACTGTAGGAGGATAATACATCGAGAACGATAAATTCTTTCTATGTTCCACATAAATATATAAATATGGAGGATAATACATCGAGAACGATAAATTCTATGTTCCACATAAATCCTCTTATATTGAACACTAGCTGCCGTACCCGGCTTCGCTCGGGTGTTTTATTACCTTGGCTACATCATACTGCTGAGGCCAATTACTATCATCGACAAATTCATTAAAATCTCCATAATTTTGGTGATCAGCATGTTAGCGAAGCCCAGGTGACGTTTCCCATCGACTTGTGGGCGAAAAGTTAGCAAAGCTATTTCGGTGACATTGAATCGACGTATTCGTACAAAGTGGTTGTCATATTCATACTCAGCATATCGAGGAACCCCAGGAGAGATGTCTTCACCGCTCCATTGGGCGGAAGAGCCAAAAATCAATAAAATCGAAAAACCGATATTTCATGCAAAATGTTTGTCATATTCCTATTCAGCGTATTGAGAAACCCTAGAAGACATGTCTTTGTCCGTCCCCGAGCGAAAATGGGGAAAAATCGATAAAATCAATAAATCAATATTTTGTGCAAAATGGTTGTCATTCTTATTCAGCGTATTGAGAACCCCAGTAGACATGTCTTTACCACCCCATGATCAAGAATAGCGAAAAATCAATAAAATCAATAAATCGATAAATTGGCGCAAAATGGTTGTCATATTCGTGTTCAGCGCATTGAGGTACCCCAGTAGGCATGTTCTCGCTAGTCCCTGGTCAAGAAGAGCGAAAAATCAATAAAATCAATAAATCGATAAATTGGCGCAAAATGGTTGTCATATTCGTGTTCAGCGCATTGAGGTACCCCAGTAGGCATGTTCTCGCTAGTCCCTGGTCAAGAAGAGCGAAAAATCAATAAAATCAATAAATCGATAAATTGGCGCAAAATGGTTGTCATATTCGTGTTCAGCGCATTGAGATACCCCAGTAGGCATGTTCTCGCTAGTCCCTGGTCAAGGGAGCGAAAAATCAATAAAATCGATATAATCGATAAACCAATCGATAATCCCAGGTGCAAAGTAGCCTATAACCTCCGCCGGCCAGTGGAGAGTCTACCTGCAAAATTTGGTCCCGATCGGTTCATCCTCCGCGATTTCTATTCGGAACACACAAACACACACACACACAAACACACAAACACAAACACACAAACAAACTTTCACTTTTATATATACAGATGGTAGTGCAACAAAATTTTCTAGAGCGCAGGCGTAGGGGGCTAGCACGTGATCGCATGCGCTTGCCGTGAGACTTAGTTATAGACTGTGCCTCGCGAGGATGCGAAGCTGATGGGGCATTCGGCCGCTGTTTCGTCATAGGTGCATAGACGTAGTGGAGGTCGGGTGCATTCGGGATTTCGCGGCGGGACCAGCGGCTAGCGGTCTCGAGCCCTCCAGGCGAGAGAGTGTTTACAACGATTTGACGATGCGTAGCAGCCGTGTACGGAGCAGAGTCGCCCCACTGCGGGGCTTTGTTGTTGACTTCACTCATCTTTGGAACAGTGGACGATAGCCACTGCGAAAGGAGTGTGCATACCATGGGGGATGTATCGAAGGATTCACTCGGTGCCCTCACTGAGGATATGCTCTTTGCGCACCTCTCTTTGAGGTCCCTTGGGGATTATGCACCTTGAGAATCCGTCTGTTTTTAGGAAGTACAATCAAATACACAGGATGAAGAACGCGTCATCATAAGCTGTCGTGACATTTTCTGAAACCAGTTGTGCAACTTGTGCAGTTGATCAAACTTTCCAAATTTTTCCTGACTTTGTTCCATCACATTCGAGATTTGCAAGGAGTGCAGCTGCAGTGATGATGGACAGATGAGCCGGGGCTCCATAGTCCAGAAAAACATCATGGTAGGTGTTCACCGATCGAGAAAGAGTCCGCCGTGGCCCAACACTGGAGTAACGGCAGGATACGGATCCGTCGATGGAGAAGGGGTCCACCATGGGCAAACACTGGGAAAATGGCAGGGTATATATAATAAATATAAATATATACATCTTGTCTAATATACATAAATGTTCGTAATTGGGCTTTGAGGGGATTTTTTTTACATTGTTCGCATTTCAGATTCACATTCGTGCTTGGACGAGGAGAAGTGATCCGAGGCATGGACATCGCCATGGAGGGGATGTGCGTTGGGGAACAACGTAAAGTAAATAACTGCCCTCCAAATATATTGTAGAACGAGTTTTCACAATTCATTGAACGTGGAAATTTAGGTTATTATTCCCCCCGAGGAAGGCTTCGGCGAAGACGCGAACAAAATGGATGGAGTTAACGTGGGCATTTTGCTGCGGAGCTGCCTTTCCTCTTTGCCTCCCTCATCCTTCATGTTTAGGAAGGCGACATGCTTCATTACTTCGTTGAGCTCAAGAGTCTATTCCGTCCTAACCCTGGAGATAAATGGATAACTGACGAGGGCGTGCATATAACGGTGAACCCACTGCAGTCGCAATAAGTTTCCTTTCATAGAGCAGCTTCTAATTGAATCTCCATGAAGGTTACCCATGAAATTCCTGAGGGCGATTGCATCAAAGCAGAGCAAGGTGACACCCTTCACCAGCAATACACCCTACACCTCGAAGATGGAACTTTCGTCGATTCAAGTTGGAGCCGTAATAAGCCCTTCATTTTCAAGCTAAGGAGTGGTCAGGTGAGGGGAAATATCATTTGCTTGCAAAAGAGTTCGTCATAAGAGCAATTTATATTAGCTGCGTGCGTAAGCCGCACGTTAGACGCACACATCCATTTCCCAAGAATTCTTTCTCTATACGGACCGGGTCAGCGCGGCGCGTACATTCTCGGTGAAAGGAACGTAAGGCCGCCGCAAGGCCGTAAGCTATCCTTTATCATATAGACGCACGCATCAGGTATAAATTTCTCTATACACAAATCAGACCCTCTGCGAATTGCATTTATGTCTTGCAAGACGATCCGATCCAAATGTGTTCATGGAGAAAAGCAACTTTACCCAGGTTCTGTCACGAGAGTCTGGCTCTAACAATAATAAGCTCTTGTAGCTGAGTTTCCTGCTTTTCCACGTTTTTGCTTAGCGTACGTAACGCGATGAGAACACGAAGGAAAAATTATTTCTACGTTGAAAGGTGCATAATTTTAAGGTTATTGCTGGCATGGACATCGCTATGGATGGAATGTGTGAAGGGGAACGAAGAAAGGTGGTCATACCGCCTGAACTAGGTAAGAAACTTACCTCGATTTTGCTAACAACTTATTTGCATCCAAGAGATTTAGGGTATGGAGAGAAAGGGCGACCACCGCGGATTCCCGGAAATGCGCCATTACACTTCGAGATTGTTTTAGAAAAGGTCCTAAAAGCAGACAAGACGGAACTCTAAGGATTTCTTTCCGATCAAAGCAGGTTATAAAATATCTGTGATACTTGCATAGTTTATATAAAAATAAATGTTTTCTATTCATGAATTTGGCACAATTTTCTGTATCAATTGATTAATCAAAAATACGAGGCGAGGCAGGATTACATATGTTTCTAAAACCCTAGCTTACTGCCTAAGTGCAGCCCTATTTCAGAAAGAAAAAAGAGGGACCAAAGCCAGCACCAACGGAAATATCCATGCTTGAGATTTCCGAGGCATTCATTAGTCTACAATTTATAACCAATGGTAAAAAATGCGAAACATACGGGAAATCCACGAAGTCATATTGTGGCTCTCCGCGCATGTAGATCCCCCCTTGACGTTCGTTGGTTTCGTCACGCAGATGTCTTATGCGCTTGCTCTACCGACCGAGCTAGCGTGTGTAAGGTAGCGTGTCGTCATAGCACAGGCACATAGAAGTTAGAGAAGTTAGGCGGGTTCGTGATTGCAATCCGAGTTTTTTTGCACCAACTCAATCTTCGCATTCGTTTATCATTTGTAATTCGCTAGTAATATAATAATTTATACATAGTCCTCACCATGAATATCTCAACGTGGAACTGAGAGAACTCCGTCTCTCACAGTTCACTGAGAGGTACCACAGGTGCTGCCTCTAAGGTATTTGTGTAGTAGAAGTGAGCTTTACAAATGTATAGCACCAAATTGGACCTCCTCTAGTCATTGCTGATCAGTATGTGTATTTGTTAGCCTCTCCCTATCGTTACAGTTCACTGAGATCTCCGAATGTCCGATTCAATGGTTTAACCGGGCGTGGCAGATGGCGGATATTGACCAGCAACATTAAAGGCAGCACTCACGGAAATTTTCACTTCTGAAATGAGTCGCTTACCATGTAGTCGGCCGCTGGACAATCGCAACAGTATGTCGAACACCTTGAATGGCCGTCTACCTGCGAAAATACAGCCGTGGACACATCAGCCGCTCTGGACATTAGGGTTCCGTCGCGCCAACAAACGCCGTTGACAGGGTGTGCGTGTGTGGTTCAGCGGGGGCGTGTTTATGAAATTCGTACCATTTGCAGGGTTCCGTGGCGGGACCCATCACGGAACACTCGTCCGCGCTGTGGACACACATGAAATACCGTGATCATTTCCTGTGTTTTTCGCGTGTTTCACGCTATTTTATCGTTGTCAATGAGTTCATCGCCTCTAAAAACCCCGAGATACTGCGAAATCTTCAACCCAAAGATTTCCGTGAGTGCTGCCTTTAAGTAAGGCCTTCTCATGTTAGGAGGGACGTATCAACAGGAAACAGGAGCATCGAAGAACCACCGCTGTGTGATAAGCACTGCTGGCGCGCTCCAATGGCAACCAGGAAATTTTCCTCGCGTGGCGTTGAGGGGTCACGCCGAAGTTTTTCTTTTTGTGAAGATGCGCATCACTCCAGCAATCACAGAAAACCATCGCAGCTGCATGAAAGGTGGTTTTTTTCCAACTGGTCACCAGATAGAGTGTCTTTTTTCAAGACCAGTTGAGCTCCAGTTTCTTCTAGCGTCGTTGTCCAGCTTCTCCTGAAAGCGTCTTGATATCCTGTAGGGACTTTTTAGCCTGTCCTTGAGTCCGACTGTACTTGACAGTCACTGACCTTTGGTGGTCAGCGCGACTTTGGCCTGGATTTCATGATATTTGTGCTCCAAATTTAACGTTGTGTGTAAATATGATTAGAAATATCAGGAAAACCCTGATTTACCGCTACTCGCAGGTTCAAGCGCGAGCGGCTCGTCGCGTCGCGTACTTTCAGTGTCTGCAGAGAAGGCACCACCATCGACGCTCACTGTAGACTTTGGGATTCGAAGGCACCCGCATTCTCCACAAACAATTATATGTCTAATGATCCGACCGAGGACCATACGGGAGTTGAAACGGAAAAACAACAGCTAATGCGATTTGTAACACAGAACAAGAAAAGAGAATGCTAATAAACAGTATGAGGTTGTTTGTAATAGGTTGTAAGATAAGCTTTCGCTGTCTTGGAATTTTCCAAGGAAAAGTTTTATAAAAATTAAATAAGAACAGATATCAGTCGAAGTATGCACCATAACAGTCACTGGTGTTTTGCCGTTTTTACAGCAGAAGCTCGTCTCCGCATGACTCACCGTCGCATATTGCGTGCTCTCTCGCTAACCGATCTGAGCTACGCGGAGTCTTTGTCTTAGGCGAGCCTTCTCAGCCCAGCATGAGAGGAAGTGTAGCATGAAGTGTAGCATACAGGAGACTCCAAACTGCCGTGTGCAAGGGGCAGGACCGCGGCGCGGCTCTCTTGGACAGAGAAACAGAGGTTCCGCATGTGGCTCTGGTTTCTCTGCTTCTGCCAGCAACAGACAATCCGAGTGGCACGCCACGCCGTGGCCCAGCCCCTTGCATCCGTTTGGAGTTCCCTATATGCCATTCTACTCGGAATCTTACGGGCTCGGCAGCTGGCAGTTATGCTACATCTGATTTTGTTGAATTGGAAGAGATATTTAGTCTTAAAACTGCGGATCTTTCTTTTCGAATTCAAAACACATGGTAACTGAAGAGATGTGAAGGAAACTGAAATGTCATGGTGACTCGTTTTCTCCACTATAACAACGCTGCTCTTGATGCCTTTCTAAGTACTCACATCAGTGTGATGCGAAAAGGTGTTTCTTCAAGGTTTGCTACATTTACGCTGATCTGATAAACATCTCACATTTCTCATCCACCCTTCTACTCTCAGATTAGTATTCTACAAAGTACTCTGCTTTTTTCTAATTGCCAGTATGCAACTATAAACACTGATCATCACTCAAGATTAGTCATCTTTAGTTTAGAAAAATGTTACTGCAGACGAAAAACAAAACATTGACAGGCACAACATTCATTCCTCCTGACTCATTTATTCATCCTTCTTGACTCATTCGTTGTTGTTGTGGACTTACTATTTAACTGGAGCCATCTCGCTCACGAGCACTTCACTCAAAAAGTCGTCTTCATTGGATGTATGAGAGACACATATTCGTCAACTTCCCCTCTACCACAATGGCGCAGAGTTTTTCTTAGACGTGAAGGTTGATACGCGCAAAAGCCATTGCTTTCCACTAACCGCTTCCCTCAGCTGTCAAATTCTCGTGGTCGTAAATCGTGGACCTAGTTATGAATGGTGTGTAATCCCCGTGGCAAGGTCGCCTGACAGCTTTACATCACCGCTCGTGCGGCTGTCGAAAGCTGTTAAGATCAAACAGTCACAAAGTACCCTCAGACGCTGATTCGTACAATAAAACATGGCTTCTCCACTCTCTTTAATTATTATGAATAAGTATTTGATTTATGGGTTAAATGGCTTGGGTTAGGGTCAGCGGGACTGTGCCTAAGCCACGCGATCGTCGTTTCCCTCCAGAACTTCGACCACTTCGTCTCTGCCCCAGCTGCGTCTGTGGTGGCAGCTGGCGTCCGTGAATGCCTCTCACTGCGACTTAGAAACACATGGTGCCTCTCAGCGGCTTGTACTGCTTCCCGCTCATTGCTTTCCTCACACAACTTTTCGAACTGTTGTATCCAAACCTCTGCAATTTACAGAATGTTCGAGAAGTTCCTCCTGTGCCTGGTTATTGTGATCGCCATCATCTCTTTCGTGTCTGCTGATTTCTCATGCTTCTTTGGTGACACGATCTGTAAAAGCATTACCTGCAGGGTGAGTGACTCCGCTTTATTTCGAGAATTCATAAAATTTCTGCACACAACCATGCATTCTCTGTAGAACCACAGCGAATTTATTCGTTGTCATCCAGCTCGGTGAAAATTTGTTGAAAATGTAGATATACTTCAAATTATACTTATTACTCATTGTGATGTTGGACGTGAGCCAGCGTGACGGTACCGTCCCCTCCTATGGAGCTAGGAAAATGGGAAATATCCGACTTGCAAGATTACTGAGATTAACGTCACATTTGTGTAGCGACCACAAACGCAGGAGGAGGAGCGTGGTAGAAGCATTTATCACAAAAAAAATGGAACCAAGGTGTTGTAGAACTTCGAAAATAAGCCTATTAAGGATCAGTTTTAGATCCAAACGATTAAAAGCATTTTTTCTTCGAAATAAAAGAAGTTACTGCTTTCTTCAGAAACAAGTTTCATCAATAATGCAGATCGAAAATGAGCTGAACAAACTTTTTATTTACGGTTTAGTCTACTACCCCTTAAAGTATTCCCACTAAGACCCAAATCCAAGAAGTACTCTTCTTCTAAAAATGCACGAGGCTGACCCCAGGGATCGAAACGAAACAACCATTTTTGGAAGCATTGCTTAAGATGATGTTAATGTATGTACATCATTTTTTCCCAACGGTCGTGAGAGCGACGCAAAGATCTTTCGGCACTACTTAACTACCACCGATCCAAAATCTTCGGGAAAAAATTCGACTGAAACCTTGCAAATTGGGGTTGTTAGTGGTGCTGAACACGAATACCATAACCATTTTGTACCGTGACCCCACTTCTATAGGGTTGCGGTAGGTTGGAAAAACAAGTTTGAAATTTTTTTCGATTATTTTGGGTCCGTGAAAGTTGAATAGTGCCGATTTTTCTATTGCAATTTCCTATCGTGTCAAACTAGAAAGTTTCTTACCTGTTTTCCGGTCAAAGTCAACGTGATTTCCATATCGCTGCTATTGATTCCAAGTCAACTGTCTGTTAATAACAGTATAACCGGAAAAAGGGTGTGTGCTCCCTGTATCTCATCTTTTTACGTCTTTGGCAGCTGATATCACTCCTTGGCAGTTTTTAATCACTAGAGGCAATTATAACTAATCTAGCCTGTTTCATCACTGGAATGTCGCCGCAAAACGACTGCAACGAAGCCAGCTTCCATAGTCTTTCCTCTCGCTCTTGAATAAATGGTCGGAAATTTAAAAAAAAAAAGAGGTAGGAATGCGTGCCAATTTCACCGTCCACGTGAACTACCCAGACGTTTTCGGAGGAGATCCTTTGAGATTAATATCAACTGTCGGCTATAGTGATCCTAATAAAAAACGTTCCTTCTAGTTTGAAAGGTGAACGTAAGAGCTAGACCCTCGTTGTACTGCTAGAAGGCACTCCTCAGTCCTTTTGATTCCCCTTTTCGTAGTAGTTTATCTATTTGTTTGTTTATTTGTTTGCTACTCATACAGTAGAGGTGTTCCTACAGTTAAGTGCAGCATGTAAAAAAAATTTTGAAGGCAACAAGTGAGCGTCGATGAAGGTGACAACTGCGGGCTTCAGCAGCGCGACCGCGCCGCGTGATTGGATTGCAGTCGCTGCCGTGATGCCGTAATACGATAAAAAACAGCGAAAATAATTAAGATGAGACACTTCAAGACAACGCGATGTGGCGATTCCAGTTGCTGTACACGCTCAAGTCCGCAAATGCATCTGCTTTATCGACACTGACTGTAAAATCTACATAAAAACCTATAAGTGCTCTTGTCCACTGTAATACAGATAAATGTTGACTAATTTAAGGACGTACTTTGACTATCCACTTGATATCTGTTTGTTCGTATCTACATAGATGTCACGATGTCTTTAAGATATTCGCGGCTAGGCTGCGCTACCTAGTAATAACCTATCTTCAAAGCATGAAGGTAAAAAACTCATAGTCGAGTTGCGCTTGTGGATGGACGTCTGGCATTGTGACAAGCTACTGAAGGGGTATCGCTATCCGTACATAACGGGTAGTGGCGGAGCCTTGCGCCACATTGAATTCCATATTGTACATAAGCCAGAGTTCCCACAGTCAACAATGGACTATACGCATAGGATCTGCCATAGAAAAATTGAACAGGGGGAAGCATGCACTATAGCTTTCCATGTTCTCTTCATTTTTTTTTCGACAAAACCCCCACGTCTTTATTTTCAGGGCTGCACTGTCGCCACCTGTCTCAATGGAGAATGCATGTGCACACTTTGCAGCTAGACGTTTTTTTTTTCTTTGGAAACGGTGTGCTCCTGATTTGCTACCCAAAATAAATTCATTTTCTCTGTACAATTTATGTTCTGGTTAAGTTGTTTTTTTTTCGCTACTTTTAATGATACTGGTTATTTTTGCCTACAATTTATTTAGAACCGACGCAAACAAAGGAACATATGATGTACGACAATGAAATCAGAATATTTACTGCAAAACAAACAAATATGGGGTTTCGAAACCTAAACTATGCTGCTTCCATAGTCCATCACTCCAAAAACTTTGTCGTCAGCTGTTGGGAAAATTTTCTCCAAAAAGGCACACTGAGTGAACGGTTGAATCTTCGTGTGTTTACCTCCTATGGACTCAAATAGGCTGAAACTACTAGGCAAACTTTTTCAGCATCTACACATAATTTTGTTGCCAAATGCAGACCGAAATTTTCAACGTGAGGTTAAACTGCTTGTGGGGAAATAAACCGCATGCGATGAGAGGAACACTATTCATTTACAAGGATATCCCAATCTCCATCGTGCACGGGAAGCCTTACTGCAAACACTGTGTAGCATAACACGGCCTAAGCAGCGTAATATATCCTCGGGTCCAAAGCCTGTGCTTGTTCACCCCCCCCCCTCTCCTCCCCCCACCCTCATGCTCTCATTCTCCTCGTAGTTGCATTTGAAGCTTTTCTTTTTCCAGTAGCAAATGGGGAAGGATGACAGTAATTAGGGGTAGGAAAATTAAGAACAAAGTCTGTGAAATATCTTCTTCTAGGCAGGCCTACGTTCGTGCTGCACAATTATCAAAGCGGAACCTAAACAGTCGCCGCCCACGCATGATAAAAGGCACTCGGGTCTTTTTGAACTTCGGACAGAGAGGTAGCGTTTGGAAGGTGCGCATCTAGTCATACCAGGGTTTTGCTGGACACTAGATCAGGACTGAACTATCCTTCTCCAGAAAAGTGCAGAAACTGAAGTCTCCTATGTGCTGACTTGCCGGGAATGCACATGTGCGCATAGAAAGTGTCCTAATTCACTCATATCTACTATTATTTCACTAGAGAAATGAGGTCAACGTTCCTCTGAACCCCGAAATGCGGTAACAAACACGAAGACTTTGGGAGGATAGGGAGGGATGTTCTTAGCAAAATTTCATCAAGAATATTTCAAAAAAAGATCTTGTGTTCCACACCTGCGAGCCTCGTCATTGACAGCCGGATAAAGTGAACCAAGCGTTTTGTGTCTTTGTATCGAACCAAAAACAGCGCCAAGCAAAGATTGGGCAGCGACCTGAAAAATCCTATCTTAATGTTTGTGTGAAGTTAAAGGAAAGCTGAAGAAGGTTCATGAAATCTGTGACCCATATTTCCTACAAAACGACTTTGTAATTGAACCGAATGAATTTTCACCTTGTTGTCTGCATAAAACGATCCGATGCAAAGATCGTTTGGATAAACCACTTGGAAAAGCAACACAATCCTATTACTTTACAAACGGAATTCAAAGCAACCTGAAAATCTGCACTGTAAAGCAATGTTCTCCGTCCTATCCTCTATTTCACTTTTTTCGATTTTGTTCTCAGTGTGCACTATTGAGAATAAATACAGATCATATGTTGCCATGTTCGCAGTAATACTAGTAGATTGCGGTTTTTTTCGGCGTCTTTTAAGGTGGAGCTTTGTAATTCAATGCCTTGCTAGAGTTATAGATGCTCGGTTGGGCTGGACATCTGTGAAAATGCTCTCATTTCGTTGACTAAAGACTAAAGAATTCTCGCTATAAACCTCATTCAAAAAATATAGGAGAAACTGGTGGCATTATCATTGTTCGCACTTGGCTAGGAAGTTGCGAGCCTACTCTAGTTGTGGAGTCAAGAGCACTAAAAACGAGCATGATAACAGGAACAATCGTAAAACCATTACTCTTATTTTCAGAGGTCAAGTGTTAAAAAAAGTTGTGTTTTGCTTGCACAGTAACAAAAGATGGTTCTGAGAGATACACTACCTTCGCCAAATCCTTTAAAAAAGTACACTCGCCCCGCGAAGTTGCGTTCTTTTCGTTCCATCCTCTATAAATTGGTGGAATGCAGTCCATCGAAAGTCCGCATAGATCACGGAAATCGTACATGTCTGTTCGACCTACCCATGAGCAATTTGCTATAAATTTCATGTTAATTTGTGAAATTTGAGCGTTCTTCATTTCTAGGGATTCCGTCGCGAACAGCGCGCGACGTCGCATGCGGCGAGCCAAGCGATACGCGACAAAATTGTGGTGAAGCGAGGACACTTAAAATTTCATGATGAAGCTGAACACAGTTAGCTCACCCTACATAGGACTGGATTTTACGGGCTGAATTACGTTCTTCCCATTGGTTTTATTTTGCAGCATATTGCGCCTCAACAAATTTGTAGAGATGGAACGAAAAGAACGCAACTTCGCGCGCCGAGTTTTTTAAAGAATTTAGCAAGGGTATTATAATTGCGAATTCTGAATCGACGCTTCGGATTTAACATAAACTTTTGGGATGCATTTGAATGTGAACGATGCATTTGACAAGGTACAGTCATACAGTATCGGACTTCATGGAACAATAAAAGCTACCTTTGTGTAGCATGTTCCAGTGTTTAGAAATCTATGCAGATATTTAGCGCGGCTCCGATGACTAATTCCAACGTCATAGGCGACCACATTCCGCTTCGTCTACGTCGTTCAGATCCTAGAACTTTTCTGCATCCTCGCAAGTACACGTGAAATGAGAACTCTTCGTGAGAGATCAAGCAAGGTGGAAAACATTCAATTTCTGTCCTATCAAGTGAAAGTTCTAAAAAACCTAAACCATAAAACATATAGTAGGCGTTCACCTTTATTGTGTACTTAGAAACCAGCTTCGGAACGACAATATGCTCAGTGGGAATGGAAACAAAGAAACCGTACTTTGTCGCATATCGTGGTGACATTTTCAACACTTGAAACAATTCAATAAATCAAATCCAGGCTCAGGTGCAAATATGCCGTCTTAGAAGTGTTTTTCCTGAGACCTACAAAGTTCATCATGTTCGAAGTTGAACGACTGAGAAAATGTGGATCTCTAGTCTGCTACACTGCATACATAGTGCGAGCGTCGCTGGAGTTGACAGATTTGCAGGCTTGCACACCAGAATCCCGTCGCCCGCATGGATCATCATCTTTCGCTGCAGTGCTGATCAATGTTCTATGTTTTTCTTCGTTATAATCGCTTCGATAGGCTTTATAGGGATTTTGGATCGCAGCGCAATCATGCTGTCGTCAACGCTGAAGTGGGCATATTCGTCTGCTCAATCGACCAGAAATGACTGGGCTGGGGGGGGGGGAGGGGGTGAAAAGAACAGCTGCGGTCCCCTTAACTTCCTGATTCTGATGGGCAGAACTAACTAATGAAAATAGTGGTTTTACCATGATAATCTCTCGAAAAAGGTTAAAAATAAGAGAAAAAGTGTGAGCAGATGCAAAATTACTTGAGAAAACCCAATTTCAAACGTATTTTTTGTTCATTTTAATTGAAGATAAATATTCATACGGTTTTGTTTTTGGAATTGTGGTTGCCCACACCCTAAAATCTAAAATCCAAAATAAAACGCAGTTTTCTCCCCACGTCCCCCCGCCTCCCTAATTGTCAGATGGTGAGATGTCAAATGCTGATGCCACGGTCCTGTGGGCGCGGCGCGACCGGTGATGCAGTAGCTCCCACCACGCCACTTGGTCCGCGGCCTATAGGGCCGCGCATATCATCTACCAATTAATTCGAACCTCACTGTAGATGTATGTGAATAATAATACATAAATACATATGTTACCTCCATGCAAAGTCGTATTGGCATGTCCACCGATCGCCATCATTTTATCGAACAGATCCTATTCCCGAATTTCGCCATTCTGGGCACACATAATACAAACCAAGCTGCAAAAAAGAAAGAGAACGTTAGTAATCAAACAAAGTAGGGATTATTGCTGAAGAGATCATTCCTTACACAGTAAATATCCTCGTCTTCTTTTTTAGAAACTGAGTGGTCGAAGGACATAAAAAGACAAGCAACTGCTTCATGTGTTCCTGGCAGCATGTGAGATTCTAATTTTGCCACAAGTCGGGAATAGTTTTCAGCTCAGCTACCTTTGCCGATAGCGACGTAAAGCCAGTATTTTTCGAACGTTTCCAACCACATTGTGTAGTCGTCAACGCTGAACATCCATCCTTCAGTTTTTGAAATCTGAAAATACATTTCGCTGGTTCTTCCAGGTTTTGGTATACATACATCGTTCTCTGGCAACTCTGCAGCAGAAACACAACTGCCAGATAAGCACAACTCTGCAATATCAAGATAACAAAATTCAATACGAATTTCTTGAGCTGAATTCAGGCGAACAGGGCAGTGTCGATGTTTGATAAGACGACGAGAAATTGAAGCTGTCACTCATTCAAAATAAGATAATTTCGTATATGAATGGAGTGCTCCATGCGAAACATTTCCGGCTGTTTTAGCACTATGTGATGTGTAATGCACATATGCTCCAAAAACTTCTTTTTTTTAGAAGGGTGACGTAAACCCTACTGAGTGTGACACAGGGCGAAAACAACAAGCAACCCACCCATCCAAGTATGTGAGCAAAATGACTCGCATCTGGATTCAAAACAATGTGTACTTGATCCAGGGATTTTGTCATTGCTCTGAAGGAAATTTTCCTCCATTCCGCTGAAAAAAGCTGTTTCATATTGTTGCTGTGAAATAGGCATTTCCAGAGCAGATTAGTGTTATTAGCATTCTGGATCCAGTTCGCACAGCCGATACAGCCAGAATTGAAACATCTCCATACAGAAATAGGCCTACAGCGATTTGAGAATTCTTTGTGGCCGTCAACAGAAGCCAGTTAGATAACGGCAAGACAGTGTACATGGCACCTAAACAATTTGCACCAATCTGATACGGTTTCGTGTCTGTTGTCGGTGAAATGTGGTGAGCTGAGAGGTCGTTTTAGCATAGCCAGGCCTGTGGCTGGAAATTATGGCACCAAATGTGTTTTTGTCCAACTGATGTCGTCGATATCATACCGCACTCCCTGGCACCCAAGATGGAGTCATTTCTTCCCATTAATTTCCTTCTACAGAAAAGTAACGAAGAAAACTATTGCAACTCTTAGTTTTTCGTTCATAACCTCTGATAGAGAATTGAAGCAGAGATTTTTTTAAGAAACTTGTAGATACCCAAGACAAATTGGATAACAGCCAGAGACTGCTCGATTTCTTAATTTTTCAAACAAAAAAAAAAGAATCTGTTCACTTGGGTCGAAACTAATAAATCTCACTGTGTGCACCATTCCAAGCCGTAAAAGTTGCAGTGTTATTAGAAGCAGACCTTAAAACAAAAAGAGGAGTGCGAGTTGGACTATCAGAAATATGCGCAGACGAATACTGCTTAGTTGACATCAAGCAATCCAGGCCAGTGATAGCCAGGGACTCGGTGAAGTGCCTTTCTGGTCTAATCTACAGCAAGATGTTGAACTCATTCCGAAATTCTATATATAAAAGCTACTATGTAAGCTTTTTTAGAGGACATTAATGCACAGATTTTGATCCAGGTGAAAATATTTTCATTCGGAAATGATGCACGAAGAGCGACAAGTTATTTTTTGGCTGTTTTTATCCGTCTTAAAGGCACCCACTTCAGAATCGTTTTTGAGATCGCTTTTAAAGAATCTCCACTTGCTGCTGTTCAGCATGGTATATGCATATGATTCTGCGCAATATCGCCGAAAAACCTTGTTTTCGAGCCCCAGTTTTTGGGGGACCTTGTGTGTGGAGCCAGTGCGGTATTGCAGAGTTTCCGCATCATGTACTTCTTCGCTCGTCATGCATGAAGCGCAGTTTCTATTCTACTAGGTAGAGCTCTCACCAGAACTACGAATTTGCTCAGTTGATGCCCTGCCGGGAGTGGATTATTTAGGCACCTCCCTGCCTACCAACTCCGCTCATTGGCTCCGCAACAATTCGAACTTTCTTTCTCGGCAAATTTGTAGAAAATCACATACACCATTGTTATCAGCAGCTCCTGGAGAATCTTTTGACTTGGAATTTTCAAAAACGATTTTGAGATGGGAGACGCCTTTAAGTGCCTACATGTCTCCTAGAAATTTCAGCTCGCACCGTAGAAGTTATATTTTTAAAAAAAACTAAAAGTTGCAAAACTTTTCCTCATTACTGTACAAAGCTCAGCCTCGACACATATTAGGATCCCATCTGGTAATTTGCGCTGCATCCCTGGGGGCACAACGGCCTTTCAGGTATGACCTCGTTTATGAATGTACGTCGCTATGGAATAGCCATTACTCCAGGATTACTCCAATGCCAAGCGTCTCCAAGCAGAATAAATGAATGGTTCGGATCTGTTTTTTTTTCAGGAATTCGAATAAACGAACTATTCGAACATTTTAAACAATCGAATGATTGGATTGTTCGAATAAGCCCATTTTTTGAAAAACCGAATGAGTGAATTATTCAAATATTCGAAAGTCTCATCGAATATTTGATTCGGGTGCATGTATCTAACAACCTGAGTTAACGAGTAATGTGGTAATGCTCCCGGCGCGATGCTTGCAATCACGAGTGAGACTTCCTGCATAGTCGCAGTCATCCTCATTCGGTTTTCGTTTCTTTACTGGCACCTCCCGCAACTGCTCGACAACACGACGACAGCGCTGACTTGCTGAGCTGACCCGCTGATTATGTCATGTTCTAACATGTGCCACGAAGGTCTCAACGAGTTACAAGTGGAGATGAACTGTCAAAGGCAGGGGCCCACCTTATTCTCGTGGTTGAGCTAATGGCAGATTCTGCGTCTCCTCGAAACGCTGCGGTTAGCTAGAGAGGAGGCTGCTCGTCCCAGTCAGTGACAAAATTGCCTCATTTATTTAACTACAGTGTAAAAAATAGCTTAAAAACGGTCTTCAGCACCGCTTCGGCACAATTTCTTCAAATAACTTCTTTCAAAATCAATCATTTCCAATTCTATTCTCACTGTTGTATTCAGAAAGTACTGCTCTGTCAAACTTTTGCAAAAGCCTCAAAAATCTCCATCCCCTCTCGAATTTTAGCTGGAAAAATAGAAAATTATATGACCGTGCCAACGTGTTAACGTGCTCCACCGCCAGTGTACTTGTTAACACTTGTTAACTCGTGTGGGCATGTCGATGTGCATTGAAAACTCGAAACACATGTCCTTCACACGAACTTGTTTTAACTTGTTCACAATGGGGCTTCGTAGATTCTTGGCTAGGTCGAAGAGGACTTCGTGATTTTTTTCTGCTTGAGCTACTATGCTTGCGCCGAACTCTGCTACGAATACAAGTGATGCAAGTTAAGACGTGTCAGGACCACGGAATCACACGTCGCGGAGGTTCTGCTGAGCTGCTGCGATGCGTCGAGCACGAATGAACCATCTCAGAGATTCCGGGACGGCGAACGAAGGCCGAACGCAGGCCGAACACGTTTCAGCAGCAGTTACACCGCGAGGTAAAAGCTTATTTTGTCGCCCCACGAGCTGAATTCTCCCCTAGAAGGCTGTGTTCCGGGGGCGATGAACTGGTTTGCACGTCTCAGACCTAGGATCGCAACTCAATCTGGGCACAGGGCTGCGTTCGAACTGCAGACTTGGGTAAGTGGATGCTTACCCAAGCTCATACAAAAATAATAATTATTGCACTTGGCCACGATTTTACCCGGGCCTCAGCCAGTCTGACGAGTCTCGCTGGGCTCCCCTTGTCTCCGCCGGAGCGAAGACACGACTAAACTTTGATGCTCAACCAGCGGCTTACATACACCTCCCAGGGGGCGTGCCGCCACGTGGCAAGGAGCAGGCCGAACGCAGGTTGAACTGCACCACAGTTCATCGGGCAAAAAACGCAGTCGAAACACGGGGTTTGCTGCTCTTAGCAGACGGAATGCAGCAGTTCTTCCTCTCGCAGCAATGCCTACCTTTCATTTCTTAGGGGTATGGCTTGCCAGGTTGTGCTGCGTTTGCCTTATCCAGTTATCTGAGATGGTCCTGCAGGACTAAATCATGTTGACTGTGACCATCTCAGAACCCCAACAAACAAGTTTCTGGTCAAATCTGGAACTTGCTCGCCCATAAGCTTGTCGACAACTTGTTTCGCACTTCCTTACTGACAAGATGTCCGCCCAAAGGCTTGTCCTCAACTTGTGTTCGCAGATTGTCAGTAGAAAAAGGAGAAAACAAGTTGTCGACAAGCTTCTGTCGCAGACAACTTGTCGACAAAGAAGTGTGAGAACAAGTTGTCGACACGCTTTTGGGGCGGACACTTGTCGGCAAGGAAGTGCGGAAACAACTTCTTGACAAGCTTTTGGGCCAGCAAGTTTCAGATGTAATCAGAAACTTGTTTGCAGGTTTTGGGATGTTTACTGTTTCCACGATAACCATCTCTCACAGATACGACAACACTACCGCCACCCGAGAATTGCGAGTTTGCGGCACACTCGGAAGAATGTGTGCAGTTCACACTGCATACATCACATTCGACGTCCAGTACTCACAGCGGCTTCGGAGTATTCCTGTAAAGGGAAGGGCTGGTAAAGGCTGTTCCCACCCTTACTTCTGTTTTCTCACAATTGTTCGTACTTATTTTTACAAAAATGTTGCAGGATCTCATCATGACTGAAGAGGAGCGGCAGGAGTCGGAGGGCGAGCGTGAAGTCTCCGATTCCGATTCAGAACCAGAACTTGATCCTGCTGAGTATGAGAAACGCAGGGATTTATGCCTTCGACAAATAATACTTTCTGAACTCCAATTTAACAAACTGAAAATCATTCTTAGAGATTTGAAAATTAAGCAGGTACGCTCATCCAGTCATTTTTTTCTGAAGCTCTTGCTCCCATTATTAGCTTCTAAACTATTTGAAAGTGTGGTGAAATTAGTATGGAAAATGGGTTGGGCATTGTAGAGTTTACCATCTTTCCCGCCCTTCTTTGACTGTTTTCTCCATTTTCCAATCCTGGCCTCTCCAGGTAGTCGTGATTGTCCTGCCTCGCGTGAGCATTTCGAACTGCCTTTCTAGCCCTACTAGCCTTTCCGGACTCAACGCGGTTGGGTTCGGCGCGGTTTTGTGGAATCTCTGGCGACAATTTCCTAGAATACGCACGTGTTGTTTGTTTCTGGTATCAGCTGTCGCCAATTTGCCCAACAGCAGCTGAAAATAAGAGGAAAAAAGATTCTCCTCTGATTTCAGGCATGACTAGAGCAGCAGTGCCCCGGCTGACCTTGTATGTGCACCCCTTGAGGTATAGTTTAGGAAATGCTCCAACAGCGTAGCGGTTCACTCCACTCTTCTGGTCAAATTTTTGCATGAAAAGAATTTTTGAAAGACTTCGGACAAGACTTTTTAACCAACCTAATACATAAACAGGTATAGATAGGTGTTTGGGTATCTGACACTGATGTAATACTGATGCCTTATGCCTCCTAAGGTAGGGTAGGAGACTTCATTGAATTTTTGGCAGGAAGTCAAAACTCGGAAAATGTTTGCTGTGCCCACCACAACACACTCTAGAAACCTCAACTGAAAAGTTTAAAGGAAGGATGGGTTAAGAAGTGAAATTGAAGAGAAGTGATTGTTGTGCTTTGTTTCATAAGTCAGGAAGTAGTAAAATTGAGAAACGTCCCACAAAATTCCCATAGTTTTGTTTCTTGTTTTCTCCTACAATTGACTTCTCTCAGCTGATGAAGCGTCGTCACGATGTTTTAAACCAAACAGATCCTGAGTTCATGGTTAAGCAGCGCGAACTACTTGAGGAATTCAATGCTCGAAATAAGGTTCGTCTTTCATATGTTAACGTCCTTTATTGTAGAATACTATATGTGTATTACTTCTTGCCTATATATTACTTCTTGCCTAGCTTACGGAAACCATTCGCTGCCTTGAAATGGATTCTCTTGAACGAAGGACAAATGGTCTAAAGATGATTGCTGAGTCCAACCAAGACGACAACAAGATTATTGCGCAGGTTGATTTATTAATGCGGCACTATCATACCTGGATGTCACGTGTATATTCTGCTGTGGTTAGACGTGGATGCGTATAGTTTGAATTAACCTCGCTTCTTATGGTCATCAGATGAAATGGTTATTATAGATTACTATGAACGACTTACGACATTGAGCTATCATTGTTCTACTTACTCCCATGGAAGGGGTGGAAATTCTTGATTCCATTCCAAATTGTAAAAGGAAAATACATAGCGAGCGACGACGAATCTGACAGAGTTCAGGGGCCAAACGCGACTTAACGCCGCTGTGGGTGCTCTGGGTGCTCGAGCCCTCAAATTTGCCAGTTCCATTTGCTCACTGTATGTGTATATAAAAGAGTTGAGCGGTCCGGCGAGCAAACATTTTGCTTCCTTTGTCAATTTCACTTGTAACAAGGGATAAATCTATAATGGGCTAGCTCAAGAATTGATGTCAAGTCAACAACAAAATTTTTATTACAGGAAGCTCCAAATGTCCGCAGTCAAGAGGGGCGTGGCCACGACGCGGATTTAGGCAGAGACACAGGCGCTCTGCATGCTGCCACCGGTTGTCTGCAGAGTCAGAGAAGCCAGAGACAGCATAGAGAGCGCCTGTGTCTGATCAAGGAGCCGCGCCGTGGCCACGCCCCCCTGACTGCGGATATTTGGAGCTTCCTATATATACAGTGACCATGGTGCGTTTCATACAGACACGTCAAGCACGCGGAATGACCGCACCGCTTGCGCTAGAATCGCCGTCGTATTGGCAATTCAGGGTTTTCTTGGCTTAAAGGCAGCACTCACGGAAATTTTTGTGTAGAAGATTCCGCGGTATATCGGGGTTTTTAGGGACGATGAACTCATTGATAACGATGACATGGCGTGAAACACGCGAAAAACACAGAAAAAGATGGCGGTATTTTATGTGTGTCCACAGCGCGGACGAGTGTTCCGTGATGGGTCCCGGCACGGAACCCTGCAAATGGTACGAATTTCATAGACACGCCCCCCGCTGAACCACATGCACACACCCTGTCAAAGGCGTTGGTTGGCGTGAGGGAACCCTAATGTCCAGAGCGGCATACGTGTCCACGGCAGTATCTTTGCAGGTAGGTGGCCATTCAAGGTGTTCAACTTACTGTTGCGATTGTCCAGCGGCCGGCTACATGGTAAGCGACTCATTTCAGAAGTGAAAATTTCCGTGAGTGCTGCCTTTAAGACAACATTCGACAATGATACGCAGCCACGTCTAACATGTTAATCAGTGGTATTCTTGTTAGAGATAACGACGTGGAAGAGGGCAAGCCTTGCGGAAATTCGTGTTGTTCAACCTTCAGTACAATCCTTTCTAGATAATAGTATACTAATATCTAATGAATTTGCGGATGAAATGAATCCGCACTGCTAGTCTGAATTGACTGCAATAGAAATTTATATTCTTATGTTTACGTACAGGGTACTTATTGGATCTTCGCTCTCTTATTTTTCTAAATTCCAGGAGAAAATCAGAGATCAGCTTTTAAACGAGATCAGAAATGAGAGAGCCCGTCATATTCAGGAGAAGATTGTCCAGTCATACTTCTTAGGTATTTATTATTTTAACACATTGTTTTTTTAACGTATTTGCCCGTCGAACAACGTGCTTCCTTCGAACGCATAGCTTACGCTAAAACCTACGCAAGCACAGCGACTTTGCGAGAAAAATGGAGTGTCAAAAAGTTGTGACAATGAAAAGAAGCATGCTTCCTAGGCTGTTGTCCTTTTGTCTTCTGTAATCAAACAGCATAAATTTCATTGCCTTTTTTTGTTGAGTTTTACACTGCATTATTTCCTTCGCCCACGAAATTGTAGTTTTAACTGAGGGGGAGGAATGAAGGACTTACAAACTTAGGTCAGTGGCTTTATAGCACGTCAGTATTAAAGACTAAAGTCCCTTCTTTCCATTTTGAGTACCGGGCTTCTTGTTCTTGATACTCTGTCTTCCTCTGGTAGCCATACTTCGATTTTCACTGCTCTTTCCAGACAAGCGTTTCGACTTAAGGAGAGAAATGCGGGAGACAAGTCGTTTCGAATTGGCTGCTAAACGAGCTCGTCTGAGCATTCCACTCATCATCCACCAACTGACTCAGGACCAGATTGATGCGGACATTCGGACCGCGGGTTTAGCTATTTTAATTTCAGACGTTAAAGACGAAGAGAAAAGGTCTAGTGAAAGTCTAGAGGGTGTCTATAAATAATCATTCTTAGCTGAATCTATCCCGAGTTGTGATCAAGCTGTTCTTCCTGATCTCATATAGTTATTTTTTACTTGCAACTCGCCTTATCTTTGTTTGCAGATCTAACCCTGTGTAAATATGAAATTACTTTGCATTTATATTATTATTATATTCTCTACTGAGAACATCTTCGTTACTTCGCTTGTATTACATTTGAATTGTGCACGTACATACTAATGCCTTCAAATGAACCACTTGTTCTTAGATTTGCCTTCATGTGAGATTAAATTGTGTTGGGTTATAATCCTATATTCCTAGGACTTATCTCTTCGCATTGATTTTACAGCTCTTCATTTGTAGCTTCCTTGTGTTTTTTAGTTTCCGTTTTGCCGGATGGCTAATCCTCAGCTAAGGGAGCTGCTTGACAGAGGGTCTCGGAGGCTGGATCTGCCTTTTGACAATGCAGAGCCTATCGATATCACTGAGCGATTTTTCGAGGATTGCTCTAGTGGGGTTTATTTGGCTTAGTTGCGGCTTCATATCTGTTTATGGAAGGACTTTTGTGCTTGCAGAGTTAGTCCTGGGTGAGGTGGTTCGCTACGATTCCTTTACTCTTGGAGAAGCTATGAGCGCTGTGGAATTAATGGATGAGAAGATGGATATAGGCATGAAAAAAGTTACGAGACAAATGGGCTTAGATGAGTCGAAAAGCATGGTAAGTTGACACTGTTTGTCGTCTTTACTTGACTATGATCCTTTAGTTTTCTCGATTAAATTCTTCATAATTTTGTTGTATTCGTCTATTAAGGGGCTATACCAATCAAACTATGCTGAGCAGCTTACGGTATATGATGCAACCTTGTGTTCTTTCGTTACTTGGCTTGAAGGCAGCTGTATAGGGCAAACGGTAACAAATGCAACATTTTTCTAATTACGCGTATGCATATAGGGTAGATTGTTCTAGGAGTCGATATTTATCTAAAAAAAAAACATTTTTCAAGTTGTGGACCAACGTGCTGCTTACTGAGCCTGACCGGGTCCTGTTCAAAGAGCACCCAGTTTTCTCGTGTCTTGCTCATGGTTTCTTTCATGCTGTCATGCTGGTCAAGTGTGTGATTCAAAATGCTAGTGTGTATGAAGAGGTGTGTTTTTTCCACATATTTAAGCTCCTTACACGTTTTGTGTAGCTTTACGACCTGCTCCTTTGTTTCTTCCGAGAGTGAGACATTTGACGACGTTTTCTACGTTTTTTTTTTTCCATTCTTTACCTAGCCTCTGCGTCGCAACGATTCGTTTGATATCGAATTGTTTTAGCGGGATTTTGCAGTTGTTTTATTATCTCTTTTCCTCTGTGCTGCTCAACCTAGCGTCAGATTTGTTTCTTTAGAACTTATTATCTTTTTCTTCTGAAAACGATACTGTTATTCTCTTTTTACTCTTTTCTTCAGTCATAGATCATCGTTTCATTACAGGAAGATTTTAACCCCCATCTTCCTTTCCCATGCAGTTCTCAGTATTCGTTGCATGAAGTTCTACAGTTTATGAAAGAGGTGGAACTTGATCTTGTATCCAAAGCCGAGAAGCCGGTACGTTTTCTCACTTTTCCGCTGGAATCACAAGAAAATTATTACGATACGAACCTGAATTGCTTGATCAACATAATCCTATTCCATGCACAATTTCGAGCTTTTGATATTTCGCTAAAGTGGATTTCGAGTCAGGATCCGTTGAAGTTATCAGTTGCATAGCCTTGTAGTACGGATTTTTTTCGGTCAAAGAAAACAGGAAATAATGTTTCTTTCATTGATTTTGTATTGTTGGACAGAACATCATAGTAGCACAAATTTCCACTGGCAAAAATTCTGCTCAATTTCTTAGTTTCTGTGAAGGTTCAAATCGAATGATTACCATCGTTAACGCATTCATTCATCGGTTCCAATCGGAAACAGTGGCCCGTTATATCCCGATCCTCATCAATTGCAGAATATAGGTTTCTCACGAAGCAGTCGCATTTTGAAGGCGATATAAATATATGATAAATGTAAAAGGTAAATAAACATAGATAATGATATAAAAACGAGAAGATATATGATATCTTCAATTCTGCAGTTGTCGCAGTTTCTGGTCTCATGCAGTTCCTGGTCACTGTGGTTTTCGTGAACCCTTCAAGTAGTCCGGACCCGAATCTATTATATTTATTTGCGAAACCCTCTTCCCGCTATATAGTGGCACGCATTCTCCCAGTCGTGATTGGATTCATTTCGTACCACTGCTCACTTGATGGCACTCCGTCACACAAACAGTTGTTCAATCATTTAATTGCATATTACCAACTTCTGAAACCTCCCCGATATATGTGATTTAAGTATTGAGTTTTTTCTTTGAATTTTTAGGATCATGCTAGCTTGAAAGCCGTACTTCTTTCTCTTTCTTCACGGATAGCGTTCCTGAGGCTATTTTTGGTCACAATTACTCATCTTGTGCCACCACGTAGAACAGAGTGTGTTGATTCGGATCCTCTTCAGATGCCACCCCTGGACGCGATTGGTTTCACGTATGTTTTGGCCATTTATTATCTCGATATGAAGTCATAAAATCTGTGTATATCTACAAGCACCTCTCTGTATGTACAGTCAGGTAGCTTGGAGAGTGCGTCTGGCGTAATTACGGCTTTTTTCCGCAATTACGGTGCCGACCAGCTGATGAGTTGGTTCGATCTAATCTTTATACTTGTATCTGTAACTTCTACTATGGATGTGGCGTGATTCCTTCCATTTTGATGTTCTTCTATTGTCGCTTGGTAAAATATACTACGAGACACATCCTACGGCGTCCCTCCATCGGTCGAACCAGCTGATGAGCCAGCCGATACCTAGTCCGTAATTACAGACAAACTCACAGACGCACTAAGCTAAATACCCCGATATCTTTACATATACGGTCCTTCTCAAAAATACTTGCCTCACGCTTTACCGCCCATCTGCTAAGCCGCGCCGCATCACCTATGTATTATCATACGTGATGTGATGTGGCTAAGGTGACGGGCGGTTCAGCGTGAGGCAAAAATTTTTGAGAAAGACTATATGTACAGTAAGTGTCGACGGAATTGCCTTTAATGAAAAAATTCATTGATAAACACAATGACAGAACGACAATAATATGATTCTCTGAAAATTATCATTCAGTCATAACAGGTTGCTTGACAACATTAACAGTGGATCTAGGGTCTTTCTGCGGCAGAAAAATTAATCAAGCACTGAGAAAAAAAACTTTTAGTTATACGCTGCTTCCGCCTCCTTTTGCTTGCAAGTCGCATATGCTGTCTAATTAAAACAACGAGGCATTGAAAACTTAAGGGCTAACTTGGATGCTGCTGCTAGCACTTCGTCCAAGCTCATGTTGTTATCGTCGAAGTTTCTGGAAACTTCACTTAATGAGGGAGCCCCACGTCCTGAAGGCGTAGAGCAGGATGGTTGGTGAAGATTCCCCTCTTTCTAATTGGTTCCGTTCCACATTACTCCTTTTACAGGCGATTTCTCCTGGCTTGTCGCATTCGAACCAGAGTTGAATAGGAAATATTTGCCATCCACTTTTCCCCGAAAAATAGAGATTCTTCCCCGAGAAAAGGCGCTTCCACATCTTCATCATATTTCTTGCAAGTTGGTTACCGATTGTATATTGTTTCATAGGTATTTTCTTTTGAATTTTTCAATGTTGACATTTCAGGATTAATTTCATGGTAACTCAACTTCGTAACAATTTGGTTGATTCTATGAACCTAGTTGAATTCATGAAATGGTTCAGCTATGATGATAGTTGTGTTTTAACCCGATCTATATTGCAGGTGAAGTTCACATATCTTGTCATACTGTCGCTTGTTTATCATGAATCATGTGATCCATTTTTTAAATTAAGATGGTTATTTATCCCCTCGACGATAATGTGCTAGGTGCACAGCCTACCGCTCTTCTTGTTGAGAGGTCTATGAGAAACACGGTATTTCCTCTAGCGTTGGTTCCACAGTACGTTTTTCGTCTCCTCTTCACTTGATTCCCATTAGTTTATATCACATTTTGCCAATGTCAACTCATTGCAGCACACCCTTGTTTGATAACGAGGAGTGTCGAAAAACTGTCGAGGATTTTACCATGAATACAACAAGAATCATGCTCAGTTTGTATCAAAATTTCGGTAAATACTTATTTTATTTCCCACACATAGCTTCCCATCCGATGTTAATAAGATGAGGCTTACTGAACTGTGTGAGCAGATGTTGAAATACGCACAGGGTGGAAATGATCACTTTATCAAGGCTTGTTCATTCTTTGCTTCTGGCATGGACATTCTTTCTTTGTTCTTGACTCCAAAGGTGTTTTTGCTTGCATTTGTTCTTCTCCTGGTCAAAGTTTTCTAGTTCAGGTTTCAACCTTGCCAGGCAAAGGGACAAACTAGTGCTTATTATGGAGGAGATGAATGAGTTACATGAGGACGCCTGTCGAGCGGATACTGTATGCAAACAGATTATTCCTATGCATAACAAATGTGAGCGGTATTTTTTACGCGACGATATTTCCCCGTCGTACAATTTTTATTTTCGTTTGGGGTATTGAATGATAGCTTATTTCGTTAACGTCACGAAGAGTCGTTGTTCGAAGCATATTCTTTTCCAGACAACCCGTTCGTAACGTATGTGTTCACTCAAACACTCTATCTTGTACTTTACCATCTGGAACTAAGCTTCCGCCTTGACCTGTTTGAGCCCTTCGAATTTCCTTACATATACTGGTGATGTTTTCTCTTTAAACCACTTTGCTGAGGTGTTATTTTGGATGCATTTTTAGGTTCTACGGTGAAGTGTTGGGAAGATGGCACATGACATCCATTGAAAAAACACGAGAGCTTATGAGAGACACCCTTAAAAAAGGTTCTTTCTATTTCACGTTATGTCTATTTTTTTATTATTACTATTTTGGTTAAACTGTAGGTAGAACAACAGATATATAAGGAAAATCTTGAAAAAGGGTCCACATGCATGTAAAACCTCTCACAAAGTTTTGCGTCGTGTGAGTTCTCGCGGAGCTGCAGGACCGAGCAGGGTAAGTTGTTACCGCTGAGCGGTCAGCACGGCAGAAATGCTAGAGGTCTACCTTGTTGCCGTTCGCTATACGAGCTCTCCGCGGCCAAACATCATTAATTGATTATTGTTGAAAGTTCTGTCACATAGAGATTGTGCTGGATAGCAGCCCGATATCACCGACACTGTACTAAACGTGGACTATAGCACCCTGCGTCGCCATCGCTGGCAGTGGTGGCAGCAGGAGCTGAAAATCGATATTTACCATTGTCACAGTCGCCAGCGATTCGTTAAACGACGAATCGTCAGCATTAGCGACGGCCGACCGCCAACATGCGGCCGCGGCCCCCCTCCTCCCCGCAATCGATAGGCGCCGTTGCCACGCTCGGTGGCGACAGTCGCCCGCCTCGCCGACGAGGGGTGTTACACTCTGCGTGAAGTATAGTGTATGATATGGCGTGCGTGGCGATTATCGTGGAGTTGGGTTTATGATTGTCTCAGAAAATTTTCCAATTTCTCTGCTGATTTGGTCTGAGTGCACCGCAATTTTAAGCGCAACAAAGCAGGTAATAATATCACTTTCTAAATCTGGCGTTAAAACCTCAAACCACAGGTGTTAGCATCTCTGTGTGCCGATAGGAATACTACTATAAGCTGTATGTAATTAGGGAAGAATGCATACGTATAAGCGCGGGCTCTCCCGTTCATTTCGCTCTCATCGTTGAGGGGGACGACGAGTTGGGCTGTTACTGGTTTCTCCATCTACTTCTCCAGCCACCATTAGGCAAATTGCGAAAACAGGATGGTGCAGAGAAAGTCCGGTAGTGAACACGTTAGCCGTGCCATCAGATATTTCAGAGTTTCTAAAGTTACATTCTATAAGCTTCATCAATAGGAGCGCGAACTCAGCGAAGCGGCTCCATAGGTGATTGAACTGGGCAGCTACCCAGCTGTTTTCAGCTTGCATGAGTGCTCTTCAGTACTGTTTGTGATTTTACAATGTTTTCTTTATTGTGTGCCGTTGTGAACCGTTGTATTGAATCGCAGCTCATTAAACTCAAACGGCAGAAAGGTGGGAAGTTATACCCTCTTAATATGGTGCGCAACCATGGCTCCGCGCTTCTATCGATGGATTTTATAGACTGTAACAGCAGGAAAACATTGCAAGAGAGTGTGCAGTTTCATTATTTGTTACATGACTCGTCTAATGTCCGTTGGAGAGTTTTGGTGCCGAGTGATTTGCTCACGCATCAATCAGAAACTGTTTCAGCAATCTGTTTGCGAACCAGCCTGGTATTTTTCCTTGCTATGATATCATGCTTTGATAGAAGGCGTGTCAGATAAGAATTTGCATTATGAATAAGGATAATAAGGATGCAGGGCTAATAGTTTCTTTATTGATAATTTTCGAAACAACGTTAACAGTAATGCCACCTGATGAGGTCCATGTTCTCCCATTTCAGAATCGGAATTGCTCGAGAATTCTCGAAGGAATAAGAAGAAGTTGAAACCGCGCCTTAACCACGAAGAGCACTTTCGCATCCGGTATGTTCCGTTCAGTTTTAACTGTTCCGAAAATTGGCTTGATCATTTGCACAAGGTGCCTCGATTTTGTGCGACTCTACCTGTGATTTTTGCTAAGGCACAAGCGTGTTGAAAATAAAACGTCCATATGACCTCCTCCTCTCCCCAAATCAGGCGCCAAGAGTGCGACAACCTCGCTTCACACACAGAATCTCAATGATTCAGCAAAGTCTCTAAATTTGACAAGGTTAGATGCAGAACTGACAATTTTGACGTATCGTATTTAGCTCAGATTTTTCTTGCAGTTGTAAATGGTTGAAGGTTTTCGCTCTTAGCCTAAAGCTGTTTCAGCAAGGTCACTCCTCACGCATCCTATTTACCATTTAGGTTAGAAAAACGTGTAAAAGATATTCGTCTCAGAACTCTTGCTTTTGTATCATCCGAATGAGATCATTCGCATTGAGATTTGAGCTGAAACTTGGGTACAGGACAGGATTTGATAGCTTCTATATAACTACTGTGGAGGAAATGCGCCAGCACCCAGGAGTTTGACAATACCATGTTACTGGTCTAGTGCTGCATCACGCTAGCGCCAAAGAGTGGGATACTCTAGGTACACCACGTTAGACTATTAGTTAAAGTTGTTAGTTTAATTTAAAATGAAATCCAGCATGAATGAATGAGTCTCCATTTCATCTGTATTCGCCACGCTACTCACTCTCTTTTGCTACCTTTCCAACACGACCACCTCTTGATTATTTGTCATCACACGCTTCACCCAGTTTCTGTTTACATGTCCTAGTCCCCCACCCCCTCCTCTCCCCATTCCCGTTTTATTGTTGCTACTTGGTGCAGCAAATGTTACTGTTTTAGGTCCGCCATTTGTCAAGACCAGTTAATCCTACGCTATGGGCATTCTGCAATGGCTGACGCAACATTCCACATGACTGTCGCTCTAATCAAAATGGGTCAAATTCGGGTACGTCTGCTCCGTCTCTTCATTCGTTTATGTTGTACCAGTTTCGTTCCTTGGTAGTAGCGCTATGCAGAGGCTCACTGAATTTTTGTATTTTATTTTTACAAGTCGCGGCTGAGAGAGGGCGGAGTGGGAAAGTGTCCTCGTGTAGTCTTCCTATCCCAGTAATGTATCGAAATTTCCATTTAGTCTCAGGATTTTGAATTGCCGTAGTCCGAAATGTTAATAGCGCATGCTATTCGTTGTGAGGTGTTGGGGCTTCGTCAGTTGGGAAGACATTTCGTGTAGAAAAAAAAAGTATTTCAATGTCATTCCTTATTTCCATGATGAAATCTCTCCACCATCTCCGTTAATTTTACTTCTCCGTTCGTCTGTTTTGTTTTTGCTTACCTAAATTGCTTTGGTAAATAATAGAGAAGAATGTGGCAGCGTTAACGCAAAATTACATGACACCAACTTTCCATGTCTATCTTGATTCGAAAGTTGAGGGACAGCATCTAGTTACTCAAGATGTTAGGTACAGCTGTAGCGTGGCCTGCTTCATGAATCGTCTAAAGCGAATATCCTTCCTCGTAGAACTATATTCGGACTTTCAGATAAGTTCGAGCTCTTCCCATTAGATAAGTGTTGGCGAAATCGAGAATCTGGGAAGGAAAACGAACTGTAGAGTGATTTATCATTGGCAGTAGTCGTAAGTAAGGGAGAGATTCTTCAGAACATTCTGCTTTAGCCAAGTTGTTTTTTTTTCTGAAAGTGAAATCGTTTATTAATTGCTCTTCATAAATAATTGCATGTATTCGTCAATTACTGGGACTTCCGCAAATAAGCCCGGAATCCTAGAAAACCAGAAGATTTTGTAGTTTATGAAAATTCGAACAAGTGAGAAATAGCGGTCTAGAACGATCTTGTCACCTTATTACGCCCATCATGACCAAAATTAGGGTACTGCAGTGCTGTCCGCACTCGCTCCTTGTTGTGCTAGATACCATGGGTAACTAAGAGCTAGCACCCACGAAAGGTGGAAAATAAATTCGTCTCCTGAAATTCCCAGATAAGTTTATTTTAGTTGTTTACCCTTCTTGAAAGAAGCAGCTTTTTCATCAATGGAATTTAAATTAATGGTGCAAGTTTTTTTTGGATATAGCTAATTTCCAATTCTTTTTTTTTGCTGAATTCGCTTGAGCGATTTCATGTCCCACCTGACAGCCTGAAGTATCTCTACCGTACCAAAGCAAAGGTGTAAGAAAAACATACAGTCCTTCTGTGCAATCGGTAGAAAGTTTTCGAGCGCGTCGAACCTGCGGCGCGTGCGCGGCGCGGCTCGCTGGTAACAGCGGTCCGGTGTCCTCGATCAGCTGTTCGAGGACACTTTTCGTCAGTATTGGCCCTTGTATGCGCTTTTCGTCTATTTTCTCTATTAGTTGGAGTACTTTGGACTGTTGAGGCCTGTGGCTGACCGATATTGATCGGACGGCCCCGCATGCCTCGTTTTTTGCAGGTATAGTTTTTCTTTGCTTTTCAGTGTTTTTCCTTTTGTTTTTTTTTTTGGCCCTGTAGAAAGCTGCTTGTCCCAGGTAGCCTCTTCCCTGTGGGAAAGAGAACCCTGAGACGTGGTGGCTGGTAACGGGACCTTTTATTTTGTTCGGAATCTTTGACGTTCCGTCCCTGTTCGCATGGTCGTCATTTTTTCCTTGTTTTCCTCGCATGTTTTTTTTTCTTAATAAAAGGCCTCGTTATCAGCCGCCATGTCCCAGGGTCCTCTTTCCTACAGGGAAGAGGCTACCTGGACAAGCAGCTTTCTACGGGGCCAAAAACAAATGAACAAACATTGAGAAGCAAAGAAAAACGATACCTTCAAAAAACGAGGCGATGCGGGGCCGTCCGATCAATATCGGACAGCCACAGGCCTCAACAGTCCAAAGTACTCCAATTAATCGAGAAAATAGACGAAAAGCACCTACCTAGACGAAAAGCAGCACCAATGCCTGACGAAAATTCCTCGAACAGCTGATCGAGGGCGCCGGACCGCTGCTACCAGCGGGCCGCGCCGCGCACGCGCCGCAGGCTCGGGGCACTCGAAAACTTTCTACCGATTGCGCAGAAGGACTATACTCTTCACCTTTTTCTCGTAGTCTGGAGATCCGTTTCAGCAGGCATGGAAATTAACACACTTCGATTTTTGCTCAAAAAATGAGAAAATAATTTCCTGCGGAAATAATAGCGTAGGGTATATATAGTTCATTCAACCGGCCGTGAATATTGGTGAAAGGACCATGGACTGACATGCGGTCATTTTCATTCGATGTCAAGCACGCTTGATAATGCACACCGCTCACCTTCAGTCCGTGAGTGTACTTTCACTCCTTTCTGAATGCCGTATACACTTTTCCGGTAAAAAAATTCTACTTTCTTCTTCCTATTTCCATTTCTTGTCAAAATATACCGTTTCAAAGCTCATCAATTCATTCAATAGCATTGATTTGCTCATTTTTTATGCTTAGAATCAGCACAGAATCAAATTCCCGACTCAGAAATAAAATCCCTGAATGGAGAAAAGGCTGATAGCATATTGAAGGTTTGAATCATACGCAGAGAATGATGATTTACTTTCCAAAATACTTTCTTTACAATTGCTACCGAAGCAGGTTCACTTGACTGAGGACTCATGTCTTACGACGTTCCAGTTCGGAGTGTGGAACATTGTGCTCGGAATGGCGGCGTAAAGTTCTTCCGCTCTGATCTCTTTAGGTACAAAGTTTCACACCCCTGGCCCACGCTTGCATCGTTTCTTTCAACCAAACATGCGTTTGCGTTTGGGGACCTAGGGAACCGTTTGTTGAGCATTCAATCGCACGAAGAACGAAACTACAATTTCTCGGATATTTAGCGTGTTTCACGTATTTTCACCATCATGTAAGAGTTCAATGTTCCTTATAACCGCTGGAAAAACCTCAGTCCTGGAATATATTTCGCGGATACTTTCTTTAAGGATCTTCACCTGAACATGTTTCTATGAAGTAAATGAAAATTTGCCCTGTTTTCACACATTCAACTCCTTTCCAGGTACCGATGTGGAGTGAAGAATCAGAGCGTCTTCGCTTCGAACATCGCATGGGTTTTCTCTCTACCATAGGTGATCCTCTACATGTATCCTACGAGGAATTCCTCGTTCGTAGCAAGTAAGTAGCGTCTTTTATTTGAATATTGCATAAATTTAGTATTGAACGCATTGCAGAATTCGAGAACTGACAGGGGGCGATGTCGCAGTCCCACTGCAAAGAGCTATCGATACGTTTGAGCTAGCGCGTAGTCAATTTGAGAAGCTCGTTGATAGACCAGAATTCACCATGCATACCAAGTAGGCTGTTTCATTTACGTAGACTCTCATGTTTTTTTTTCAGTCAATTTCTCGAATATCCAAATTCCTTCTGCTTTCACATTCTTGACGCTTTTACACCTTTGATTCAAGCTTCAGCACTACTGCATCTCAACGGGACAAGAAACTTCAGACCTTTTTCCATTGAAATTCAGATTTTTCTATGAAAAATTTCCTCATTGAAATAATTCGATGTGCCGAGCACAAATATCATATCCATATTCTATCGTAACGTCACCCGCAGAATCCTATCAAATTTTGCCCGCGAGGATCATTTTGGACTTTGTTCCCGGCTACCAACATCACTCTTTAATTACCGTCTACCTACAAGGGTGGAGTCATGATACAGAATTGGCGAAAATTTGGCGAAGAATAACTTTGGATCTCTTAGGTCCCCTCAAATTGAATAGTGCCTATGTTTCAATTAAATGACTTCCACTATGGACTAAAACGCGTTTTTGCTCTACAAAGATCTTCTGCTTTGTTGCTGTCTAAGAGTAACCTATCATTCTTGAAAGCACCAACAAAAGCACAAGTTCATTCTTTTCCGTATTTTTTCAGATCTTTTTTCGTCCATTCACATTTTCGGTTTTGTTTAGGCCTGTGATACTAGTGTGCCGAACAAATGTCGTAGTCGCTCGACTGTTGTTAGCTGGTAATGTCAGGGATCGTCGAGTTACATATCAGTTTATGCCAGAATCACCTATTTTCCCGATTCTTAAGCTAGTCTCAGATAAGTGAATGTGCTATTTGTATAGTTTTCGCGCATTGTACTCCTTCTATTTTACTTTTGCGTAGGACTCAGAATAGAGTGTGATAGCACAACTGGGATCCGCGAACTGACCAAAAATTTTGATAATCCTTCTTGTGAACTTCGCTTTGGTTGGGATTGTTCATTACCTGTCCCTATTGGACAAGGTCGACTTTTCTTGCTCCCAACACAACTGAAGCATCACCTCCCTGTGAAACTGCCAAAACTACTTGTAAATGCAGAACGTTTGAAAATGTGTGAGGGTGAGGTCACTTTTTATCAGGATGGAGGGTACGTTGGCGATCTCACTTGTGGAATCAGGCATTCCATTTGGAGCCTTGCGACCAGAGTTTTTAAATTTAGAGGCAGTGGAAGCTGTTCGATATTTCCGCTCTCATCGTAATTTGTTCAGGCTTTTAACAATTTTCCCTTCGAGCTGGAACTTTTGTCCTCAATCTGTTCGGGTATTTTCAGATTTTTTTTTGTCTAACAGTGTTTATTAATTGAGATTTTGAAACTTTCTATGCATGGTGCCCTGTACTAAGTACTCCTGCGACGAAGTTTAAAACAGTTTCATCTTTTGAGAACGTATGATTCTCTCGTGTTTAATGTTGCTATTCATGAAGAAGCCTTTCTTATTCATGCATAAGTTCGGTGGTTTTCTCCGTGTCCTACCGTGTATTTGCTCAGACTTTTAGAAAAAAGTATTTTAAGAGTTTCTAAATACATAAAACCCCCTCTTGTTCATTTTGTTGAAAGGTCGAAGAAGGTGTTGGAACCACTTATCTCTTTTCGGTTCTCTGAACAGGGAGATATGGCTTTCATGGAGCAAGTTTTCTGTGCTCAGTGATTTTCTTCTAGAATTCGCGAGTCTTTTAATGTAGTATCTTTGCAGTTATTCTGTATTATCCTTTGTTTTTTGTTACTATTAGCTCTCTCACACTTAGATTTATTACGTTGTTTTGTGTTTGGTTTTTGTTGCTTCAACATAAAGTATGAGAGTTTTGTTCTCTTTTTTGTTTTCGGATCGTTTGATACTGTTCTACATTGCAAGTGGTTTGACTATTTAACGTTGAACTCCTAACTGTTTGCAGATGAGACTGGCATTATCAGTGTTACGAATATCCCAGCAATTTGCGCCATGCAGTCTGTTCTTGCGTGCTTCTTCCACTTCACAGGTGCTCGTATGCTTGTTTCGCGCTTCGTGATTGCTTTATGCATCTTTGCAGGTGAAGCCGAAAATCGGAACTATACCTGGCAAAGATACCCTTCAGAAGGCATCGGTTAGGCCTTCAGTTTTGAGGTTGGTTATCTTCACACATGGCTAGCAGATTCCTCTATTGTGATGATTTTCTGTTTTTGGAAAATTTTGGAAATATTTGGCTGAGCTAGTTGTTGATTGAAAGTGTACGCAATCATCAATAATTTCCAAAGCTTTTGGTTCAAAGTACTCAGCTTCCTGCATTGGAGTTGGTTGTAGTTGTCCGTTGGGATGATTCCGCTTGCAAGCAGTAGAATCTCGTAGGAGCTGGAGAGGTATTATCAGCTCAGTCATCACAGTTTCTGTATATGTCAATATATCAGGAAGGTTTGGAAGGTTCATTACAATTGCTTTCAACGGCAGCAAAAAGAAAACCGACACATAAATCACAATCATCGTAAATCACACATATAAACAATTTTTGAGCAGTTTCCTTGTCTCCAAAGGTTTTTTGCTCTTTACATTCCTTGCGATCGTCATGAACAAAGTCCGGCAGCCTGATTCTTCTATAATAGGACTGCAGGTTCGACAACCCCGTACTGAATCGCATTCATTTTCGAAAATTGCTTATGCTGCTATAGTAGGATTTGATGGAGATCTCTATCAATATATTTGGAAGGCGCGCAGGTGTGCTCCATTGAGGGGGAAGGTCCTGTTAAATGAATTTCCCTTTGAACGTCTTCGAACGTCGGCGTACAAAGTTCATTCTTGTAAAGGTGCTGGTTTCCATTGTGTAAGACTACTGCCCTTTGCTAAATCAGTGGTGTCGATTTTATCCGTACCGTAGCCCTACCAACATCTCTTTCAGCGAATACATCTCAGATGATCTTCGAACTGAAGACAAGTTTGGTTTTGAGTCGTTGGTTACCGTATCCGATATGTTTAACGCACGGCTTCACCTCGGTCATAAGGTATGTGTCGTTTTTTAATTAATTTATTGTTATTTCATGTGCATGCATCAACGTTCAAAGTAGATTGGTACTCTGAACAACAACATGAAATGGGCTGTTTATGGTGAGCGTCTAGGAGTTTGCATTTTCGATTTGGACATTACGCGAAAACATCTCATTAGGTGAGTCAAACTTTTAGTTTTTTATAACTGGCCCAGGCGGAAACACTAGAGCATTTCTAGAAGCAGTAAGTATGCGAAATGAAGGTCATGGTGACTTCATGGTGGTATGATATATTTACTACTGCCCGTAGAACTTTTATAGCCGAAAAATACAATCAGGAAGCCGATGAAATTAATCTGAAACTTCAGTGTGTTAGCCTCACACTCCTCATAAAGAATTCAAAAAAAAAAACCCTGTGTGATGCCGAAAATCTCCTCCGGGACTTCGTCGGTCCCTAAAGTCCGCATTTGCTATTTAAAGAAGACCGAGAACATTCCTGTTGCTGCCAAAGAATTTCGGATGATATTGGCTCTAAATTCCATTAAGAAACCTGATTCCGAAGATATTTGTGGCGTTTTGAAGTTAACACTCGGAAACATGCTTTTCGCCTACCAATCTAGTAGAAACTAGCGGAACAGGGCTGCACCCGCTCCACTCCCACTACCCATTTATAATCATAGTATGGTTATCACTTAGTCAATCCACTTGAGGCGTGAAGCGTGATAACGAAACGGAAATTTTCCTTAATATTTACTTTATTTGATAGTTGGCATGAAATAGGGCGAAAAAACTATGAAGAAAACCCTGATCTGGTATTACGGCGGTGATTCCAGCGGAAGCCTCGGGGTCGCGTCGAGTGTTTGCGGATTCCCTCCCCCCCCCCCAAAAAAAAAAACTGCACATCCATCGATGCTCACTATATGTTGTTGGATCAAGCTTTGATCGAGACAGAAAGGATAAAAACTTAGGACGGAAGTTTCCTGCCAGCCAAAGGTGTTCTAGTCATTTTTTTTCATTTGTTCCAATGTTTCTTCTGTTTTAGAGCTTTGAATTTCGTGGCACACGTGGCGATGCGGGCTGGTTTGATCCTGTTTATCACCACTAATCGTGAAACCATATTTTCTGTTGAGAAGGTGGCCGAAGAGGTGTGCGAGTTCGAACGGCTTTCTTGAGTTTTTTTCGTTTTCTTTTAGCAAGGTCATTTCATTTAAATGCGTTACGGTGTAAATTAATTACTTTACTGTGAAATATAGTGCGGTCAATATTCTCATGTCCGTCGTTGGCAAGAGGGAACTCTTACAAATACACGGCAGCTTTTTGGAGCTAGCATTCGACTACCTGATGCTATTATTTTCATGAATACGTTAACGTCGTTGTCGGTAAACCATCCAGCAATCATCGGTGAATTGTTTTTCCTTTAGCTTTCGTTGGGCATTCATAATATTCCGTTTTCCAGAGGCTGCGAAGATGACAATACCTACTGTAGGTGTAGTTGATAGTAACTCTGATCCTGCTTACCTCACCTATCTCATCCCAGCCAACGATGACAGTCCACAAAGCGTAGAATATCTGTTAAGGTTAGTGTGTTTTCAAACCAATGAATTTTTATTTTATTCCACATCATTTTATGCATTCTTCTGATTGCATTTTATATCCTCAGTCCACTGCGTTTCTAAAATCTCGATATTGTGCACTTTTCATATAGTAAAGTAAGTGCACTTTCTGGATCTCTCACATCCTCTGCTTTCCTTCAAACCACGAATTTTACTGGAAAGTTAGGGTCGGTTGTGGGATTCGTGCGTTTTTGAGGATATCAAAACAGCGATTCTTATACAATTCTGTTCGCTTCTTTTTCTTGACGATAATTTTATTTTACACGATTCTGGCTATTTCATCCCTGGAAGAGCCACACTCCCCAAATCTGATCGTTCAAGTATTTTCACTTGAAGCTTGTGAATGCCAACTTCTTCCAGTTTTTAATGACATTCTTTCGCTTTATCCGGCAATTCGAACACCCCTGGCGTCTAGTTAATCTTCTTACAGGCTGTTCAAAGAAGCAATCATCCGAGGGCAAGAGTCACGGAAGTTGCAACTATCGCAATAGTTTTTGTTGTTGTTATGAATGTAGTGTATGGAACAGGTTCATTGTTATGCACATTTTGTTATGCTTCAAATGGTCCGATAAAAATATACCGGAAATTTCGAAGCTCCCGTTTGGCACAGTCCATAACATATTGCACTTTTGAAGTATGAACGTTTTCGACTGCTATTCTCAAATAACTTTGCATAGCTATGCTGAGTCGGGTATTGCCATCATTCACTTCCATCTCTTGTCGTTGCGCGATGGGATATTCCTCAGCGGCTGGTGACGTTTCCATTCGGTCAACGGATCTGAACCAGGCAGCCAGTTCAAAAAACCCTTCGAAGGTGTCAAAAAATCCTTTCGCGGAGGTACCTCAGGTTTGTTCTATTTAAGCTCAATTCTTGTTACCTATTCAGGTGTTATTAGCCTTCCATATAGGCCTGGGTTTCCTCTTTTGATGCAGTCGAAGAGAGGAAGCTAGGAATAATTGATCTACATCCAGATATTTTCCGCGTGTCGCCTAGGCTAGACATTTTGCACAGGTTTGTTTCCTGCTCTAAGTGGAGCATTTTACGGCAGTGTGATGCTCGTTTAGGAACTTGACATGGCAGTCGGTGTATCGTAATGTACAGCTTACAAAACAGCTAACTAGAGCCGAAATGCCTGGAGGAGGTCCGATTATTTCGATATCCTGCTTAATTGCCTCACAAACGTTTTTATATCATGACGCGGTCTAAAATTCGTAGTTTTTTAAACCTTCAGGCCGAAAACCGTGGCCACAGAAAAAAACCGGGCGTGCACACGTTGGATCGATTCGATCGCCTCAATTTATCCATGGAGGATTCGCGAATGGCGTTCGTGGACCGCGCACGTGGTTTTATATTCTGCCAGATTCTATTAGGCTGAAAGGTGAGTTTTCTTCACGAGGAACGGCTGCTCGCTGCGCGAGTGCGGTTGGGTAGTTAATTGTAGGTTTATCCACCCTCGTGTCAGTAAGCTGTTATGAAAAACGAGATTATCTGCCTCAATTTTTTGTTACATGCGCAATAACATTGATCGTTGTCAAAATTGAAGTAGAGTGTTGGTTTCATTGTTTAGAAAATATGTCAATTAAGAGTTTATCTTCTTCTTGTTATTAAGGTCTTTGTGTGGCACTTACCTTGAAACATGCTCAAGACTGTCTCCATATAGTCGACAGATTGGACCAATTGCCTGCCGATGCTGATGGTCAATTTCTCCATGATCTAGCCGATCATCGAAACTGGGGATATTCCGTGCTATTTGTCAATGATACTGATGAGGTATTTTTTTTCCAAGTAATCGGTATTAGTGAAATTATTCAATTTTAGATTGGTAGTGTAGTGTTCTTCAATGTGTTATCAGGACTTCCAACATCTCACTCATAGTGACAATTTTTGGAAAATTCTATAGCCGTACGCCACAATAGGGTTCTAAATGAACTGCCCTTAACATTGCAGGAAAAGCATTTTTTTGCAGCATTTGCGATTCAAGGTTCTTGTCCTGCTATGTTTCTTTTTTTTTTTGCTAGAGCGTCTAGCGTTTCTACCTTGTTATGAAGCGCGAAAAAAGGGTATTTGGATAATAATCTCCAGTTATTTCATATTACAGATCGGTGGTGGACTTGCAGCAGCTATCGAACAAATTCCCTCATTCACAGCGATGCCTGTTTATGGACTAAATTGTTTCTCCCTAATGAAATACGAATCTGTGGTGTTTTCACGGAGCGCATTAGCCTTGCTGGAGGAGCGGTTGTTGAAGCAGTTAAACAGAGCTGGTCCCTTGAATAAAAAATGCAGGTAAATTGTATTTTTCGTGCGTAGAAAGTACAACAGTAATCGGATACGCTGCAGATATGCGGACTTCAAAGAGAGGATATTGAATGAAGGAGAAGGAGAAGACCACCTAGAGCAGCCTCCTATAGTATAATTTAGTATGAATAGAGAATTTCTCATGATAGATGTTCTTCTTCTGGTTCAGTTCATTGTTCATAGCTGCAGTTTTCGTTGGACAACATTATCTTGTTAGGTTGTTGGTAGATTTATAGTACTTTTTGCCCGAGTTCCTATGAAACAATCTTTTCGTGAACAAAACCTATACTTGAATCCTTTAGCGCTGATTGTGAGTTCTGTAAAAAGCTGAACCTCCTCTATGGTCACTTTCATCTGTTAAGGTAGTTGGAGAGCTACCGGAATGAAAGAGAACTTGGGAAAGTGGGCGTCATTTAGAGAGGTAAACGAGAAAACAGGTATCAAATGCAAACAACGCTCGTTTCCCACTATCGTAGCTTTTGAAGCTGACTGAAAGCATGTCTCAGAGTCTCAATGAAGGAGATCATTTAAACGCGGAGTTGTTGCTAACAGCCGTTCAGCAGTTCTGCTCTCCTTATATAGAACACGTGATCACCCTACTCATCAATAACAAGAATATCTCACATTTTGGCTACAGTTATCAGAATGAACTCTTGTTTCGATGGCAAGCTTTCGGAGCCTTACCTTCTGACACGCGCTCATTCTCAACAGCTGTCCACCTCATTTCTTGTTTCTTCGGTCTTGTTCTTCGCCATTGTTCCGCATCTGTTTTAAATGGATTGTTTTCTGTCGTATTCCTTTTGTTGGAGCGATTACTGTGGATGAAAATTTCTATACCTAACAGTTTCTTTCTATGGTATTGTCTTAAATTTGACAGCCTACCTCTTTTGTTATGGCTTATGTGCATGTGAAGTACCTCATTGCCGTATTAATCCCTCAGATTAGATTCAAGTTGACGATGTCGGCCCATGATGGGGAACAAGCCTCGTTGGCTCAACGAATTATGGCCTTACAAGCGCGAAACAGAAGGCGATTGCACATGTATGAATCCAGTCGCACATCGCAAAGTTTGTGTACTACCATCTTTTTAATCAAAAATTTGTTCATTTTTATCGTTAAAAGATACTTTTTGAAACCATTATCTGCTTGCCGTCACGGCCTCGATAGTGGTGCCACTTCTTCGCTGTTTGTAGGCGAGGGGAACAAGGAGAATAGTTTGCTCTCATCATCAATAACCACCAGACAGAACAAGACAGCTCCAGCTGGAGAGATGTTCGACATGAGCAAGCTGAATGACAGTCTTGGGGTGAGATCTCTAGGAGTTCTACTCACTTTAGATGGTTTCAGCATTGCCTTAGCATGTTTTAGGTAGTTCATCACAATATGAGCAGCACCTCTGCCGTGGAGAAGAATGGTGGTAATATCTCGCGACCGCTCCGGGAGCATCATAACGCTACACCAAGGCATACTAGCCAACTCTCAGTTATACCGGAGAAGATTGCACATGGGACAAGGTAATCATTTGTTTGTCTTTATTGAGTTTGCTTAACGTTGTACGGACTTTATAAGGCAATAATCGAGATGAGAAAAAAAAGATGGTGGAGAAAGAGCGAACTTAAGGCGAGGGCTCGACAGATCTTACGTTATGGGGGGTCAGTAGTAGATACAATGAGCATCAATGGAAACAACTATTTACACACTTGCACCTGTACAGTACGTCGCTTGCTGGAGTCATTGCTCTGCCGTAATGACTTAGAATCATAAATTACGATTTAAAAACACCAAAATTGGCTACCATAAGCTTCTAGCGCCATACGAGATATAGTCGGTTTCACAAGCGACGATAGTTTATGTTTCCGCATAGTGCCCTTCTTTCTCGCCTCTCTGCAATCGCTCCAACCTTTCGCGCTTTTTTTCACGCTGGCGAACCCAGCTATCGCTGCCAGTCAAAGGCAGTCGCAAGGGGGAGGGGGGATTAGCTCTTCCCCCGAAGATGGGTCTCCGAATTTTCGAAATTTCTTTATAAAATAAATAGAAATCTTGTATGGTTTTATTCCTGATGGTTTGCTTTTGTTTATTGTTCTCTAACTATTTATTATTAATTATATTTATTATCTAAATCAATATTTTTATTATTTTTGCTTTCCGCTTGGGTTCCCAAAGCGGCGGAGACCTCAATTATTTCCACCCTCCGCCTCTCCGTCCCGTCCACTTTCTGCATCCGCCACTGCCAAGTTGCTGTAGCAATTTCAGCGCGCTCCGCAGTCGCGATGCTGCGAACACTCAATTCATCAGCTTCATCGACGCTCATTGCATGCGCAGTAGCATCTGCCCTTATTATTGTCTCACCTTAAACTACATACACCCCAAGGCAGAGAGGGGTGTTCTCAAAGCTTTGCCGACAACTAGCGTACGTCGACATTAGAGCTGTTTCATTCAACTGACTGTGAGGCATTGTTACATCCAATCTGTATGATCTCCTCATGCAAACCATTAGCTGTTCTTCTCTTAGAAGGTCGAGAGCGCTCGAACATGAACATCGATCTCCTACGAACTGCCTTTTAAAATCAAGAAGTAAAAGTGCTGGAACGAAATTGGTAAAGTTTCTTGACGGTTTCGCAAAAATTACCTGCCTACCTCGCATCTCTCCTTTTAGCCTTTATCACACTGCGGAGAAGTGCCTCAATGTGCGAATCGCATGCGACCATCTTCTTCCACTTCTTCCTTACAAAACAAGTACATGGTCATAAACAACCACAGTTACATATGGCTGAACCTATTGGGCAAAGGTGGCAGCAGTCGAGTAAGTGGTGACATGTCTAAGGTGTTTCATGCAATATTAAAATGGTGTCTAATACGTGTCAGAAGTTTGAAAATAAGTTCTGTATTCAAACTTTTTTCTTCTGTTTTTTCTTCTGTTCGCGTAGCTTTCAGAATGCATTCCGGTCATTTTATTTGTTTTCTTTCGTTTTCTCCCGCATTTTCTGTTCTATCTTATCATTTTTCTCAACTGTTGCAGGTTTTTGAAGTTTTCGACGAGACCAGGAGTGAAGTCTGCGCATTGAAAGTAGTGGATTTAGGTGTGTTATTCCTTAAAACCAGATACAGTTTCTTGCTTTTTCTTACACGTATTTGATATCGGCTTTTTTCTTGTTGCAGGTGAGGATCCAATAGTACGGCGGTGCTACTTGAATGAAATCGAGTTGCTTAAAAGTTTACAGGGTAGCCCATATGTGATCAGAATGATTGAATAGTGAGTTTCGCTCATATACATGAATAATATTCCCATAAGAAAAAAGTAAAAATGTTGTTTTTTCTGTTTTAGCGAACTACGTGAGTCGGAGAATACGTTATATGTAGTAATGGAGAAAGGGGACATTGATCTAGCCACTTTCCTCAAAACTCGACGCACCGAAATCGACTCTGCTTTCATCAAATATCACTGGAACGAAATGCTTAGATGTGTGAAAGTCATTCATGATCGGAGTGAGAAGACAATATTCTCTTACCTCAAAAGTAACTGACGACATTACTTCTCTTGCAGAAATTGTCCATTCGGATTTGAAGCCAGCGAACTTCTTGCTCGTCAAGGGAAGTCTCAAGTTGATTGACTTTGGGATTGCTGCTGGTATCCCCAATGACATGGTTACTTTTAGCACGCTATTTGTCTTGTTTGAAATTAGCACCTGTTTTTCCAACCAGTTTGGCCTCCAGATTAACGCCATCCTGCGGACATAATTAGAAATTCACTTTTTCGTTTTGCAGACTGCTGCAATCAAGGAGAGCCAAATGGGCACCTTAAGCTACATGGCTCCTGAGGTTCTGCAAGGAACCAGTGGTGACGGAAAGTACAAGGTAAATTTGTGCATATCCTCCTTTATCTTGCATGATCATTATTTGCAGCTTGGGAAGTTAACGCTTGTGCTACATCTTCACCCACCTCACACTATCCCACCCATTTTACCGCGCTGGCTACGCTTACGTGCCCGTAGCTTTCTCGTCTTAAGTAAAACTTCAGAAAGGTGAAACGTTGAGAAACAGCGGTATCAATTTCGAATGAACCCGATAATTTGGATGTAAAAATTTTGTCTGTTACCCTACAAAATGACATGTTATATGCTTGATTCATTTCCCACATCAAAAATGGCTTGTTTACTATTCACTCTTTTCTGCCAAGAATTCAGCAATTTGCAACACCTTAATTCATCTGTGTTGTCCAGTTCTTCTTCCTCAACATTTTCTTGTGAACTTAACTGATAACATATTATACAGTAGTGAAATAACTCTCTCTGCAAAATTTAGAAGAAACTCATGCTGTCAATTGCAAATCATTTTTCTTTCCTAACTTGCTTGAGTTTGAGGGGAAATTTAGATTCAGATGAGTTCGGAAGGAAGGTTAATTTGCGGTGAGAATTTAGCACTGTCTTATAATTCATTCTTTTCTTTCTAAGTATTCGTCTCCAACGTTTAAATTTGAAACTTATCTCAAACAGCTTTATTTTTCACATTCCATCCATCCTAATTTCTGCTTTTTTAAAGAATTTCAGCTTGTATTTCCAATCTGTCCTCTTCTACCGTTCTCCCTTTCCTCCCTCTTTTAACTTTCACTAATGCAGGGTGGCGATGGCGCATCGTTGATCACTAGGTGATAACTATCGTGCTGTGCCAGCGAGTCTGACGTAACTGTCTGAAAAAAGGTTACGAGAAGGTTTTCTTCTCTAGATCACATGAGCATTTGGCTCAGTTTTTATTATTTATTCCCACTGTTTTTTTGCAACATTTTTGAACTTCTTCAATTCATAACAGATTATTTTTTCTTGTTCGCTTCACTTGTTTTTTTTTTCTCTTAAGAACGAGTCTTTTGCTACCACCTTTCCCCGCGACGGAATTGATTTGTATCACACTTTCCAGCTCAGGTCCATAATTGCTTTCCTTTGTTTTGTTTATTGTTTCAAACATACGCTAATTGTGTATCCCTATCCAGTATTATTGTAGTTTAATCCTGTAGATCAGCACAAAGTGACAGCGAAACTTTTCATTTCAGATTATGATGTTCCTACTCTTTTTACTCTTGCCTTGCCTATAGAATTTCGTATTTATTTCGTATTTATTGTATGAAATCCACGGCTTTTTAGATTCCCTTAAAGGCAGATGTATGGTCGTTGGGATGTATCCTTTATAACATTGTATATGGTCACCTGCCGTTCCCAATGAAGAGCCAAGCAGCAAAAGTATGTTTTCTTATTCACACTGATAACTGCAACTTTTTGTACATGCTTCACTTTGATTCTCATATGCATTTAGATGGTCGCAATCGTTAGTGATGACTACGTAATAGATTTTCCGGACTGCCATGAACCACTCCTCGTTGATGTAATGAAGGTATGCATTCGAATATAGATGCCACCCCTCTATAACCACACTGAAGGTCTTTTTTCCAGCGCTGTCTTATTAGGGATGTACGTAGTAGAGCCGACATCAATGAACTTTTGGAGCATCCCTACTTAAGTAAGCATTCGGTGTTGTGTCTTTTACCTTCTGTATTTTTGTTCGATTGTTAAGCTGGCCGTATATCTGGTTCTCCTTCACGCGCTGCATCACCAAACTCGAGTTCATGTGGTCCACAACTTGACTTCCTTGCTATTGCTCGAGAACTCCAAAATAACACACCAAATACAATGGCTCGTCGCTTGGAGGAACTAACCAAAGTAAGGTTTATTCGCCTCAAGTCAGTTTTTAGGGGATAACCGAGTTGGTGACAGACGCGCAAACAATGCTTTCTTCTCTGATATGCCTTTTTGAAATTCTTTCAGAAGAATAATTTTCCGTACGTTAATCAATCCCTGCAGGAATGATGCGTGTGTGCCCTATACAGTGATTTGCGATAGGCTAGAGGGGTGGCGTCCGATGTACCAAATCAGTGCTTCACCCTTACAGACTCCTCTGGCACCAATTTACCAAAGCCGGGGATATATGGGTTGGCTTGTCAAGAGCAGGAGTCGGACCACCGACCGTTCGAGCGACAGCTATCCTTCTGCCAGTGTATCGCAGCGCCCTCCTCTTCCCTATGCAATTGCCAATATAACATTGTTTTTTTAATGTACAGGCAAAAGTTCTTGATTTATTTAGGCCCACCGGTCTGTCTGTGGGGAAGAACCTGACCCCACGAGAAAAACCCTCGATTTCAACTAAGCTCCTGCGGCCATGACTGTTCCTTCCTGTTCCATTTTCGTACATTGGTTTGGTTTCCTTTAGATAAAGTTACAGTCCACTGTTCCTCCTCTTATATTTTTTCTAGCTATGATATTGTATGGTTCATATCCAGGATTCGAGTGATTTTTTACTTACAGCTCTGTTACAAACTCGATCACTTTTTTTTATCTTACTAGCGGCGCTTTAATCAGCGACTTGGTCCAAACGGTCAACGGAGCTACCGTTCTCGACCATAACCTTACCGCCTGGAGAATATTGAACTCATATTACATTTATAGAAGCCGTCATGCATTCATCATATGGTTGCATTCATTTGTTTCTCATGTTTTGACTACAAAGCTTATTGATAGCTTGATTCCGGTGTTAACTTATTGAATTTTCATAGATGTCATGTAAACCTTCAATCTTGTTCATGTATAAATTGTTATCCTACACAGTGCTTTTGCTTTGTACCTTAGCTTCTTTTATCCTGAATTTCACTTGCATGCTTCACTTGTCACATACCACTGTCACTAGTATCCATTTCTTCGTTGTACATGTTCATTCGCATGCATTAAAGTGTTCAGCAAAGAAAATGAGGCTCTCACACTGTGCGGTTCGAAAATTTCGTCAGTGGAAATCACCTGCAATACCCAGAAATTCTCAGCATTGTGCATTGTCCGTTTAAGATTTTTTTGTAGATTTTAGTATACGAATGTCGGAAGCTGGAAGCAGCTTGCGGACCATGACAGGTGCAGTGCTAGGGGGAGGTATCAAGAAGAAAAGCAGCTCGTGCCCATTTGGTGAAGGATTTTATAGCAAAATCACCAAATTGTTACTGTCCAAAGAACCAAGTGCGGTGAAGGAACTACGAGATTGTGTTAAGATGGTAACTGCAACCTGTTGTGTTTTCAAGATCCAACACGAACGTCACCTTCTGTTTCAGGTGAGTGCGGCGAAGCTGACACCAACCGATGAATTCTGGGACAGCGGTGATGAGCTGGCTCCTGTTGATGCGCCATCTTGTTCGCCGGCCAGCACGTCCGCTTCAGATGTAAGGGCGATTTCGAGCAAAAAAGGCGTAGATCGCCCACGTTTGATACACCTAGATATGGTACCAAGTGCTGAGAAGCGAACTGCAGCGAAGGCAAGAGTGAGTTTTTCTTTAGATTTTGCATTGGGTGTGCCATTTTGTGGAGCGTTATGGTAACGAGAACCACGTCGAATCCATTTGAATTTTGATGAAGTTGAATATCCATGCAGTCATGCGCATTCCTGCTTTCGGAAAAGGATGATATATATATATATATATATATATATATATATATATATATATATATATATATATATATATATATATATATATATATATACAGGTGTTTGGGATTTAGTCTATTGGAACACTAGTTAGGCAAAACGAATAAATATGGCTGAGGCAAATTCGGGTAAGCACTCTCCAAGAGAGGTTGCCATAATTTGGCCTATTTTGAATTCTAATTCTGTCCATCTCTTGAATTTTTTTCTGAGAAAAGTAGTTGCTCAGGGAAAATCCCACCCATCGTGTAGTATATTCAAACGCTAGTGAATAGTGGTAGTGAGAGCATGACTGAGACGCTGTCGTTTCCAGTCAATGTCAAGCGTGCTTGGTAGTGCATCACCGTACCGGTTACCTTTAACGTGTAAATGCACCAACGCTTTGCTGAATGTTCTGTGTTATTTGTTTCATTCATTATTAAGGTGGATGCTCCACCAGTTCCTGAGAAGAAGAGGAAAGGTCCCATCGTTCTACCCAGTGCTCGACGTTCGGATGATTCTGATTCAGATGACGCCAAAGCCGCTGAAAAGGTTTACAATTCTGCGAGTTTTTTTTGCTGTTGGCTTCCACATTTAACGAGATATCTGCTGTATGGGAATTTTCGGTGTATTACGTTTGCTGAATTTTGAGAAATACTCTTCTATACTGGTTGACTGCTCAAAAAGTTCTGCTACTCTTACAACACACTTATCTGTAAATGAATATCCTCGTTGAAACCACGGTAGACTCGAACATTCTATCATTTGAACACATTTACAAAACAGCTTTTCACTTCTTGTGCACTAGAACCTTGGTAGGTACATATTAAGGAAGTTTGATTTCTCATTTTCGAGTCTATCGTAACTATAGAAGATGTTTTTCCACTGATGATTTCCTTGAAAGCCTGGAGGGGTAGTAGACAATCATGGCCATACCAAGCCAGCATACAACGTGCTGTATTAGAAGACAAATAGTGTTAAGTCCAAAATGTCGATTGTGTTTGGCAATGTAGAGAGACCAAAAATTGCTGTTATATCTCATCTGAAGAAGACTTGCTGAGAATTTTCGTCCCACTTGGTCGCGCCGCACGTTTATCGCCTCGCCCCTAAGCACGGGGAAAGTGTCTTGGATTAGTCGCGGTCGATAGCCGTGAACGCTACCTTGTTGGCAAATTGAAGTTAGTTGACTTTAGGTAGCCTGTATTTTTTGTTCTGTTTGTCGACTCCGTCTTCACAGGCGGTTCTGTTTCGGACTGTTAGGAGACCAAAAGTCCTCCTACCGAAACGTGTCATTGTTGTCAGGGAACCGCAGTCCTCAGGAGTTTTTCAAATAAAACACATCTGTGACAGTTCATGTAGCAACGCCTTCATTTGAAAGCACGTCCAAGAAGGAGTGAAGGAGTACTCGTCACACTTCTCTGAGGTTGTGGATTACTTCGTAACGCCACATAAACGTCATGCTTGTTTTAACGGGCTGTGCTATTTTGAGATCATAGAAGTCCTTCTCAAATATTTGACTAAGTTTAGCTCCAATTATTCTAGTGTCATGCGTCTTCGAGCGTTTGCATGTTCTTGCAACCTTTCCTTTCTCTGTCAAAGGTTGCGCTTTATCAGACCTTCCACGTAGAAGACGAAGACATAATTCGTTCAGTCTTCTTAGCAATTACCTGTCACGGCCAGTGATGTCTGCAACAAAAAAAAATTGATTCCCGTAGTTGGTGGATCACAATTTTCCCAAAGTCTTTGTGAGTGTTAAATCACAGGTAGTAAGTCTGATCTCAGCCAGTCATCCAGGCTCGGTACCGAAATGTCGAAATTTCGTGATCTTCCGTATCTTCAGAGATCGTCTCAAAATTGCTTCATTGATTCATATACTATATTTTTTGTTCGTACACTTATTACATTTCGCTCACTTATTACATTTCACTATGTGTTTCCAATTTTTTTCAGCCTTGCAAAAAATGTGGCGAGAAATTGACAACCCCAGCGAACACAATGCTGACATGCGAGGGATGCCATACCTCGTACCATCAAAAGTACGATGTACATTTTTTGTTTACCTTTGTTCCCTACCTTTGTTACTTCTATTAGAGTGGCTGTACAGTCCACTCGAAAATTTTTAATCATCTTATCGATCAACCACGAGCTGTCGTCCATTGGTCCATTGATCCAGTGCAACTAAAAATCCACGCACCTAACAAATTAGTGTGAGCGCGACTCGTCGAAAGCCACTGAGCTCTTCACGTCGGAATGCACTACACTGAAAATTGTTGATATAATGCATAGATCTGTCAGATTGCTTGTCCACGCTGCCTGAGATAGGTTACCAGGTCTTTCAAATTGGTGAAATGAAAGCAAATTAGCTCCGTTGAAAGGAAGAAACAAAGACTGAGCTTCATCGCCGTTCTTTCAAATCGTTTCTGCTGCTGATGCGCTTGACTGGCAACAATATTTTCTTCTCGTTCGACACTACTGAAGCATAACTGCAGTAAGCACGTTAGTAGTAGTACTTTGGTTCCTACTCCTCAAAACTTTTGAAAAATTTTTGTTCAGTACTGGAATAAACAATTCATCATAATTTATCATTTTCAAAAAAAAAAAATCAAAAGTAAATGACCTAGCTTCCATTTCGTATTATATGCCTTATACGAAAACTGAACTGTAAGCATAAGGCTTCCCCCAGTACTCGAGTACTCGTCAATAATAGAGGGAAGCCTCAATCTAAAAAAAAAAATAAGGAAAGAACCAACTAAAAAGGATGACCGTGGTTGATCTGATATGCGATTGTAATGATAGCAGAATAAAAACATTAATTACTTCAAGTTTGGGCAATCATACCGTTTGCAGGTGTCACAAGCCGGAAGTGACAGCGCAGCAGTGCACTGACCCTAGATTCATCTTCCTATGCACCGATTGCAGTGGCAAAGGAGTGACGTCCACGGTTTGTGTCTTAAAGTGTTCACCACTGAAGCCTGCTATTAAGATCACGCGGTTATTTTGTATTTTTCAGAAATCGCGGTCATCTAGTCCAAAGTTGCTTTCTAAGCCCGAAACATCAACACAAGCTCGTGGAACCGGGGTAGTTATTTTGTGGTTTTTGATCTTCATTTCGGGCGCTTTATTTCCCTAGTCTGTCGTGGACTAGCTTTCTAAGAGTTGTTGCTGCGTAACTTCCTCATATCATTTCAAACAGGCATGAGAACTCGCAGCTATTTTTGTGCATTTTGAAAACTTAGTTGGAAGAAGAAAGACATCAAACTGTTCTCATGAAATCTTGGTCTCATCTACTATTCAAATGAAACACTACGGAACCCAAAATGACCAATCACAGGAGCCCCCACTAGCTGACCAATCAAATTAGTGAAAGGTGGCCTCATTTGCAACTGTCATGAAATGTCTGCAGCAGTAGTTCACTTCTTGTTCTAGTGTTCTTTGTCTTGGTAAATAGGAGCTACTACACCTTCATTGAATTACTTGATGTTATGGACCTAGCTTTTCTTTGGAGTGTAAATTTTTATGCATTCTGAGAACGAATACTCTCAGGGGTATTTTCCTTCCTTATTTGGTATTTTTTAAGCTTGCACCGCGATCAGGATCGGACATATCTGCTACATTTGAAGCTTATAAGAAGAAAAGTAAGTCCCCTTCTTTAGTTAACTCTGCTCTCCCAAAAATGTTTCAGAAGGGAATTAATTTTTTAACATTCAAAGAACAAGAACTTTCGAAACTTTTAAGAACATTCAAAACTTAAAACTCAGTACTATTGCAAATATTCTGGATTCATCCCTCCGTCAATCATCTAATCAAAGGAAAAAAATTGTTTCCAGTTCTAATAGTTCTGCAATAGTCTTGATGCGCAGTTGTTTATATCAGGGAGGTACAGGAAATGTCAAAAGCCTGAAGAATTGTCAAAGAGCTGATTCATGCAGTTTGGAGTGGATTTTTCTCCCATTTTTGCTTTCAACAAAGATTCAAGTACTAACCGGGGATGTTCGACGCTTCCTTGCCTCTTTTTATTTGGTTGAATGAAATTCTTTTGTAAGTTTGACGAATTGCTTCTGCACTTGGTTCTACGGGTACAGCGAGCGCGGTAATAACAGTTAGAGGAAAGATATGGAAACTCCCCTACGTGATGGAAACTTTATATGAAATCCGGAAAAATTGACGATGTTGAGGTTTTAATGATGTTATCCACTTTGAGCTGACCCTGTATCCATGTAAGCAACGCGAGGGAAGCCCCCCCATAGAGCCCTAGCAGTATTTAAATGTGGATCCGATTGCTCATCTTAGGGCTTACATGTAGGAAATTCTATTGTTCAGGATCATGATCGTACTATGTATATGGCAGTATATGTCATCTACTTCAGAAATTGTTATCCAATGTCATGGGTGTGGACTGCACAGCCAGCCTTTTTCTCGACGTATAATCATATTCTTTATCATATTGGACATGAACTGACCTTTCTGATTAGCTACGGTGTTATAGTAGTTGTTTCTTGTAACAAAACACCTGCTATCTGTCGCTATGCAGATGCGGAGGTGTTTAGAGCATATATGACAAACTATCTAAATCTTTACTGGACAATCCCACAGTTCCTCGTATTGACGCACTAGCACTCACTTAAAGTTTCATTCACATGATACCAGGATGATAACTGCATCGAATCCGCAACCAGTTTATAATTATTAAATTGCTTGTTTCAGAAGAACGCCAGGTGATGAAAGCGAAGGCCGCTTTGTCGAAATAATCACTATTTGTTAATATGAGAGTTAATAAAGTGCTTCGGTGATTCCTCGAGTGCACACAGCGGAATATGTAGTGACGGAGCTGAAGTTAGCGACCGAACCTGAAACGTGGAGGAATCACCGTGATAATTGTAAAGGAGATGAGGATGCGGAGCCCACGTACCTCATGTAGGCGGACTTGCGCTTCTCCATATCAAACGGCTCCGAACCGTCGTCGAATTCTGAGAAACGTTTGCCAAACCTAAAATTCATATAGCTTTCATGTGTAGGGAGAGTCGGACAATTGATAAAGTAGTCAAATTCGCTTAGTAGCTTTGCTAGTGTTTCCTAGGCAACTCAGTTTCAATTATTACTCCTACATTTTTGTTAGTTTCCCAAAAATCCCCTTTGTGTTCACTTCTACAAATCTTCTTAGGTGATGATTCGAAATAAGAGTCAACATCAGAATAATTGAAGGGGAACTTATTTTCCGTTCTTTTCCTTGAAAATGTCAGGAATACAGATAGCTACTTGCTCGATTAAGACCAGTTATGTTCGCAACGAAAAGCGGTTATTTTCATTAATAACCTTTGTAGGAGCATGACTATTATTTCTGCTTTAACCTGCATACGTTAGTCTTGATGATTTCGTTTATGTTCCTCGTTCGGGATGACTTAGGGATTTCTTTCTTGGGAAGCGTTGTCTCTCACATAGATGCCCCTTTTGACTTCGTGATGTAAACTTTAATGCGTGTACACAGTATGTTCTACCACTATATGTTCGGCATAAGTACCATTTATTGGCACGACTATTTTATAGTTGAAAAAAATTAACGGAAGGCGAAGTTAATCCATTTAGTCCGGATTATGTTGTGTGAATATGAGGTCATGACTCTGTTGACGGCTTTTTGGCAACTATAACTTCTTGATTCGTTGCCTTGCAGCACGGAGTGAGCGCGGTTCCGAGAAACCTGCATTGACATGAACTATAGCTGATTATTGCAGGGTGAAGCCGTACAATATCCGCCTTTAATAGTGAGAAAAGACAGCTGATTGGGAAGAATCAGAGGGTGGTCTATAAATACCATCTCAATATTGAAAACACACTCGAACGAAAACTATTTAAATCACCTACGACTTCTACAAAAATAATTCACTATCATGCATTGGAACAAAAGCGGTAGGCTCGCTCGATGACTTCTCTTTGTTTTTTTCGGGGTTTTTCTTTCTGCATCGCCTGAATGGAGAAGTCGAACATGTTCATTTTTGAAGAATTGGTAGGGCAGGCATCAGCGAAGGCAAGTGGATTAGAATGGCACAATTCCTAGCTGATTTCAGTTTTGTTGGGTGGGCGTTGCGTCTGCTGAATCTTCAAAATATCTTAAAACACAATCTTTTCATTCTAAATTGTTCATTTGAACCAAGATAAGGGATGCTCTCCCTGCTGCTAAAACTCCAAGGAAAACCACGAGAAATCCGGGATGAGGGTTCCACGGGACGATCAAACTTGTGTATCAGCATCATAACTTTCTCATTTATGTAAAGGCAGTATGCACGGGAATCTTCGTTTCGGAGTTTTTGATTGTTCGAGATGCTTAGCAGTTCTGCCAACAATTCTATGAAAATTGCACCATCATGGATATCGTCATTTCCAAGATACAAATAAGGTGATTAAAAGTGTGATAACGTTAGTTAGGATGAGCTATAGATGAATAGGATTACAGTCACTCTTTTCCCTTACAGTAAAACTTGCTTTCATTCCCAGGACCTTCCCTTTGAGTCTCGAGCAACATTGGCCATTCCTTGCAAACAGGTTAAAGCGATGGCGATGAAAATTGCCTTTTCCATAGGATTTGACAAACGGGCCTTCACGACAGCGCTAAACCTAGGAATATAGGGAAATTTGTAAGAGCAAGATTACCGAGGATGCCGGCACCAGAGCGGGGGGGGGGGGGCGTTTGCACTATGGTAGATGCATACCTTGAGCGCTTTACAACTAGGTCCACACCGGAGGACGGAACATTGAGCTACATTTTTAGCGCATTTTTCCATGGTTGAATTGTATTTATGTGCCGCCCGCTCTGCAGTGTCGGTGTAGCTTTACACACAGTCTTCATTCTTAGTTTTTTTGTCAGGTTTTTAAGGGACTGCTGATACTGGAATATGTCGGTTTTTCTCAAACCTGAAATGCTGATGTTTTTCAGCTCAAGATGATGTTGAGCGCTAATCACACTACATTTTTCTACTCGTTCTTATACATAGTGTGAAAACCGGCGGACCAAAAATTGCGTGGCTAACAGTATCACGAACTCTGAGCGTCGACTGTCGGCTGAATAATGACGCTTTTCTCACCATGGACCAATTTTTTCAAAGCCACTCTAGGCAATTCGATAGAGGTATTACTTTACTAACTGCCTATGTTATCATACAGTTAGCAAGAACTATGTATTATAGTAATAACTAGAGTGAGTGCCGAAGACGGTGGCCCTTCCGTGGCCTCGTGAAGAACGCCGCGCAACCGCCCCACGCGCGCCGGAGTCGATGTCGTCTTGCCTCCGGGATGCTATTTCTAGGAGTTTTCCTTCCCGATTTGATGATCTTTCCCCGTATAGGGAGCATAGCAGCTAGAAATGGCATAACGGTAGCAGATGACATCGATTCCGATTCGCGCGGCACGGTTGCGCGGCGTTCTTCTCGAGTCGGCGGAAGAGCCAGCGCCACTGACGCTCGTATGTAACTAGTGCGGTGAAAAAATTTCGAAATACTTTATACTTTCGTTTTCCAGCAGATATTACCATGAAAATTATTGCGAAAACAAATGTTTTGACTTGAGGTGCTGCATTTTACAGCAATTTTTAACTTTAAGAACGATATGTAAAGGTGCAGCACATGTCGTTGTCTTCTACGTTATGCACCTCTGGTAGGATAATTGATTAAATGGCGAAAAATGAATGGATACAAAAACTTGTTCTCAACACAAACTTCTGAAAGTCCTCATGCGAATTTTTGACGTCGGACCTACTAGTTTGTCAAGTTTTTTCTTACATAAAATCTTGTTTCTAACACATACGCTCATGTTCAAACATACCGCATGTAGGCGCTCTTTCTCTTTCCGAAACGCATGTAAGCTGATTTGCGCTTCTCCATGTCTAGGCTTTCCTCATTTGGAATCTCAGATCGTTTCCCGAACCTAAATTCTGTTGATTCATAAAAGGCTAGGTTTACAAGAGGCCAGAAAACCAGACGCAAGACTAATAGTAACGAAAAGTTCTCTTCAGTGGTACATCGTTTTCTGACAGCATGAACGTGGGAAGTTAGTGAGTGACTTAAAATTGTATTGTTCCATGTTTCACTAGAACTAGCTACATGTTATTACCAGGTACACGCTTAATTTTTTCCTTGAAATTCGATTTTTTTCGCATTTAATTTTGTGAAGTGTAGTGATCTAGTTTTGTGAAGTGAAATTATCTGACCTCATATAGGCGCTCTTCCTCTTATCCATTAAGAACTGATCAGCAAGCTCCGGATCCGACCGACCGAAACGCATATACGCTGACTTGCGTTTCTCCATGCCTGGAATGAAAACATGCCATTCTACGAATCACTGCTGATTACATTTATGAAGAAAATTTCGGAAACTTTCCGTGGAATCTCTGATATCAACACTGTGCCCTGCTTTTTCTGTTCTAGAACCTTCCTTAAAAGGGCGAACCTTTGGATTTGATAGACCATTTACGGAATTAATATTTATATATGGATTGGTCTTACAGCCAACACTGGTTGTGAGCTTCCCTCTTCATTGTAGAAGCATGCACGATAAAGGAAGAGGTTTCATGAGTCATTCTACGAAAGCATGTTTTGATTAGTCTATTCAAATATTAGTGCACGTCATAGAACGTCACGGGCGCTCCTTTCCAGGACGAGTAAATGTTTGTGGAACATCCAAGGTTACCTGAGAACTGGTCGTCCGACTGGAATGCATACGCGACAGCGAACGTAAGCAGTAGTGCAGCCACGACCGTTCGATTCATACTCAAGCTGGAAAGATTAAAGATATCGCTTTCAGCGATTCATTACGAGTAACACGAACTCGGAAACCAGCACTAGAGAACAACGGATGAGAGTAGGAGGATCGAAGACGGTAAGACATTAGTTTTTCTCTTAAATTATTAGCCATTCTACCAAGTTTCTAGGACTATTTCACGGAGAAACAAATTTTACGTGCAAAAAAAAACTGGGGAGACCAAAGATAGCTTCGAGCTGCATAGGTATGAAAAGAGTTCGACACTAAAAAGTTGCTTCTGAACTGATGGTTGTATAATGTTAAGAGGAAGTGTTTGTTTCAGTGAAGTGTTAGTGCTCCAATGAATGCGGCAGAACAGTTTATTTTAGGTTTAGAAATTATTTCGAAGAAGATCGTATTGGGTCGAAGGCTCATTCCTTCTATGCACACTAAAAATCTGTAGCTGCTGGTTAATGCTAAAATAGTTTGCAAAGCTATGTTAGGTGTAAAATCCTTCCAATGTGCTCCATGAAGAAAAATGTTATGGGTGTGAACGGAAACCATCTCGTTAGGTTCGCGTCTGGTATCCATTGTTCACGAAGCCAGAAAAGCGGTCAGCTAAGTCCATGTTTTGTTATGAGAACGATTTCCAGGCGAATTCAGTGCAAACACTTACCATTTGGATTACCATTGGCTCAAAACAAACTGAATAACGTATTTTGACTGATTCCCGACGAAAAACGCCATCGAGCCGGACGGATGCCGCGACACAACCCTTCATTAAGTACATAGGCGAGCATTTGGGAGCAGATAATGTTATGGTAGTGTAATCCCGGTAATGGGACCTGAACCCAACATAGTTCACGCTACAGGTTAAACGGTGCATTACACAGTGGTGACCGCTGTTAGCACGTTGCGGACCATGTGATGCACATGGTGCATCACATTTTCTTGCCCTCTTATGGCAACGTACGCAAGATGTGCTGTTCATGTCCACAAAACGTTTCCCTGCAGTCAGGTGGTGCTAATCATGCATTATCAGAAAAATGCACTCTGGCCACACGCGCTCGCCATACAAAAGTGTTCTCGGTCCGCAGTGTGTTAATACTCTACATATGCCTTGACTATCTATACTAAAGACATTAATGCATAGCACGCAAAATAGCTGGTAGTTTTCCATGAAAGTAGGCGAACGCAGTTCATACATACATCAGAATGGAAATCAAGCGCGTTCCACGAAAAACTGGGATGCTGGGGGTTTTCTTCCCTTGATTTGCGCTTTTTTCTAGACATATTCACCTGAACACCTCAGGTATGACAGCACGGTGTATTGTTTAGGCATGGATGCAAAGTAATCAGATATCATCACTCCAGATATCAGCCTTAGGGTTATTTCTATCCTTTCGTGTATATTTGTGAACTACGTATTCGTGTTCACACGAGTCTTACGATTCCATGATCGTCTCCTACCTTCCTGGGGCTTCCCTCTGATTGTTGCCTGACGATCAACGATAGTTTTCTTGTTTTCACCTTATACGCTTTCTGAAATCAAAGTATATGGCATACGCGTATATGTACATGTGTAGCCTATCAAACAGTCGTGATGTCGTAGTCTGTGCTATCTAGCGAAGCTTAACCACTTTGCAAATTAAAAAATAAGGAACAAGAAGGTGTTCGCAAGCAATTTTGTCCAGTTGGCGGCTTTATCCTTGTCAAAACATCGCTGATCTTAATCTAAGATTCTGGGACCAAACAAAGGCGTATATAAGAGGAGATACGCTTCTAATGATAGCTTCTATTGGAAGGAAATACGTAGGTGACAGCGGCAAGTCGAATCTTGAGACGCGTAAGGGGTGGATGGGCGTTTTACCTTAATTTTTTCGTGTAATTTAGTCATTGGGTAAGAGCCCAGGATTCACGTATGCATGTTATGTCATAATGTTGTGAGATTAGTTCATGTCCTTTCTGCACTATTTAGGGTTTATAAATATGGTAAACTTTCTGGTAATGAATGGTAACTTTCTGGTCATGAGTGATTTAATATTGGAAGATGGGTTTCGATACCGTGGAAGCAAAGATTATCGAATCGGTCATATAAGGCTTCCAAATTTTAGAAATCATAAGCTAAATTTATAGTGCATCTGAGTCCGATGCGGTCGGGTAAGTAAAGATACGGATAGGTCCTTATCCGTATCCATCCGAAGAGGATAGATACGTATCTTTTCTTATCCGACCGGATCGGACTCCGATACACTACAAATGTAGCTGTACTCACGACATGTTTAAGTACAGAAGTCCCGAATTCTCGAAAAGTTGAAATATATCTTGTACACCTGCAGCTAATAATATAGCTTCCATTGCAAATATATCTGCAGAGAATATTGTCATGTCTAACAACAGAGGGTATCTGAAAAACGGGCTCATTGTAATTCCTTCTCCAAATAGAGCGTCTCATTTTTTCTCTTACGATCACTTGAGGTTTCGTAAAGACACTCCCTGCATGTTTTTGTTAGCGGGGAAAAGTAGGGAAGATCTTTAGCATAAACAGCTCAAGCTATGCGATCGTGGTCCAAACACCAACGTGTAATCTCGTACTAAACAGAAGAATCCAACTCGTTCACAGATGGCTTGAAGGAATACTTCTCTGAAATTGTGAAACTTCATTGAAGTATTCTGTTACCTCTGTATCGCTCTCGCAGGCGAAGCATCCTTAGTAGCAAAAATGATTAATTGATGACGGAAAAAAATTAGAGTGGCTATAAAAGCATTGGAGAACTTGGTGATAGCCACACATTCAGGCTCAATTGCGGTCTTCAAACAAAACAATAGGAAGATTTTCGTTGAATTTCGTGGAAGAACTCAACTCCTTAGATTTCTTAATTAGTAAAAACATCTATCTTCGCTTGCTAAACTTTCAGCTAAATACCAGGATGGTGTTTTTCTTATATAGAAAGATCATGTGGACAGTTGGGCAACTCTTAACATGAGCCAATAGAGCAACAGAGCAATTATCTTAGAGTGGGCCTTAGCAGAAATCTATGCTGAGAGTAAGATATCATTCCAAACCAGTGCTTTTTTTCAGAGTAAGTGGTGCTTGCGAGCAGATCAAGAATTAAACCTTACTTCAGTTCGGACACACTCTTTCAATCCTGAATAGGCCGGGATAGATCTAGACCTAACAACGGCCGCGGCAGAGGAGCACCACCGAGACAATTTCGGTTTTTATGGCGACAATCAGCAAGATACTTCGGGTCAGCTAGATTGCTAAATGTGCTTCTGCATTGTCTAAATGTGGTGATTAGAATCGCGGCTCGTTCTAGTATTTACTACTGTGATGATTCTTTATATGGAGTGCCATAACCTATGCATTGTCCTCGTGTTCTACAGTCAAAAGCCTTTGGAAACTCAAATGGCCGAATGAACGTCGATTGGTACTGTGAAAAAAGTTGGGCCCCTGCGGGCACATCATTTCACGATGAAGAGACTGGTCGTGAATGGAAGCGCGAAGCGCACTGCTACTTGGGTAGCGTGCAGAGTGAGTAGAATGAGTAAGTAATAAGCGCTCGGCTTCTTGGATTACAACTCCCAATCAGAACATCCTGACAGGCTTCCCAACAAGAAGATCAAGATTGTGAGGTTTCTCCAATGCGAGGTGACGCGGTTTCCACTTAGAATAGCCAGGAACTCACAGAAACGTTTCCAGGAAGAGATGAACGCGAAATTCAGTTAGAGTATAGAACGAATTCCCAGCGCTGTCTCTTGACTACGACAGCTGCGTTAGCGCTCATTTATATGCTATGAATACGGTGGCAATCAGCGAGATGCGGCTCTAATCCGTGCGAAATCCGTGAGCCGCAGATGTTTGTATGAGTATGCACATCTCGAGAGTAAACTGCCTTACTCCAAGGCTAGAACAAGACTGCCGCAAACGGTACAGAACTCCGAGTCGGGTTGGTAAGTCTGCTCACGCTACACCTGAAAATGACATGGACAGAATGGGTTCGTTGAAAAGGTTAAGCCTTCGTGGTGGGTGTTCTATTCAACGAGATCCGAATGAATGAAGAACTCTGAGAGGTAGAGGGTAATTATTAGGAACGAGAATGTTGTCCTCCTAGGAGGTGTGCTGAACATTCTAAATGACCATGACCTTATGCTATGGAAGCGTTGGTAATTATGCGCTCCAGTCGCTATTATTTTGCTGAGCCATTGAGAAAGATAGTTAAAGCCCATTATAGGATTGCATGGAGTATGGAGTTTTCCAGTTATTTACTGTACTAAAAAGGTGTACATGCACTAGTTCCATTTGTTGGTTTGAGAGGGCTCAACTCAGAACCCCAAACCAACTTGTGAACAAGCATTTGGCGAGCAAGTTTCTGACCGCATCTAAAACTTGCTTGTCCAAAAACTTGTCGACAACTTGTTTTCACCGTTCGTTGCCGACTATTGACCGGCCGTATGAACTCGAACTCGTGGAAAACCTGTCCCCATCGTTTCTTCACTGGCAATCTGTCACCTCTACAAAACCGCCCAAAGTAAGATTTGTGGAAAATGGCGGCATTGTTTTTCATTTGGCAGCAGATGCTTTTCCAAAATTGTACCGTGTTTATCATGATCTAGTGTCCTCAATGTTTGCATTCTATAGTACGCAGGTAAAAATTGACTCTCTTTCATCGACAGGTTGTTTGGCTAAAAGGTTGCCGACAACTTGCTCGGCCGAAAGTGCTGACAATTTGTTTTTGGTAAAGCTTATCGCCAACTTGGTTTTGGGTGGCATGATGACGTCAACTATGTCGACAACGATTTGCTAGCTATAAGCTTGTTTGCAGGTTTTTTTGGGCCGACACCTTGTTTTTGGAGTTCCGAGACCTATCAGGCTTCCTCATTTTTCTGAGCTTTGCGATTTCTGTTGGCTATGAAGTGAACCCGTCCGTACGCGATATGATTGGCCGTGGAAGGTAAAAACAGCAGTTATTATATCTCTTCTCTTTGAGATTTATCCTGCTATCCATTGTAGTTTATCCATCCACATGTTCATTCTTTGCGCAAATGCGGTGCAATGACGGGAAATAATACGAGTTGTTGATGAAACGGATAATGACAATGGATCTTCATCTGTTAAATACCAACCAGGTGATGATACCGTGCAGTGAAACGAGTGGATACTCATATCAACGGCAAAGTTTTCATCGGATAGCAGAATATCCTCAGCACTCGAAAATATTCGTTAGAGTCCGTTTATCCAACTGGATAAAATACACTGGATATGGGCCCTGAGTTCTTGTGATGTACACAAACTTTTTTCTGTGTTAGTCGCAGAAATTTGCGTTGCCTAGCGATTGCTCTAGAAACACTCTGACTTGAAGTGTATTTCTTTGGAGGCGAGCTGTTGAATTCTTGTTGCTAAGCGTGTAGGTTATTGCAGCTCAACTCATTCTCTCTATGTGCTTTTTCGGGGAGTCCAAATTCTGATGAGATTCTGGGTGAATCTTTGAATGGAATGCTGACAAAACCGGAAACTGAATGAAACGTGGGCAATCGGGTGGGTACTTGAAATCATTGGGTCCTAAAATTTATAGTCTGGTGTCCACATTTCCAGAAGTTGTGAGACTGGATGGTTTTGGATTTGAATGACATCTTCCAAAGATTGAACAGGTCGTGAATTTCTTTAGAGTTATACATAGGCACTAGCTTGTCAAAGATGTAATCACTTCGTTTATGTAAACAAACTAATTCTCTAAAAACTATTAGCGAATAAAGAAAATGCTGCCATGGAGAATACCACCTCCGACAAAATGACTCATCTTCCCTGTGCAAACGTTGCAACGGAAACTTTATTCACAAAGTTTCACCTTCTTCTCGAATAGCTTTTCTTTGGAGTAAACCACATTTCATTCTGCACATTTTAAACTAATGAAGACCAAACGTCTTCGCCGAATATTTCTCTACGTTTGTAGTTTTTGCAACGCCTTTTAGATTATTACTGCTTTTTTGCTTTCTCCTCGACAAAGGGAGTGGGAACGCATGGTGACAAAGCGAATAATAGATGTAGTGAGAAAATGGAGAAGTTTTCCGAATAGCCTGCAGGCACGGAATCGAAAATGTAATTTCACAAATGGTGGTGTATAGAGATGATGAGGGAAGGGAGAAGGAAGCATAATTTAGCCCAAAATATCGCTCTTTTCCAGCACCGCCTCATTGGTCAAACAGGTACTGAGAAAAATTGCAACAAAATTTTGCATAGAGAATGTCTGAGATTAATTGTTTGGCAAAGATATCTTACTAGTTTTTTTCCTTTTGGTTTGGAACAGAAGCCTGCAGCAGTAAGTGAAAATCCGCTAACAGGCAAAAATGAAAATAGTTAGTGGGTGACAAGGCCGTTCTGTTGGTGCTGCTGAACTTCTCGTATATCTTCATATGCTCCCACTAATTCAGCTACAGTGGAACCATATAGATATTGCCACTTATTGCGGAGAAATAAGATTCACACGTACGTCCATACATCAAAGGAAGAAGGAAAAAGGAAACATATATATATATCTTCTTATATATATATATATATATATATATATATATATATATATATATATATATATATATTCGTTATGTTGGTAGCACCAGGAATCGCCGGCTAACAGCCCTGACAATGATTCTTCAAGACTGTAAGGGCTATTAGCCGACCATAAACTTTGAAGAATTATGGGAACGGATTCCAAGTGCGAGTGGCCCCGGATATTGGCATAGTTAACGATAACTTTTTCATAAGCTCTCAAAGTATAATAGAAATTTAACTCAGCAGCTGAAGCATACGTATAGGAAACTCCAAACGTACGCAGACAAGGGTCGGGACCGCGGCGCGGCTCTCTTGTGTAGAGACGCAGGCGCTCAGCATGAAGGGGCCCGTGTCTGTGCACATGAGAGCCGCGCCGCGGTCCTGACACTTGTCTGCGTACATTTGGAGTTCCCTATAGGTGTTCTTCGTTCAGTTACGGACTCATTCGTTGCAGCGATATCTCGTCCAGAATTTCTGGCAAAATTTTACACAGCCACGTGAACACTATTCGAAGCGTTGGTTGGTCATTTCATATCTATCAAGCCTTGATGCAAATCAGATTACATGGAGAGCAGGATGAGTTAAAAAGTAGGACTTTCTTACAATTTGATCAGCGACGGACGTTCATGGATCTATTCGACTAGATGAAACACACATAAGAAGTGTCACTCACATAAAGTAAGCTTTTCCTCCTTCTGATAAATAGTGGAGCGCATTTACCAGGTATTTCTTAGAAAGACTCACTTTATGTGTGCATGCAGCCAACTGTTTGAGAACACTATTTTCGACTCTTTTCTGTGTCAAATGTCTTCGAAAATGACAGCAGCAACTCTGCTAAAGGAGGAGGACAAAAGTCAGATTGAAATTTAGACCCATCTAACCAACTTTTTCTTCAGCTAGAAACACCCCGCCCCCAAACTCACGAGTTGTTACCCTTGAAAACTAATTCGGATGATTTTTGTTTTTGTCTGCAGAACCGTAAAACGAGGAAGCATTTTAATCTGATGAGAAGAGCTGGCTACGCTTAACGCTCTGTCCACCCACTCAGAACAAGTCATGAACTCGTTTTGATGAATATGACTCTGTTTTCAAAATATAAAATAGGAGCTCCAGTCACGAAATAAATCTGCTTTGAAGAGCGCGCCATATCTCTCACATAGCTTTTGTACAGTTTAGCAGAAGTTTCTGCGATTGGAGTGTCTGTGTGGCTTTGAATAGGAATTATACAATGAGATGATTGGATACTCTCAGGCGTCAATAATAAATGTTGTTTCTATGGTTTTTTTCTTCGCAATATTTTCAGGAAAGTTGTTTCTGGAGCTGGAATTGCTCCTAACATTTTATGAGTTCAAAAAAGAAGCTGTCGTCAGAGTGCACACGTTTCTTAGTTTATTTTCGCAAATCGTCCTAGACTACACTACAATTTCTTGAAGAGAAGAGTATTAGTGAAGACAAATCTATGATGCTCTCATTTTTTGTTTACTTCGGCTTGAAAGGATCTACCTCATGTACAGTCTCGTTGGTGGTGATGGCTGTAACAGAGCCGGGATCATCCAAATCCGTGGATTTCATCGGATCAGGTAATCAGACGTAGATAAGGTTTACAAATTAATCCAGCAGACTGATATCGAAATCATCAAAACACTTCTCCGGCGCTATTGCCGAGATCAGGGACATGCCACTTCTCCCGCAGTGTCGCTCGCAAATAAATCCGCGAAAATGTCCATGGTCGCTGGCGAGGTCGAGGTGTTGGCAAGGAGAACAAAGGCAGTTACCGTACGAGTTCAGCACAGCTCTCGTTTAACCACCCTTCATTTCTCTTGAGAATTCGTGGCCGAAATGACTTTTGTCTCGGCTCGAGACCCCACTAAACCAATTAGCCGGACTTGAGTTATAGATGCCAGGAATTTACGTGACGCTGAGCGCCTACGAGCGGAAATATGAGATGATTAAAGGATATGAGAAGTCAAGTGTGATTGAAGGGTGTCCCGAATACAAGTGCGCACCGCCCACAATTACCAGAGCAAAGGTGGTAGGAATTCGAGGAAACTCCGGCCTTGGACGTTGGCAGCTGTTGGGGCTTTGTGGTTTCAGAGAGTAGTGGAGTGGAGCATTAACTCACAAAGAGTTTACCAGTCGCAGAAAAAAAGGGTCTCATTTGTTTTTCCTGTCGGAATCGAAATGGATTTCCTTCGAACAATGGCCACTCGAGAAAATTCCTTGCTAACACTACTCAAGCCTCAAGGTTGAAGCATTTCAGCCACAAAAAATATTAAATCAAGAATTCGTGTGCACCTATAGCTGAATTTGAACCCAGTTGCAGGTCCAATTTCTGGAGGAACCCAGGATACACCACACCCCGGATAACTTCGCTTGCTGATGCAATTCTGAAAAGTGTCCCTGGGGTGACAACTCGTGAGTGGGCGAACCACGGATGTATGAGAGAAGGGAGAGTGGTAAAATGAAGAGAAATCCTCAGAAATTGGTGAGCAGTCATTATTCTTACTGTTATTATCAGAGATGCTGTCCCATAATGAGCTTGCCAGAAAATCATCAGGGTCTAGAACTACAAATGCGTGTTTGTGGGACAAAGAAAAAATTAGACCGATGGCATACACAAGCTTGGAGAAGACATAAATCCTCTCTCTCCCTCCCTCTGATCAATTTTTCTATGAAACTACCTGGGCAATCAGAAATTGTCTCTTCACCTTGTGTTGTTCACTTGATGTTGTGAACGTAAGCAACAGATGTTAAAAAATTACACAAATTCTAATCGCTGCGATTGCTAATACATATGACTATTCACTGCTCTTGCATGCGAGAGGTATTTGCTGGGAATCATAAAAAAACGTAATAAGTGTCTCTTAACTGAAAGTACTTAATTGACAGAGGTAGACTTTACTTAAGGTCTTTAGAGTTGCCTATAATTCGTTTAGGTTTGCAAAAGTCGATACTAACCTACTGCTTTCTAGAGACTCGGTAGGACTTCACAATTATGAATTTTTGACGGTAGCAAATGTAGGATTCGGGAAATTTGTGGACCAAACGTGACTCGAACTTAACCCATTTTATTTGCACTATGGCATTCGTTTTACTGGAGGTAATAGCAAAGTTATGAATTACCGCTAACCTGGAGTTCAAATGTCATAGCGATTTCCGAGCAAAAGTGTTTTCACCACCTGTTGAGAGCATTCGCTTTAGTGGCTGCCATGGTAAATGCATACCGATGTTTTTTACTGGCGTATTTTGAAAAAGAAATTTCTATATAACAGAAGAGATAAAAGGAAGCTTACTTAGTCAGAGCTGAAGCTCGCGTGCCTTTGAACAGTCACAGCGAAAGCCACAGCAATTTTGATAACCATTCTATTATGAATGCCCATTCTAAAAGGCAAAAGGGAGTTTAAAAAACATGCGAAGGGACTTTCAGCACTTTTTACGGACATGATGAATGCATTTTCTTTCACTCAAAATCCGTCCCATGGGAAAGTGGCAAACGATGAATGGAATTCCCAACGAAAAGAAAAAAGGGTGAATATCTGTATATCTATTCTTGTTGAGAAAATTCTGTGGGTAGCTCAAGCCGTGGGCTTCCGCAGTTTTTGTGGGCCAGACGCGATTTCGCAATAAAGGGATAGTTTGAGGTTCACATAGAAGAACGCTGAGCAATATTGTTTTTGATAATTTTGATAGTAATGATGAAACAATGGAGGTAATGTACCTATGGCATGGAATTCATAGATAGGATAGTAGTCTTGTGGTAATATCAGAATTTCAGAAGTGGTAAAAGACAGTACTGCATTCATTTAGAGGAATAGTAAGCGTTTACTGTTTAATGTTTACTCTGCCGGATGCCCAAGTACGCAGAAAGCGCATTGAAGTTTCTGGCTTCTGGGGTCCGGGAGGAACTTCACGATTTTATGAGCCGTCGCATCTGATGTTGGAGAAAGCTCAGGAAAGAACTTCATGTGACCATCAGATTCTGTTGAATTTGTTTGTAATCTGAGAAATACAGTTCTTATTTAGACATTTGGGATCCAGAGCTAGAAATCTTTGGACTTATTGGTTCGAAATTCAATGAGGTCTGCTCCTGGTGATTACTGCCATTTTATTTACAGGGTGGCCGAAAATTACCCGTGCACCTACTCAAATTGAATAAAATTCTAGACAAGGGCTGAGTTCTGACGAACGCAATTCAGGTATTAAGTAGCCCTTATGAGGGCAATGCACTAGCTGTGACTTAGATTTTCATGTGCTGACTCGCTAGAGTAGAGGACTTCCAAGCACAATCTTGCCGAACTTTTTCATCCAGCATTGGGAATCGCCCTGGCCCACATCGTTTTCGTACACGTCGAACTTCACAGCTTGCTTACCGTTGTAAAGCAAGACTTCTTCTGTTCACTGCAAAAATTTGGGATCGAAAGATTCTGTTATGCTATAGCAGCGGCACAAAATAGAGTGCTAGTTTTATAAGCGAGAATCGGGCTATGGCGTATTTTAGCTTCCGGGCGCATGTATCCCCGCTGATGGAGAAAAATACGAAAACTGTTCAATAAGGATAATCAGCAAATGTTCTGCAAACTTCCCTCAGAATCTGAATACAAGATGATTCACGGTGAAGTTTTAGCGTCAATAAATAGGTGCACGGGTAATTTTCGGCCACCCTGTATTTATATATTTATTGATACGCTTAAGGTGAGCAAGCCAATAAGGCGTGAAATTAGAAAAAAAGCAAAAAAGTTAACCCGCAGTGGTCAGTAAAACAGTAAACAGTATGGGTAGGAACGATGGTGAAGGAATGGGGGGGGGGGATCTAAGAGAGTGGAGGGGCCAAGGACCAATGAGTTTCCGTCAATTCTATTTTAGGAATAATTTGGCATCTCACCTCAGGAGTCAAATAAAATGAATTGATGGGTAGATTTGAGAACGGGGAGCGATTACCAGATAAAGAAGATTGCCAGGTGACTGACTTATTCCTTAGTTTGTGCAAGCCATCCGAAGTGTGGTATAATCGAAAGCTGGTGATACCTGGACGGCAGAGCAAAAAGCGGTCGCTTCTATGAGGGAAGAGACAACACATTTGTTCCAACAAACTTCCTGCTTCCGACGGATTCTGGAACATATTTAGGAGCGCTATTGTGGTTAGGGTAGTGGATGGGTCACCGAACATAAGACGAAAGACATCGGGAGAGTTGTGAGGAAACTTTCCAAAGCAATGCCAACATGCAAATTGCCGACATCAATTCTGAAGACCAGGACCTAGGAAATGAGATACTGAGGAGGTGTGTCCATGTCGTACGAAAATAATTGCGCGTGTACCGTCCCATGGAACCCATCGGCTGCGTAGGCGGGGCGTTCGTCCCCTCCAGCGAGATAACTTCTCGTAGGTCTGGGAATTCTCGCAAGTCATGCGGTGGGTTCAGCTCGTGCGATATGTCGACGTAATGCATGCATGGTTGTCAAACATGTAGTAGATGGCTGCAGACAGCGCCTCGTCATCCTGCACAATTCTTGATCCATGTGACTGCATAAGAGCATAGATCTTGGGGGGGGGGGGGAATGGGTCGAAGTCGGGACCCTTGGACGGAGAATGAAGAGAGGCTGCGAAACTGAGCGTCGATTGAACGTCTATTATCCGAGCAGAAGTCCGAGTGATGAACACTGCGGCGCAAGCAACAAGAGCAAGAGAGTGGAGAAGCGCTTAGGCTGACTTCGAACATGATGAGCTTGCTAGAGTAGGAACTTTCTATATGATCTTTATGTGGTTGCTCCTGCATAGATTGCTCAATGACTTTTCTCTTCTGGGTTGAAACGGCTCATGTGGCATGCTCAAGTCAATTTGAGGAATCTTTCAAGACTGCGTCGACAAATAAGTGGTGAAAATCCCTAGTTCTGCTTCGCTTTATTTCTCTACCGTCTCATACTCTCATAATCGTTTGAAACCTCAACTCTTCCACAGAAAAAGACCCTCTCTCCCATAAGGGGCCGATTTTTGAGAAGATTCGCCGGCTAATTGAAGGAAAAAAAGATTTCCAACAACATGCATAAGTGCGTGAAATACAGGGTCTTTCGCTTTGGAAATGCGAGGGTGAGTTAAATGAGGATAGAAGCAACAAGAATGAAACAGTTCAATTCTGGTTTATTCCTCTATTTTTTACTGCTCATAGGTCTTTAGTTCCTCGATAAAATAAGTGAAAACTTATGAGCATCAGAAACGAATGGACGTTGATCCGGATGTCGTGTAAATTTAGTCGAATAGAGGTGTTCTCTCATTTCTGATACTCATTCAGCTCACTGATTGGCGCTATTCAAGATTTTATACAAGGATAGAAATCACCCGGCAGAGTTTGTTTGTAGGAACCAAATGGGACTAAGTGAAGTGTACAAATTCAGAATAAATATTAGAAAGTGAGAGATTCAACTATGTAGCTGGTTCTCAAACCATGTATTTGATTAGTTGGCGAGAAGAATCAGTCCAAGAATTTTAAAAAAACCGTGTTATTCGAAAAATTGGAGGGGAGAGAGGTGTGATTCATAAGATATTTGAGTACCTTAGGGGTCGCTCCTCCTTCGCTACATGAGGCCAGTCCTGGTACTGTTCTTCACATCATGTCTCAGGTTCTTGAAGGCACTTTTGTATTGCCTCCTATTTCGAGCAGATGCTGAACATCTTGGGAACACTAGGACCATCGATATCACTCTAGCACAAGTCTCAAAATATTCATTAAGGGAGCTCTGATTCTGGGGGTATGAGCTTATTTACCAAGCGCTCGTAGAGGGGAACATAGACACGAATGCGAGGCGAACGAAGCGAGCCCAAAAAGAGCCTGAGAGTCCGGCGTTAGCCGGACGATCAGGCTGATAATAGTATCTTATTCGCGAGAAGTTTGCGACCTTTTGCATCATCTTCATCGCTTATGAGCAAAAAGACTTAATTCCGAGAAGATTTGATGTTTGATAGTGCAAAAAATTCAATTTTTTATCAGTATTATTCTTATGAACAATGGCATTATGGAAGAATGGAGCAGATGTCCAAAAAAAAAAAAGCACTGGGACAGTTAGAGGATGTAATCTGAGAAGACCATTCATAGATATGTAGGGTCCCAACTGGCTTAAATATTCACAGAGGCATTTTCCATGCTTCTACTAGCAGAACGAAAATCGAACCGTTGCTTTTCATGACATCGCAAAAGTCCAAGAATCTTTCCTGTGTCAGCACAACAAGTGAGAAGAAGCGTTCGCAGAAGCAAAATCATCGAAAACAAGGAGAAGAAATTAGTATTGAATGGTTTGTATTCCATAACAAGCGAACACTCTTTGCGAGGGTGCAAGGAGCAGTCTGGTTTCTGGATGCTATCCTGAGCACGACTGCAACACTTAAATGTGTCCGACAATTATCATTAGCGATCGAGTCGAACATGTTGTGGGAGGGATAGCGACTGCGGGAACGAGAAATATGCGTCTTTCAATAGATATGTTGGTAAGGGCGGCTTCTTTTCTGGGAAATCCGTTGAACAACATTTTGGAAATACTCCTTTAAATTTGTTGAAACGATGAACCACGGTTTCAATGAGTAAGGAGCTTGTTCACACTTGTGCTGCAAACATTACAACTGGTTTATTCGCAAGACTAAAGCAAGGCTTGGATTAGTAATTGAATACTAATCCATATGGGCTTAATCTGGGCACCGTTGTACTACAGGCAACTCCAAACGGCCATGTGCAAGGGGCGGGACGGCAGCACGGCGTGGCACTCAAGTTGTCTGCGGCTGGCGGAGACAGACAAACCAGACCAAATGCAGAGCCTCTGCGTCTCCGCCCAGGCGAGCTGTGTTGCGGTCCCGCTCCTTGCACACGGCCCTTTGGCGTTCTATGTGTGTGTACTTTCTTTTGGGTAAAATAACTATCTCGCCAATTGAGGAATCCAATGTATTTTTGCTGTTCCAGTCCGGTTTCTGCCAAAGGCAGTTGTATTCTTGTACTCGCGATCCACACAGTAACAATGCACAATACTCAGGTGGAAAAATTCCAGGGATTTCGCTTATTTTACGAGTATTTGTTTCGGAAATTTATCTAGAAATGTTCTCCGGAGTGCAGCATTTTGCTCTGAGCCAACGGCGGAGGAGCGCTGCGTGCCCGCCGACTTCGTGTCAGTGGATGTCGCACCAATTTTCGCGTGTTTTTCAGCAGAATTCGCTTATTCTCGGGCGGAATTCGGGTGAATTGCGGTGAATTTCGCCTATTTTTCCGAAGATTTACGTGTAATTTTCGGGCGGAATCGGGAAACATTTCGGCGAAAAATGAGCGAAATCTGCTCGAGAGCACTCGTAATCTAGTGGAATTTTTTCACCTGAGTAGTTTTTCCGCGAGTAAATAAATGAATGAAATTTCCATGGCATTTACATTTGTAGTACGCGTATATTCGTAGTCCTCTCATTGTTTCGTGACATTTTCTATTCTAAAGAACAAAACCATTCTATGTGCTTCTTGGTGTTTGTAGTCAAATCGCTCTACTGACTCCTCGGAAAGTCATTCCAGGAGTTGAAAGAGTGATATTTCTCAATGTAAAGGGATTCTATTTATTCAATCAAAACAAGGAACCCGGCAGCAGATCTCAGTATTTATACTCTTGAAAATAGCGTTTCACCACAGTCCACAAAAAGGACTTAATGCTTCATTAAGATTATAGGTGGTGAAAGTGTCAACGTATCCAAAAATAGACTTCACCTTTACCCACCAACATGTTAACCCCATACCTAACGTTGTCAATGTGGGCTGCTACAAATGGGTAAGCGTATCCACGGTTACAAGACCAATCCTTCCAATGATGCATTGGGATATAGTGACATGGTACGCGCTAATGTACAGTAAGCGTCAGTGACGATTATCGGGCACTTACCACCCGCGGCGCGTCAGGCCCCGGTACAACAGTAGGAGAAAAGCGCTGTTCTTAGTCTTTCCTCAATAAGGATAGCTTAGCTTTGATATAAAGTGATCACTAAGACGCTGTAGTGACCTAGGGCATCTTTTAAACTACGTACGGCTGTTTTGGGAAAGATCCAAAAGGCAAAACGGCTTGATGCTGCGCGTGCGGGTGGTAAGTGACCGTAGACGGTCAGTGACGGTGCGTTTTTCGTGGCCTCGGAACGCATGCGGCGCAACCACGCCGCTCGCGTTGGAATTCTTTTCGGGACAATCAGCTGCAGAGTTTTCTCGATAGTTATTTAGTTTTCTTAATAGTTACCATCAAATATGATGAACGGCTATCAAGAAAACCCTCATTTGCCATTGTGGAGACGATTCCATTGTGGGCGACGGGGACGCGCAGCGTGCTTTTCGAGGCCACGAAAAGCGCACTCTCCCCATGGACTCCTACTGTATGTTAAATGTAATAAGAAATGAAACGCAAACTACGCATTTCGGCTCAATGTTCACCAAATTGCGATCACCTAGATGTTAAATAAGAACCTTGAGAATTTCCACAAAAGGCCACCGTGATGAGAATATCGGATCATTTAAAAGAGCTGCTAGCACCCAAGAAGATGAAGCTGCTAAATATCTGAGGCTCTTAGCTTGGTCAATTATCCTATGTCTCTCGTGCTTCACTTTTTCAGGAAGGTTAAAAAAAAATAAGTGAGTAAAAGCTGCTGAGAGCGCCAAGCGAGAAACTCAGGTCAAGAGAGTTAATTGGTACTGACATTTCACAAAGTATGCGTCCATAATTAATCCCAGCTTTACCGAGAAAGTTCTACCAAAGCAATCGGTGAATGGTATCGTATAAACTTCCTCCATACACAATTATTCTTCCTCAAAAGAAATGAGCAACAGCAACTTATGACTTGGAAGCTTTACACTGAGATACACAAGGAGTTGAAGTTCTCTCATTTATGGAGCAAACACTTCACTTTGGGTACGGAAATCTGAACAAAGAATACTGCAGTCGCTGGAGTCAGTACGCCACCATGGAACCCAGTGTTATTCTAATTCCAGGGGGCTCGTATAAATTCCTCTTTTCTCCTGAAACGCAGTGATGTCATGAAATCCGAGATATGCAAGGCACGCTCACAGAGGGATGGCTCTCAATTTGCTGAAATTATAGCTCAGAATACTTCCTGCCCATGCAACGAGAAAAGATGATTCTGCAGTGCTGGGCTCTCAAACAATGGATTCGCATTGATTAGATGGCTGTTTTTGATTCCATAAAGTAATCCGCGTGAGACTTCCATTGGCTTTTTGTAAGTAGATTCTCTGTTCATACACAATCCACAATTCTCGAAAATTTCACTTCACCTGGCATCGCCGCTCGTGTTGAAAAACGGACCTCACAGTATGGCCAACGGCCTACTTATGCCAGCTGCGACTGCGATTTTATCGCGATGCGATTCAATGGCGGCTCATGTGTATCTTTAACATTTTCACTGCGCACGATCATTAGTTATTAAAATTTGGTTGGTCCCCAGAGGTTGAGAAATGATAGGATCAGAAGCCAGGCTTAGTTAGCCTATGAAAGCTATTCTTCTCCAGAATATCGCCTGACCGCATTCACATGTGCTTAGGGCAAAAGAGGTGGAAACCATTCATTGGAAAATTCTTATGTTCCATATTATTTTAATGTTTCAACTTTGGTAGGCTGCGATCCATGATTGGGGGATATAAAGCGATATAAGTAGGAACACTGTTAGTTCAGCTACAGATTTGTCTCCCGAGCAAGTTGATGAGTAAGTGCAGTGTGGCTGTGTTGTTGGGATAATCGCAATTCTGAAACTAGAGCGGCATTCACGGAATTTTTGTACTTCTGTGATCTCAATACCACCTAGTACTCAATGACACTGGTAATCCGTCTGACAACCGCGTACGTAGTTTTTCAAATTAGGAGGGGTGGTTAGTTCAAGCCTAATTTTTGGCAAATTGAAAACAACTTTGTGAAAACCTTTCCTCGAAAGCGCACTCTTAGATTTCAACTTTCCCAAGACTGTTTTGTGTTTAGAAGAAATTGAGCTATGTACAATTGCGCGTTTCATGTAAGTCTGTTTCTTCGACTTAGGCTGCATGTTTCTACAACCTTTTTGGGTTCGGGATTGCGTCCCGGTGCCAACTTATCTTCATCGCCATATGTGAAGATTCCGCCGTTGGACACCATCGCGAGTGATGGCAGGTTATGTCTGATCAACAAGGGATGAATCCATAAAAAGTATGAGTATCAATTTCGTTTAGACTTCATAATAATCTGGAATGTCTGGATATTCAACTGAAGTATCGGAAGCAGTAAATAAGTGGTATTGTGGGGAATCAGATTAATAATGGTAATTGTTTGTCCGGAAAAATATATGTTCTCAATAAAAACAGAGATCGGGTAATTGGAATTAATTCACGATTACCTTTGATTTGGATAAGGTACATATGGAAAGTGGAGCCAAAACAATTAGTTTTATTCAATGAAGAGAAACTTGCTTACGACTGAGTTGCCAAGATGTTTTCAGAAATGGCTGGAAGAGTACGTCTATAGTAGTACGTCTATAGCTACGGAGTTGGCCATGTAAGGGCTTTTGGAGCTATTTCAACATTTTTGGTGATTCTCACCATGAAGAATATAAGCGCTTTCAACAGTTTGAAAAGGAAACACTGGCCACGTCAGCCATTGTGGACGGATTGATCCATATGTATGTTATATTGCAACCTGCACAGGGGTGTATCTGGGTAATGTCTCGAATTTCCTCCGCTCTAGCTTTTCACAAATTGTGAGGCTCAAAAACGTCATGCAGGCGACCAACTACGTATTTTACCGCTGTAGCCAGTGCCTCGCTATAAGAGGAAAAAAAAACTAGTGAGCTTTTTGTCATATGTGCTGTTCTTTACTGCAGTGTAGCACGCCTATTAATAAGCAGAGAACTGCGAAGATTTCAGTAGCTATAGTAGTCACTCTTTTTGAATATCCATAAATGTATTTCAATACTCAGCTTGAATTTCCTGTCGTGCTGCAGAAGACTTGTTGTGCTAGAGTGACGCTGTACGTCTCAGCACTGCATGTGTAATTTTATTAAAAAGTGACTAAACTAATTTGCTAGCAGCGGTATCGGGGGCTAATGCAGCTCAAAAGCATGGAGAATTGTATTATCCTCGGGAAATTTAATTTTTGCTGCCAGAACTCCATTGCGAACAGCATCCTCCCAATTTTAGGAAGGTAATAACTCCCCCAGAGTACAATAATTGTTTTGACTAGCTTGCATAGTAGTTCTGCCTAGGATTTCTAGGCTATTGTGGGGGTTGAACACTTTCTATCTAACTACAGTTGATAGCATTGGAAACTGGCAGAAATCTGAATAGAACAGAAGGCAAGTATTAGATTGAGGAGAAAGTAATGGACGAAATTTTTCAAAACTTCTGTACTCCTTATTGCTGATGTTTCGATCAGGCATTGCCTACTGACATGGCAAGAGATTTCTAAAAGTATTATCCTGCCGCTATTGGAGGACTAGGGACTGCTCGTGCGATTCTGACCCAATAGCTCTGCAACACCTTGGCAAGCACTGGGGTCACTATCAACAGCAGTGCAATCAACAAGGGAGTGGCCAAGTATTTCACAGTATACGACCGCTCCACTTCGATTGTCGAGATATGGACCTTTATGAGCTATGCTTAGGACGCTCTCACGTCATAACGCGATGTGATTGCTGTGATTCGAATTGCTCCCGCAAGGTAAGACAGACACAGCTACCATAGGAGTAGGCCAGGTCTGGAAAAGGAGGGGAACCTCTGAAAAAAAAAACGACAAAAACGAAAAAACCCTGTCCCACGCCACTCATTTTGCATGCCAATTCCCCACATTTTTCCTGTCCCAAACTAGCGGGACTGTCCTGCACTCTGGTAACCTAGTATTCCTACTCTCTTATCAGTGGTCTCTGGTCACCATCTCGTTCCACCCCTCAGTTTCTTCTTGATCGGAAAAGAGCCCGGTGATTTTGACCATATTCGAGCGGGAGTTCCTTAGTATGACTAGCCGCAGCCTGAGAATTCTGAGAAGAGAGAAACAGCGCTCTACCCATGCGTTGGACTAATGTTATAGATTTGAAAGGTGTGCACATAATTCACTGGGAAAGACCATCTGAAAAGTTAGAGATAAAAATCTGTTTTGGATGCGTTCCTTCCATTACTTTCTCCTCAACCTACATAATATGACATGTTTCATGCAATGATCATGATAATCAAAGTGACAGAGTTTCTCAGTGATAAAATTTTTTTTGTTTAATTCCAAAAGGTGAAATAACAATTATACATGTTTAAATGTGCATTGAGGTCTCCTGTGCTTCCGAAAATCTTCACAATGAAGGTACGAGCTGTTTATACAAGATACTTTTTTTCGAGCTCGCATAAATTGTACAAATTATAAAAGTTTATGACACTGCTCACAAAATACATACATACGTATTTATATTATGCATAGTTTTATTCCGCTTTTAGTCAACATGTGAGGGTAGGGGAAACAGCAGAACTTATCTCCAAATTATTTTTTCTGTATGTACATGTGTAGGCAAGAACTATGCCCAGGCAATTCTTTTTTTACTGTTATTTACGCAGTGTTTACAGTAAGCACTCTTGTTTCAAAAGCAGGACTGTGATGGGTTATATCGATGACGATGGTAGTTTATTCACGGCGAAGTGCTGCTGGATGGAGCGACAATTATTATCGCGGTAATACCGAGCGCCTATTCCGATCTACATAGGTGATGTCTTTCGCAGGCTTGTAGACTATATTATAGTATGCTCGTAAATAAACGGTTCACTGGAAAAGGCGAGAAAATTGACAGGATAATTCGACAGACACTAGAACGGTTTCCAAGAAAATGCTCAGTAGCTCTTGCGTATTTGCGAAAGTCAGGAGGTTACGAAGTATTCTTCAGTATTCTGGATTCCAACACGCAATCGAAGAAAGTGCAGGAAAAGGAGCTGTCAACAAGCGAGAGGTATGCGCTCCCCTGGTATATTGCGGTTTTGGACTCCACAAACCAGTCATACGAGCTTTAAAATAGTTATAAATTTCTTGTCAATAAGCTTGGGCGGTGGGAGCGAGGTCAGGAGGTGGCTGAAGCATTTGTCTTCTCGCCTCGTGAACGCTTGATTTTTGAATTAGGAAGCCGTACTCATCCACCATTTCCGGGTCTGTGTAACGATTGAAAAAAACTTGTGGCTGAATATTCTATGAGAATGCGTGGTGAGTGCCGTGCTTTGCATAATTTGACTAGTTGGTCATATTTAATTCCAAATTCAAATGCAATATTAACGTGCACCCGATTCCCGCCGGTTACCATAGAGGTCAGACTGCACAAGAGAAATTATACGACTTGGAGTTAAGCTGCGACTATACTCCACGCGGAGTATGGCACCCTCCATCGCGCAGGCAATGTCATTAATGCGTATTGATTGTCGGCGACTCGCCTAACGACAACGATAGCGATGCTCCGCTAGAAATTGATAGATATCAGAACCAGCCTTCACAGCAACTCAGCATGCTACACTTCAGATGATATACGTGAGAGCCCTGAAACCGAAGCCCTGAACTTGCACCGCTTCTTTTCTCCAGCCATGTCGAAGAACACAAGAAATAATTTTTGTAGGCTGAGGTATCCAATTTTTTTCGTTCCGCCTGCAACATTTTAAATGCGTAAGGATGGTTGCTGGGGACGTTGTTCGATTGCGGGCATCGTTTAATAACTACACCAATCCAAGACCAGCAAGGTGATCTGTTTATTACGGGGAGGTGACGGGCACCTGCTGTTGTTCTCAAAATGGCTCATTCTTACGGAGTTCTAGATTACAGAAATTAAAAAAGGACGCGAAACCATCAAGAGAAATTGTTTACAAAGCTATACATCTGCCGAACAATGCTAATGTCATCACTCTCCCCAGTTAGAATAGAAGGATGTAAACAACATTGTCGAAGAATAGATTCGAACCGTAAAAGAGCTTCCACCTGAAGACTACTAAGTCCCTGATTTTTCACAAATTCTTGGTAAAGTATGTGATTATTTTGGGTTTGGCTACATTAATTGAAATATTGGTGCTCTCTCCACGGCAATTGAGGTATTTTTGGCATCTGTTGCTACGCTGCAAGATGGACAGTGCATCTCGGAGTTCCCGAGCTAAATCAGTTTCTTGTAGAAATGTAGGGTTCCACTATGTATGGTGTATAGATGTATAAATATATAAATCCATGAATATTGTAATAATATGGTAACAAATAAATCTATGTATGTGTAAATGTACAACAATGTATAGCTTCCATGTTTCTTCAAGGCCAGGAGACATAATTGGATGGGTAATGTCATACCCATGAGATCAATCATGTGTAGTACAGCCAACGTCACGTATGTTTAAACACTCTGATGGGAGCCAGCGTCTGCATGCATTATTGAAATTACCCGTGGTAAATGTGTTAACCTTCCTAAATTTACTTTTTACATCAGGCACCCATCAACATGCTTACCATCACATGACGTTGTCTACATCCACCTGCGACAACGAATCTCTATCCTGGTGATCATAGCCACGGGTGTGAGATTACCCATCTTTCTAAAGATGCATTAGGGCATTCGTAAATGGTGAGGTTACCAAGGGTGATCCCAATTATGCATCTGGGCCTAGGTAGAGCAGGCATGTTTCTGAACGAGGAATTTTGTAATTGGAATTTAATTTTTCGTGATGGAATTTTGTAATTGGAATCTGGAGGAATTTTGTTGCTAGGTAACAAAATTCCAACCTTTCAACGTCTAATGTACGCAACCGTAGTAGAAAGAAGGTAACATGGAAAAATCACTAGCTGAAATGCCCGTTGCGTGAGCATCCTTTTTTTGTGTTCACTGAGGCGTTAACAACTTTTTAGAGCACGTATGGACCAGGATGGAGCGTGGATAAAAACGAATTCGCATGCAATGCATTTTTTATTTGCAACTGGAATTGTCGCCAATCAAATGCTAACTTCCTGTAATCTCCCCAAGCAACATTTGAAGAGGTTTTCTCCAGAGCCGCACCTTCATGGATTGTTTGGTACTCAAGAATGCTGAAAATGCAGACCTTTCACTTGGAATCAGTTAACTTCTTTTCTGATCCTAAAAAATCCTCATATAACAATATAAGGACGAGAACAGGGAAATAAGCTCTTTAAAAAAAGGCTCGGACAGTCGACCAAAAATGACATATTTTTTCAGGAATGTTCAAATGTAATAGATAAAAAGCAGATGCTCGAAAAGTACTGTAAAAGCATGTACTTAGAACATATTCAAGAATAGTATCAAAACTAAGGGAATGGAGTCAAGCTAAACAGGATTTTGATCTATTTCAGATTCATCGACAAATGTTTGAAGTAAATTCAAAAGCAAGGTATGGGACATGGGCGGGCATGAAGAGTGGAAGTTGCGATCGGTTCATCAGACAACTGATAGTTCATCAAGTCAACTCACATGTAGTTCTTCAAAATCCTCAGTGATGGTCTTCTCATTCACCAATCACATACATAAGACATGATTAAAAAGTTCAGTCCAAAGGTTTACATTGAATCTGCAAAGAATATCATTCTTCCTTCTAGAAAGAAGTCTGAAAATCACACAATCTGACGTGTTAGGAAGTGTAACAAGTCCGAGATTGGATGTATGAATGCAGGTAATCACTGCCTATAAGCCTGAAGTTAATCCTTTTACGGAAATAAATGACTCGCAGACCAGTTAGACCATCTTTCATCCATAGGATTGGTGTGAGATGTGAGACGGAATAGATCCCAAAAGAGCCTGAAAAATTGCGAAAACTCGAAATTGTAGGTAGAAATGTGCTTTTCAGCTCCCAAGCAAAACTCCATGGACTCGAACGGAAAAGAAAAGGGAGTGGAGGTTAAATGTTTGAGGGCGTCCTCTACGAGCTTCTTTTTCCCTCGGTGCCGCTTTTGTGGGAAGACCATCAGATGAGTCGACACCTACATATCCAGTTGGTGTTTTAAAAACTTATACATACCATGGGTATCGGATTCTTTGAACAAAGCTCCCATAGGCTTGTAGAGACAGCAATGTTTTCCAGCCGTTATCAAAATGAATCACAATAAAAAAGTTTTACTAGAAGTGAGCAAGAACTAGTAGCAATATTGCATACGTTTTCTCTTGTACTTTGGGATGAGAAGGGAAAGGCAGAAGGTGACGTTTTACTCGCGATAGAATTCGATTTCAAAATCACGAGAATGAGCATTACTTTTAGCCATGCACAGCCTCTAGGCCCGCTCGATCATGTCGGATTCCATCAAAAAAAAAACGGCAAGAACAAATTCTAAAATAAGGCAGAGCACCCTATTTCGGCGGCCTCAGGCCTCGTTATTATTAAGTTGGTCCAAAAGTCTTGCACCAAAATTTATTTTTTTAATCCAGAATTCTATAGGCATTGAGTCAAATTTTTTTTTTGGCAATTGAGTATGGTAGAATGTTCTAGAAGCTTCCACCAGAAGGGTATATAAGCGCTTGCGCTTCACTTCCAACTTCGTGGATGGAGATGCAACGATGACTTCGATGGACAAGAGCTAAATTCGTATCATCGTAAACTATGAATTTCTGCAGGGCCACAACACAGCACACACCACCGCTCATATATGTGCTGCGTTCAAGGAAGATGTATTATCTTTCTGGACTGTCAATCGTTTGTTCCAACGTTTCAATTCCGGAGATATTTCGCTTGAAGATCGCCCCCGCTCTAGTCGTCCAACTAACTGCAATGATGAGGCTTTGCACGATGCTCTCAGAGACAAGCCCAGTGCAACTACAATACTGCTCACCGGATCGTGAAAACCGACGGTCGCTCCGAGCTTTACCATAACATTCGTAGAACTGAATCAAATCAAATGATTTGGGAACCATTCAATTTATCTCAGAGAGATCTTTCAGATGGCCTACTTATTGTCGAAGAAAACTTTAGGTTTAGTGGTTTTCGCCAAGTAATCGATATACCGACTGGTGCCGTTTAATGGATAGGACTAATAGTAGCTCAAACACGCGACGATGAACTGGATTTCAAGCTTAGATCCGATTATATATTGTGAACTAAAGCAGAAACCCCCAAAGTCAAGCATCTGGGAGCTGATCTTGGCAAATTCCACACTAATTCAAGAAAACCCAATTTTGACGAAATTGCTAGTAGCGCACACTACTGCAACGGACCGAGCAAACTTGGGCAAGGAAGAACGACAGGTTCAAGACAGCTCTTTGTGAGCTTCGTGATCTGCAGGTGCCGTTGCTGCAGGCCTCCTAGTCTCGGTGTTACCCTTGCCCAAAATACAAACTTCCGTTGGGCCTCGCGAAAACCACGATGTTGGGAGAGCTACTGTTCGCTAGTGAAGTGAGCTACGGATCTTCTAAGAAAATCTTATGAAGAGCACCATGTGTACTTTCAGGAATTGCAGTTGAAGTTGTTCGAGCTGTCATCATTTGTAAACTAGTACTGCGTTAATTTTGCTGGAAATTCAGCCCCAATCCTATAACCGTCTCTAGTAGCCCTAGAAGAACGTTCCGACAATAGGAGCCAACGCATTCTGAAAGAGTTCCTCAGGAGTCATTTCCTGGGCTAAAATGAGAACTTTTCGAGAGGTACGATTTTTCAGCACTGTTAGCTGCTGCAAGGCATCCCAGCGGTATTGTACATGTGAGCTGTTGCTGACTCTTGGCTGCGGCCGTACAACAATCATCAGGCGTCTCCAAGCGCTGGGATACAGAAAACTAATGCCGACTTGGGTCCCCAAACAAACTGACTGCCTCGCAGTTGGCCGCAAGAGTGAGTGTGTGTGAGTCTTTGCTTCTGCGGCCACACAGAAGGTACTTTCTCCGACAAATCGTTACTGGAGATGAGAGTTTGGTGCTGTACGTCAATCACACATGTCAGAAAAGTTGGCTCCGTCCTCCCAGACAAACTTTCGGAACTTCCGCGGAGCTTGTTCGGAACTTGCGCGCGTGACCCGACGGAAGTTCCGAATAAGCTCCGCGGAAGTTCCGAACTGGCTCCGCGGAAGTTCCGAACTAGCTCCGCCGAAGTTCCGAAATCGAACAGGAGTGACGTAATTCGTGCATTATAGAGTGAATCACAATTCGAGTAATAAGGTAAAATGGGCCAACATGGAGTGATGAGCACCTCCAGGCGTCCCGATGCCAAAAATCGTGGGATCATGAATCCCACCACAGATCGTTCCACCACGTAGCACTAATTGTGCATGTAGTAACTATGTTTTCTGAAGATGAGCTTCAAGCAGGTCTGCCCTCTGACTGTGCTACGTATCCGCGTCAGGTTTCAAAATCAATGATAACATGGAAAAATTCCTCTTTCGTAAAAATCTGTCAAATTTTCGTATTTATGGGAATAATCCCAGGCGTACATTTATCTGACACGAGCTGTACCCGAAATTCGACATTAAAGATGTCATTATTGGGGCATCCCGAAGTGAATTTCGAGGAAAAAATAGCGCAAAAATTTTTGTATTCTACACGGCTTCTTATTTGGTTAGCCGAAGTTAATCAAGAACATATCAATATAAAAATTGGACAAAAACATGTCATTTGATCTGTTAGTTTCTTGGATCATTCCATCTCTCTCGAAGCTCCGCGGAAGTTCCGAAAAGTGTCAAGCTCCGCGGAAGTTCCGAAGCTACTTTTTTCTCTGCGTCTCCATTCGGAACTTGCGCGGAACTTCCGAAAAAATCGACGAGTGACGTCATATTTCCGCGGAGGTTCCGAAAATCGAGCTCTAGTAGTAAATCAGGCTCCGCGGAAGTTCCGAAAATCGGCAAGCTCCGCGGAAGTTCCGAAAGTTTGTCTGGGCTGGCGAACCACCTCCAAAAGAGCTGAAAGGAGAAGTGCACGAAAGAAGACTTGATATTAGATTTTATACGTAAGAAGATTTGATATATGATTTCATTTGTTAAGAAGACACGATTTTGCACGCACTCAGGATCACTCCCAAATAAATAAAAATGGAGAACTGAGAACATAGTTGGATGAAATAGTAAAAGCATCGTGGATGGGGATTAGCCCATTTCTAGAAAAGAAAGTAGAGCGGAACATTTTCTAATTTTGAGGTTCTCACGCACTTTGGAGTACCATTTACTCATAGCTCAATGGTGTAGTTTGCTGGATATCACTCAATGGTCGCGAGTTCGAGACCTTGAAGGGGCAGCTAATACATTGCTCTCGTTGCAAGTTCTGCAATATTGACGGTTGTTCTGATCTGATCAAGTAAAAAGAAGCGTTACCAGATAGCTCAACAGGTAAAGCGTCACTTTAACCATCTAATTGATTGACAGTCACAAGTAAAGGTAAATACATATACACCCACTAGTTATGCTTCAGTACCTCTCTAAAGGCTGTACCCTAGGGCTTGAGTTCGTGCCACAAGTTATCGAAAGTGATCAGAGAACTACAGGACAATAGCAAAAGTGCTTTCACCATTCCACTGATGCTTCACCCGCTTTCAAGATTGATCCATTTGCACCGCAAAGCAAGGGCCGCCTGTACATGGCCCGAGTTGTTCGGCCACACTAATTCGGGTCTGATCGCCGCCGCAATTGACAGTCACAAGTAAAGGTATACACCCCGATCTTCCCATTTAGTGAACTTAGCGGATGTGTTCAAGAATTTCCAAAATGTAAGCTGTTATCATGGAAAGCAAAAAACTGAAGTTTCCCTCGTCTGATCCTATTTAGTTGGGAGGGGCAATTAACAAACTTTTTGAAATATTTCATGTCAGCCGCGAAAGTTAGGGGTCACCGCGGCACGAATAGGTGCAGAATGTTGTGCCGTTCTTGCGAAAACACGTATAAGGGGGCTGGGTTCGAAAAGAAGTTTAGTGCTAATACTCGAAAAAGTGTGTTTTTGAATAGGTTTGTGCGTTTTAAGAATGCAAAAACTTGATGACAGTTGAGCATTTTTGCTTTGCGATTCGGATTTCTTCGCAGATAAGCCATGATTCTTTGTGTTCGTTTGACATTTATGACGCCAATGTGTGCCAGCCAGCACTATTACTTTGACTCGGACTCGGAAGCTTCGATGGGTGCTGCCTTTAATGGTCACTCCTCACACAATACTGATGCACCATGTACGCCCGCTCCAGCCCTTTTTATTCTGCGACCCACAGGGACTTTTTCTCTCCTGCCCTGCGTCTCTGCGGTGCCCGTCCCTAGCACTCTGCGCTCTCGCCCCGAAGTGAGAACGACACTGAGCTGCTCGCGTTCGTATTTGTTTCCCCATTGTACAATGGTTTCCCTTTTATGTACATCACATGATATATACGTACTCATTTTTATGTGAATTCCCACATTTTACTATTCCGATGCTAAGGCCTGCCTCATGCCATGTAACCTATCACTACCATTTTTCAGTAGCCGTGGGAGTGGACAGATATTCTTCGCGTCAGTGATGCAGGAGCTTGAGGTAGTTTTTTCTTTTACAAGATCATGTTAATTACCTCAGAGGGGAGTGATCTTCACTGATTTCAGGTTCTTAACCGTCTTTGCAAGGAACTCGGGGAGAGTATAGATCCAGTTACAAGAGCACGGGCCGAGCAGAACCTCGCCGAGCTTGTCGAGTCGCCCCAATGTCTTCGCAGTTGTATGCTTCTGTTGGAGCAGGGAGATGTATGTACGACTTAATCGTGAGTCCGATGGAACCACGAGACAGCGGTCATGGTGTTGTTACTCGTGTTTCAGTTACCATATGGTCCAATCGTGGCAAGCAACACCCTCATGAAACTTCTCAACTCAAAAACGGGGATTTTAGTGGAACAAAAGCTGGAACTCAGTAAGTTCTTTTGTCTGATTCTGTTTCCAAGGAAGCTGACCTGTTTCAATTTTGTACAGAAAATGAAATGCAACGGCTCGGCCATTCACAGTGGACGTCAATGGCGTTGGCCCATCTGCGGCCTCGAGAAGGACGTTGCCTAACCGCGCCGCGCGCGCCGTAACTTATGTATTTTGTTGCTCTTATGCTATTTCTAACAGGTTTTCTACCCGATTTTAAGGATTTTTGAGCAAATCGGGAAGAAAAGACCCTAGAAATAGCACTCCGGCGGCGACGACACCGATCTCGGTGCGCGGCGGGTCGCGCTGCGTCCTTCTTGAAGCCGCGAATGGGCCGCCACCATTTCCTTCCACTGTACCTACAAAATTGTCCACGTTATTGGCGTACTCACTGCAAGTTGGACTTTCGAGGCAGTCCCATGGGGTGGTAGTGAAAATTTATAAACGGGGCGGGAGGCTGGTAGTTTTGTCGAGTGGGGAGTGGGGGGTGGGGAAGGGAGTAGATGAGGAAGGTCGGCTTCCTAACATCACAACGCTTAACCCTGATCTCACATTCCCATGCTCGTATTCCCTAGATTGCATGTCTCACTTTCATACGTTTCAAGAACTAAACCATTATTGAAGCTGTTGCTCCCATGATGCATCGACGTAGACCTCGAAATTCTCGAAAAAAAATTGAGTTGGGGATAGGAGGGTAGCACCCAGGCTTACCCTCTTAGTCTCTATCAGGAAAACTAAGTCTCAGCTCACATCCGAACTTAAGCCTGAGAGCACCATTTTCCAACTCCCTTTTCCTCTTTGAAACCTCTTCTTTAGAGACATCGAGTCCTGCAGTCTTTTCGCAACTATAATGTTATACGACATAATCTCATCTTGTATTCTTTTACTAATGTTTCAGGCCGCTACCTCTTAAACCTACTCGGTGCTCGTTCGGCCTCACTTCCTCCATTTATCGTGACCTCATTATGCCAGCTTTTTGCCAGAATCACAAAACAAGAGTGGACGTACACAGACAGCAGCGATCATCATCCGTTCCATGCACCAGTTTCTGATTTAATCGCTACTATCGACTTGGTAAGTCCCTTTCATTTAGGATGATGCCCTCTTTGCCATTTTTTCTGTCATATGTCATATAGTCGTAAAGTTCCAGAATCATGGGGGTATCAGCAGGACGGGAGTGGGTGGTTGTTACTCATGAGGGGGAGGGTTTAATTTAATTAAAAGGGCATTTTGCTATTTTTTTATTTTGCTGTATTTTTTAAAACAAGGATCATCGAGGGCTTTATACTAGCGGGAGGTTGAAATCTCTTATTCTTTGATTACTAGTGGAAGACAAAACCCACTACATGATGGTTGCATAAATTGCTTTTTTTGCTTGCAGAACGGTGGAAATCAAAGCATGCTTGCGTTACAGCTTCTTTCAACGTTACTAACAGACTTCAACTCGGTATGTTTACTCTCAATTCATTAGCATGACGAAATTCCTTATTAAAAAGGTTACGGCGTATAGCACATGCTTCAAGATGAATGATTCGAAAAACACGTTTTTTTTTTACTTTCCAGTAAGAGCACCACAATTACTCCTAGTGTGATAGTACATGGCAGCTTTGTTTTCTTTTTTTTTCTGCTAGAAACCTTCAGCTCTGCAGAGATTGCATGGTCACCTAAGCGCTGTTTTCCTTTAAACCTGTCGTTTATCCATTTGCTGTTCTTGCTGTCTTACTGCCTTGGTCTAAATGTTCCACTATTTCAGCAAGCAGGGATGGAGTCGGTGAATAAGCATCGCAAAGGCATAGCTTTATTCAGAGACTCCCATATTTTCGAAATATTCGAAACCTCTGTCTCACTGCTTGACACTATTTCGCAGAAAGATATCTCTACCCTACAGGTAACTACAATCACCTCGCAATCCTCAGATTACGTCCAATATCTAGATGCCATTTGTTCTCGCTGTTCTGGATTTGTGTTTAAACACTCTTCTGTTTGACTTCATTGGCAGCCTTTCGGACGAAACTAGTGAGGACAACTACACGGTACAGGTCCCAACAATTTGGAGAACAGGCAAGTTTGATTTCTTATTGGTTTATTTTTCTCTTGGAGTGATTTAGCTGTTTTCAGCATTCACAGATGGGAAATTGGTTGATCTCATTTTCCAACTTTACCTTAAACTGCCTAGTGTCGCTTCTGAAAAGGTACAAATCCTAATAGTTATTGTTGATCTCCGCTCTACTTCTATATCGGCTCATTTCAGATTTTGCACATAGGAGTTCAACTTGCTAGTGTGCGTCGAACACTTTTCAATGGTAGCGAACGACAAACTTACCTCGAACACGTTGTCGCCGGTGTTAAGAAGGTCATAGAGAATCCTGACAAGTTAACAGAGCAGGTTTGTGGTCTGTCCATATTTATATTTCCCGTAATCTTCTAGCATTGTTGCTGGTACCTTTTGTTTTGTTCCAATATCCGCCTAGTCTTTGTCCATTTTCATAGCAACCCGTTTTTCACCACATACATACCTAGTAGCTTTGCTTGTCCGGCACTATTCAGCTAATTCTGCTCCAAAATTTCGAAGTCACGAATACCGTATCCATTTTGTACCGTAACCCCGTTTCTATAGGGTTACGGTAGGTATACTGTGGATAAGGCATCTCACAGAATCTTCTCAAACTTTGTACAGAGGGGTTGTTTTGGGCGCTGATCACGAATATCGTATCCGTTTTGTACTGCAACCTCATTCTCGTAGAGATACGATAGTTTTACAGTAGGAATTTGGGAGAAAATGCCGATTTCGGGAAGAAAATGAAGCGTGGACGCAAAATAAAGCTGATATTCGTGGTCACCGCCTGAAGCAACTTCTCTATGCAAAGTTTGAGAAGATTCTGTGAGATGCCTTATCCACAGTATACCTACCGTAACCCTACAGAAACGGAGTTACGGTACGAAATGGATACGACTTCCGTGTTCAGCACCTGAAATAACCGCCCTAAGCGAAGTTTGGGCGAAAATTTTTGCTTCGAAATTTTGGGGCACAACTAGCCGAATAGTGCCGCTTGTCCGTTTCATGTAAACAGTCATAGTAGCAGTCTTAGAAAAGTATTTTACAGCCTGCTTTTCACGAGTTCTGTAGAATGGTGTCACGCTTGAAAACGAACTTCCAATTGTGCGAACTGATCAAGGTGCCAGACTATGCTGCCCTCATGCGTCTTCTAGCACAGTTCACTGTGGAAAGTCTAAGAGTGGGTTTTTTTTTGCAATCATAGTTGTGCTATCTCAGTTTCTGACTGCGTTTAATTGTTCATATCCCAGATGATGGATTTGTCTGCGAATAGTACATACTTCTTGCTCACGTTTTGGCAGCGAATGGTAACATCGGTGCCTTATGTGCGCAGTAGCGAGGATCATTTGTTAAATTTGTATTGCCCAGAGATTATGACCGCCTTCGTAGAAAGCCGATTACAAAACGTCGAGAGAGTTGTGAGGTGCGAAACATTCCACTGATTGTTCAATGAATAGATTCACGGTTTCTATACATTTATGATAATTTGTTACAACATGTCTTCGTCCCATTCAGAGATGGTCACGATGATCCATTAGAGGATCAAGGCGCTACATTACAAATCATGGAACATTTGTCAATTATATGTCGATGTGAGTATGAAAAAACTGCACGACTACTTGCCAATGCCTTTGACGAAAACGCTAGAATAATGGAAGCAGGTCCAGAAAGTGTGAGTATACTTCTAGCTTGTGAGCGGCTCTGGTTCTTATGTGTCGTTTTTCCTAATGGATCCTTTATTTGCAAACTGTTAATACATAGGTTCTCCACAGGTAATGGCTAATTGAAAGACTATGAGTTCACATATGATATTTGTTCTGTATTGTGATTACAATTCCATAATGATACCTAGGCACAATTACAGGATGTCCGTGTCCATATAGCCGAAGGGCGTCTGGTTTGGCTAGTGACCCTTATCGGAACAGCTGTTTTCGGAAAAACAGCGGTATCAAACAACGAAGAGCATGACAAAATGGACGGGGATCTTGTCGCTAGGTAAAATTTTTATATTCCCAAATATTCATAACTGTTTTTATATTCTTTTCCCGGAATTGTGATTGTTGATTGAAATTGAAAACAGAATGCCCCTAAATTTCTTATAGATGTCTGAAGTTCATGCGAGTTAACGATAACAGGCTTATTTTCCCAGCGAATGTGAATGCTAATCCTGGGAAAGGCAATGTTCGTTTAGAGGTACGTAGATACTACTTCTGTTTATTACTTTTCTTCCACTTCTGCGTTTTTCTGAGTGCTGGTCAAGCTTTTCATCTTAAGGTCGCTTTTATACACTTGTTGGAACAGTTCCGTCGTGCATATATTATGGATCAGGTACTTTCAGTCATTTTTTCATACACATGAGCTTAAGCTGAGACTCATGACTCAGTTGCAGATAACAAAGTCGAGTCCTGTGTACGATAAACTGAACTCCGAACTAGGCGTGTCCGATGAGACCGACATGCTCAGTGTGATTGTCCAAAAAATGTAGGAATGTCTTGCATATTCAACTCTTTCTAAACTTGCTGTTATCATTTTTCAGTCTGACCAACTTGAAGTATTGGGCTACCAATGAGCAAATCTTGGAGCTGTCATTATCTCTCTTGAAAGACCTCTCGCTTGGTTATACCGCAGTTCGCAAATTGTTCCGATTACAAGAAGTCCAGCTTCTTCTCAGCAATCACACTGTAAGGGCGTTAAAATGAGTGTAAATTTATTCACTTATGTAATTTCTGGGATCACAGGCGGAGCATTTCGTGTTCCTCGGGCAGTCTGTGCCTTACTCCACTATGAAGCATCGCACCGTTTTCTATGAGGCGCTCACGCGACTTCTTACCATTGATCTGAATGACGACGAACAACTTTTCGATCAGTTTATGCAGCCCTTGGCAGGTCAATAATATGTCATCGTTTGTTTTATTACTATGTTTCAAGGTTGTGCGTATTTGTCCATTCTTCGCATATTCTTTGTTGTTCCTGCATCCTTCTTTATTATTTTTATATCCGTTGTCTATTTTCAGCTACCAAACGAGAATTAACTGCCATAATGACTACTCCGAACTACACTGGAAGTGTCTCCCAGGATGAACTCCAGGTGCGATCTCGTTTGTTTTTTACACCGTTATAGTCATTATTCATTGCATTAAATAATATTTTGGTGCAACTGTCTGTTGTTCAAACATTATACACCCATTACATCTTTCGTTCAGAGAGTTGTTGTTGGTCTCTGTCGTGATCTTCGAGGTGTTGCGGTTGCATGCACAACAAAAAATCTTTTCCAAATCTTGTTCGACTGGCTGTATGTTCCAAGATTCCTCATTTTTCTTCTGTCCGACTTCAGACCCTCACATGGAAATTTTGTTTTTCCAGATATCCAGATGTATTCAACATCATGTTACGTGCTGTGGAAGAGTGGTCTTCTTGCCCTCAGGTGAGCGCAACAATTTTGGATGCTATGACTTTCAAAACGGTGTAAACGGGCTTTCATTCAGTTTCATTCCTTCTACTATTTTTATATTTAATTTTTTAAATTAGACAGATAGAACGACATTCTTCTTTTTTTGGGCGCTAGGAATCTTTTCATTTCTCGTGAACAAGTTGAATTTGCCTGTCTTGATGAAGGACATCTTGGGTGCGATGAGGATGTTTCGTCCTATATGAGGATGCTTCGAAAACGAATTTAGAAACAAGTGGACGGAGGAAAGTGATGTGTGGAAAAGTATAAGAACTTGTTTCATTGTAAGGTGTGGAACGAAACAGCCAAAATTAAAGTGTGTTTCCTGGAAGGCGTAGCTGTGTTGTTCTAAAGTACTGATTGAAGTACTAATGTTGCATCAGTTATGAAACATTGAAGATCGCATAGGCTCGCCTTTCAGTTTGGGTCAATATTCCGTTTTTAATCTGTTTGTTTATATTGTTTTTTTTTTGCACTTCAGCATTATATATGAAATATACAAAAATTGAGTCATTAGGAAAGCTATGGATGGTTTTGTTCATTTTCTTTAATCATTCTATGTTCTATCTAAAAAAAGGTACCTAGGTAATGACACCAATCTTCCGGCTTCTCGCCGAATTGTGCCAAAATCGACAACAACGTCTCAAATTCGAAATGAGCAGTTGTAGCGCGGTGTTATTGTTTAAGGAAGCCAGCAAAATCATTTGCTCCTATGGTACTTCATTAAGCTTTGTCTTGTAACGAGTTGTTGCTTGTTCGAACTTTTCTCCTTAGGTAATCGCATACTAGTCATGCCAGACGTTCCAAAGGAGCGTGCATATGCCGAGCGCTATAAAAACATTGGAATCATCTTCAATGTCCTGAAATGCGCCTTGATTGGTGCTTATGTTCCTTTTGGTAAGCGTTCAAGGTACGGTGACGACAGTTTTCTTTCCATCAAATATTTTGTTTCAGGAGTTTTCCGGTTATACGGTGATCCTTGCCTTCAGGACTCTCTTGACATGTTTGTGAAGCTTTTTATGAAAATTCCAGAGGAAGATTTCCATGTGGGTTCCAGAAAATGTCATCGTTACGAGTTCGCAGTTGTGATCCTCGGTTTTCATACACTGTTCCTTCGTGTACTATCGTAGTATTGAACATTATATGTGGTGGATTTGAGTTCTGTAAATAACTTGTGGTTGAAAATCAATCTTAAGTAAGAAAGTGACCTAGTTTCCTCTATGACTGAGATTTTGGGATACCACTACTGTAGTCATGTTCGCCTTTTTGTTAAATGTATAGTTCTGCAAGAGACACTTGCAGTCCTACACGAAAATTGCCCAACATTACTACAACCTTCTCGAAAACGTGGTTCAAGACAACATCGCGTTCGTCTCCAACCTTCAGCCTGAAGTTTTTGCAGCAATTCTTCGTTCGATTCATACTGGTGTTACTTCTTTAGGTAACAACTTGCTTTCTTTCTGTATTCTTTTTCTTCTACAAACTCCTACAAACTCAGTTATGAAATCCACTTGCAGATGCTGTGGTTATAACTTCGGCATGCTCGGCACTGGATACCATTCTTAACTACTTGTACAAAAGGTTCACCAGATCGCCGCACCCAGTTGCCAAGGCATGTTATATATTTTATGGCTGCATAGTGTCGTTTATGTCGTTTTGCGGTTATTTAAGGTAGGTATGGAACCGGAAGGAGATTCTTGCCTCGTAGCTGTCAAGAATCAACCACAGCTAATGTCTGATGTGAGCTTAGTTTGAAGTTTCTTAAAACATGGTTCCAGTTTAGCAATATTCCGCCGTTACCGTGATCTGCTTTAGATTTTGACGTCAATGATGACTTCTTTAATGTTTGGCGAAGTGAAATGTCAGTGGAGCATATCGCGTCCATTGCTAGGACTTATCCTTTTACAGGTGATTTGCTGTTCGTTTCTTTTCGTAATATTTGACATTCTCTAGATCTGTCACTTATTGTTACTCTATTTTATGCTCTCAATAGTGAGGTTTCTCGGAATAGGAAGCATAAAAAGGATTAGGAAAGCTGTATGCATTATGATGTTTGTAGTACTATCATTTTTCTTTCACTTTCCTAATTTTAGGAGGAAGTTTTCACTAACTTCAAACGTGAGATGATATCTCAGCAACCAGAGGATAGGCATGCTGCATTTGATCAGGTGCGTCCTGTGTAACTCTCTTGTTTTTCTCTAAATCTTAGTTTATGGCATAATTGATTGGTGGTATCACGGAGTTTACGAGCTGTCCACTCTTGAAGCAATATTGTTTGAGTTTTATTACGTTTATTCTTTTCTTTGGTCCTCTTTGTTGACATAAGCGTTGAGCTGTTGCAGTAACAGTTGTTTGGTGTAGTGACTGCAGCCGAGCCATTGATGGCTTTGGTTACGGCCTGAGGGTACTGGCTACGGCCTATGATAACTGCTGACATTAGCGCAACCTAATATTGGATAGAAAGAGCTTTGTAGTTGAAAGTGAAGATGTGACATTAGACATGATGCTATCCAGGCTTTCGTCGCTCTTATGGATGGTGTTGAACTGTCGCTAACCGTGAAGAACAAGGACATCTTCACTCAAAACCTGGCGAAATTCCGTCGTGACGTAGTTGAAGCTGTGAAAGGCAAAGAAGTCTCGCCATCAGCAAGTAACAATGAAATGTGCTGAACTAACTCCCGCTCTCTACAACCACTCCACGTCTTTTATTGGCAATCGACGCTCTCAGGATACACGGTTTTTTTCGGTCTGAATCATATATTCCATTGTGTATCTTTTGTCTCTTGCGGGTCCGCTCGTTTTTTGTTGAGAAAAATGCGCAACTGGTCTGCATCTCGGCTTTATAGTAACTCTTGTATTTGTATAATTGATGCAAAAACTGTACCATTTCAATTTCACAAGATTAGGTACGACTGTAGTGCGATACATAGTGCTCTTCAATGCTTGCATATATTGATTTTAAGGCTTTGTCGATTTTTTCAGTTCTTGCGGTTTCGGTGCATTACCGGTTTTTCTATGAAATTGTTCAAATTGTAGACATAGAGATCAATAAATATCCTACTTTGTATTCGCTTCGGCGATTCTATTTATCGCATTTGGGATACATATAATCGTTGATTAGCATTCCAATCACACTCTCGCTATGACCTTTGAAAAAAGAAGAACAGAAACCTGCGCTCGCTCTTCCACCACTAAGCATAAGACGTGCCTTGTTCCTCATGTATTTATAATTTATTTATTTTTATTTATTTAAACACAAACGAGAGCAGTGCAGTCCTTTTATTATGGTTGTCGTCTCATTAGGTATTGATGGTTGAGTAACCAGCTGAATTACGCGCCGGTAGGTACTCCCAGCCTAGACAGAACAAAAAATGAATTCATATTTGTACACGTATACTTGTAAATGGATGAAGATGGATAGGCTTGCAAAAACATTCGGAAACCTCTCTCTTATTTTCCTATTGTTGTGATCTCTCACCACTGAATAGAAAAGCCCTCGGATTCAGTCCTGCACTCTTCACTACAATATCGCAATTATGTTTTACTTTATTACCCGTGAAAGTCGAGCTTCGATCCACATACGCAACATGAACCCGTTCTTGGATAGAAAGTGTCGGTGCACTACGACATAACAGAAATAAGAATTACAGCACATTATGTACACTATTAGCAAGGTTGATAATCTAGTGGTTGGAGATTTTTGCTGATGACGAATCGAACAGTTCTTCTTCCTGGCTCTCTAGTACTGAGTTTCGCATTGGATGAGGTTGATTCGTCGTTGAGGGCTGCTTTCAATAGTTTGAGATGTTGACTCCCAAAGTTTGCGAATCGTAGCTAGGGGGTTCGGCAGATTGCTGGACGACGACTGAAACACGGGAAGTTAGGAAACAGCTAGAAGAAAGTGCGAATCCCATTATTTGACATTATGCTTTGTTCTCTACAATACAATATGAACGTAAGTGCCACTGTAAAGGCTCGTATATGCATCTCAGCACTTTGGCAAAAGCAAAAAATTCAGGGAAAGCTTGATCTAAGGGTTTAATTGAACAAATGTGTGTAGGGCGAATTGATGTTCGTGTGTAGAGCGTTTGTCTGAAAAGAGAGGCACGTTTGAGCTCCATCATTGGTCATTCGAAGCGACCGACCAATCGCAGAGCTCGACCATGCCTTCTTTCCTAAGTATAATATAATACTAGGTTGTCGAATGAATTCTCTGTGTCCTCAAATTCTGATGCAGTGTTTTGAAAATTTGACCTTGGCCCACCTTATTCGTGTCGGGAACAACTAATCGAATTTCATGAATTTCCAAGCTATTTCTCGCCATGAGATCTGTTCCAGGACGAGCGTCAAAGCTGACGCGAGGGCCAGGAGTATCTGAAGAGGCATGCAAACACATAAGAAACTTCATATCAACTTAAACGCTCGCTCACCAACTGATAGTAAATTCCCTGTGTACATTTTTGACGTGCTCTCTTTGGAGGCCGCATGGATTAGCATTGATGTGGCCGAGACGCGATGTGAAGTCAGCGCAAGCTGCAGTCATGACACCGAGATTACTAATTTTACGTTAAGAACACTTGATACGGCTGAGTCCAGCTCACCTGCTCCGTCTTGGTGAGGTCAGTGAAGCCGGATGGCTTATGTCGTGATAACTCCATCTCTGCCAGCGCAGGCCAGTCTTGCAGGAACTTTCTAAAGAGGGAGAAATTATGAAAAAGCTCGCTGACATGTGTGGTAGGCGTAGTGGTACCTGTATAGAGGATCAGGAAGACAAGCAAGAAAGGTCTGTATGAAGACGGTTCTGAATTTTCTGCTCATCGCACAATAAATCAAAAAGTTCACTGCGGAGTTGAGCAGGGACAGCAAATCCATCAAGTCACCGAGAGGTAGGTAGATCTAAATTTGGAGTTTACAGCAATGTCTACATTTCTTCGCTCACACACCAGAGTGGTTTTAATGAATGGAATATTCCGCAAATATTCGAAGATACGACAAAGGTGGTAGCTGTCCAAAATTATTTAAAAAAACAATAAAACGATAAGTTGTACAGTTGGAAGCTATAGGAGAAAAAGTTGGAAGCTAACCTTCTGATAAAAAGTTTCATTGGAGTAGATCGCGTTACACACGTGAAGCATTCCCTGCGGTAGTTCTGCGATGAGAAAAATCGACAACACTGCCACCAACATCGGTGTCGTATGGTCGCGAGGCATTCGCTTCTTGTTCATCACCTAGAAAACGCACAAAACCTCGGAATCCAGAGGTTAAACACAGAATGAATATCATTAATACGCACTTGTGCTAGGCTTTTTCGTCTGACCGACACGTCCTTTATGATTTTCAACAGGGCTATGATCGAGACGGTTAGAAGAGTGCACGGCACGACTTTGAACAAAATCCCGTTTGTCCAGAATGCTACCTAAAGCATTTAAGTATATTTGATCGCAGACTTACAAATTTCAACGAGATTAGTAGATTTCGTAGCGGACCATATGTAAAAGGAGGAAAGATAAAAAAAAACATGGAAAGGGTGGCTAATCTTAAAGATTAGTCACTATCAGAGCATATTTCTACAATATACGAGGATGAACTGGAGAAAATAAGAAGAAATCCTCTCGCACTGTACTCAGAAATCATTTATGCTGGAGAAGCATAATATGTAGTTACAGTGGAGGATTATCTATCAAAGTCCAATAAATCTGAATGGCACACCATTTTCCAAATGACCCAAGTGAAGTGTGTTGAGAACAACGAATACTACCATGGGATCAAAAAATGCTATAAAAGTGAACTCTCTCTAGGATATGGCCATATTCCCAGAAATTACTACGGAAAATCTTTATCATAATAAAGAGTGAAGTAAGTAGATCATAACAAAAGAAATGGACTAACGCTAAACATGCCTAGTGCTACTGACATCTGAAAAAAAAACCGAGTTTTTGGTCTGGGCAAATTTATGGCATTTTCTCCCGGAATCCCTTGCAAAAACCAACCTTTAGCAGCTCGCAGTCCTCATCAGACGCTCGAACATGGAAAATCTTCCGGGGTGACACTGCCATCGTTGTGTTGAAAGAGAATTCCACCACAGCCTCTCGCATGTCGTCAGCAGGAGTGTTAAGGCACGACAGCCACAGCCCCGCATCAATTTCCACTATCTGAAAGAAAATTTCTCTTGAAGGCAGTCTCCACAGGAATTTTTGCCTTGTAGGTGAGCCATGTTAATGTTAGGTGAGCCTTGTTAAGTGTCATCAAAAGTTCATGCGAATTACAAGATATTATGACCTTCTACCGATTTCCCGCACTTCTTATTTTAGGAAACTGTTTTTTGGTTTGAGGTGCCTAGCGTTATCCTAGAAGGACTTTGCACGATAAAACATTTTTTTGCAGTACTTTTGTACGCGACTATAGATCGTGAGTGAAAGTGCAGCGCCGTAGAAAAATCATGACGTGACGTCACAAAAGCGTAATTTTCATCTGCGTCTGGAAAGCATCATAGCAGTATCTTAGCCCGATTCTTCATGATCCCGTCGAACGTGAACACATTTATAGCACAAATTATCTTTTAGAGAAGGGATGAACTGCTCCACAGAGTGTAGTGCAGAATGAGAACGCAGATGGCTATATATATGAAAATCATGCTTACTCCCAATTCCATGGTAGAACCTATTGAGTTCGCTTTAACGATAATCTGCTTTTTAAGCGGCACATTGCTTAGAAGTGAACATTTCCTCTTTGTCTTCAAGCCTTCATGCTCATATTTTGCCATTCTGTGTCTTTCTCAATGCGAAAGAAACGAGCAAGTACATATCACAACGGTCCCTCTTTTTTAGTAGGTGCATTTTCTGATTTTCTCTTCACGCTGTTTGTGATTTAGTAGCTGCGTCGGGCCAAAATGCGGATCTAGCCCCGCAGCAAGGATTATTTCCTCATTGCATAGACGGCAAATGAGCCAAAACTCGCCGTTCGATGTGCAATTAATCCACACAAATAAGCACACATAAGGAAAAATAGCAGTGATTTAACACAGTTCCCAATAGAGAGAAAGAGAAAAACAGCCTGATGAAGAACATGGACTAAAAATCAAAGGAAGGAAATAGATTGGTTGCGATCGTAAAGTTCTCGTTGTAGTTGGCGGTGCAATAGAAAAACACGATTAAATGAGATTCCAATATGGGATTTCCTTCACGACATTCAATCTATGTTAAAAAAGGAATAGCTGTCTGATGAAATTTTCCGAACATCCTCTCTTCTTTTTTGTATCGTAGTGATCATATTTAAGACAGGATGAACATCAAATAATGCAGAAGACTTGATTAACAACTCAGGAACTGGTGCGAACATTTGAATATTCGAAAAGGAGGAATTCCTACTTCCTCCGCAGCAGCAAGCTGCATTGCTCTCTCTTGTCTCAACATTCGAATTTTTAAGTCAGACGAAGTCGAATATCCGACTACGGAAATATCCAACATGTTATTGTGCTAAGTTTGGCTGAAACAAAGTTGTAAATCCATACTACCGTTGTCCACAAGTGAAGTGAATTTTGTAGCAGAGCGCAAGCGTTTTTTTGGTTCGGTTACCCAAGTTTGAGAAATCTATTTCTTATAGGCCGAGTCCACGTGGTTTTCTAGTAATTTATTATCAATTTATAATAATTTTGTCTCAACAAAGTGTCATCTACAGAATTATCAGGCTAGTATTTCTTTTACTCCAGTTCCTTTTTACATTTCTTCGATCTTCCCGCATGAGCGATCGTGGAAGATGAGCAATAGAGCAATTCTACTCTTCTAGTTCTCGTTTGTTTACTTCGATATCCGCTATGCACAGAAATATGCGACCAATTTGGGGATGCACAGCCTCTGACGGGATAGGTACCGCTCACGATTCATAGCAAACGAGGAATTCTAATCTCTCTTCATTGGCTGTTTCACACGCGGTGAGGCAGACACACCGACATTTATCAGCGGCGCCTCGCGCCGTATGCCGAGCGGGCACACCCTGGTCATAAAACGTGCGATAATTTGGCGCTCGCAACAAATGAGTGCAGTTTTCGGCTCAGCTGTTGAGTCATAGCGTTTTTCGAGGTCTCCGCCGATTTTTTTCCAAAGCCAACACTAAAACGCTACTAGAAACTCACCTCAAATGTCATAAAATTCGGAATATTCACTAAGGCCACCACACATAGTGTGACAAGTGCAATGCCACCAGTTGCACGAGCAGTGATGGCTTCCGATGGGCCCGTGGTGGCTCTTCTGATTGTGTATACTCGTATTTGCGCGAGGAGAACCTGATTTTCAAAGCTTATTGAATGATCGACTTACTAGCGGAAGGAAAATATGTACTATTCAGTGGTCAATTACCGTAAGCCAGATGCTAGTCGCATGCAGTATCACAGTACTCTGTGAATGGGCAAAGAGGAAATAGGCCCACATCCTATCGTAGTCATCAGGATCACATCTGAAAAAAATTACTAGAAATTCCATGTTGCCGGTGAAAACAATTCCAACAAAGTATTTATTTGGGAGAAATTTGGTATATTCTTTTGGAAATCATTGCATGAAAATTTTTCCCAAATTCCAAGTATTTGCTAGGAAATGTGGGTTGTCACATAAGTTCTCGTTGTTTTTATTATGACTTAGTTTCATTCTGCTAGACCATTTGTTTATGCAGAGCCATTTAAAAGGGCTTGTTTTGCTTTATAATGTAATTACTATCGTTTTTTTTGACAACAAAGACGAATAAATAAATAAATAAGTGAACAGATAAATATAAACAATAGAGTATCGTCATTTTAACCGTATTTGAAAAAGAGGAAGTGTCAAAAATAAAGTTTTTCTTGATTTTTTTCTTGAAATCTACATTTCTCATAGTTAGAAGTTTAGAAAAAATTGAGTTATCGACAAAATCAGCTTTGCAAACGGAGAAATGAGGAAAAAGAAAAGAAAAAGGAGACTCCTTTGCATGAAAATGATTCGATAAGAATAAAAAAAATCGCAAATTAATATTCTGGAGCTCTAGGCAGGTTAAGCAAAATGCATTTCCCGACAGTTACAATAGAGAAATGCCAAAATTTATTTTAAAAAAAAATTCCTCTCGGCCCCAACCTAAAGTGTCGCACACCGTAAGACCTTTCTTTGGAGGGTCTTTGAACCCTTATGGATATCCTCCGTCAATCGCAAAAGTTCCTAATTTTTAATGCAATCGTTCGTTCGAAAATTTGCAGTAACATACGTACGCACCATTACGAGAGCAGATAGATGATGTGGAAGCTTGGACAGTTTCATCTCCCACATGTATTAATATTTTTCGGAGGTGAAAGACTACCTAGTTCTGAGGAAGAGAGAACTTGCGAAATCTAACTTAATAGTAGATGAGATTAATTTATTTTTCAGTTGTCGTATATTATTCATTGACTTAGAGGTCTCTTTGATGGAATATGAAATAAATGGTTTCTTTTATGTATCGACGGAGCAAGTCTATCTGTCATTTCAAAAGACGACATAACGACATTCTAAGTAATAGAGAAGAGGGTTCTGCTAGCAGTTTCATCCATTTTTCTCATCCTCCAAATCGTTAACACTACCTGAAACTGGCGGATATGAGGAAATGGTAGACGAACACCAGGACAGATGTCATAACCAATATATCACAGATAGCCACAGCACACAGGATCGCGTTGATCGGCGACAGCATCGACGGTCGTGTGAGAACGACGACTGTGACTGCATTCATAGCCGTTCCTACAAAAAATCTTTTTGCTCTGTGCGTCTTTTTTTCGAGTTACATTTGAGACCCGTTCCTTTTTGGAGTGGTAGGATTCATGAGCTTATTTATTCTGCGCAGTGGAGTGGAATGTTTTCAGTCGGATTGCTCCGGCAATATCGTCTTTATTGCGACATCCGACCGAAAACAGGTTCATATTAAAGTGAACGACGTGGATCCAGCGTTTTACAGGAAGTATGTACCTCATCACACTTCAAAACTAGCCCACCTGCAAGGCAGAGAGCCACGGCCATGTATGGGTGAATGTGAGCGTAGGCACCATGGAGTACGGCCACCGCATCAGCGAGCCATTCTGCATTTCTCAGTGGAATTGCCCCCATCTCACACATGGCTTCGAGCGCGTACCATGCACCGGCCACACCGCTTCACATAAGTCGGACGGTGCAAATCTGCAAGTACTTATTATGAGGATGAGGGTGAGGAGGGGATGAGCGGTTGCGAGATTTTCCAAGACCCGGATAACGGTCCGGATAATGGAATAGCCAAAAATGACGGATAACGGATTGCGGGTAACGGATCAGGCTATAGATTCATAGGCGATTTGAAAGTCCACTAACTTTCGCCATTGTACGGACCGCTATCCGGTGCTAAATGCATGGATAACGGTCCGGAGAACCTACGGTTAGCGGTTAATCGGGAAATCGAGTACGGTTAATCCGCTTATCGCCCATATCATCGTCTGCTCAATCGGGTAACCTTAGAACAAGAAGATGATAAAATGAGAATAGCCATGAGAATAGCATCCATGGAACGACAGTATTCGAAAACTATCCTGAGGTGGTAAGGAAAACACAAGGTAACAGAGGCAGGTGACAGAGCAAAAAATTTGTAGTAATTTGAATGGAAATGTGACTTTTCTATAAGTATTATATTTTCTAGAGCTTTGCAATGGATTTTTAATTTGTAGAGAACTGGTATCGTTGTGACGTTTTTTGGTGATCGCTCGTTCTGCGACATTATTTCTAGATTTTCCGAGCTCCTTTCCATTTCGTTTTACCCCCCCCCCCTCCGACCGTCCCCATCCTTCCGCTCATGTATGGAGAGTAGGTAACGAACAGGTAAAGATCATAAATCCACTTGCGCACAACGTCTACCCTTAGTCACCAAATCTCTAAGAGGCACTGGGGCAGAACATGCTTTAGAGGCACGATATATTGGAGAAGACTAAAGAACTACTAGAACAAAATTTGGTTGGATTCAGAAGATTGGAATAGGAGGCGCGATCACATAACAGAAAGAAAAACTGCGTAAATATCTGAGAGAGCTGTGTAAACAAAAATGTGTGGGTGTGAAAACGTAGGAGGAAGATAATGTAGAAGGGAAAAATAGAGTAAATAACAGGAAAAAAATAAAGGCATACAGAGAATTGTCGCATGCAAGTAAGTGTTAAGAAATTTTGCTTTAGTAACGAACTGATGGTGGTACATTATTGCCAATTTCGATAAAAATTCAAGCAGGTCTTCAAATAGAGAAAGACAGCTGTTTTTTGACGGCTCTCCACGGAGCAGATCCCACCAACGACGTTCTACCATCGCACAGAACTACAGTACCACATTGCCAGGGGCAAATTAGCGCCAATTTCAGGGGAGACAAGCATTGCCCCTAGGAAATGGAGAAGAGAGACATAATCAGCCAACAAAGTTAAGTAGACTTCATGCCCAGCAACAGAAGACCGAAGCTCAAAGAAAGACAACATAGAAACTGAAGAAAAAAAATGCAGGAATTCTCCCGAAAGAGCGGTTTGCTTTCAAAGAACCGTGCTTGAATAAATTGGAAGACGAAAGCGGAAATGAGTTCAAACCAAGCAACAACAGGCAGTGTAAACGGCAGAGATTGGGCTGAACTTTCCACCAAATACTAGGTCAACCACGAAAACAATTTGTTCCATCGAGAGCTCCAAGTGGTAGTGCATGGACGCTTGGGCTTGTGCTAACCTTGTTCAATTCGCTCCACAACAGCAGAAAGATATAACTATAAATGCCGATTTGAAAGTATAATAATTAGTAAACTATCTAGTTTTATTCTTTATTCTTTAAACACTCTTTATCACATCAACACGACGCATGTAAATCGCGCTTCTGTATGGAGAATTCGGCAGAGTTCTGGAACCGTCAACGATTTTCATCGGCCATCAACGATCTTGCTCAATGGACAACGTTATGTGGCACGAAGAAGGATTCAGCACACCGAAAAGGTTCTTCATAGCAACTTCTTCTCAAGAAAGAAGCCATCGAGTAGCCTATGCTGTCCTACTGGAACTCTGGTATCTGGCAAGCTGAGGAACGGGAACTCACCTTTTGCCATACGGACTTCGTGATCCTCTGGTTGTTATTGTGCCGCTCTTGGGTAGACGTTGACAGTAGCAGTGCTGCAGCAATCTGCCGATCGCTCTGGCTTACTAACTAGTCTAAGGTGCTAAAATATTGAATGTCTTAATAAAGGGACTCTTTCGTGGACCCTTTGTAGAAAAAGTCTCTACAGAGTACTCGTGCCAGTACATTTTCAAGGTCATTTACTTCAAAATGTGCCGTTGAAAATTCCAGAGCACTGAAAAATTGAAGCACTCGAGGACAGAGGACGTTCAAATCACTAGCGCGTGACGCTTAGTGTCTTCCAATTTTCCGAGAGGGAGTGCAAATGAGGACGTACTGAGAGACAATGCCAGCCAAAAATGTGTAGCAACGAGTGATGTTCGGGCCTGCTGTGAACGGCGACATCCTTGCTTTCCGCATTTACATTCTTGTCTACTACCTTAGTTATTTGTTAAGGTCTTGCATAAGAAAAGAAATGTAAAGATAGAGCTCCAAGGAAGATCACAGCGAATGAAAATTGCAGAAAACGGCTGAATAACATGTCAATAAAAAACAGGTAGATAGAAAATTAGAAGAGCGAAGAAGAGTGAAAAGGGCCCTCTTTAAAAAAAAGATAAGATCACAATGTCTGAGGTGGTATGAGCATCTGCTGAGAAGAAACGAGCAACATCCGGCACATCAAGTTTTATGCGTGGAAATCGTCGCGAAACGACCAAGAAGAGTCCCGAAAAAACGATGGAAAGAAGTAATTAAGAGAGATTCAGAAGAACTTCTCGTCTCGGAAGAAGACGCCCAAGACCGCGCTCCTTAGCTTAGTAGATAGAACTCGAACAGCGGACCCTGCGACGGAGGGGGACAAACACTAAGCAGTAGAAGATACAGAATTAAAATGACACGCAAATGAAGAACTTCTTACATGAAAGCATCGTAACTAAGGAACAGGTTCCTTGAGTGATATTTTGTTGTTAGACCAGAGGATCAGAAGATATGGAAGCAAGTAGAGCAAATATTTACCATGATCTCAAAAATAGTTTTGCTCTCCAATTCGTAATATAAACATATGCGAGGAAATCATCGCTTAGACGTCTAATATGTACATACTTACAAAGGCACATCCTAAAAGTAGAGACGTTTCGACCTGACGCATATTCAACTTCTTCATATAGTTAGACCCCTATCTATCCAATACCGTTGAAGCTGCAGCATGAACAATAATTTAAAAAAAAAAACAGAAAAATGGACAGACGCTCCGCATTTATTCCATGACTACAGAGGATTTTTGTTTAAAAAAAGCTTAGTTCATGCTGATGGAACAGGTAGTTCTCATTTCTAGAGAGGTGAAAACGTATCGTCCGAGATCTTTTCCCAAGCTCTGAACGCGATCGATGGAAAACTGTTACCAGAACGTAAAACTGGACACAAAAGGCGAAAGAATGGGGGATCTATGAGAAGTAACAAAAAAATCAACAGCTACTGGAGATGCATTAAAACTAGAAAGCCCACAAAATTCGGCTTTGTTATGAGCAACTCGAATTTAGACATTTACACTTACATATGCGCTTGTAATCAAGAAGCAGATCAGGAAAAGCAAGCTTCTTCAGCTGTTCCAAATTTGAGTGAACCAAGAGTAGCCACTTCACAGATAGTAAGAGAGGTACATTCCCAAAAAAGCATGGTTTAGAAAAATGTTCGGAGTAAATGCTACCCAGAGTATAGCAGGAAACACAAACGGAACGAGCCCGGGAATAACAAGAGAGAATTTCGGTGGATTTTGATGCATTCCGGCAATGAGCGCAGGAGCCGCTGAGCTTTGATTTATGAACGAATTCATACACAGTGGGATGAACGAGATGAAGGATAATAGTTTCAAGGCTCGAAAATATATCCCACAACTAATGATGGAATGCCCGGGGGGTGAGACATGCAAATGTCGGCACGCACGTTGACGTGATTATTGCCGGGTGGTGCATCAGTTGATGATGACTTGCTCTGGATGTAGAGCCATAGAAGCATGCAAATTTGGTTATGATGAACCACGAAGCAAGAGAGAAGGACACCACTGAGGCAGATGCACACCGGTCACTGGTCAGAGAGAAGAACTCTAAGCAAGCAGAATAACGAATAGGACAGTTTTTCCTAAAGCTTCTCCTGCAAAACTTCAACGTTCAACCATGAAGAAGTGGTGAAAAAATCATGCGCCAATCCAATACTTTGTGAATGATGACGTCATCCTCCAAGAAAAGAACGTGCGCAAAAAGACTGAAGCCTGTAAACATCGTCCCACGCGAAGAAGGTCATTGCTCTCTCAGCCGCCAGGAGCTTTGAGCAGACGTGATGATAACCAAAATATGGAAATTCTCCAGTCACCTTGTAGAATATCCTCAGGGTTTCCTCCAATCGTTGCTTGTAGAACACTGACTGATTCGAATATGTCATGAACATCGCTTGAGATGCACACAGATTTGAGGGAGAATCTATGGGAAAACATTTAGACGCTTCATGCTGGTTATGCCTGCTTGCGTCATGTTTATGGTGCCTCCATTCCAATTTTAGTGAGCGATCTCTGGTAGGTGAAGGTATAAACGGATGTTGCGATTCGAGAGGAGGGGGGGGGGAGCTGGACGGATGCTTTGGTTCCGCAATAACGGGACCCTCATGCCTTGCCCATTGGAAGAGAATGAACAAAAGAATTGAGATCTAATGTAAGATAATTTTATGGAGGAATGTTCGCTAACACTTGAGTAAGTTAGACATTTTTCATCGAACTTCTCTTGAAAGAGAGAGTTCCTGTGTAGAGGAGATACATAGAGATTTTCTGCAGATAAAATCATCGAGAATAGTGAAGATTTCGAATATTTGATGTTGGTTGTCATCGAGACCGTCCTGTTTTCGACAGAACATAAACGATCTTTTGCTAACTACTGAATAAGTTTTACGCATAGTTTTCATCTGTTTGTTGGGCAATTTTTGCCAATATCTCTTCCACCTTATTTTCCCCTAACTCGAGAAACTAGATGAAGTGGGTCTAATGATCAAGTGATCTTTCTACCTCATTTTCTATCTCATTAGCCGAACGATATCAGCTGTAGTAATCCACAACTGAGAAATGTCACCCAATGCTCTTATCGTAATAACTCCCTCGGAGAATAATCGTATGAAAACAGTGAATAGCAGCAGCAATCATACGTTGAGTCAATCCAGTAACGCTGTCAAGCTGAGTTCACTTCGGTGGAAATTAGTGAAGAGGCGGGAAAAATATAAGATTGTGCGAAAAAAGTGCGAAGAGGAGCATCCGGGCCAACTGATTTCCATCCTGTCTATTGTCATTCCCAGTCCAATCTATCCTTTGGTACAGCTGAAATTTGAAGTAAAGCTGGTGCAGAGATGAATTTATGTGATGCATCTGAGTTCGTGTTCTCTATTTAAGGCTTTGTTTTCTCCTTAGCAGACAGTAATGATGATTCGTGGCCCAAAAACCCTACAATATGTTAAAGTGAACGGCTACGAATGCTTGCCGCCAAACCGATAGTGGGCAGTTCGATACTATACCATGTACATCAAATGCTTGCATGAACTGAGCATGCTCGAACTGGCACTCCTTTTTCCAAAGCCTAACGTTTGGGACTATGTTGAAGAACCGTCTTATTCTCAACTCACACTCACACACAAACTCTCACATGAATACTCACAATCCTTGACCTACGCGATGTAGATCTAGGATAATCACGTATAGATTATCGACTTTTCTGGATTGTTCCGCTGAGTATCAGCGCAAATAATCTATATAACCCATGGTAGTAATGGTATTAACACATTCTTCTTACTCATTATAACTACTTCCACTTATTCTACTAATACTCTACTACTCTAACAGCCCTACCATAGAAGGATAGATAGGTGAGTTTTACTTAATAGTTTCTAACCATTAAGGTCCTCCTCGCCATACTGACGAGTTCCCGGGAGGACCTTATCCATTCAACCTAATTACCCGTATATGGTTAGGGAACGAAACGGGCGATTAGGTTATCATTCTTACAATTTTTGCTCTCACTTTATTATTTCTACACTAACATTACTAATTTTATTGTTGACATCACAAACATAAATGAACCTAAACCGAACAACAGAACGCAATCATAGATTGAATCAATTCAATAAATGTATTGAGTTGAACTCACTTCTCACTTTGGAAATTAGTGGAAGAGAACGAAAATATGAGGTTGTGCGAAAAAAAAGATCGAAGAGGAGCATCACGGTCAATCGATTTCCATCCTGTCGATGGTCGAATTTAGTGGCAATAGAATACTCAATTCCGATTAACAGAAAGTTCAGATGTTCAAAAAAAGAAGGCAATACAATCCTGGAGAGAAGCGGAGACAGACGAAGGTTCTCTCTCTCTCTCTCTCTCTCTCTCTCTTAAATATTCTGATTTAAGGAAGTTCTTAGATTATCAAATGAAATGAGTGAAACATTCGGTTTTTATTCAGCCCTACTAAGCGTAGGAACGATGCGTATTTCAGCTGAAGATAGTATAGAAGCGAACAGTTTTTCAATAGAGAAAAAATATGATACCTCCAATATATGAGATTATTAGTATTAAACCGGGTATGCGCGCTGAATTTTCTCTTTTTGATGAACGCGTTGCTCCCAAGCGTTCAGGGATGAAGTTTTTAGCTTGAAAGAGCGATTTATGGTGAATCTACTACCGTATAAAGTGTTAAGTAGTCGTCAATTTTTGATTTTTAGAAAAAAAACTTCCAAGACCACCGACGAAACATTCTGAAATTACTTTTGACACATTCTATGTTGCAGAAAAGGTGAAATTGCAGTGGAACACTACATGACCGTTCCTTTCATGAGGAATTTGGAGAATATTTTGTGATCAGTTGACTAGAAGAATGTGTATAGCAATCAAATGCTTGAGAATGACATAGAACCTGGGTAAATGAGCTCAAATTCTGAAATCCAATCGATCTATTGATTGTTGCTTTCTTGATATCTGGAATCGGACGATGTGCTTATAATCACTTTATAGCTCGACTTGGCTATCAGGCTGAAATTCGTTTGCGTCGGTAAATCTTTCCATGCTGGAGGAAAAGACCAAAACTGCGGAAAGATGAGCCCTCCATTTCGAGACACTCGCAGTGTCATCTCCTAATAAGGTGATCCCTCTCTGCATGGAAGACGTTGGAGGACCAGTGGTACTCACTGAGGATAAATTCTCCACAAAAACGTGCATTCTCAGTTTATCGCCTTAATATAATGTTGAATTGCTTGTTTCACGTGAAAAAAGGGCGTGCTATCTACCAGTACATTACGATTAAAGGGCAATTTATACTAGATGCGTGCGTTCGACGCGAGTGCGTCTACATGATGAAGGATAGGGCTAGTCGCATCGCTGACGCAGCTCAAACGCACGCGTTTACGGCCTTGTGCCCATAGCTCGTTGACTCGCCTTCATGAGAAATCCTTCGCAAGCAGATGCATGCGTCTGAAGCGCGAGTGACGCAAGCAGCTAGTATAAATTGCCCTTATGGGTACTTCTGGCAAAATGTTACTATAAATGTAAATTTCGTCACAGCAATACCTGTATTGCGTGACTAAACGAATGAGATACTGTATAGACAATTGTGTGTGGCATAGAAACAAAAGTAAATTGCGGCAAATCGTCGCACGAATGGATATGATGAGGAAATAGAAAAAATATAAAAAAGAACCCTGTTTTGTTTAGAAAAGTTTGTGTTGAACCATTTAGATGTGGAAATTTTCGCGCTTTGTAGAAGTAGACGCTGTTTATAGCTTTTTTTAAAACATATACAGCTCTAAAATGGCACTAAAATAGCACGAAAATAATTGAAGGTGATACAAGATTGTCGGCTGTAGGAAGTTGAAGCGGTGGGTACATTGTGAAAGACGTCAACTTAATGTTTTGCCCATATCGCGCGCGGAGAGATTTGCCTTTTTGTGAAAACATGCCACCAAAAGCATTCTCCAAGTGTCTAAGCCGTGACCGTTCATGCTTGTTTAGACCTCGCCGCTGCGCGCTTAAGCGAGTCCCTGGGGAGGAATGATGTCTAGCAGGAATCACAACGTTCCGCCCCGATCAAATAACGTCACGATTTCCATAAAAACAACAGTACTGCTGTCGCCAGCTCGAAGTGCGCATGAAGGTTCGTGGAAGGTAGCTAGCAGCTGAGCGAATTCAATTAATACGAGTCGCACGATGCGCGATGGTTGCCCTCGACGTCTATTCGGGTTGTCCTTTAGAGAACACTACTTCGTGTAGGTCCTAATCGAATTTTGCTTGGATAATCTGCGTTCTCGATCACAACGCGTAAGCAGAGCTATTTTGCCAACTCTTCAAGACGAGTGATCCATCACTACAGAAAATCGGAGCCAGGAAAGAGATCGTTGAAAGTCCAAGGGTGTAGGGAGCAGATGACGCCTTCTCAAAAGTTCTTCATCGACAATTTGGAAGAACCTCCACGGAATCGTTCAAGAGCGAGGAATCCATTGAAGGCTACGAAATCACCACGAAGTTAACAGAAAATTCGGGGAGCCAGTGAATAAGGAGGAGTGGTAGCATCAATCTAAAAAAATCTCTTTGTCTGTGTCTAAATCTCTCAAGTTTTAGTGGCGAATCGAGCAGTTCAGTAATTCAACGAATGGATGAAGTGAAGAACATTTTATGGATTACTGAAGGCTTAAACGAAAAGCCTGAGAAGAAATCGTGGAATATGTTTCTTTTCCATACTCCCAAAGAAAATCCCTTTGTGGAAAATCTCTGACCTCCACCCCCCCCCCTTCCCCCACTCTTCATCCCAACCTCACTCACACAACGCACTGTCCCTCTTCTGTTTTTGTTATGACCTCTCCATTGACTTCAAGCACATGCTCAGATTGCCCTTCAGTTAAAAAGCCTTAATAATTCATTCGCACTTATTAGATGTAAACTCAAATTATTTCTGGAGAAAAATTCTTCTGAAGAGAATTTTGCTGCGAAATAGAAGTGAGAAGATTATTCAAGGGCTAGATGTTTGGGCAAGGATGTGTAGGCATAAATGCAAACAGGGTAAGAAAACACATTTGTATGCTAATTCCAAAAACCTAAAACCCACAGTGGGAGGGAATTGGGGTTGGACTAACTGAAGACGGAACCATTTTTCACGGTTAAATAGGGCGTTCTGATAATTTCCTTCGCTTAAAACGCCGAAAATACAGTAAATGTGACCCAAATAGCATGAGTTCGCTGTGTTCCTCACAATGGAAAGTTCTGGTGGATTTTTCTTCAAAAGTTTACGACTTTCTTCTGCAGCGTTCGCATCATTCCGTATCACGAGTTTTATTTCTGCAACAAGACAAGCACTGTGACCCGAACCATCATCAGTGCATTCTAGCTGGACGACGCTAATCACTTCGCGGCAAATAGGTGCATATAGCCAATCGGTTCAAAAACTCTGCAAGGTGGTTCAAAATTACGGAGAATCTCCAAAAAAATCGTATCTAGCGTTAGAGAGCAATCTGAAAATTAAGTTTCCTACATATCCGGCATATTCCACTAGACAACAACCGGAATCTAGCGCCATTTTCAAGAATTCTGATATAATTGGGTGAAAAGACGTGAAGAATTTGAGCTAGGCATCTATAGCGGGACGTTGAATCTACCTAGATAATTTCACGCTTCAGGAAGCGATTCTTCCAAAGTTCAACGAATTTTGTAGGAGGAAAATCTCCTCAAATAAATACACAACGTGAAGTCTACATGAATGGATACCGAAGATACATAGTAACTAGAAGGATCCCTTTTCGGCGCAATACCAGCATAAAAACTTTTGTTAGAAATGAATATTTCATTTTCGGTGTTCGAGGAAGGTAGTAGACTTTGATGTGTTCGCAAGCTTCTAGTATTGAATTTCCAAGGATAATTTTCCTCATTATACAATTAAAGATCATGATTCGTTTTGGTATAGATAAGCGCTCAAAGCGCGATGAACCACGGCGTATCCGCATCCGATTTTGGATCACATAACCATACTAGAAGGTCTTTTATAACGAATTTGATTCTATTTTTTTCCCACTCCTTTTACTCTTCAACGCACTGGTAAACGAAGCTCCAGCGAAATCTTACACGTCAGCAGAACACTCCCATCTTGATTGTAGAAACAGTGTAATTGAGCGTTAGGTTTAAAGGCAGCAAGAGCTGAAATCCTCGACTCCGAGCTGAGCTGTGGGTGATGAAGCACAGACTCAGCACATCATAAATGTGAAACGAACACAGACAATGATGGCTTACCTGCAGAGAAAATGGAACATTCGTCGCGAACACGCCTGGCCGTGTTCGCGCGCGGACGAATTTTCCACGGCGCAAAAGCCATTGCGGTGCGCGGTTTGGCGCAAAGGGAAAACGAAATGCATTCAATTCACAGGGTTTCATGGCGGGACTCGGCCAAAACCACGCGCCGCAATAGTTTTCGCGCCGGGGAAAACTCGTCCGCGCACGAACACGGCCAGGTGTGTTCGCGACGAATGTTCCATTTTCTCTAAAGCCATCATTGTCTGTGTTCGTTTCACATTTATGATGTGCTGAGTCTGTACTTCACCACCCGCAGCTCAGCTCAGAGTCGTGAATTTCAGCTCCTGCTGCCTTTAAGGTGGAATGACGACTAAGCCATTCATGAAATCCATAGTATAAGATGTTACTTTGGAAGAAACTGCATAATCGAACAAAGGACAACAAATGATGGGATAGAAAACGCCAAAACTCGAGGTACGGGCACCACACTACTGTCTCAGTAAGTTTGGCCAACCCTGCAGAATCCTGGTGGTATGGCCTATGTATTCCCGAAGTGCTCCTTCGAAACGAGACGTTCAACGCTACATATGCTTTTCCGCTTCAGTAAAGTGACAAATTGCCAGAAAGGTCCTCAAGACGACCCGAGATCAAATTGTTGGGCGACCGAGACTTAGGTACGATTAGTCTAAGCCTGGATGGCTTGAGTGGCAAATAACTCTTCATTTTCAGCGTTAGTTGACTCAGCATAGAAGTATTATGACATCTTCCATAAAGATGCAGCTACTTTGTAAGAAAACGTTGAGAAAATACGGCGACATCAAAGCTACGGTCAATCGTACTACTTGCGCGCGAAGAGCATAGAGATCTACTCATTCGATAGGCATGTCTTAGTTCATGACCGCTAATGTTTACCCAGGTTTCAGTAAAATTGTGGGAAAATGAGAAATCATCAAAAATTTCCGACATATAACGTGTAGACTCCTAGGAACGACGCAGCCTAACATGGCTAATCTTAGCAGGGGTACGCTGACTAGTTTGAATCATCGTCAGAATCACGTTCAGATGGGATTAAAGACCCTTACGGAATGAATTCAGCCAGAATATTGAATTTTAGCTAATCCAAAAAAAAAGATAAAAGCAAGACCGAGGAAACGGATGCTTACAAGCTGCCTCTTCTGGGAGCATGCGTTGCAAAAGTTTAGGACAGGTTAGAGAAGATGACGGATTATTTTGTAGATGTTGTTCTGGATAAGGAGGACAAAGCGAGGGCAGCAACGTGAGAGCTTTTAAAAGCCCCAGCGGGCTATACACGAATGTTTTCGGCGTGAGCGGGGATTTCTTCAGAACCAATCGAGAATATTTTCTGAGAACAATTGAAATTTCGTCACGGAGCTACGCTTAGATAATCGCTGAAGCACAATACACAATGCACAATGCCTTGAAGTGTCACAGGTCATGGTTCTTATTGCTTGGTATTCGTGAGAACTTTCCAATATGGTTAGAATAATTTGCTATCAGAAGATGTTTGCACGATGATTCATATACTATTATTATTTGCATATTTTTTCTATCTTACCTTCAGAATATAACTTCATCCTATTCAGTTCAGGATATGAGCTCATACCACTTTTTAAAAAGGTCCCTCTTGCAGAAGAGCGTTCCCTAGCTCTCAAATTCAGATTTTCAGATTAACCCACACTTCCAAAATGTTAAAGAAAAAGGGGCTGAACTGCACATAGAACAAAACTTTGCCGATTTCCATATCTGAGCATCATTTCTACGACGAATCGTTGATTTATCAAACTCTCACAGCTATCAAGGAAGAAGAAAGTTAAAAATTTTCCCATATCATGACAAACATTCGCGGAAGTGCCTCCCAGGAAGAACTGTCTTTCGGAGCAATGTTCTGTTGTTTTAATAAAGGATAAAAGGGGGATGGCGAGGATAATCCCTCATGACGATATGGAAAAGGAGAACTCTTTCGGGAGAAAGAAAACTGAGCTTCTAGAAAAAGAAATTAAATTTCACTTGGTATATCCAGTCTGGAGGCTCAGAAATGCACTTTGGCCGGAACAAAAACGAGCTTAACTTTGAACCTCCATGAAATGAATGCCGATGGCAGTTTTTGCCTCTTCCTGAGGGCATTTTTCGAAAATGAGCGGCTTTCAGAAGTCATTGCTCGCACGAAGGTCCACATTCTGCGATGAGTTGTCAGTCGCATTCAATTGACCAGAGATATTGGCAGTAAGAGGGCGAGGGAGTAAAGTGAATTGCCGCGGCTGAGAGGGGGAGACATGACGTTATGCCACATCGTTGCCGCTGGCAAGAACGTACTGAAGTAATGAGGCAACTGTGTTGACATGGGGAATTTGTCCAACAAGGACATCCGCCGCGCGGCTTAGTGTCGGAATCCATTTTAACTGCTCGCGAACGCCGCGTAAGTATGCATTTGACGACGACGCGACAAAACACTACGTCAAAAGTGGATTGAAAACGCCGTAGATGAGCCGAGCAGGCAAGCGGTTCAGAGATCCGAGAATATAGCAGTGCTGCTAAGTCTCTATGAGAATCCTATATGGAAATTCGAAGGATTACCGATTGCACGGATAGCTACGTCAATGGCGACTTTGGATTTCCTAGGAGCGTACATGAGAAAACCCCTTATTAAAGACTGAGACCTTATTATGACTCAATTCTGGAGGCTAAGTCCGCCGTGCGGTCAAAGTTTGGCTGGGCATATGTGCACTGTATGTCACTACTTTAGTTATAAATCTGTTGGAAAATTTATCTAGAAATCTCATTTGTGAGTGGTTACATTTTCCAAAAGCTTCAAGACGGCTCTTCAAGCGTGAACAACGTTCGTGGAATTTTGTGAAAGCCTAGAATCCAACCACTCCAGTGTGGAAACGAAAGGACTACACATTTAACAACTGCACTCAAAAGAGTACGTAATCAGGAGGACTTTGTCTGGATAAACTCAAATGGAAAACTATGTCCAAGACGCCGATAGTGTCAGTGGGTTTGATTATTATTGCAGCAAATGTTCAATGCGAATACTTGTGCATTCAAAATGTACGTATGATAGAAAATTATGCTAGCCTTACACTTTCAAGCTGTGTTTCACTCAGATCTCATACTCACTGACTCAAAAAAGACACATTCCAAAGAGGAATTCCTGAGAAGCCGTACAAAAAATACAATAATTTTCAAGAACTGCAGAATCCAAGAATATAATTCAGTCCAGACTATTTTTTACGGGCAGCAGGTAACTCTTCTACTCCCACAACTGTTTTGAGAAACTCACAGTCAAAACTGCTCGCAATGAATGGGAAAATTTCCAGTAAGTCATACTGTAGAGAGAGAAGGAAAGGGTTTCACTTTTAGAAACCAGCGTGAAGAAAGAGAAAAAAATGTGTCTGCTCTGGTTTTTTCTTTCATTTAGTGTCCTTGAACTAGAGATGATCACAGAAGAAAAGAAATAAATTTTTTTGAGGGAGTGGAGCGTTATGCCTGGAAAGGGCGATGCAGTATAGCTCTACGATTGGTCAGTTCATCCAACAGGTCAATCACAGAGGTCGATCGCGCCGCCTACTCTAGTTGGAACGCTCCATACCCTTTTTTGAGCGTGGTTAGAAACCATTCTGGTTCTCGATTGAGAAATGTTTTTGAAATGGCATAGCTTCAAATTAATTGCATCGAACTAAATATAAAAATTCAATACATATAATGAAATTAAATCTGCCTATCAGCTGGGATAAACACAGATTTGTTTGAAGCTAACAATTCCCTGAGCTCCACTGACTAATAAGGCTTTCCCCGGCCTCTCGTGTCATTCGGCCACGCTGAAATGACTCTTTAGATAAAAGTGCTCCTCATTTCACTGCAATCACCTTGGCTCACAACCTTTAAGTGTCCTCCACGAGGATATTGCAAGTTGTACCCACTGCCAAACTACCGGAAATTCCCCAACCAAATATAGTTATCCGGAAATCCGTCCGAAGAAGATAATAGCACAAAGTGGGGCAACGCACGATTTTAAATGGGGCATGTTCAGTCCAAAGGTATTATCGACGCTTCCCGCAGCAGAACGGAAACTCTGAATCATTTTCGGGAATCTCAGCGAAAAGAGAATAATGAAGAATAATGTGGAAGAAGAACGGAGAACGAGGAACGAACACAGTTCAGCAGAGTTACAAAAGTATTGGGAGAAGAGAACAGAAGGGATTGCAAAAGCAGATAACTATAGTGACTTCTCCTTTGCTCGATAACAACATGGACCATAGTGAGTCCTTCGTTATTTATACACATAAAATACGCAGTGGTTTCAATTAAAGTGCAATTTTAAAAGTGAAAAAATCTAATCTGAAATCAGGACTCCTAATCTATAGAAATTTGAACCTAAAGACAGGAAGTGGTTATTAGTGGCATTCTGTTCAAAGTCACACTCCATTCTCATTTTAAGGATTCAATACGAAGCGAAAATTATGTGGTGGACGCGGGAAACAATAGAAAGTAGGGTTGGTTAGCGTTGTAATTAGCGTGGTTAGGTGAGTGGGCGGGGCGACTGATGCTTGCGATTGGATGACTGGGCGTCCCACTGCCTGCCGCCCCAAAAACCACATCTCGTATGCCAGGGATGCAAAATTACACAGCACAGCAAACGAAACGTGATTCTTGGGACGGGAGGAAGCGGAAGGTTTGACCAATCATAGGCGTCGGCCGCGCCTCCTGCCTGGTACAATGTTCTGCAACCGAAAGCAGCTTCTGCTTTGGAGGCAATAATATTAGTAATTCCACTTCATTAAAATAGGACGACAAAATGAGCAAAGAACGGTCGGAATTTCGCATAATCTTCGCAGTTTTCCATCTTGGTTTCGCAAAATGTTCGCAGTTTTTCAAAGGATTTAATGGAAGCCTACACAAATGTGAGTTTTATTGATCTAACGAATATTGACTACAGCTCAATGTAAATCTTGTAGTAGTTCTAGTCGTCCGAATTCGGAAACATCCGGAAACAGGAGAGATGTTGTGGTACTGCTGAGAGTGTCTGTGTTCCATATTTCCACGAATTTTTAAGTGCAGAAAACCCGAAATCCAGACAGTCAGGGATTTTGTAAGGCAAAAAATCATCGTTACGTAATTTACTCACAAATCTGGCCTCAACCTGGTGTCTACAATCAGTGCTGTAGGAATCAGCTTGAAGATACGTAATTAAAGTGAAATTTTCATCCACGTCCTTCTTTGAATGCATGTAGTGATTAGTCGGGACC